>JAGSMS010000032.1:680000-1360000 GCA_029286595.1 Bhutanitis thaidina | reverse complement strand
CATGTCAGCCTCGTCTGCATGAGGTACACCCTGGGGACTATGAAGAGGGTCTGGGTACCTCATGATGAAATAACCCTCCTACTACGCCGTACCCAAACCCCACAGACTAGTCTGATGGGGCACACTACCTCCAAGGCGGGTGCACCGACACTGCGCTCACCAGTCCACCTGCAAAGCGTGATACGGAAACAAGGTGAAGGCTGTCAGATATTAGACAATGGCCAATCAATCAGATTCGTTGCGTTTGGTACAAACTTGCATCTCTAATTCCAACAGCTTATGAACTTTTCAACCGGAAAGTTTCGCTGGAAATTGCTTTCTCTGGGTCCGTTTAAAACTTTGACCAATTTCGAAGTGTCCCTGCGGCCAACCGGATATCGACCGAGTGGTTTTCGCTTTTAAATTGCATTTGCTCGAACGGTGACGTCACACAACTGCCATGTTCCTTAATTTTGTCGTTGGAACTACTACTGCATTATGCAATTTCTCTTTCAATATTTAAGCGATTATCTCTATCGCCGAAGCTGTAAAGACCACCGGGCCAACAGCGTATCTACCGTGGACCCCCAGCACTGAAGATCCGACTAATAACCCTTTAGACGGATCTGCAATGTAGCTCCCTGTCGGAAGACACTGCTCCTACCATTCACCGTCTCCGGTTACTGGTGGAAGCGAGCGTCTTACCCTCACGTAAGACTAAAAAGCTTTAAAAAAAAATAGAACTTTTATTACATAACTAGTTGGATAGTTTCACTTATTACAACTGTGACAGCTCAGGTTAAATTGAACACTCTGGCAAATTTAATTTTAAACATATATACATATATTTAATCTATAGTTTTGATTATTGTTGTAGTATTTATTTTGTTTTAGGTTAGTAAAACATTTTATTTTTGTTGTTTTACGCATTTATTTCTTTTTTTTTCTGTCTTTCCTTAATGAGGATTATTTTTTTTTTATGGAAGAGACGGCAAACGAGCTAGCGGTTCACCTGATGGTAAGTGATTACCGTCGCTCACATACATCTGCAACACCATAGATGCTGCAGGTGCGTTGGCGGTCTTTAACGATATTTGGGAGATGTGGGCCTCCGGTTACCTCACTCACCGAACGAAACGCAGAGGCACAAGATGTCTCTACTTCACGCCGGTATTCTGCGAGGCCGTGGTACCAACCCGGTCGCGCCGGCCTATTCGAGCAGCAGCTAAAGCCGCCGCTTGGCTCTACCACTAAATAAATTGTGTGTAAAATAAAATGATTGTGCTGTGAATAAATAGTTTTTCTTTCTTTCTTTTTTTCTTGTAATATTGAGGCCGCCACTAGTAATATGTAAATTAGAACGAATTGAGCTTAAAAGCAATTTAATTTTATTAAAAAGTTCCTTATAATTCCAGAAGTGCTACAGGCTACGTTTAATCCTAATTTAATTTAGTAAATGGGAAAGTCTCGGAGAGGATAGGGACCTTCTCGATAGATACCCGACAAAAACTTTATTCATGTTCGATTACGTTTAAATATAGACGAAATTTGACAGGACTATGATATTATTAATGTCGAAAATTAAGAGATCTCTTGTGACGAAACTACGATCTCGCGGGCGAAGCCTTTCATGGCCACCAGTAATTGATAAATTAACATTTGTGCCAGTTTTTTTTAATTGGTCGGTGGGTAGGTGAGTGATTACCATTCGTATTTTTATATTCTATATTTCTATATTCGTACATCTGAAACACTAGAGAAGCTGCTGGTGCGTTGCCGTACTTTAGGGATATTTGACGGGGGGTGGAAGGGATGATAGGAAGGGGAGATGTGAGGGAGGGGAAGCGGGCCCTCTGTGGTACAGTCCCGGTCGAGCCGGGCCCATTCGAGCGGCAGCAAAAGACGCCGCTTGGCTCTACCACGTATGAGGAAACTAGTGGCTTATACAATAAAACGGCGATAAGCGCACGTTGTCGGGTTGTCTCAAGTAAGCTCTGACCATCCTGTTATTGGTATAAGTGGTCATGAGAGCTTATTTCTAATTTTATTATATATAATAGAAGATGGATAGTCGCATAATGTGCAATCCCCTTTCTCCCTATGGTTGAAACGAGAGAATTTTATTCCAATTTAGAAAAAAATACAATCTCCGGGAGCGCATCCGGGATGAGTGATGACACTCTCCAATCCTCGCGTTCTCCTCTACATTACTTCATGTCATTAATGCGTTAGGAGTTATTACTATTCAATTATGGTGTGAAAAACATTCTATCATCCCTTCACATGTCATTATAATTATTTTTTTATGTGTCATACAAGGTGCTATGACACTAGATGGGTAAACCGCAGAGATTAGCTTGACTGTTTTATTAAAAAAAATCGTTCTGTCAAAAGTCACCTTAACACGGCATGACAGGTAATTACAAGATATTTCAAAACTTATTCCGACGTAATTTCTGTAACTAAAACGACGAATTCTCTGAATAACAAATGTATCGATATGCAATACACGGCTTCGATGAAATTTCAAAAGAAACTGGCACGTCACTAGTTATAAAAGCAATCCTTATTACACGCACACAGTTGTTAGTCCAAAGACGGCGCCGCTATCGATTTAACTTGTCTAACAATATCTCGTCTATAAATATGTAATCCTTAAATCTATGAATTTCAGTAACGCTATCGGCGAAAGAATCTGCCTGCCCCCCCCCCCCTCCCCCCGCCCCTCTACCTTCCTTTCTTTCCGTGGTTGTCGCAAGAGATGACTAAAAGACGAGCTTGAAAATTGCAATAGCTACCGACAGATGATGGGGTAACCATTTCGAAAAATACCACACCAAAATTAAACACATCGATGCCGGCCAATCCGCGAACGTGGTGATGTTCAGCAGTGGACTGTTTATAGACTGTTAAGGTTAACAACAGAATTGAGAGATCTTTGTCACAACCGCTCACTGCACGTACGATACTGGGGAGGGGTTAACCCCTAAACTTTAGTTGCTTTTCTGCCCATATACATTGTTCCAAAGAGGCTCTGGTAACTAGAGCTCTGAAATAAATGTCCACTGATCTCTGTCCACCCCACTATATTCGGCCATGACAGCTTGTTTGAACCAACGTGAGAGATCAGCCTGTTGTCGTCTTAGTACCTTTTTTTTTTATTGTCGGGGAATCCCTTATTATACCCAGCCCCCAGGGCGATCGCCGGGTTATGTCGGACACCCACCGACTAAAACCCTACGGTGGTCACCATGCGCGCTGGCGAGGGGTCAAGGGATCTCCGTTCGGAACACAACCGTGGCCCCTCTTTCGTATACGAAGACAAGCCAAGCGATTATTTTACAGCTCGCTTAAATTATAAAAATTAAATGTGCTTCAAAAAAAAAAACTCTTCGATTCCGCACAGGGATCGATACGTATCCCCTGATTAAGATACAGAGCTCCTAAAAATATATCATTGTAGATTTTATAAAAAAGATGTCACTGAGGACTTTATAAAAAGACCGGGTGTTGGTATGCAAGCGATAGAACGGCGTTCTAATTCTTTCTTATTACGGAATGGTGACAAATGTGCAAGGAGCTTACCTGATGGTGAGTGATTACCGACGCACACTTACATCTGTAACACGAAAGGACCTGCAGGACCTTAGAGGAGTGGGCCCGCGGTTTCACGCCTCACCGAACGAAACGCAGAAGCACAAGATGCCACTACTTCACGCCGGTATCCTGCGAGGTGGCGCTCGGGCCGGCCCATTCTTACAGCGGTGGAAGTTCTGCTCCACTATTTGCTACATGTGTTTTCTTATCGGTATCGATCGACCGCTTCGACTCGATATAATTTATTCACGACCCATGATGGTTACGTGCTGTATGTCCGTCCGAGAGCCGCGTAAGTTTTTATAACTATACATATATACCAAAGTAAAACATAAGAACATCGATTTATCTTCGCAAAAACCAGCCCCAACTTAAGTAACATTCATACGTGTAGAAAATCTTGGCAGACATTATCCAGAGCGTGCGAGCTGCGGTTTTCCTGCGGGAGCGATTACAAAACATACATCACTCATGTCACGTATTTCTGAGTAAGGTCTTGCTATATATATAAGGGGGATAAGTACATCTTGAATTATAACATTAAGGAACTTCAGCAGAAATTTAACAAATAAATGTTTTCTTTTTTAATAAGTAGGCAGTGACATGGCAAATGCGAATCGCTTGTACCATCTAGTGATTGTTATAAAATATATTTAATACCTAATATCCTTAAAAATCTTACTTAATCAGCGCCTTGAGTGTGTGTATTACGAAATAACACATACAGATACTATTACTATATAATACAATAGTTTTTAGTTTAGTTTAGTGTGTATGTAGTAAGTATGTAAGAATATAATAAGGATTATTTATTTATTTATTTATTTATACTTTATTGTGTACAGCAAAAGGATTACAAAAGGCGGACTTTATACCTTTTGGCATTCTATAACAGTCAACCCAGGTGAAGAAATGTGGTGATAGGTGCATCTAATTTAAAGTAATATAAATATGAAAAGCCTAATTGAGAAATATACTACATAATTAAGACACAAATAAATGTATAAGCATACATATCTACACAAACACATACATATGCAAATACATACTCTCACCCAGGGTTGATTGGCAGAGAATGCCAAAAGGCGTTGACTCCACCCATTATACACCTTAGTTTCGGGAATTAACAGTGAAGAGTAAATAAATAAATAAATACTCATAATTGCACAGTTGTGTTATAAGGGTAATGTAAGGGTGAAAGTTACCTTTCCCCACTAATGCCAACCTCACCAGCACGCGTTGCCCCCTGCTAGTAAACAAACGAAGAACTGGCGAAAGGATGAAAACAGACCATCCGAAGGAGCAGCATCAGTAGTGGGTGGGTACCGTCACTGTGCTCACCAACCCACTCGCCCAGCGTGGTGAGTGTAGGCAATACGTTCCATGAAACGTCTCCGGGCTTGTTATGAAGTTTAAAAGGAATTTCCTGTCAAGGTAATTGTACTTAATGTAGAAAGGCATCGTATTTCTTAGATAGAGCCTTCTAAAAATACAGCCTAGTAGACAAGCGCGTAGGATGCTCCCTAGGGGGAGAGATAACGAAGTTGGGGGTGTGCATTACTTCCCACGCCCTGCTACACTAAAACACGGGTTACGGATTAACGTTGTACATAGTAAAGGTCAGGGCGTTCGTTTTAAAATCATAGCACTCTAGTGACCGGAGTTCAACGGTGCCCGCATCACTGACATTGACAACAGCAATTTCAGGGTTCTGAATTTACCACGTGCTCGACGATGATGGGGAATATCGCGAGGAAAGGTGACGGATCCCACCCGGCTCTGTACACTCTCGAAAAATATTTGACAGGAGGTCTTTGTCCAGCTGTGGGCATTTACAGGCTGCTACTTTACTTAGCTATACTGAAAAAACGTTTGTTAATCAACAATAGAAATAAACAGAGTACTTAAAAATAAATAAAAACATTCATTAGTTGTGCGATGTCGAAAATGATTCCGTCTCAGTGATAATCTGTGGGAGCACCACAGCACTGTTTCACAGTCGTTACCTTCATCGACTTCACGAACAACCAGACAAGCAGCATTATACAAATAAAACATTAAAAGTAGGTTCCTACATGTTGAAGAACAAAGTTGAAAGTACATTAAGTACATTTTGTATTATTGTAATTTGATTACATAACTAATAATAATATTTAACAGAAGAAACCCCATCTCAATTTAAAAATAGAAACTACGTTTGCTTGCGATTAAAAAAAAAGACATAGTAAATACTTAATATATGCAAATAAAGATCTTTTATAAATATTAACTTATTTGAGATCGTGGTAAGTAAAAAGTAATTAAGTGTCCTTTTGTGATGACATTAAATACAACTTCATACATCTACTTCTGAACTTAGACCTTTGGAGAAATTGCCAGTAAAAGCCGGCATTTATTTATTGTTTTTTTTTTACTTTGTAAAGTTAATTGCTTTAGTTGCTAACATTTCACGTAATACTCCGAGTGTCAATGAAATTCAATCAATTGCGTATTACCTAAAATGTACCTCCGCCCCTCGCCCCCCTCTTCGCCTACAGCAGCCACGCCCAAACTGTCGCGAGACTCTCGATGTATTATCACTTTGACACTGACAGATATTCGACAATGCCCGTGAAAAATAAACTGTAAATATTTATGAAGAAAATAGGAATTGTTATTAACTGAATCCGTTTTGAGTTTTTATTTAACTGTGCGTACAATACAATAGCGTGTGCGATTACAATAGCGACATTTGAATGGGTTCCGTAAAATTAAAATGCAGCCTCACTGACAACTAAGAATTTTGTTTTACAAATGACTTCTGTCCTTTCGCACTCCGCGAAATAGACTCATGAGCTGTACGCCTGGTAGCCACCGTAAAAAATTAACAGAATCGACGGCAAAAAACGTAGTGTTTACAAAAATATATCGATAAAACACATAATTTTTGTTGTTGTTGATATTCTCTGAATAACGAAACTATACAGAAACATGACAACATTCTTTTAAACTAATATTAATGTATGATACAGAATAAACAACCATAAAACAATATACAAAAGAATTACTAAAGAAATATTAAAGTCGATACATGCCCAACACTATTTGTTGTTAAGTAATCTGCTGCACGTCTTTTTAAGACGTGTTTCGGATTCGAGTTAGGGTTTTGGCAGTGAATATTATTGTATTAAATTTGTATTTATAATTGGTCACACGGGGAATTTTATATCATCTTAAGAAATCAGATGTTATTCTTAGAGTAGCAGCCTGTAAATGTCCAAAGCTGGGTAAAGGCATCCTCTCAAATATGGAGCCAGGATCAGAGTGGCTCAAGTCCGGGTTTTCCTTCACCACCGAGCTTAAAATACTATAAACTATATTAGTGGTGTCGGCACCGGTGATCTAACCCAGGTCACACACGTACTATGAGGCTATAAGGCAATTTTTTATATCAACAATGTTCTAGTACAGCTTTAGATTACATTAGACATATTTCTAATCCTTTTTGCAATTCCTTCTAAAATGCGAAACATTTCCTCCGTGCTCATTAATTCAGCGTCACTTATTTTACCACACACTCGACAAAATTATTTAAACAAACATTTTAATGATAATTGGACATCCCTTACGTTTGCTATCTTGCGCTATGACGTCACGATCGTGTCGTCTAATACCGACATTAGCGTACTGGGAACTGCTAAGCGAAGTTACGCTAGGGATGCGCGTTAGTCGAGACGAGAGAATGTCGATTGTCTATTTGACCACATCTTATATCAGATTTTGTTACTGCTATCATTATTTCATTATCCTGGCATTGTAAGATTTAAGCGTTTGACTTAGTCAAATATCAGTAATTAAAAAAAAATACGTTATTTTACCTACCTGCTTTTCTCCTTTTGAAGATTTTTTTTCTTATTCGGTAACATCAAATAAATTGAATTAAAATTCTAAATAATATAAATCACCCATTAGTCACAGTCTCGACTTTTATAACACCACTATATAACTCACGGGATGAGACGATGAATATTCATTGACGAATACTTAATAAAAAAAATGCTTTAGTCGAGTCTTCTTTAAAGTTATTTAAAGCATCATTGTGTCGCTAATACTTACAACTATGTGAAGGTCATTGGTTCATTCTTGTGTTGAAAATCGATGAATTTAGCCTTTATATTTCTTATGCAGCTGCACTGCCACTTTTAAAGAACTACGAAGAAAGAAGTTCGTTCACGTTCACATATTTTATGTTTTCTTATACACGTTTTTTTTAAAATGGAACTGGATTTTATCGCGTTTAATTTTGTTTTTATATTCCCGCCATTTCAAGTGCTTTACAGCAACCGTGATCAAGGGGGCAGTCGGGGAGGCTGACCTCCGATATTTCATTTCGAATGTTTAGTATTCGCGTAAAGGCCGGCAGCGCATCTAAAGGCCGGCAGCGCATCTGTAGCTCCTCTGGTGTTGTGGATGTTCGTGGGCGTCGGTGATCACTTACCAGCAGGTGAGCCGCACGCTCGTTTGCCCCATTCTTCTATAAAAAAAAAAATACAAGAAATCATTCGTCGTCATGATCCCGCCCGATGTATCTACATTACGGTAGTTTTTGCAAGTGTCCAGCAGTTCATGGAATCACTAGTATATTATCACACGCGTGGGAGACAACACGAGAGATCCGCCACGCGTTGACGATGAAGAATAAAATTCTGTTATCCTTTGTAATAATAATAAAAATAAGTAACAAACAAGGGAGACAAAGGTGAGACAGGGGAGACCCTCCGTGGTCTGTCGGAGACGATTCAAACTGTCAACATCCTAAGCCATGGAGCATTATGCTGCTGTTTGAAGTTGGTATTATGCGAGAGCGTGGACGAGGCTCTAATCAATGTTAAACGCTCTAAGTTAAAACAAAAATGTAATATAATAAAAGAAACGGTCAGGCCAAATATATGTCTTGCTCTAAACGACAAATATAAAAGGATGTCAGGGTGACAGTGGAACGTTATTTATTTATTAACTGTATTTCTTTTCCCCCTCCACAAACAACCGTTAGCGAAACAACGGGGGTTAAGTAAAAAAAAAACCCCTACGAAACTTTCGCGACGAAAACGGACCATCATTTTTTTATGGGTATTTACTGTAGCTTCATTAATTTTAGGTCACTCGTTAAAGTAAATAGCAACGAACTTTAACATTTGACAAACTAGCTTTTGCTCGCGACTTCATCGGCGTATCATCTACGAGTGTGAATAGTTTTATTAAAAATGTTCTTTCTTAATAAATAGACACGTTAATTATTCATTGGCTGCCGAACAGTTGAATAGTTCTGTAGTATTTGTGTTTGGATCCCATTCTGCCCATTACTTATGGTATTAACCCCATACTGGTCGGACATCCAGACGAACAAACACCCAGACCTGCAACTATTATTTGTAGTCCATAGAAATACTAGACCCGTGGGGTAAATGAACCCGGGACCCACAGCGCCTCACCAGTATTGTTATTTGCATTTATTCAATTATTATTTACTATTTTACTATCCAAAATTCATCTGTCACGGCGTCTTGTTTGACGTCATATCTTACACTAAAGTTAGCTTATACAAGATTAAAACCCAGATGGCTCGTGGGAAAGAAGATCTTCGATATAGTGTACGTTGTAAAATTGTTTTTCGCCAATGCGGCCTTTTAAAAAAAATACACCAGCAATTTACTTTCTATACAAGAACAGTTGCGCACATTTGCAAACTACACTTTTTTGTTCATCGGAAGCACATTCCGCTGAATACGTATTCAGAAACAATAGTGAAATGAAGAGCTTATAGCGGACTGCGATTCGTGTGCATTACAGTTATTTATAATTAAAATATTAAATATAATATAAAAAAAAACGATCGACTGGTAATGAGGAAAGAGACGTCCAAAAAAAAAACTAAAATTGTGTGAAGTCAAAACAGAAGAGGTACCTGTTTCAGCAAATTGCTCCAGTACTAAATTACTGGCATAATTACGTAAAATACTAGACCAAGGTTAAGCAGATCGATGACTGACAGTTGTCTAATGTCTAATGTCTTGCATGTGCTCTGGCGCTGCGTTCACCAATCCTCTGGCCGAGCGAAGCGATCAAGGCAAATCCTCCTTACGGGAGAGTCCTATGTCCTGGTATGAACTATTAGCAAGCTGATAGGGTAAGATATGGTGGCGACCTCAAGCACCTAAACTTAAAATAAAAATGGTGTCAGCAAACTTTGAAATATCTGTGTTTTCCCATACGAATTCGTAAACTTAAAAATTCGTCTTTAAATTTTTCGTCTGACTGTCTCTATGAACCCTGGAGAGGCCTGCAGTGAACCGTTTGCAGGCTGTTAAGGTAAGGTAAAGCTGAACGTAAGCCTCTCCAAGAAAAAACGAAAGCCGGTGTTGATTTCTTTGAAGGTTTGCCCATACTCAGCACACTTGGCAAGCGGATTGTTTTTTTTTTATGGAAAAGGCGGCAAACGAGCAAGCGGTTCACCTGATGGTAAGTCATTACCGTCACCCATGTGCATCCGCAACACCAGAGGAGCTCCAGGTGCGTTGCGGGCCTTAAGGAGATGGGAGGCAGGATGAGGAGGAGGATGGGGAGAGGGAGTGGGCCTCCGGTTACCTCACTCACTGAACGAAACGCAGAAGCACAATATACCTCTACTTCACGCCGGTATTCTGCGAGGCCGTGGTACCGACCCGCTCGAGCCGCCCCATTCGAGCAGCAGCAACAGCCGCCGCTTGGCTCTACTACGCTTAAACGCGCCTAGTGGTCAGGGCGCTCACTTTAGTATCATACAGCGCGTATGACCTGGGTTCGATCCCCGGTGCCGGCACCACTATTTTTAGTGCTGTATTTACCACGCGATCGGCGGTGAAGGCAAACATAGTGAGGAAACCTGCATGTCTGAGTGATAATAAAAAATATTATATCACAGATGTGTGAAGCTCGCCAACCCGCGCTGGAGCAGCATGGCAGGCCCTTCCCGACACCAAAACCCTATCGGATATTTGAAAAGGAGGCTCTTTACTGCATCTGGATTCAAACCCTGTACTATGAAATTAAAGCTAGTGCCCTTATCCGGCTCGTTATCTCTATACATCTTCTATAAATAATCTACACATATTAAAATCAACATTACTACTACTTTAAATAATAAATCAGATAAACGATACCAAAACAAAATATACGCAGTGATAATTTCCGATATACTCGTGCTCTAGGGAAATTTATGTGGAAATAACGTGATATTTTAAACGGAATCCAATACCGTAATAATATCGTTTAATAATTCGATTCTGATACCTCATATATATATATCCTCATTCGATTGAATCGACATGTTTCGAATTCGATTTTTATCTCTGATCAATATTGAAAGGGCCAACATAAAATCACTTTCTTCGAATACCGACCTCAGCTGCACGTGGTAGCCAAGAAACGTAGCTCTGACGATTGAATCTGCCGAACCCAAATACCACAGACTTGTGATGGGGAGCAGCATCACTTACGCGTTTACGAATTTGTACGGTAAACGATAACATGAGCATTTTTGGCGTAACGATTGGTGAAACTCATTGACGTATGGCTGAGAGATGGTAAATCTGTATGAGAGAAAAAGAGGTAGAGAGCATTAATACTGAGATGTTCTTTACTTCCCGTTTTGTTTGGCATTTTCCTCCATGTGTTTCATTTTACGTGACGCTTTCATTTATCAACACGGTATATTACTCTACTACGTTACGGATTGGGACTAGCGTTTCGACCGTTGGAGAAGAATTAGCGACGTTGCGTTGCACCGCTTTCCTACGTTCTGTAGCCGAGATGGAGTCGCTGGTAGAGAGGAGTGCTGGTGTTGCGTTGGACAACTTTATTCTCTGTGGTAGCTCTGCCAAAGTAGCCCCCTCGAAAGGTGCTGAGAAGAAGAAGGAAGGAGTTTAGAAAATTAATATTTAAAATTGTTTTTTAAAATCTTACTTAAATACTCCGAGCGAACTTCACGCCTCCTCGAACCTTACCTTCAGGCACTTGCGTCCACACAAGCACCCAATAACCTTTGAAGCGCAAGGGGCGGAACAGCAGTCTAGATTCAAAATTGGTAAATGGAAAATGAAAGATACATATTTACATTATTTGCCTGTTATTTTATTTATAACTTCTCGTGATAAAAACTTAATTCTAAAAGTCTCTAACTAACTAAAACTTCACAGACGACATTTACAAGAAATAATCTCATAATATTGATAGAAACTCTTGAAAGGAAACGAAGGAAACTTAGACATTTTAAAGTAATTAAGGTACAGTTTACAGTTGTCCATTGGAGGTTAGATGTGTATTACTCTATCCTGATGCGGAATTATATTGTTATTATCATTATTATTATATTTTTTGTTGTTATTTATATTTTGATTCCTCATGTATTACAAAAAGCCTGACGACTGCTCGCGAAAAAAAAAGGAAAAAAAAACACAGGGTTCCGACAGAATACCAGCGCTGTAGCTGTGGTTCAGCATTGCTACAGCATTATGCTGAGTCGGACACCGTTTTGTTGCTGCAACTCAACAAAATATTATTATTATTATATTTTTATGTTAATTAGATTTTTCATTATGTGTTACTTGAGTTGTGGCAATGAATAAGTACTTTCTTTCTTTCTTCTTTCTTTCTTTCTTCTTTCTTTCTTTCTTCTGCTTCTTCTAAAATTCAATTATCTGTATAGTCTATTTCATTGTCGTGGAGTAGAATAATCAAACTCAGACCATAGCGCAAACATTGCTGCGCAACTTAAAAATGGCCGGCAAAAGCTCAAGAATCACTTAAAGCTCTCTATAGCCTATTGACCGGCTGTAGTAGGCTGTTTCTTTGTTGCTCGAATAGAACTGACAAAGTGCACGAGTCACAAGTAGGTCAAGTGAGATTACTTAGTTACTTACACGAGCTTTGAATAAAAGCTACTTTAGCTGTTTCTCAAAAGTCACGTGGATTTGCGGATCCGCGCGAACGATGTAAGTGAGAAAGAAGAACGACTATGAGAATTCGTTCAAACTTTTGGCCTTTTTTTACTTTTTTTATTTTTATTACTTTTTTAAAAAAACTTTACCGTCCGCTGTAGGAATTTCTCCTGTGTCGCGGTGGCAGTTTACATACATGAATTACACATCGACAAACACCCAGACCGGGAATTTGTAGTCCATACAAATACTAGTCTCGTGCGGGAAACGAACCCGCGATCCAAAGCGCCGCAGCTAAACGCTTTGCCACTACGCCACCGAGCCGTCGGACTGCCCAGAGTCGGGGAGGTCTAGAGGTCAGGGTGCTAACTTTTTCACAGAGCGCGTGTGATCTGGGTTCGATACTGGCACTGCTAAACGTGTGTATAACAATTTTTAAGGTCTCCATTTACCACGTGCTCGGCGATGAAGGAAAACACCGTGAGGTAATCGGCATGTCAGAGAAATAATAAAAAAATACTATTTCGAGGTTATGTGAAGTCAACCCGCATCGGAGCAGCCGGGCGCTTCCTGTCTCCAAAAAACGCTCTCAAATATTTGAGAAGCCTTTGCCCAGCTGTGGGCACTTACAGGCCGCTACTTTACTTTATTTTTGATATATATTTATCTTCTTTTTTCGACCTTACTTGCTGTGGTGCACTCAGCATGTATAGAAACAAGGTTTCGGCGATGCGAAGCACTTGCAACGTCAGGTATTGAAAAGTTAAAACAACACGCGTTACCATCCTTAAAAACAGGTTTATTTAATGATATGTTTATTTCATTGCAATGTTTATTTATTGTTACGTGGTAGAGCCAAGCGGCGGCTTTTGCTGCTGCTCGAATGGGCCGGCTCGACCGGATTGGTACCACGGCCTCGCAGAATACCGGCGTGAAGTAGAGGCATCTTGTGCTTCTGCGTTTCGTTCGGTGAGTGAGTTAACCGGAGGCCCACAACCCCCTTCTAATCCACCGCCTCATTCTCCCTTTCATCTCCCTAATTCCCTAAAAGGCCGACTTCTGGTCGAGAGCCTCTTGAACTGCTGCGAGAGCACAGCGTGACACACCATGAACCCTTTAACTAGTAGTGATGCAGCCCGTCGAGTCCCGGACTTTTCCAGTTAGGGCTCTACGCCACCCTCAGCTACGTCGTCAGGTGTAATGACGACGGGGTCCATGGCTTAATACCTGCACACCGACTCGTCACAGCTTCTGTCCAAGGGCCCTCGCTGTGGTATGCGGGTGCAGACCACAGGCTTTGCCAGAAGGCGACAGTGTCGGCCTGATTTGGTCCTTGACCCGTTCCACATTTTCCAGGTCGCTCCAATGATTTGTAGAGCCTCTTCTGGTCACTCTGGAAGAGACAATTCTGGTTAAATCGCGCTGACCTCTCGGTAAATCGCCGAATCCGCTTTCCTGCCGCGATCCTTGCTTCAGGTCGTCTATGCGCCCGTCAGCTTTGCGTTATATTCGGCTGGGACAGACTAACATCCGTCCCAGCAAACGCCATCCTCACGGTGCGCACAATCCTCGGCCTGTTATTGCCCGACCTGAAGCTTATCAGTCTGCCGATAAGGGCTCTTGCCTTTGCGATACGGTTCTCAATCCTTTGTCTCCACGCTGGGATAACGCTACCTTGTTTAGTAGCGCGTCCAGTTGTGGGAAATTTGGCGCCAACAATACAGCAGACTGCCAATGCAGCGCCAAAAGTATAGAGTCCGTATCACAAAGGTCCCGGCTGGTTTCCAAATAAGTAGCCAGCATTGTTTAGAGCCCCACGACATCCCGGTTGCGCTTACTTAGTGGTATGCGGGGAGTCGTGGTCGATTTTCGAGAGACATTTCGCGCGTTTCCTTAATCGCCTCTTCCAGTATGCTCCTCATTTGCCCTATTTTGGGTGACTGTTCCACCATTGTCCGAATCCTCTACAGCTGGAAGATTCACAGCAGCATCCACTTCTGCAAGATTAGTCGCTGTAAGTGGAGCAGCATCCTCAGCTGCATTTTCATTCGATGGGGGAACAGCCTCACGTCTTAGTCGTTCGAGTTCGGTATCATCAAATATTTTCGAGCGGATGATGTACCGAACTCGGTCTGCCAGGTTTTGCTCCGTGACAGTAACGGAAGGCTCCAGCTCAGCAAAATAGCAGTGCATCCTGGCTCGATATGCTATTCCTCCAGTTTCTTCCCCTTTCGCCCTAAAGTACGCTCGCAATGCGTTCGTATTCATTAGGGATGTCCATCGCATGCGCCGTACTCCACCAGCGGCGGGTGCCGATTGCTGGATCCTGGAGGACCCTGCCGACACCAAGCCAACTGGTGGGGATGATGGATGCGAGGTGCTACAAGGTGGTCGAGCAACTCCTCGCGCTTGGCTGGCGGTCCGCATGCTGCCACGTCCAGCGCCAGCTCCAGACGCGCCCTGGCGGCCCCCAGGCAGCGGCCCTATGCGCATTCTCGTATTTTCCATCATCCATATTGGGCGTCATTTAACGGAAGACGCCCGGACCGGCTCCGTTTATTGTGTGTCCATTTGCACATGCGGGCCTCTGCACCCTCACTCACCCGAGGCACGGCACTAACACCTCTTGACAGGGTGCTGACTGCTTGCGCCGACGCAACAGCTCTGTCACTTAAACTGTTACGCCGGTGGGCGATGGGGTCGTCACTTCCCTACGCCTTATTATTTATTATCATTATTATTATATTTTTTGTTGTTATTTATATTTTGATTCCTCATGTATTACAAAAAGCCTGACGACTGCTCGCGAAAAAAAAAAAGGAAAAAAAAACACAGGGTTCCGACAGAATACCAGCGCTGTAGCTGTGGTTCAGCATTGCTACAGCATTATGCTGAGTCGGACACCGTTTTGTTGCTGCAACTCAACAAAATATTATTATTATTATATTTTTATGTTAATTAGATTTTTCATTATGTGTTACTTGAGTTGCGGCAATGAATAAGTACTTTCTTTCTTTCTTCTTTCTTTCTTTCTTCTTTCTTTCTTTCTTCTGCTTCTTCTAAAATTCAATTATCTGTATAGTCTATTTCATTGTCGTGGAGTAGAATAATCAAACTCAGACCATAGCGCAAACATTGCTGCGCAAACTTAAAAAAAATGGCCGGCAAAAGCTCAAGAATCACTTAAAGCTCTCTATAGCCTATTGGACCGGCCGTAGTAGGCTGTTTCTTTGTTGCTCGAATAGAACTGACAAAGTGCACGAGTCACAAGTAGGTCAAGTGAGATTACTTAGTTACTTACACGAGCTTTGAATAAAAGCTACTTTAGCTGTTTCTCAAAAGTCACGTGGATTTGCGGATCCGCGCGAACGATGTAAGTGAGAAAGAAGAACGACTATGAGAATTCGTTCAAACTTTTGGCCTTTTTTTACTTTTTTTATTTTTATTACTTTTTAAAAAAAACTTTACCGTCCGCTGTAGGAATTACTCCTGTGTCGCGGTGGCAGTTTACATACATGAATTGCACATCGACAAACACCCAGACCGGGAATTTGTAGTCTGTGCAGCCGTCGGACTGCACAGAGTCGGGGAGGTCTAGAGGTCAGGGTGCTAACTTTTTCACAGAGCGCGTGTGATCTGGGTTCGATACTGGCACTGCTAAAAGTGTGTATAACAATTTTTAAGGTCTCCATTTACCACGTGCTCGGCGATGAAGGAAAACACCGTGAGGTAATCGGCATGTCAGAGAAATAATAAAAAAATATTATTTCGAGGTTATGTGAAGTCAACCCGCATCGGTTCCCGTCTCCAAAAAACGCTCTCAAATATTTGAGAAGCCTTTGCCCAGCTGTGGGCACTTACAGGCCACTTTACTTTATTTTTGATATATATTTATCTTCGTTTTTCGTCTTTACTTGCTGTGGTGCACTCAGCATGTATAGAAACAAGGTTTCGGCGATAGTGGTGCTTGCGAAGCACTTGCAACGTCAGGTATTGAAAAGTTAAAACAACACGCGTTACCATCCTTAAAAATATGTTTATTTAATGATATGTTTATTTCATTGCAATGTTTATTTATTGTTACGTGGTAGAGCCAAGCGGCGGCTTTTGCTGCTGCTCGAATGGGCCGGCTCGACCGGATTGGTACCACGGCCTCGCAGAATACCGGCGTGAAGTAGAGGCATCTTGTGCTTCTGCGTTTCGTTCGGTGAGTGAGTTAACCGGAGGCCCACAACCCCCTTCCCATCCACCGCCTCATTCTCCCTTTCATCTCCCTAATTCCCTAAAAGGCCGGCAACGCACCTGCAGCACCTCTGGTGTTGCGGATGTACGTGGGCAACGGTAATCACTTACAATCAGGTGAACCGCTTGCTCGTTTTCCGCCTATCCCATAAAAAAAAACATATCATTTTATTTTTGTTTACGTAATTGCAATGGACAATTACTTTTTTCCTCGAATAAAACTCACGTTTTGTCTTCCAGTACATTACGTTTAGTCCGATACAAACGCGGTGTAGGACGACCCCGCGCAAGATGGAGTGACGACCTGAGCAGTGTTGCGGGAAGTCGATGGATGCAGGTGGCACAGGACCGAGCTTCGTGGCAATCTTTGGGTGGAGGCCTATGTTCAGCAGTGGACTTGTGATAGGCTGAAATGATGATGACATTACGTTTATAGTAAACTGTATGCGAAGTACATCGCGCAACAGGGTCGGTGCTGACTGAAGATCGGCGTTGCGTATAACCCACTACTCGGCGACACCATGCTGAGTCAGCACCGTTTCATTTGACACGACACGGGTTATAAATTATAAAAGTCTTTCTCTTTAATTATTTCTTTTTGTTTTTACATATCTATTGTTTTTTCTGTATAATTGTATGTCTCGTAACTTTTGTGTTGTGTAAATGAATAAATCGCATTGTATCGTATTGTATACAGGAGAGGAGAGACACAAAACTGATTTACAAAGTCTCGTTAAGCTGATCGAAAACTTGCCGAAAGGAGATCTGTTATCTCTACCTACCCTTCCGTGACCGGAGTAAATACTCATGTATATGTCTATAACAATATAATGTCTGTTTGAGTACATTTTTAGGAAAACCAGCACAAAATCCAATAACCTAATGGAGCGATCTATAGAACTCGATCCTAATAGATTTTCTTTTGGATACATTTTTGATGAAATCATGAATAGTAAATACGCTTTGCTATTTCTTACATTCTTATGGGGGAAATTTATTTAATATGGCGTATACTTACAAAAAAAATATGTCTTTAATATCTACTTAAGCTTTCTATGAGCTACGAGAAGGAAGTGATATAAAGTGGAAATTCTTAAAGTCAGAGAAGGTTCTCAGAGAAGGTCTTGGCGCCGGGAAGGCTGTTCCATTTGCGAATTTCGCATGTCCTCGAAACAATATTTTCTATTGTTTCTTAGATAAGCAGGTTACCTCGCTGTTTTTTCCTTCACCGCCGAGCACGTGGTACCACCATCTGCCCTTCCCTAAATTGTCTTTAAAGGCCGGCAACGCACCTGCAGCTTCTGGAGTTGCATAGAGATCTACATGAGCCGCATGCTCGTTTGACCCCTTTTGCTTAAAAAATAATAGTTCACTGCTGGACGTAGGGCCTCTTCCAATGTTTATATTTTATTGATTTTCCTTTAGGTTTCTTTTCTTTATATTTTTGTTATCTTCATTATCATTATGTATCACTATATTATCTAAATTACTGATCACTGGATTTAAATTTACTAACCATAGATATTAGAAAGGAATAAAATATTTAAAATGCGGTTAGATTGTGGAACTCACTGGTGCCTACCATAAGACATTCCGGAACTAATATATACTTTTATTTAAGTAACGTGTAAAGGACCACTACTTAGCTTCGTGTTAATCGTATGTATATTGTATATTTACGAATGTGTATGCATGTATGTAAGACGTGGTAGCCTAGTGAATGAATGAAATGAATGAAATACACTTTATTGTACACCAATAGCAAAAATAGGAAAAAAATAAAATAAAATAAAAAGAAACATGAAATACACAAAGGTACAATTGGCGGCCTTATCGCTTAGAAGCGATCTCTACCAGGCAACCATTTTGCAGAGGAGAGCAGAGGAGACCAGTGAGCAGGGGTTAAGGGTGTACGCAAGTTACAAAGAAGTGAAAATATAATAAAATAAATATATATTGGTGCTAGTGGTCAGGGCGCTCACTTTAGTTTCTCATAGCGCGTGTGACCTGGGCTCGATCCCCGGTGCCGGCACCACTAAAATTGTTAATAGCAATTTTAAGTGCTGTATTTACCACGTGCTTAGCGGTGAAGGAGAACATCGTGAGGAAACCTGCATGTCCGAGAAATAATAAAAATATTATTTCGAGGATATGTGAAGCCCACCACACTGGAGCAGCGCGGCGGGCTCTTCCCGGCTCCTAAACCCTCTCTGATACTCGTATTTGAGAAGGAGGCCTTTGCCCAGCAGTTGGCACTTACAGGCTGCTACTTTGACTTCTACTTTGATGCATGTATGTATGTAATGTACGCAAAGTAATAAGTAATGCCCTTGTATGTTTTAATGTTGTCATACCGTTGCGTGTGTACGTAACTAAATAAAAAAAAAAAAAAATAAGCTATCACGACCGTATACTCAATAACGGGGTGGTCAATGTCAACTTTTCGACAGAGCTTATTTGAACCACAGATTGTGAGCTTGTCGTCGTCTTTAGTGCAAGCCAATACTTGTTTAAATTTAAGTTTCGAAAAACTCGAACTCGGGTCTCTTGATTTGAAGGTAGTTTCCCTCAACACTCTACTAACTAACCTATATTCCCCAGAAACACCATACAAGTTATGTCCAACATCCATCTGTCTTTAGTAATCAAAGCCAGGGATAGATATGTCATACAAATCGATCATTCGGGCTTTTACAACTGCCACCGGAACGAGACAGATCTTCTTACGCCGCTACCAGACGGCGCCATCCCCCTTTCATTCCAAAACAACAGTTACAAAGTCTTCATAATACGCTTTACAAAACTTACCTTAAGACAAAGTAATAAAGTACAAAATATTCTAGAAATCTTATATATGTTAGCTTATAAGACTGCAATGGAAAGGGCTATGCTCGGTGTTTCTCTGCGTGATAGAGTCTGCAACGATGATATCCGCAGCAGAACAAAGGTAACCGACATAGCCGTAGAGATCAGCAAGCTGAAGTGGCAATGGGCCGGCCACATAGCTCGCAGAACTGACAACCGTTGGGGAAAGAAGGTTCTCGAGTGGCAGCAGCGTACAGGCGAACGCAGTGTAGGACGACCCCCCACAAGATGGAGTGACGACCTGCGCGGTGTTGCGGGAAGTCGATGGATGCAGGTGGCTCAGGACCGAGCTTCGTGGCAATCTTTGGGGGAGGCCTATGTTCAGCAGTGGACTTCTGTTAGGCTGAAATGATGATGATGATGATGATAAGACTAAACAAAATATCTACACTATTGGCTTTAACTCTGATTAGAATCTTAGTGGTTTGCTGTGTGCTCTGAACAACTGTCTACGTAGTGTTGTGATTATTTATGTAGAAATATGAAGTAGTAAATGGAAAAAGTGTCTGTGTAAGAATATGCCGCCTCCTATCTCTCCGCGAGTGTCGTATGGGGCGAACGACGAGAAATACCTTGTAAATCGCATGGCTGCCGATAGATGGCGGGTTAACCATCTCGAAAGCTACCCGACCAAGATGAAGGAGACCGATAACGAGCAGCGCCTCGGTGTCTCGTACTGCGATTGCCGAACCGTTTGTCGAGTGTGGCGTTCACGTGAAATTATTCGTATAGTAATTTCTCCACCTTGTGGGAGAGACCTACGGCCTACAGTAAATTAAAAAAAAATACAAGCTCTCACGATCGTGTACCCAATAATGGGATAATCAAAGTTCTAGACCTTCCCTATTCCTTCCTTAAAGGCCGGCAACGCATCTGTAGCTCCTCTGGTGCTGTGGATGTTCGTGGGCGTCGGTGATCACTTACCATCAGGTGAGCCGCACGCTCGTTTGCCCCATTCTTCTATAAAAAAAAAGACATACATTTTTAGTCCTTTCCACCCCACTTCTCACCAAGGAACGTGGAGCGGTTCCATAGCTTTCTTAGTGTACAAGGTCAATGACTACAATCGTACATTAGTTTCGAAAAACTCATTGGTACGTGCTCTCCACATAGGGGATCGAATTCGGGCCTCCTGATTTGGAAGCAGCTCCCTCAACCACTAAGCATCCCAATCCAATAATGATCTATTATTTACGGATTTTATCGTGTTTCATTTTGTTTTTATATTCCCAATGTTTCACGTGCTTCATCACAGCTGTTGTCACGGGGGGGACTGAGGTGTTAGACGTCCAACTGTCATAGTTAACTTGGGCTACCTTCAGCTTTTATTTATTAACCCCCACCTCAAGCTAAAAACATAATTAATGACGCGATGAAATCCGCAAATAATCGTTTCATTTCAAATCCCAATCCGAGTTAATAAAAGACAGTTGGAAGAAAATTGGCCAGTATTATACATTGCCAATTAGCCAGTATAATTACTGAGGGCAGTGAGGCTTCCATCTTCCTTCTTCGATTGAGGTTGTTTAGCAGGTTCCCATGGGCTGCAGAAGCCATTTAACATCAGGTGAACTGTTAGCTCGTTTTTCACCCCATTCCATTAAAAAAAATGTTTTTTTTTTCAATGATTTTAATCTATTTGTTCCAGGAATCGTATTGAGAGGACGGCCTCAAAAAGATGGCGGGGGTCGGTGCGACGTGTCGTTGCCGCTTCAGTCTGTAAGTTGTCCTGTCATTTCAATTTTGAAATAGTTTAGAAACAGACGAATAGTTATTATTCACAGTAGTTCAGTAGACAACGTCTTTATGTATCAAGTTCACAAACGAGTGTGTACACTGTTCTTTTTTTAAGGGGAAAGGCGGCAAACGAGCAAGCAGCTCACCAGACGGTAAGTGATTACTGTCGCCCATGTACATCTACAACACCGGAGGAGCTGCAGCTGCATTGCCGGCCTTTGAGGGTATTTGGCAGACGGGGAGAGGATGAGGAGTGGACCTCCGGTTACCTCACTCACCGAACGAAACGCAGAAGCACAAGATGCCTCTTCACTTCACGCCGGTATTCTGTGAGGCCGTGGTGGACCACGGACCACGGATTCGAACAGCAGTCCACGCAAAAAAAATCCATCCTTGCGTCCATGCGTGTGTTCTAAATACAAATTTCAGTATCAACATTAGTGTTTGAACGGGTTATATCGCCAGAAGTCAAGCTCACCTGCCTGTGGTGCACTCCGTTAACTAACAAACGAGACTCTGGTGATCGATTGATGGTGGAAAATCGGCAGCACCATCAGAGGTGCGAGGATAACGGTACCGCGTCTCACCAGTCCGTCTGTACAATTCACGAAGAATTTATTCGGGTGCACCGCGTAAACTCATGAACAAATTCTTCGTGAAATGTATACAGGATCAGTGGCGCTTGTTTTGGGGTGGCCTATGTTCAGCGGTGGGCTTGACACACTGCCGGTTTTTATCTAAATGCCTACCTCGCGTGCACGTGATCTACAGTGCCAGCTAATTTAGACTCTGCTAGCCAGAAATAGACAAAAAATTCAACGAATGTTGTAAGACCCAAATCCCACAGGCTGGTGTGTGATGGTGCAGCATCTGTAGGATTGCCATCCACAAACCCGCCAGCCTGGTGTGGTGTGTCTGGAAATACTAGAGTGTAAGAGAGAATATTAGGAGTCGGTTGACTGTATGCTAACCTGAAATGGACAAAAAATCCAGCCAATGTTGTAAGACCCTAATCCCACAACCCGGCCTGGTGTGTCTGGAAATATTAGAGTGGTTAAAGAGAGGATATAGGAAGTCGGTCGACCAAAAGACGAGGTTCTGACATGGGACTATGCCAGCCTAAAATTCCAAAGACTTGCGATGAGGGACAGCATCTATAGTGCGAGGGTACAGGCACCGCGCCTAAACCACCTTACACAGCCCTGCCCAGCGTAGAGAGTAAAGGCTAAATCTCTAATAATTTGCATGCCCGCCTTTATTGCCATTTTGTTTTTCATTGGGCCTTTGCCTCTTTATTTCTCTAGAAACTTATATTAGCGTCTAAGGTGCGTGGTGGTATGTCATGTATGATCGCCAATCCCCATACCGTCCGTGGCGATTATAGGAAACCCTCGCGGTGGGAGAGGCTGTTCGGTGGAAAAGAGTATAGAATCATTAGAAACAATCACAAACCTTTAAACGATAGGCGTTATTCAATCATTTATTTTACAGCATAAGTTAACCTCGCAGAATACCGGCGTGAAGTAAAGCCATCTTGTGTTTCTGCGTTTCGTTCGATGAGTGAGGTAACCGGAGGCCCTCTCCCCTCCTCCTTTCCTCCTCCCTAAAATATCCTTGAATGCTAGCAACGCAACTGCGGTCCTCTAGTGTTGCAGATGTACGTGGGCATCGGTAATCGTTTACCATCAGGTAAGCCGCTTGCTCGCTTCCCCACTTTCCCAAAAATTTTGTGAGTCTATTTGTGAAGGCCCGGTGGCGTAGTGACTGAGCGTTTAGCTGCGGCGCTGTGGGTCGCGGGTTCCAATCCCGCACGGTTCTGATATTTGTGTTGACTATAAATAATAGTTCCCGGTCTGGGTGTTTGTGCATGTGCAATTTATGCATGTTAATTGCCTCCTCCACACGGGATAAATACCTACAGTGGAAGGTAAAGTTTCTTTTAATAGAAATTGAAGTTCATAATATGGAAGAGTAAAGGCCTTTTGTTTATTTTGTTTGCTTACACGGAAAGGTCTATTAATCCTCTGTTAAACATTACACACACAGGCTCATAAAGACGAAGATGTGTTGAATCAAGATGTATTATAAGTCATTTGTCAAAGGATTTGACAGACACCCATAGAATGGGACATGTCAGACTCTTTTACGCCGTAATCACGTGCGATGGACCGTAAACTCCAGCTGAGTGCTGTAATGGAACGTATGAAATAAAGAATTGTCAAACCCTTTTAGCGTTACATCGTAGCTTTAGCTAAAACGGTATGTTAAAATGTTTAATTAATTTTTTTTCTTACATTTACCTGTCCTCTGCAGGAAGAGACTGATGGTACAGACGTACACCTCTCCCATAAGGATGATTTGCCATAATCGCCTCGCACCTTAGACTCTGCTGCCGATCATCGATCTGGCATTTTTCGAAATGGTTATCCCGTCGTCTGTCTTTTCCCTTGGTCGCCTTGCGATGTCCGCAGGAAGAAAGGGAATGGCAGAATCTTACGCCGACATAACACGGGGCCTAGCAAGCGGCTCAATAGCTACACCTGCAACACCAGAGGAGCTGCAGGTTCATTATAGGCCTTTGAGGCTATTTGTAGAGGGATGATAGTTAATCGGAGAGGGAGGGGGGAAGGAGCACAGGATGTCTCTGCTTTACGTCGGTATTCTGCGGTACAGCCCCTTTAGAACCGGCACATTTGAACAGCAGCAAAAGCCATTGTTTAGCTCTAACACGTTTAACATATTCTAAAGCTATCACGACAGCATACCCATCGTGTGGGTGGTCAGAAACTAGGACATAGTGTTAGCCCTTTCTATCCACATTTCACCGGAGCTTATTTTGGAAATCTTGACTTGGACGGTGAAGCCGACACGGCGCTACGTGTCACCCACAAAGGGGATCCAACTCCGATTTCCGATTCGGAGGAAGATCCCCTAACCGCTCGACTAACGGGAGCTTCAATCATAATAATCTTCTATTTAACTTAGTCCACTATAGGGAAACAAATAAAGTTATATATGTCACGCTGTTTCTTTATGTAAATAAAAAGGTCCACAGAAATTAGTTATTCAGGGCGCAGTGACGTACGTACGTACAGATCGATTACGAATGATATTTTCATATATAATTCGATTCACATACCGATTACATAACAATTTACCGATGCGATGCTTGTTGTATACTAAATCGATTCCAGTGCGGGTTGGCGGGCGGTCTTTTTTAACTATTTCTCATACATGCAGGTTTCCTCGCGATGATTCTTTTTACCACCGAGCACGTGGTAAATACAGTAAGTGATCATAGTCGCCCACGTACATCTGCAACACCAGATGTGCTGCAAGTGCGTTACCGGCCTTTAGGTATATTTGGGGGATGGGAGGTAGGATAAGAAGGGAGATAGGGTACGGGGGGAGGGTCGCCGGTACTTCACGCCGGTATTCGGCGAGGTCGTGGTCCTGCAAAGTGGAGCCTACCCATACGAGCAGCATCAAAGGTTACCGTTTGGCTCTACCACGTACAAAACCGGGTTCCACCAGTTTCGTATGTCACCCCAGTGCAATACCAAAATAGAACTGTCTGTCTCTTCGTGAAATTGTACGTGACAGATGGCTTCGAAGTAGTATGCAGGTGTCCATGGACCACTTACCAGCAGGTGGACTGTTAGCGCGCTTTTAACACTTATTCAATAAAAGAAAATAAGTTTCCTTTATCGATTTATATCGATAGAAACCTGTCGTTAAAATTGTAGGTACGCCATATTCATTACTCAAAGGTAAAGAACAAAAGAATTTTTAATGTGTTTTTCACCGCAACTCTTGAACCACCAATATTGATTACAAGTGCATTATATTTTAATCCCGTAAGAACCATTCACACAAACAATGTATCATAGGCGAAACTCATTAATAAAAATAAACATGTGTTGCCAGATTATTAAATTTATTTTTTTATATATACGTTATAAATCTGTTCAGCCAGGTAAATACATTATTGGTTGGTCTTCGTAGTATACGTTGCCAAGATTAAAAACATGATAAAATTCTCGGAGGGTTACAATTTGGTCTCCCTACCAAGTTTACTAAAGATTTCAAATATAGGTTAATCCGGCAAGGGACGACTGATAAAATAAACGTATTTTATATTGTATGGGTGAAAACGAAAAGGTTCGCTTTAATACAAGAGAAAGAAAAGTAATTTAAACGAATACATATTAATTATAATAATAAAAACAAATGAGCTCTTTCGACCCAATAATTGAGTGGTTTGAGGTCTGGACATTTTAGTACTTTCAATTCACTTCTCACCCACTGTGACGATGAGACAAATAAGCTCAGGTGACAGCCTGCCACCGCCCGAGTGTCCAAACCAAAGATAGTGTTCGATGGCCTATGCAGGCTCTGTGTATCACGACAGTATATTCATGTGAAGGACGATAGGACACGTATCCAAATGAATTTTTTCATGTTAATCAAACGTGAAGTGAGAGCCTTGAAAATCGCAAAGACCACCGACAGATGGCGCGATAATCATTTCGACAATTGTCTCAGACCAAAGTAAAGCAGACCAGTGACAGACAGCAGAGTCTAAGGTGTGGGGTGTTGGGTTCGTCGAGCAGCTGGCCGAGCGTGAAGATTATGGCAAATCCTCCTTATGAGAGGGGCCTATATCCTGCAGTGGAATACATACAGGCTGGTAAAGTAAATTTAAAAAAAAAACCCTCGGTCTCGGTTAACCACGTCGAACATCGATCCTTGGACCTTCCCCAGGATACAGCACCGGTTAACATACGATCCGGTTTTAAAAACATAAATAAATATTTGTGTATTGTTCAGCTAATTCACTGCAAATATATATTTACCTAACAAAGTCTACTAAGTAGCAATTTAATATTAACTTACGTATGTTGTTAAGCAAATCCTATTAAGGGAATTATGGAATGTTGGCTATAGGCTTAAAACTTTATAAAGCACAACATTTGAAACTTTCCTAAAGCTCTCGACCACATAATAACCAAGTTGTAGTATGTAGGTATGTATGTATACGATCCATGGTCGCAAATGGTCAGGGTCATCTGACCAGTAACCAGTAACCTGAGCATTATCATTATTAAAGACTACAGATACATTATAATTATTAAAGACTACAGATACATTATCATTATTAAAGACTACAGATACATTATCATTATTAAAGGCTACACATACATTAGCATTATTAAAGACTACAGATACATTATAATTATTAAAGACTACAGATACATTATAATTATTAAAGACTACAGATACATTATCATTATTAAAGCCTTCACATATATTATCGTTATAGAAGCACAAGTCCACAGCTGAACGTAGATATACTCCAAAGATTGCCACATAGCCCGTTCCTGAGCCAAGAGCACCCGTCGACTTCCCGCGGCACTGTTCAGCTCTTTACTCCATCGGCTGTCAATTTTTCTTTTGTGGCATAGGGAGCAAATGATCTAGCGGCTTACCTGACGGTAAGTGATTACCGACGCCCACGCACATCTGCAACCTCAGAGGAGCTGCAGGTGCGTTGACGGCCTTTAAGGGTATTTGGGTGATGGGAGGGAGAATGAGAAGCGGGCGGGGAAGGGGAGTGGTACGCCGGTTACCTTACTCAATACTGGCCTCGCAGAATACCGGCGTGAAGTAGAGGCATCTTGTGCTTCTGCGTTACGTTCGGTGAGTAAGGTAACCGGAGGCCCACATCCCTTCCCTATTCCTCTCCTCTTCCCTCCCATCTCCCAAATATCCTTAGAGACCGGCAACGCACCTGCAGCATCTATGGTGTTGCAGATGTACCATCAGGTGAACCGCTTGCTCGTTTGCCGTCTTTTCCATAAAAAAAAACCATCCCGGTCAAGTCAGCCCATTCATGTATGTCCTGATCATTGGGACATTTACAGACTTACTGGTACGCTGGACACTGTAGAACTCCACGCGGCACCAGTGCGAGTTAGAGGACCTCACAAGTCCGATGTTTTCCTTCGGCGCCCAGCACTTTGTAAATTCAGCACTTAAAACCCAGACCATTTGCGCTCTACGAAATTAAAGCGAGCATCTTAACTAATAGGCTACCACGACAGTACTTAAGTTCAGTTCTAATTTATGACTATAATGTGTTTAATAAAAACGGATGTAAATTTGAACTTGGTGCTAATGATTCTTCTAGTATGGCCAGCATAATAATTATAAGCAACAAATATAATTGGTAGTCTAAAGTTGAAGGAACTCAAAACAATATATGTACGCCTTGGCTCACAACGAGGTGATTGAAAAAGTTGATCTTATGTCGCGTCTCGCTTAACGCCCCAAATGATTTCTAAGTGTGCGTTAGAAGTCCGGATCCCGATATATTTTTATTCGACCCTTGTTATGAGAAAACTTGTAAAACGTACGCATGCTTCAACGAGATTATAAGTAAATAAAAAAGGACGATTTCTGAACATTGAATATGTATTTGAAATTTTTATTGGGGTCAAGCTTTTCGACTCACATGCCGAAATAACGATTTTACAGGAAAAATGGTCTGTCTGAACACCAGCTATATACTACACGACCGTATACCCAATACCGGGCTGGTAAGAGGTCTAGACATTCTAGCCTTTTCAATCTACTTTACTTCAACAGAGCTTATTTGGGACATCACGATAGGTGGTGAGCTTGTCGTCGTCTTATCATCCAATCCAACGAACCAAATCTTGTGTAAAACTCTTTGGCAGTTACATCGTTCTTTGGTACTTGAAGTTCTTTATTGGTTAAGGTCCTTCACATAAGGGATCGAACACGGGTCTCCTGATTCGGAGGTTATTCGAAAATTACCTATAATACGTATGATTGGCTTGGACGCTGAGACGGCGACGGGCTCACCAACCGTCACGTTTTCGCAAATAATCTCTAGTTAAAGGTGAGTTGAAAGCACTAAAAAGTCTAGACGTCTACAGCTTCACAGAGCTCGATTGATCTGGATTGACCAACACTAAAATAGTCAGATTTTAAGTACTGAATTTACCACGTGCTCGGCGGTGAAAGAAAACATCGTGAGGAAACCTGCATGCCTGAGTAATATTATTTAGGACATGCGAAGACCGCTAACCTGGCAACGCAGCAGCATAACGGGACTTTACCGGGTCCAAAACCCTCTAAGATATTTAAGAAGCAGGCCTTTGTTCAGTAGTGGGTAGTTTATATGCTGCTATTTTCCTTTGCTTAATATTTATTACATATTATTATATTATTATTTCGAGGATGTATGAATCCCGCCAACCCGCACTGGAGCAGCGTGCCGGAACCTTCCCGGCTCCTAAACCCTCTCTGATACTTGTATTTGAGAAGGAGGCCTTTGCCCAGCCGTGGGCATTTATAGGCTGCTACTTTACCTTTTATATAACATATGGGTATTGGTACCTGTACTAACATATGGAAGCCAAAGCTGGGTATGGGAGAAGAGGCATGAAAGCAGGATAAATGCAGTAGAAATGAGAGCGTTCAGAGTTATGATGGATGTGATGAACTGACAGGATTCTAAATAATGTGATCAGAGAGCGTTGTGGCGTGAAAGACGTTGTAGTGACCCGTTTTGAGAAAGGGATCCTGAGCTGGTTTGGACATGTGGAGAGGATGAATGAAAGTAGGTTGATGAAACAAATATATGAGGCGAGTGTAAATGGTAGAGTCGGGAGAGGAAGACCTAGGCGAACATTTCACGATCAAATCGGAGACAATCTGAAAAAAGGTCAGGTCAAGAGTACTCTAAACCAACGAGCATGCATGCGAAGATTGATGAAAGTGGAAGAAGCGAAAGACGTGTGTCAGGACCGTGGCAAATGTAATAAGATTGTCTCTGCCTACCCCGTTGGGGACAAGGCGTGAATATATATATGCTTATGTATCTCTGAACATGAGCCGTGGTCTGTGCGAAGCTGTAACCGTGAGAGGAATAAGTTTTGTATACTCATTTACATAGTCCCTAATATGTGTAACAGCCGTTAGGAAACTTTGTGCGCTTTAAATTGAAATCGTTAAAGTAAAGCAAAGCGAAGTACCTGCCTGCTAATGCCCCCCCCCCCCCAAATTTGTAAAACTGAACATGCCAATCTTACCATCACGATACACTATGCAGCATCATTAGTGCGGGAGTTCTGGTGCTGCACTCACCAGCTCACGTGACATTGAGATTTCAGAAAAAATTATAGTATGTTCCCCCTTCCATCCCATTTGCGCCAACATGCCGCTTCTACTGAGTTGTAAGTTTTGTATACTCATTTACATAGTCCCTAATATGTGTAACAGCCGTTTGGAAACTTTGTGCGCTTCAAATTGAAATAGTTAAAGTAAAGTAAAGCGAAGTAGCTGCCTGCTAATGCCCCCGCCATGCCCCCAAATTTGTAAAACTGAACATGCCAATCTTACCATCACGATACACTATGCAGCATCATTAGTGCGAGAGTTCTGGTGCTGCACTCACTAGCTCACGTGACATTGACATTTCAGAAAAAATTATAGTATGTTCCCCTTCCATCCCATTTGCGCCAACATGCCGCTTCTACTGAGTTGTAAGTTTTGTATACTCATTTACATAGTCCCTAATATGTGTAACAGCCGTTAGGAAACTTTGTGCGCTTTAAATTGAAATCGTTAAAGTAAAGCAAAGCGAAGTACCTGCCTGCTAATGCCCCCGCCATGCCCCCAAATTTGTAAAACTGAACATGCCAATCTTACCATCACGATACACTATGCAGCATCATTAGTGCGAGAGTTCTGGTGCTGCACTCACTAGCTCACGTGACATTGACATTTCAGAAAAAATTATAGTATGTTCCCCCTTCCATCCCATTTGCGCCAACATGCCGCTTCTACTGAGTTGTAAGTTTTGTATAAAATTTCTGTTTTTCCAGATAATCTGTCCTGCTTTACACACGGCTGCAGCACGGGCTGGGTGTCAGGGGTGCTGGGCAACGAGGCTCTCGCTGGTGGTGCTTGGCTTGCGGCACTGCCTTGCCTTGTGGCCTTGCCCGCTGCGCCCTTTTTTGCCGTTCTAGCTGACACTAGAGGACGAAAAGCTGGTGCTTTCTGTGTCAGCCTCAGTTTCATTGTAAGTATACTTTTAAAATGCACATGCCCTCCACATGAGAAACATTTCCGTGAATTTTTCAAAATGAAGCATTCCTCAGGATTGTTTGAAACAATCTCCATACCAAGTTTCCGCGGTTTAACTGTCAACACTGACAGACCAAGTTTATTTCGTATTTATAGTATTAGTATGGATGGTACGGATAAGACGAGTGGTGGCGGAGGAAGAGAAATGCCCAACATCTCATAGGCTAACAGAGATGGCAAAATTTCAATTTCAAATATACCAGACCTAAATTAACACCGGTGACGGGCAGCAGTATCTCCAAGGTAGTAGATGCAAGATGTCCAATGCCATCGCCAAGTATGATAACCATTGGAAGAAGCTTATGTCTACTTTTGGACTACTCGTAGGATGTTAAGAGAGTAAGTAGAAGAAGTAAATAATTTTAAGACCACTTTCGTACTAGCGGCGTGCCGCGAGCGGTATCCCGTAAAGAAATGTAGGCCCTGCCGGCCTTTAAGGATATTTGGGGAGTGGGAAGAGGATCAGGTCCACGGTTACCTCACTCACCGATCGAAATGCTTCGCCACAAGATGCCTCAATTCACGAGCCAAGGCGAGCCGGCCCATTCGAGAAGCAACAAAAACCTAGGCTAAGATCGAGCACGTACAAACTGATGATGAAAAGCTATATGCTGATAACTTAGACACTTACATCTTTCTGCGATAACGAATCAAAAAGTAGGAGTAGCATACTTCGGGGGCAAACCCGATGACACAGCAGGTCACCCATCACGTTTTACCTTCCGGTTTCGGAAGCCAGTAAGCCACAATTCATGCCAAATAGAAATTTGTGAACTCTTTCTGTTCATATGGTCGATAAACGATAAAACTAAAATATCTCATTGACATCTATAGGATGTAATGGTATTACATCACTAACATATGGAAGCGAAAGCTGGGTATGGCAGAAGAGGCAAGAAAGCAGGATAAATGCAGTAGAAATGAGAGCCTTAAGAAGTATGATTGATGTGAAGATAACTGACAGGGTTCGAAATAGTGTGATCAGAGAGCGTTGTAGCGTGAAAGAGAAAGGGATGCTGAGCTGGTTTGGACATGTAGAGAGGTTGAATGAAAGTAGGGTGACGAAACAAGTATATGAGGCGACTGTAAATGGTAGAGTCGGGAGAGGAAGACCTAGGCGAACATTTCACGATCAAATCGGAGACGTTCTGAAAAAAGGCCAAGTCAAGAGTACTCTAAAATGAAAGTGGAAGAAGTGAAAGACGTATGTCAGGACCGTAGCAATTGGAAGATCTCTGCCTACCCCGTTGGGAACAAGTCGTGAATATATACATACATACATATATCTAAAGGAATGTGTGAGTAGTTTAAATGATCATATATCATAGTTTATAGTATAAATGATCCCGCGTAAGAGAATCTTAGTTTCTTAGTGGATTACGGCCAAATAAAGTTTTTACGTCATCAGATAAGCTGGTCTTTAGCGGCGTGGTGCGGTCCACGTGGTGTGTGGACTGCAGGACACAGGCCCCTCCCATTACGAGGAATTGCCTTCGATTGACTATCGTAGTACCAGCTTCGTAGACGCCATTGATCTGGTATTTCGAGCTGCCGGCCTTTAAGGATATTTGGTGAGTGGGAAGAGGATCAGGTCTACGGTTACCTCACTCACCGATCGAAATGCTTCATGCCTCAATTCACGAGCCAAGGCGAGCCGGCCCATTCGAGCAGCAACAAAAACCTAGGCTAAGATCGAGCACGTACAAACTGACGATGAAAAGCTATATGCTGACAACTTAGACACTTACATCTTTCTGCGATAACGAATCAAAAAGTAGGAGTAGCATACTTCGGGGGCAAACCCGATGACACAGCAGGTCACCCATCACGTTTTACCTCCCGTTTTCGGAAGCCAGTAAAGCACAATTCATGCCAAATAGAAATTTGTGAACTCTTTCTGTTCATATGGTCGATAAACGATAAAACTAAAATATCTCATTGACATCTATAGGATGTAATGGTATTACATCACTAACATATGGAAGCGAAAGCTGGGTATGGCAGAATCGGCAAGAAAGCAGGATAAATGCAGTAGAAATGAGAGCCTTAAGAAGTATGATTGATGTGAAGATAACTGACAGGGTTCGAAATAGTGTGATCAGAGAGCGTTGTAGCGTGAAAGAGAAAGGGATGCTGAGCTGGTTTGGACATGTAGAGAGGTTGAATGAAAGTAGGGTGACGAAACAAGTATATGAGGCGACTGTAAATGGTAGAGTCGGGAGAGGAAGACCTAAGCGAACATTTCACGATCAAATCGGAGACGTTCTGAAAAAAGGCCAAGTCAAGAGTACTCTAAAATGAAAGTGGAAGAAGTGAAAGACGTATGTCAGGACCGTAGCAATTGGAAGATCTCTGCGACAAGTCGTGAATATATACATACATACATATATCTATAGGAATGTGTGAGTAGTTTAAATGACCATATATCATAGTTTATAGTATAAATGATCCCGCGTAAGAGAATCTTAGTTTCTTAGTGGATTACGGCCAAATAAAGTTTTTACGTCATCAGATAAGCTGGTCTTTAGCGGCGTGGTGCGGTCCACGTGGTGTGTGGACTGCAAGGGTGGCGGCGGGAGCAGGCGGAGCTGGTGCGCTGGCGTTGGCGCCGCTGTACTGCGCAGAAATAGCACCAAGAACCAGAGGGTTGGCTGCGATGCCAGCTTTGGCATGCAGGTAATTTAAATTCATGATACCATCGATTTTCAAGTGTTGTTTAAGCATATGTGTTTCCATATATACATAACATAAATAAAAAATGGTTAGTCGTTACGGGTTGTCCGGCAGATGAGAAACGTCGAAATTAATTTTTATTCTACAAAGAAAATGTAATTTTTTTTCAAAAATCTGATTATTAAACTCCATATAATACGAGGAAAGGGTCGTAGAGTCGAGGCGGAAAGAACCGATGAGTCACGCGGCTGGCCGAAGCAAGCGTTGTTCCATCGCGACGCGTCTTTTCATCAATAGGCTGATTGAGACCTTTTCTCCAAATGTCAACCGTACTTGCACGCTATGCTCCAGCTGTCAAACGAATGCTCTGGCGCCGACACCAACGCACCGACAATGAAATCCTGCGAGGTAGACCCTATAGCCGAGGTCATTGAACTATTAGTCATGACAAATAGCTCTTTTTTTTTGGATTGTCAAAAAATTACAACCATTAGTAATGCATTTATCTACTTGTGTTATGATACACAATCATAATATAGTGTATACATTAATAGGTTGCCAATGAAAATCAGGGTTGTTACTACTTTAGCAAGGAGCAAATTCGTGATTATGTTTATTATTATTATTTTATGTGTTAGACAGTAATCTGCCTGTATTTGTTTGGGCAAATCAAAATCTCCTTGTCTTATTCTTCCTTTCTAATAAATTTATTAGGCAAATTTTACGACTGTCTTTTCATTTGGCGCGACTCAGTGTAGCCATACGGGCTTCTGCAACCCTCTTTCTGCAATAAATGTTTCTTTCTTTACACTTCTCCATGAAATAAAACGGAACCAGTGACGACCTCAGGGTCTTATCCGCTATGACACAACAAATTTCACAAAAAATCCGCGTGTCATCATTGCCCAATAAAACTTGTGTGCTCGTGTGATGTTCTAACACGGTTTCGTTTATCCAAGACATGATTAGCAATAAACGAAAAATTTCTTGGATGTGAAAAATAACACGATACGGCTCTATCGAGGAATGACTACTCTAGTATTATTGAAGAACTGTATGTGATGCTCGTGGACAAACATTTGTATAATATATGATATTGTAAAATGTTTTGTTTACTCGACAGTTGCGGAATCCTGTTCGCGTACACTGCGGGAGGCCTGCTGTCACCCCACGCCCTGTCCCTGTCGATGGCAGTCGCGCCTAGTTTACTGCTACTGTCGCTGTTCTGGCTACCCGAGACTCCTTCCTATCTTATCAACGTTGGAAGGATACAGGTGCTCAATGCGCACAATCACAGATAAGCCGAAATACATTTTTATTGCGTACGTTCAAACGTGGTAGAGCCAAGCAGCGTGGTAGTGTAAGTAGAGGCACCTTGTGCTTCTGCACTTCGTTCGGTGTGTGAGGTAACCGGAGGCCCTCTCCTCCTCCCCATCCTCTTCCTGATCCTCCCTCCCATCACCCAAATACCCTTAAAGGCCGGCAACGCACCTACAGCAGCTCTGGTGTTGCAAATGTACGTGGGCGACGGTAATCGCTTACCATCAGGTGAACCGCTTGCTCGTTTTCCGTCTTTCAAATAAACATAAAAAAAGTACTATTTGTCTGTATTATTGTCATTTTAGATAGGCGATCGCACGTCTCTAGGTCATACGGTGTTGAAATTAAAAGGAGAGCACATTGTTAACGGGGTTGACAGAGAGGGGTCAGTTTTTTTTTAAAACGGATGAAGAGAAAGAAACAAGGCTGCACTTTCTACTCATGCCGTTACACATAACGTCGTCATGTAGTAGAGACTTTCTATTGGTTTGTGGTGACAAACGTCCTACCATTTCACCTGCTGGTAACTTGCTACTCCAGCACTTGGATATGTCCAAACAACTTCAATTCAGCTGTGTCACTTCTCAACGTGGTAGATCCAAGCAGCGGCTTTTTGCTGCTGCTCGAATGGGCCGGCTTGTACCGGGTCGGTACCACGGTCTCGTAGAATACCGGCGTGTAAGTAGAGGCACCTTGTGTTTCTGCGTTTCGTTCGGTGAGTGAGGTAACCGGAGGACCCCGCCTCCACCCCATCCCCTTCCTGATTCTCCCTTCCATCACCCAAATACCCTTAAATGCCGGCAACGCCTGGTGTTGTAGATGTACGTGAGCGACGGTAATCACTTACCATCAGGTGAACCGCTTGCTCGTTTGCCGCCTTTCCTATGTATAAAAAAAAATCAAGAATAGATACATCATCACCCATGAGCACTAAGATGTAATGACACACAGCTCGTAATTATACTGGCTCTCTGTACATTTGACCAGGTTGAGTCAAGCGGCGGCTATTGCTGCTGTTCAAATGGGCCGGCTCAACACGGGCAGTACAACGGCTTCGCAGAATACCAAATACCGTGAAGGGCCTCAGGCCTATTCGAGCAGCCGCAAGACCCGCCGCTTGGCTCTTCCACGTTTAAAAATATTCTGTTCCTCTGGCATTGCAGATGTACGTTGGCTATGGTAAACTGAGTCCGGGTTCGGGTTTCCCATTCAAAACCAACATTTGTGCGTAACACAAACTATTGGTTTTCGGTTCTGGTCGCGTTGCGTTTTGACCCTGCATCTGATCCTTCCTCGGACCTCCTGCGCAGTTGACGACTGCCGATAGTACTTGGAAGTGGTCGCCGTGGTCGAAATCGGCCAGGAAGACATCATTACCATTTATAATATCATACTACTCTACGGGACAGACGCAAGCTGTTCACTGTTTTAAGACCGAAGATATTTCTATTCTTAGGACGCAGCGAAAATCATGTGCTGGTTCGATGGTTCAGACTTTCGAGAGGACTTAACTGACGTAATCGAACAGCAAGAAGTCAGGATTCGTACGTCAGACTGCGCGGGCGGGAAGCGACAGCACATGAGACGACAGGACTCGGACACCTTCCAGCCGATGCTGAAGAGAATCAGCGGTCTAGATTCCAACTCGGATAAGAAAGAACAAACGACGCCGTGCAGAGAACTATGTACGTATTTCAGGATTTCTGTGATTTGTTCTTAAAGCCTTCTATGAACCATTTCATAAAACACGATGAATGCTAGTATGCTAGAAGGATCGGGGTTCGTCATTTGATGTGCTGAAGGATCCGTCATTCATCGGGCTAGAGCCTGGTATGTTTGTCAGTAGAATACACCGCCCGTTGGTGATGATGTCGACTGGGCGGTTCCGTGCTAAACGCATCTGCTCAATCGATGATTGGATTCTGTTTTGGAATCCCAGCCCAAACCATCCAATTAAAATTAATCATGAGCTTCTTCAGTAGACTCTGTGCGGAAAATGGGTATCTACAAATTGGTGGATCTCCCCTAATTGCTATGTCCTTAGGTAGCAGGTTGGCGGTCATAGGACCAGGGTAACATAGTAACATTCGAGTTCCTAATATCTTCCTATGTAGGAAGGAGGAGACGTCTTCAGATTACATTTAGATTACACGGTCTGGTGGGTTTTTCGTTTTACTTCAACACGCGTTACGTGTGACTTTGGTCTTTTGGTTATTAAGTAACATACGAGCTAATAGTCCACTTTATCATTCGATATAGGAACATACGTTTTATCTGATGATGAATGACTGCTGTGCCCATGGACAATCGAAGAATGTCGTCATCCTGTTTGAGGACTGAGAAAGAATGTGTGTCTGTAATTATACTGGATCTTTATACCATTTAAACCGGAACCCGGCAGTTATTGCGCTGCTACCTTGACGGCTCTTAGGCAAAAAAGGAATCCAACTACCAAGCAGAACTGGTATATTTCCTATAGATTTTAGGGCTCTTGAAGAGAGAAGGTGGCCACTCTGTGATTTTTAGACCGCTAAAACACACTAGCAACTAGAAATTTTATCAGTTAGTTTGAATGACTAGGTGGTAGACTTCTTCTCTGTCTAGGACTTGTCTAGGTAGTTACCATCCTCACCCATTTCTGCCACCTAGCAGCAGTTCAACTGCTTTTGTATTCCGGTTTGAAAGGACTATCTACAGTGAGACTATCTACATTCCGTAGGCACTTACGATCCGGTGGACTGATAGCTCGAAGAAGCCGCTTACCATCAAGTGGACTGTTATCTCGTTTTCTTGATTTTAAACAACGGTGCAAACACTGTTCGTTGCCCTGCTGATTAGCGATAGAAATAGGGAAGAGGGGGATATCTACCCAGACGGCTCCTATGCAAAGAAAAGCCTCGTAGTAAGTGGTCTGGCGCGGTTATATCTGTCTGATCTGTGGGGCGGGTGTCAGTCTGCCGGCGGCGGTCGCGGCGCGCTCTCGCGTCGTGCTGCGCGCTGGTGTGCGCGGCGGCGGGATGCGGCGCGGGCGCGGTCAACAGCTTCGCGGCCGCCGTGCTGCGTCACTCCGCTCACACCGTGCCGCACCTCAACCTCACCGTCTACAACTACACCATTTACGACGGGTATGCGTCTTCAAATGAACAAATGTTGCGTCCTGTATATGTCATGTATGCGCCTGTGTGGGTAGACTCATAGCCTACTATTAATGTGTAGAATGGTATACGGTGCATCTAGAACTTTCATTGTAATATATCAATATATCACACTTTCATCAGCCTCCTCTCAATATCTGACAGGGTTTTAGGACCGAAAAGAGCCCGCCATGCTGCTTCTGTCTGTTGGCGGTATTTACATGCCCGCGATAAATTTTGGTCCTTCAAGTTTCACATTCTTTTAAGATGTTTTCCTTTGGCTTAAAGAAGTCAGCACTTAAACTTGCAATTAACAATCTGATCAGTGCTGACACTGAGACAGGAAAGCGGGTCACTAACTCCAGATTTATAACTGATTGACAATATTTTTTTCTTGTTTTGCAAGTCCATTGCCATTTTGTCCTCTTTTTCATGTCCAAGATTGACTTGCAGATTCATCTCGTTGCGGAAGTATTGAATATTTAAGGGAAATGCCAGATTAATCTCGTGCACAAACGGCGTAAGCGTCCTCATCATTACAAGTCAAGCCAAGTCACAAGTTTACCAGTCCACTGCTGAACACAACTAAAGGCCCCGAGCACCGAAATTAACCATCGAATATTTGCCAGATCTAAATTATCCAGGCCGTTGACATCACTGCCAGGGAGTGTTCGCGGACCCCGCCCTGCCCTCCACAAAATGAAGTGACCACCTGCACAGTGTTGCGGGATGTCGCTTGATGCAGACCTTCGTTTAGTGGACTTGTGACAGACTGTAATGATGAACAAATTAAACTGACTCCGTCATTTTATAGAACTGCAGCACGGGCATTATTCGGCACGTCTGACGCCGGCTCCATGCTGTGCGGAACTGCTCTTGTGCTGGGAGCAGCTGTTGCCACGGTGACTGTTGATAAACTTGGGAGGAAGGTAATCGTTTCGAAGATAATATAAATAAGTAAGCTCTCACGACCATAGATCTAATACTGGGGTAGACCGAGGTTTAGACATTATAGTAGGTTCAACTAAGAGTTAATTTTTATCAACTTTAACACAACCTGTTTATTCTAATTCTTCAAGAATTAAAATATTTGATTTGATTTGATTTGATACAAGAATCTAGATCCATATCAACCACCGCCAATACTCCGACTATTTTTACTAATTCTGCGCCTCTCGGGCGGGGGGGGGGGAGGAGGGGAGGGCTAGGTCCCGAAGGAGCATCACAACGTTCAAGTGGCGCTAGGAACTCGGGCTATCTACCTTTGGCTTCCGCTCCAGGTCTTGCCGCTGGAGCTTGGCACGTTCTTAGAAGAAGACCTCTGTATTTTAGTACGATAGGCTTCTGTTATTCTGAATAGTACATTGATTTCAATGTGAAGAAGAAGTAAAATCTCGATATTTTCCATTTCAGACTTTACTGCTATGGTCCTGCTCGGGAATAGCTTGCTGCCTAGCCATCTTAGGCGTCTACTGTGACCCTCACATCCGTATGCAGTCCTGGTACACTCACCGCCCTTGGCCTTATAAAAAAATTACCATGAAAGAGAAAAACATAAGAGAAGGAATAGAAGAGATGCACAAGAGTATCGCGAGAGACACTGTGAACTTCACTCAGGACTTATACAATGAAAGTGTACCCAATGGCTCTGACCCTATTGGATCATTTAGGGTCAGTTTGGAGGAGCACAACGCCACTCCCACGAAATGGTCGGTGAAACATGAACGTAGCGAACTAGAGGGAGAGGAGATTTGGCCACCAGTGGTACTGCTGTCAATGACGCTGTTTTTATACAACATAGGTTTGGGTTCCGTGCCTTATGTCCTAATATCGGAGCTGTTTTCTATGAACGTGAGTTGGCAACTTCACACGTAATATATAAATCAATCAATAAATTCGATGCATCACTGTACACTGCTGAACGTAGCAATCAATTAAATGAAAATTAATGAATTCTTTTGTCAATTATAGTACCAAAACCCTCAAAATTAATATGCATTTTTACTTTAATACAAATTTAGCAATCAACATAATATACCTATTCCTCCACCAGGTCCGCAGCCTGGCTTCAAGTTTCCTCATCAGCTGCACGTGGCTCAGCAACTTCTTGCTTCTCCGTTACTTCGGTACAATGGCCATTAATCTAGGCCTGCACGCCATTTACTACATCTGCGCTGTCATCACGCTTCTCGCCGCCGGCTACATACAGCTGGTCATACCAGAAACCAGGGGCAAGTCCCAGGGTCAAATCGACGAGGAGTTGAATGGGCCCTGGCTGTTGTATCGGAGAAAGAGGAAAGAGAGAGACCAACGATGACAAGTCATCAACGGGAAGGCGGTGTTCTCCATTACGGATATGGTGTTGACCGATTAGGTTCAGTTTTGTGTTGCGATAGACCTTATCTACCGGGATTAAATCCCAATGTCTTTGAATTGAGGTCTACGGGTGATCGATTCTGGACCATTAAACGAGGTCGTATGTCGTATGTATCTTGACCATAGATTTCGAATTATCTATTGTAATGATTTAAAACATAGAATACGTATAAATAAGCCTCTATGGGAATTGAAAGTAAGTATAATTTTATAATTATGTCTGTGCTATATCTTTAGCAGCAATTACAATTTTAATTCAATATATATTTACTTGTATATTTATTACTTTCACAATACTATGTATCTGATATATTTCTCAATTACTTCAGCACTCGGTGATCTGTGATCAGTCCTGGTTGTTAAGATCTAATTAATAAAGCCTGGATAGGACTCGGACCAGCTGCAGCCCGTAGCGCCGCGCGACGTAAAAGCTAATTCGTGAAACAGGTTTCATTATGAAGGTGGTATTGGTATTTACCAAAAAACCAATTTGGATTACGTTGCATGCAAGGCTGTGGCGAATCTAATCACCGATGTGCAATACTAATGAATGACGGGATGGTTGATAAGTTATAAACTATTCAGTGCGCGAGAATATTCAAATCAAATCATTTATTCAACGTAAGAGACATAGATTTCACTTGTCGTATGTAATTTTTATTTAAAATCTACCACCGTCTCGTAATGAGGTACCTCTGACGGAGAAGAAACCGGGGAAAGAAACTACGTAGGTATCCGCTTTTTTTTTTTGGTAATTTTTTTCAAAACATGTAATACGTTCTATTAATGCAATCTTACAATTTAATTATCTTTTTTAACCATTGAACTGTTTCGTTACAGAAATTAAATAAACGTGTTTACAATTGAATTGCTATATTACATTTTCCAGGGTTATTAGTTAATATAATACAATATCCAAAAGTTTGGAAAATCCATAGAGCACGTCTCATGACGCTCATTTGACTCTTAAGAAAAATAATTGTTTTGAGTTTCAAATATTTCGAGTCATTTACATTTCAGATTGAAACAATAAGAAAAAATAATAATAATAAAATAACTACAAGTGCTAGACTTTTGATATGAAATAGGAAACCAGTAGATAAAATTCTGGACACGATAAAAAAAACCCGGACTCGATACGTCAATTTTTTCAACAGTTATCGTGGGCACATCCCTAAAAAAATCCGGACATCGACGTCAAATTTTTTTTTAAACATGTAATACGTTTTATTAATTAATGCAAATGTCTTACAATTTAATTGTCATCCATGTATTCCTTTATGTACCATTGCAATAACCCTTTTTATAAAGACTTTGTTTAACAAATGAAAACAGAAGATTACGTCATGGGCGTGTAGTATTATCTGTAACAGAGCTAAGGAAGAAATGTTACTGGACATTATCCCAAAAAGGCAGAGTTTTCAAAAAAAAAAATTGTTGATCCGACCAATTTAAATAATTGTCCTCGGATAGCTTTAAACTTGTGTTGCATATGTGGTCGTTTGATAAAGTCATAAGCCCTGCATTACTTGACATATTATAGCCACTAAGTGTATTTGGAAAATGATATCGAGGCATTAATTAATTATTAACACATTAATATATTACCCCTAGATACTTTTAAAAGGCTCGTCAAAGCGCACTTCCTTCCTCCCTAAATAATTATTCCTTCATCTCTCATTATCTGTTTATCCTTTAACACTTACTTATCCTTGCGTCGTATGGCTCTTATATTATATTAATTATTCTTTACTCTTTATATTCTTTTGTATGTATGGGTATATATTGTGTATTTATTTAGATATATCAGTATATGTTACAATATATATATATATATGTTTGTCTATATATCAATGTATATTTATTATATTATATTTTCACTTCTTTGTAATTTGCGTACACCCTTGACCCTTGCTCACTGGTCATTATTACCTCTGCAAAATGGTTGCCTTCTACCAGGCAATGGCTTCTAAGCGATAAGGCCGCCAATTGTACCTTTGTGTATTTTATGTTTCTTTTTATTTATTTTTTTTCCCTATTTTTGGTATTGGTGTACAATAAAGTATATTTCATTCATTCATTCATTATATTAATTCATCATCATTTCAGCCTACTACAAGTCCACTGCTGAACATAGGCCTCCCCCAAAGAGGCACCTGCATTCATCGACTTTCCGCAACACGGTCGTCCAACACTGCGTTTGCCATATATTAATTTATTAATAGAATAAAATCTCATACCATTTAGTATCAAAATATGTGTCTCGAATTGTAATTTAATTCAATTGTTATATTTGCATGATGGTAACTCTAAAATACTATTAACCCTAAATTGTAAACAACGACATAACCCTATTTATTGCAAATAAAATATGACATTATCAAATTCATTCATCGTCTAGATTGAACATTAATGAATCGACGAATGAACTTTTTCGACTGATCATTCGAATTGATTCACTGCGCTGTAATGTTATACTCTTGTAACCTTCAACAGATTTAAGACATGCATTAGAAATAAGATCATGCCGTGTTGTACCGGTGCCACTCCATCACCGGTGGGTGTCGAAGGAGGCGACCGAGGGTAACCCCTTGATTTCTAAGGCTACCGACAGATGGCGGGATAAACATCTTAAAAATTACCAGACGAAAATTAAGCAGACCGATGACGGGCTGCGGCGTTAAAGGCTCGATGTGTACAGCACTGGGATCGCCAACCCGCTTGCCGTGCGTGGCGATTATGGGAAATACACCGAGATTATAGAGGTGCAATACCAGTGAATCATAAATGAACTACAAAGATGACTTATTATGCTCATAAGTTACCTTACTTTCGCTTAACAGTCTATAAATATTCAGCCTACGGGGCATAATCGCCATAATCGCCACGCACGGCAAACGGTTTGGCGATCGCAGTACCTAAAGCCTAACACATTAGGTCTCTTTTATTTTTTTGTTTTTTTTCGAGTTGGTCATCCCGGTATTTGTCAGCAGCCATGACGATTTTCAAGGCTTATCTCTTAGTCGTCTCTTGCGCCACCCATGGTAATAAGGGGATAGTAGATTCCTACGCCTACTACGAAGTTATTTGTTAATTGCTTCATCAGTCTATGGAAATCTAAATGTTACACAAAACCGCCTCGATTTTTAACCATTGAACTGTTTCGTTACAGAAATTAAACGTGTTTACAATTAAATTGCTATATTACATTTTCCAGGGTTATTAGTTAATATAATACAATACCCAAAAGTTTGGAAAATCCATAGAGCACGTCTCATGACGCTTATTTAACTCTTAAGAAAAAAAATCGTATTGAGTTTCAAATATTTCGAGTCATTTACATTTCAGATTGAAACAATAAGAAAAAAAATAATAATAATAAAATAACTACAAGTGCTAGACTTTTGATACTAAATAGAAAACCAGTAGATAAAATTCTGGACACGATAAAAAAAACCCGGACTCGATACGTCAATTTTTTCAACAGTTATCGTTACCACATCCCTAAAAAAAATCCGGAAATTCACGTCTAATTCTTTTTTCAAAGTTCTAAAGAATAACAATTAATTAAAGTGTTTTCTTGATATGATCCTATTCAAATTAGCATATAAGTGCAATGTAATTGTGATAGAGGCGTTCGAAGACCGCCTAATCCCTTGACCTTAACATGTCGGGTATAGAGCACTATCTCACACCTGCAAATTTGAGTTACGAGAGTGAAAACCAAACCCACTCAAGACCCTTAGTATCAAATAATATCTACTTTTTAATATTGAGTATAGAGATACATAAAAAAAATAATATGGAAACGATACAGCCTGTATATTAAGATAGTAGAATTTTTTTTTTTTTAACTTTTTTAAAAAAACGTTACCTTCCGCTGTAGGAATTTCTCCTGTGTCGCGGAGGCAGTTTACATACATGAATTACACATGGACAAACACCCAGACCGGGAACTATTTATTTGTAGTCCATAGAAATACTAGTCCCGTGCGGGAATCGACCCGCGACCCACAGCGCCGCAGCTAAAACCGTCAATTGATTGTACAGATCGTAAATGTACTAGTTTGTTTAAGGCAATGACAGATAGAAATGTTACTTTAAACAGAGTACTGGGTTAGTCAGAAAAAATTATGTATCCTTTTAGATCTAGTAGTATTTTTAATTAACTCCGTTTATTAAAAACAACAACAAGTAATTGCTTCACAATATTTTTAGATACCATATTATTAAAAGTAATTCGTGCTAAATTTTAATGAATTTGTGAGATTTACATAGTGGGGATATGAAGTATTTTAATAAAATTATAATCAGTGCAGTTCGTAATACTGTGAGAAACATTTATTGTTACTGTTTGTAAATAGAATACGTATGAAGAAAAGAAACGCGTGTTTGTACTTAAGTACGCATGTAAGAAGTTATACTTCTGTAGCGTAACAAAACGTATATAACTAATAGTATTAATTTATTATGTAAACAAAGAAAAAGAATACATAGCGACAGTTAACTTCAAATCTATAAACCCCTTTTAATAAGATTTTATATAAAAAAAAACACTTTTATCACGAATATGCACAATAAATTATCATTCACCACATATATAATTTAAAATCACACACAAATACACATGTATATGTATATTTATGTATGAATATATATATTTTTATCTCTGACATAAAACACGTGATGCAGTTTCATATATATTTGAATAACTACCATGAACATAGTTATTAGTTCTCATGAATACTTGATAGACAATTACCAACCAACTTCATGGTGTCGCTTTTAGGTGTCGGTGTGCGCGCGCATCGTAAAAATTCACTCTCATAATTTTTCCCAAACGCGCCAAAAGAAGTATAACTTCTTAAAATGAAATAAAAAAGGTTAACCTTATTAGAACACTTTGTTATCCATGGTGTTTCAAACGGTCGAAATTCAAGACCATTTAAAATTACCACAAAGATACCGCGCACTTGCTATAGTTACACACTAAACACTCTAAACCATAATAGCCGAGTAAACCACGATAGCTGAGTGGTTAGAGGATCTGTCTCTGAATCGGGAGGCTCGTGTTCGATCCCCCATTTAAAGGGCTCGTACCTATGTGTTCTACAAAACTAATGAACGGTTTGTACCGACGGCTTTGACACTAGGACGGTGACAGGCACATCACCTGTCACGTGGTCCCAAGTAAGCACAGATGAAAAGTAGGTTGAAAGGACAAAAATGTCTAGATATCTTGACTACCCTAGTATTGAGCATACGGTCGTGACAGATTATATATACGAGTATGTATTTATAAAGGCACGAATAGACTAATAAAGGAGATATTTTTCATATACATTAATTAAGACAAACCACAATTTTGGTTGTTTGATATAGATAATGCGTTGAAACTGTTGTGTAGGTTTTATTTGTATAATATCTCGAATATTACATACTATTTATTAAGCTTTTTATTATATAATACTTGAAAGATAAACGAACTGAACGATCGTCTGCGAGTGGCTACAGGACATTGGACGTGTCTTCAATCGGAGAAGGTTACAGATGCGTCGTCACTCGTGAGGATCATAACCCTTGAAACTGGAACACAGCAGTGGTTGCACGGCCTTAGCAACGGAAATTTTGTAATAGGGTACCCACCCAAACTGCTCCTAGGTATAGAATGTGAATAGTGTCGCTTACAATGCGCTTGCGCAGGCGCCCCGTCGTCCATTCAAAACCAGATAACCCGCACAAACATGCAACGTATTGTACAAAATTAGATTACAATGGAAGAGATTAGTATTTAATAGATGAACATATTTGCTGAAATTATTTCTATACACGTATACAGATAATTACAATTCGCAGTTCCAGATTATTGTACCGCAACAAGAGCTTTATTCGTGTTTTTACTTAACCACATTAGACCGTGCTTGCATATGATCAGATTGAAAGTTAGTTGAATAACGTTATTATACTCAAGTGTTTCGATTGAACAATAAACTAAATATTTTCTTAAACTGTTACTATTGTAAGCAGTAGTTATAATAAAAATTAATGAAAAAAACTGCATAGAACGGACCAAAAATTTATAATTATAAAGCTGAAGGTAGCCCGGATAACTATGACATCGGAACGTCAAACACCTCTTTCCCCCGTTTAACCGCTGACTTAAAATAAGGCTAATGAAACAGCGATGAAATCCGTAAACAGTAGTTTGTTTTCAAATGTGAATTGTCCAGAATATAAGCGCCAATAGCCTAATGGGTTAGGGTGCGGACTGCGAAACATGACGTCGCAGGTTCGAGCCCACCATTCGACTATAGTCGTGAATCACTCCAAAATTCAAGCTCTAATGCTTAGTTGGAGGGTTAACAGGAATATTAGTAATGTTAGTTAAATAGCATTGCTAGTATTCTTTAAAAAAAAAAAAAGAATGTAAGTTTTGCTATATTTAGATTGTCTGTCATTTTTCAGATGCATATCTTAAAAATTACCGAATGTAATGAAAATGCCAATTATAATACTAGATATGACATAGTTAATGTAACAATGTAAAGATGAATGTGGTTTAAAATATGTCTATGGTCATGTAAAAGTCAATGTTTTGTATCACAGAGGAATAAATAGTCGATAGTTTATAACTATGATATAACACATCGGTTACGTATTTCAAAGGAGACGGTCAAAATTGTTCATTTAGATACCTGCGTGATAGATACCTATATGAACAACAATAGTCTTTTGTACGTGCTAGAGTCAAGCGGAGATCTTTTGCCGCTGTTCGGATGGGCCGGCTCGATCGGGGTTGTATCGCGGACACTCAAGATACCGTCGTGAAGTAGAGACATATTGTGCTTCGACGTTTCGTTCGCTGAGTGAGGTAACCTCCTCCCTCGTCTCTTGCTCCTCTCCCATCCTCTAATATTCCCAAGGGAGGGTAACGTACCTACAGCACTTTCGGTGTTGCAGATGTACAAGGGCGTCGGTAATCCATTACGATCAGCTGAGTTTCTTTCTCATAAAAAAAATTGTCCCTTCTTTTTAGTCGGTCTGAGTTCAATAAGTTCACTACAGGACTTGAACAGCCACTGTATCTCCAGCACAAGTCCGTTAATTACGCGTATAAAAGTTACAGCCTGTATACACTGCAGAGCGAAGGCCCTCCTCTGTTTGTAAGAGGCCGCCACGCTGCTCGAAATAATTAATATTCTCTAACCTACCAATCATCTTTGACCTCTCCTTTGTTAAATAAATACAACATATAGGTAGATGTATCGATAAGACATTTCTAGCGTTTATTAAAAAATACATTATGATTATTATTGTAATATTGTCAATTGTAAACGATGAAACTAAGACATGTTTATATCCAAAGAAAATTAGATTTATATAAAACATAGTAATTATTTTGTCAGTTAATAAAGAAATCAAATAAAATTTCATATTAAAAAAATCCGAAACTCATGATCACGACATAGATATATTTTATTAATTGTGTATTTAATACAGCAGATTTTATAATTTTTTGCTCAAGAAAGTAATGTTTTTTCCAAAGATTAAAGTAGTACTAGAAAGACTTCTCCTACGACGGCAGTATAAAGTATGAAAAATAGCGAATTGTATTACATAGATGGGAATAGATAAGGAAAAGTAATTGTCATATTGTCTGTAGGTGAATTCATTAGGGTTTTTTAAATGTCTAATCTGGTAAGTGTTTCATGTGAAGTGCTATTTGGAGGATTGGGAATAAAATTGAAGTGGATTGTATTTATGGTTTAATTTGGATGTTTCCTATTCCCCTCCTCTTCCCTCCCATCTCCCAAATATCCTTAAAGACCGGCAACGCACCTGCAGCATCTATGGTGTTGCAGATGTATGTGGGCGACGGTAATCACTTACCATCAGGTGAACCGCTTGCTCGTTTGCCGTCTCTTCCATAAAAAAATAAATAAAACAACCTATATTATTCTTGACATATATTTGATTTTAAGGAAGACAAACAAGACTGTAATCTGTCACGTGGTAGACAGAGTTGTAAATACTTCAAATTGTTTTTTTTTCGTTCACAAAAAATAATAAGACAGTATCAATTCGTGTAAACCTTATTATTACCCTATTTAAAAATTATACCCCATGTCACTTGAAACAATGAACACAAATCTTACGACACCTTATATGGTGAAATTAGTCAAGCCGTTTAGGCTACAGAGATACACATACATAGATATGCCCAATCGATACATATCATCCTCCTTCTGGGGCAGTCGGGTAGAAAGGTAATAAACGAGCAAGGACACGCAGAGTTATTGGTTTTCCAATTCAAAACTATAAAACAGTATCTAATAGTTGTGTGTGATGAGAAACTAGCATTTATTTACATACAGTGTTCGATAGATGGCATTACTTGTTACAAAAAACATAAATTAAAAAAAAAAACGTGAAAAGTAAATATAGAATGCAATACTTAACGTTTCCTCTACAATCAGCCGGCTCGTTATTCGAAGCAAAATAGTTTAACTGGCTTCTTTAATATTTATGTTCTATTTAGCAACGATAACAACATTTCAAATTCATATTCATACTTAATATTATATTATGAGGAAGCTCAAAGTTGTTCAGCGGGCCATGGAAAGGGCTGTGCTCGGTGTTTCTCTGCGCGATAGGCTCGGTGTCGTTGATCGAAGATATCCGCAGTAGAACAAGTATTACCGACATAGCATAGGATCAGCATGCTGAAGTGGCAACGGGCCGGCCACATAGCTCGCAGAACTGACAACCGTTGGGGAAAGAATAGCAGAGACGGATGACCCCCCACAAGATGGAGTGACCACCTGCATAGTGTTGCGAGAGCTCGACGGATGAAGGTGGCGCAGTAGCGTGCAACGTAACAATCTCTGGGAGAGGTCTAAGTTCAGCAGTGGACAAAATCAATAGTATACTATTAGTACTGTGATATATTAACAAACAAGTCAATTTTAATTTTGTTTATGACCACCCACACATACGCAAATAGCGACATCCTTACTTGCGTACTACGAACACCAATACATACATAATCGTACCGATACCCTGCACTGCCGATATGCGCTGGGTTGTTACAATTGTTTATATTCTCCAAGGTGCCTAGTGTCTATGTAACACATCAGATTTTTACATCATTCAGTCTGCAGGACACTGATATAAACATAAAACCTATATGCGAATTTCAACTTTAAATGTACGTAGTAATAAATTCATTTTGCAATAAACAATAGTTCATTGTTGTGCATAAATTTCACTGGGAGCATCATAGCCTCTCGAACCTTTTTGGTATTTTTGTCACGTAACTTTCTCACCGTACATTCACGTTCATTTCATTTCAAAACACGTACATCGTTCCACGATTAATATAATTTCGAATAACTTTCATATAATTAACTAAATTTAAATTATACCTATTGTATTATTTAACACTAAAATATTTATTGTTGGGTCGATCAATAAGTTTATGGAAAAGTATTTTATTTTAATTTTATACGTTCATTTTGTAACATATTCACCTTTTAACCTAATAACCACGTTGTTTAACTTTCAGAAAGTTGCTCAATTCCCCTGAAAAAAAGACTAGATCTTGGGTGTCGGAAAAAGCCTCTGCAGCACACACGACCTCGCCGTCTTTGTCAAATTTTATACCACACTAGTGCTTCTTCGAATTAGTCAAAAGGTGAGAATCACTAGGTGCTAGGTTGGTAGAATATGGCGGGTGCAGCATCAATTGTAACCCAGGTGTTGGGAAGGCAGCGCCAGCAACATCAGACATCGCATGATAAAACAGCACTTCGTCACGCGACTTTCCTCGTCGTTTACTCGCGTAGTTTGACCAATGATGGGTAACACTCTTCGACTATTGTATGATCTTTAGTTCAGTAATTGATCATAATGAAACCTTCGCATCCCTGGAGACAAAGACCATGGTCTTGGCAGCGGAGGCAGTGACCTTGAATCTCTCGGCTGGTGGACGAGATGTACAGTCTTCATCAATCGTTGCCAAATTTTGCACTGAAATGTCAACTGCTTTTATTCGTCCGTTAACATTCGTGGAACCCAGCGCGCCCACTTTTTTTCAATTTGAAGGTATAAGTTAAACTAAGCGAATTGTACCAAACGAAAGATTAAGAATCTCAACAAAATAACGAATATGTTTCTTAATTTTTTTTACGTTTTCTTCAGGAGCCCGGAGCGAGCCTCGGCTTTACAGACGTTTCTGCCGCTTTTATATCCCGCGCACCAGTATGCAAAAGCAGAACAAGTCGGAGCATCGTCTCCCAAATAATCTAAGACTGCAATTCTTCAAAAAAAATCATCGTAGGAAATATTTAAGCTGACATTTTTAAAAATCGCACGAAGTTCGATTTTACGAATTAAATTCTCGGTTGATTCAAAAGTGAAGTTGTTTTTTTAATATTTTATGGCAATGGCTTCTAATTAACTTAAGAGCTAAACTTAATGTAAGTTATAGGTGAATGCATTCTATATTTCGTAAAGTATCCTAATCCAAAATCTTATTGATCAACCAGTACGAAGTATATATATATTTTTTTTATTTATTTAAATTTTATTGAAATACCTTTTTAAAAGTATTACAAAGGGCGGGATTAATGCCTCTTGGCATTCTCTGCCAACCCGGGGCGTGGAGAGATATTGTAAAGGTGCAAAACATAAAAGTTGTAAAAAAAAAACTAAAATACATGAATAACTTAACTAAACTAAAATCTAAAGATTATCTATGTCCTATGTATTACCTAGTATATATTCGTATATACTCGTAAGTTTGACTGAATAAATTTTAATTTTGGATGTATCTTCAACCTTCTCTTTGATCGGGTCTCTTAGAGCAATTATATAAAAAAAGTTAACTAAATTGGTCCTCGAAAGAAATTGACTCACATGGACTTCTTCCTTGAAATGGCCTGCGTATAATATCTCGATCATTAATTTAATTTTGGATGTATCTTCAACCTTCTCTTTGATCGGGTCTCTTAGAGCAATTATATAAAAAAAGTTAACTAAATTGGTCCTCGAAAGAAATTGACTCACATGGACTTCTTCCTTGAAATGGCCTGCGTATAATATCTCGATCATTAATTTAATTTCGAATGAGGTTAATTCTGGAATAGACTGATTGTGTTGACAAGGTTTTAGGTTATAAGTGAAGATTTAAAATTACTTATCAGCTATATCTTGACTATTGATTTTAGTTTAAAAAATAGAGAACAAGATATTGCTATATTAAAAACTTAAAACAACTGAACGAAGACCATGGTTCGCTTCGAGTTACCTCTAAATTTTAATAGGCAAGTCAGATCACAGTTTAATAATCCCTTGAATTATATCATCGTAAAGCTTCTCAGTTATCGGTATATAACTACCGGTTTTTAAATCTAGGTAATACATAGGGTCACTGTTTAACGTTGGGCTGTAACCCTGTTCAATTAACTCCCTCTTCTTCAACTTGAAAGTTGCTGTCAGGGGCGGTTCTGGGAGTATTCGGAGGAATAGCGGCCTTGCGTAGGCCGGCAGGGAAGAGGCAAGGCCTTTGGCGAGCTCCGTGAGATTCAATTTCTTTTCTGGGTCAGCGATCGCTGCCATGCCGGCCTTGCCCTCGACATTCGGGATCTGAAAAGCAAATACAATAGATCATGAGAGGAGGGGAGGCAACGTGGCGTTCCATATTAGTCCTTAGGTGGAGTTGTAACAAGCTTGCTTGCGTAGTCTTAGCCAAAAACAGTTTTGAAACTCTCGCACTAGAGATGGTGCTCTCCAGGATCTCTATAGGATTTAAGTCGATATGTTAAGATGAATTTGAATCATCAGTCGGTCATCAGAGCCTCGTCCTTTAGTCAACAGATTTAGCCGCATGCAGGTGAAATTGACCTTTGGAGAGAAAGTTGATATACTGTTCTCTCTTATTTATATACGGTATATTTCAGAGGGTCAAATATACCGTACCTAAGTTACCAGACCGGTGATGGAAAGCAGCGTCCAAGGTGAGGTGTACAGTTCCGTGATCGCCAACCTGCTGGTCAAGCGTGGCGATAACGCAAAAAAATTAAGGGCCTATTACAGCAGTTTTGAATACTAACAGGTCATAGGAGACGAAGACACTTGTTACTTCCATTTCAGAATCAAATTGTGATAACTTTATTCTTTAATTAACTTACAGTTACTCCGTAAACGACTGTATCCTTCAGTCCCACTAGATTACTGATGACCCCCTCCACCTCAGCCGTGGACACGTTTTCACCACGCCATCTGAAAATAACTCAATAATAAGGAAAATATTTACAAAATAATACATGTAAGTTAACTAAATTCACAATTATCTTTCAATCACATTTAGAATTTCTTCATCATTTTTTGCATCCCTTTAATGGACCAGAGTTGGAACGATGACAATGATGTCCTCCTTCTTACCACCAATCAAATCAAATCAAATCAATCTTGCCATCTCCTATTGGTACTTTTTACACGTGGCAGAGCTAAGCTGCGGCTTTTGCTGCTCCTCGAATGGGCCGGTTCGACCGGTAGAGGCGACGCGGATTGGATCCCGGTGCCGGCACCACCAAAAATTGTTAATAGCAATTTGAAGCGCTGTATTTACCACGTGCTCGGCGGCGAAGTAAAACAACGTGAGGAAACCTGCATGTCTGAGAAATAATAAGCAAATATTAATTCGAGGATAGCTCGCCAACCCGCACTGGGGGAGCGTGGCGGGCCCTTTCCCGGCTCCAAAACCCTCTCAGATATTTAAGAGGTAGGCCTTTGACCAGCTGTGGACTTATCGGCTGTTAAATTACAATGACATGTAAGGAGTACCCTCCGAACGGCAATAAGATTTTGTTGTTTCTACTACGTTATGACAAGGTTACCGACTAACGGCTCCGTTCGATTTACAAATACGAAAAAAAAATTTGAACAAGTGAAGATCGGTACTCCATGACTCACCGAAACGTATCACCGGTTCGATCCTTAAAGTAGAAGTATCCGTAGTGGTCCATGACGAGGATGTCGCCGGTGTTGAAGTAGCAGTCGTTCTCCACTCTCACGTCGCGGACCATTTTCTTCTCCGATGCAGTTTTGTCTGCGTAGCCGGAGAACGTCAGGATGGCTTTCTTCGCATCGATCTTTCCGAGAAGTAAACCTTGAAATGGATAGGTTTCATATCCAATTAAAAGCAATATCAGCTGTCATAGAATACAAGGCTTAGCCGAAGTGAAAATTGCGTTGCAGCCTACCCTGCCTGCTACCCAACACACGTTTAGCCGGAAGGCGTGAGTTTTTTTTTTATTTAATTGGGGTCAAAAATGAGCTTGCAATACACCTCATCAGGTAACATCGTAAGTGGCCACTGTAGCCTATAGACACCTGCTACAGCTTCAGTCGAAGAACATTACAGATGTATCTGTTAAGTTTTTTTTTCAGAATATGCTGACGGCATAAAAGAATCTCCTATTCCATCTTCAACATCTCCATTCGTTGGTGTCGTAAAATAATAATGGACGGAAAATACAAATAACTTTCGACAGTTGGAGGAATACCTATCTTAAATAAATATATCAAGATCTAAGTTATGTAGACTTTAGGGTATCGAGTCGGTAAATAATCTGCAAATGGGACATTTACTGCCAATCGTCGTCTCTGGAGATATTTATATCAGTGGGCTGTTTATAGGCTCCTAAAAAAGAAAGGTAAAAAAACAAAGACCGAAAAAGTCAACTTTTGTCAGCTTTTTTTTATGGAAAGACCTAGTGGTAGACATAAGTTCGATCTCCCTTGTGAAGGGCTAAGTGGGTGATGGGCTCACCACCTGCCAAGTTACCCCAAATAAGCTCTAGTAAAGTGAGATGAAAAATCTAAAATATCTCTGACCATCCCTGTATAGGTCGTAATTTATTTTAGTTTAGCGAAGTCCAGCAGTGAACTTATACAGACATACTACAGAGGAAGAAGAAGTAAAAAGATGTTTGATCTTACCAGGTTCATGGGGACCACAAGTGATGCACCTCCCATTAACGTCTCTCAATATTTCGCCAGTGACCTCATCGCATCTGAAAAATAAATCGAATGATTATATTTAGAATTTTTTTATTTAATAATCTGGCAGTACATTTGCCACTAGGCAGTGAAACAAATGAAAAAAGAAAAATTTTAAACACATGCCTTCCGGATCGAACCATTTCACGATCGACTTCAAATTCAAAATCAAACATCATCTACTGAAAAATACACTCTGCATGTAAATATCCCACTGTGTCAAAGCTGTGCTAAAGCTTCCACCTGGTAAAAATCCCGCGCGCTGCGTAATTTAATTTAACACCGACTGAATAACAGCGATGCAATCTATTCCATAGCATACCTGGGATCGAGTCTTTCGGTCAATTTTTGTGTAAAGCCATCGGTCGGTCGGTCAATTTAGTCCCGTGTGTCTGTCAATCAATCAGACACTATCTGCGATTCCGCTGACATGATAACCGAGTTATTTCGTATATGAGCAGGTTATAACAAAACGCTCCTGTTCAAGCGCGAACATTTACGGCACTATAATATCCCCCGCGCAGTGACAACTGCCGACAGTTACAGCAGGTAAGAGGGACATCATCGTCATCATATTTATTGTAACATGATAGCAGAGTAGCTGGTGGTTCTCACCACAAATTCGCAGATTCGGGTTCGATCCCCTATAAATTTATTTATCAATAATAGGGTACTATACTTCATCTTAGGTATTTCACATTTACTTTTATAGTCCTATATTGCCAGTGTCTGCATGTGAAAAGGTTTAAATCTTTTTTTTTGTCTTTTTTTTTAAAAAAAAGATTTAGGTATACAATTTAAAGTGCGTTCCAACAGATAAAAAAAAACCTACTGGGTGAACGGTCGTGAGAGCTTATTATTATATATTTATTGCAAGAACACAATTAACACAATGCGAAAAAACTTTCTTTCTTCCTTTTAAACTTCACCCAGTACCCAGTAGAAAGAAAAGTGTCAGGTCCTATCGGTATCACGCTTACGTAGCTTGGCGTTTACATAAAATTAGAAGGTCTTATTTAAAAGAGAACACCCCGTATATAGACCAGTACTCACTTAACAAGAGTCAGCGGATATATTGATGAAACAAGACGGCTCAGGAAACCGATGGCACCAACTTTTGAATCCAAATTCACTGAAATTATATTAGAAAATTTTATGAACACCGTAAAGTTTATTTATACTTGCGATTATTGTAACTTTGTAAAACTTTATAATACTGGGTAGTTGTTACAATCTCTTGCACGAAGTTCACAACACGTTTCATTATTTATGTAATTAACCTTCCGGTTACGCCTTAAGACATTTTCAGAGTTAATTTGAATTATTTATACTTGAATTAATTAACAAGAACAAATGGTTGAAATAATACGAGTAGAGTTGCGAGAAAATTTTTCGTATATGGCATGGCCAGGTTTCATCGACAGTTAAACGGAATGGTTGGATTGGAATGGGTGGTGTTGGTGTAAGAACCCACCTCCTCTCTTCCAGAGAGAGATAGAGTGAGAGCGAGAGAGAGAGAGAATGACTGTTCGCGTATATTGTGGCAGCCTATTGCACGTATAACCTTAGAAACGTGTATCATTACAAACCCTGCTCTGACATCACTTTTTGAAGTCAAATACCATATGATATATTCTTCTCTATATATTGTTTATTTATGTATGTATAATAAAATCAAAAGGCATTAATTCCGCCCATTGTAAACCTGACTTTAAGGTACAAAAATAAAAAATAAATAAATAAATGTTCTCTCTTTTTATTTCTTTTTGTATATTTTATTTAATTAATTGGGTAAATGAATGCGACGAAATGGAAGTATTACAGAGTTTGAAAGTATGTTTTAGTACGTCTGTAACGGTATGTCTATGTGTGGTAGGAACAGAGATAGCTTTTACATGTGTGCACGTATTAGTGTTTTAACTAACCAAGGTTACTGTTGCCTTCCGTTGCTCCGTAGAACTCGAGGACTCTCTCCACACCGAATCTGTCGACGAACCCTTGCCATATCTGCGGCCGCAGTCCATTGCCGACTATCACCTTCACGCCGTGCGCCCGGTCTTTCGGACCCTCCGGTACGGTCAGCAAGTACCGACAGATCTCGCCGATGTACTGCGACACCTAAAGTGGAAGACGTAATGTGTTTTAAAGGACATACATTTTCATTTCTCATTTAAAAACAAAAATCCTCCTCTCCGTCATACTTCAGGAACCTATTTTCCTTCGTTCACCCTCCAGATGTGCCATGCAGATCGCACGTCAGGACTCTCCTTAATTATCCTATCCATAATTCCAGTATTTATTCCTATTCCTTTGCAGTCCATGCAGTTAGGTTGTGGAACTCACTACCACCTACCATAAGAGATTCCGGAACTATACTTTTATTTAAGAAACGTGTAAAGGACCACTACTTAGCTTCGTGTTAATGGAATATATATTGTATATTTACGAATGTGTATGCATGTATGTACATATATATATATATATCTATGTATATTATTTAATTATATGTTATTTTATTTATTTAATTGTATACATATTATTTATTAGAAATGTACGCACTAAGATTGCCATTTCAATAAAATTTCCTGTTAGGGTCTGGAAGAAATTTCAATGTATGGAATAAGTTTATTAGCTATGTTTTAAAGTTTTCATGTCTTTTTGTGTGTACATAAATAATTAAAAAAAAAATTAATCGTCTTAATCATTAAAGTCTGTCACAAGTCTACTACTGAACATAGGTCTTCCCAGTCCCTGCTTAGTTGAAAAGCTTAGTAGTTGTGGCATGGTCATCTAGGGAGAACTAAGAGGTCTATATTGCCGGTCTAACTTAACGGTTCGGAACGGGTCGAGACGGGCTGATAGCTCCGCGGAGACTTGGCACGCCCACTTCGGATGGGCCTTGGAAAACTGTGGGTTGGAGTCTTAGCTTTGCACCGCTAACCTGTTCCTTCGAAGTTCAGGTAGAGTCCAAGGGAAGAACAGTTTGGGTATAGCGATACGTTAGTCTTCCTCGCTGCCGGAGCTAAAATGTAATTAGTCGCAGGATCATGGATCAGATCCGCCGCTAGGGGCAGGAAGGCTGGTGCTTCCAAGTTCTGGACTTTCTGATCTACACACGTTGACCACATGTAAGTGGAAGAGGGCACAATCAATTAACTTAGATGGCAGGAGAAGGAGAAGACGAGTCCTTTCTAGAGGTCTGAGGTGGTGGGTGCTGGTGTGCTTGTGAATGTGTGCGTGAGCGTTCCCCCGGCCCTTCCGATAGACGGCAAAGGTGGAACACCGTGGGCTTTTAGCCCTTCTGTAGTCGCCGTGGTGGAAGGGTACCAATGTTGGATTTCGCCAAGAAAAAAGGAACGTATCATGTGTAACTAACTTGCCACACGAAATTGAATTTAACGTTTTCTCTCGTCGCAATCTCCTAACTTACTGTGCAACCGTACTTGGCAGCATCGCTCCAATAATTGGAGGCGGAGAACTTCTTCCTCAGCACCACAGTGCAGCCTAGGATCAGGCATTGGCCCGCACCGAGTACGCCGCCTGCCGTGTGGTGAAGTGGCAGCGGGTCATACACCACGTCGGATGCCGACAGTCGCGCCGAGTTATGCACTCCTAGTGGTATCAGGAGATATCTGAAAATGGGGCGTTTAAGGTTATTTAGGGAAACCATAACGAAGGAATTAGTTTCTTAGTATAATTTAGTATCAATTCTAAAGTGCTGCGATGGCGATGCAGCGTTGGGCGATGTACACTGCTGACTGATGCATGTGGCTGACCACCGACCGATGGCAAATAATGCAAAGCAAAATTTCTCACTGCCAGGCAAAGGTTTATTATCTGAGAGGATTTTAGTTTTGAATGGCGGCAAGGGTCTGTCACGCTGCTCCAGTGACTGTGAGTTAGCGGTCTTCACATGTCCTCAAAATAATATTTTAATTATTTCTCAGTCATGCATATTTTTTAATAGCTTATTGAAGTGCTGTATTTACCACGTGAAGGAAAACATCGTGAGGAAACCTGCATGTCTGAGAAATAATAACAATATTATTTCGAGGATATGTGAAGCCCGCCAACCCGCACTGGAGCAGCGTGGCGGGCCCTTCCCGCCTCCTAAACCCTGTCTGATACACGTATTTGAGAAAGAGGCCTTTGCCCAGCTGTGGGCACTTATAGGCTGCTACTTTTATGGATATTTGCCAATGACGTTTACCACCGAATACGTGAACGTTAAACTTTTCAATTACGGACTCCAAAAACCCTCCCAGATATTTGAGAAGGTGGCTTCTCCCAGCGCTGGGCACTATACAATTTTCGAAGACAAAATAAAAAAGTTACCGAAGAAATTCCGACGCATACGTAATTGTCGACTGCGTTCCCCGCGGTACTCTTACAGGAACCTCTTATAATAAATTGCATATGCACTAAGCGACCGACACTCACTAAACGTTTCCACGTTTAGAAATATTTGTGTTATTAAATGTCCACAATCATAATTAACTTTCATTAGTACATGATACCATCCAAAACTACACGATACCGTTCAAAACTACACGATACCATGCAAAACTACAATACACCATTCTAAACTACACGATACCATGCAAAATACACTATTAACAAATTTATTTCATGTACCCACAACCGGAACCCATACTAGAAAACATAATTTGCGTTCACCACAAAAAAAAACCCAATTACGCTCCTCTCCAACAAATAGGCACATTCCCTCTTAAATTTTGTAAATTCCAGTTCGATTTATTTCTATACCTCCTGTGTACCCTACATTACTACAGTTTACCCTACTTATATGATTTGAAATTAGATTATTATTGTTGGATTTTATCGCGTTTAATTGACTTTTTTAAAGCCGACGCTTCGTATGTTTAGGGGCTACCACCTGCTTGCGATCCTGCAATTAATAAAATGAAATCCCAGTATAACGCAGAACGATCTCCAGATACTTTGAGCTCATTCTGCGTAGATCGGACCAAAAATTAATAATAAGAAATCTTTCTCTAGCTGGGTTAACGATCACATCTGGAAGTCAACCACCTCAGTCCCCTGGTGACCACGGATGGTGTAAAGAAATCGAGACGACGGAAAAATAAAAACTAAAATGAAACGCGATGAAATCCGAAAATAATAGTTTCATTTCAAATGGTGTACATATACCTTTTCGTTTGCTTCGTTCAGCTTTTTTCAGTCTCCATTAAAGTGAAATAAAATTGTAAATATATATATATATATCTCATATATATATGAGTCAAAGTTTTAAACGTACCTGATATTCGTTATAATAGCAGCTTTAGGGAAACCAGTTGTGCCACTGGTGTAGATGTACATTAATGTATCTCTTGGCTTCGCGGGATCTTCACTTGCGCACTCAGCTGTAGGCACCAGCGCTAGTTCAGTGGCCAGGGGAGCGGTGTCCGGGAGGACGGCAGCAGACGGACGGTCCGGCGAGTTGAACTGGTATAGCGGCATGTCCCGAATCTCGTGCTGTATTTCCTTTATAGCTGAAAACATTAGAGAAACTTGTATTTGGATTCCAAAGAGAAATTTTGAAATTATCTTTGGGTACATTATTGATGAATAATATTTTTATGGAAAAGGAGGCACACCAGCAAGCGGCTCATCTGATGGTAAGCGATCACCGACACCCATGTACATCAGCAACAGCTGAGGAGCGGCAGGTGCGATGCCGGCCTTTAAGGATGTTTGGGAAGAGGACGAGGAGGACAGCATCCGGTTACCTCGCTCATCGAATAAATGAAACAAGAAGCCCAACACGCCTCTACTTCACTCGGGTAGAGGCGGCGGTACCAACCCGGTGAACAAACCTTTCAAGAAACGCCGGCTGATGTTGGTGATTTCTGGGAGAGGCCTACGTTCAGCAGTGGACTATTATAAGCTGATGAAGAAAGCAATCTTCGTATGCATGGTGACGAAGCACTCTATCATCCGGAATATTTGTAAGTGAAGAGATCTTTGGCACGTATCCAAAGCACTATTTTCTTTGGAGAAGTGAAAGGTTTCTATGATATTTGCGATAATTTTGCGTCAGTTATAAGTAACGCACGACATGCTCTACTTTAAGAATTATTAGCAAGTGATTATAACGAATATCAGACAAGCGTAGCATCAAGACTGTGAATTAGAGACATCTTGTGCTTCTTCGTTTCGTTCGGTGATTGAGATAACCGGCCTTAAAGGCCGGCAACGAACCTGCTGCTCATCTGGTGTTGCAGATGTACGTAGGCAACGCTAATCACTAACAGAAAAAACATTTTTGTAAATCCTACTAGTAAATTACAAATGAAAAAATTACTTCAGGCATACTAAAGGCCGGCAGCTAATCTGTAGCTTCTCTGGTTTTTGTGGATGTTCGTGATCGTCGGTGATCACTTACCATCAGGTGAGCCGCACGCCCGTTTGCCCCCTTCTTCAATAAAAAAAAAAAACTAACCATCGGCCATTTCATCGCCGAACACAACGGCCTTGCAGCCTGCGATCTTCAGACAGTGTATCAGCTGGGCTCCTCGGAGATTAGTGTTCACCAACGCCGTGGTGATCCTGATCTTTGCCAAACCGAGCCAAATGAAGACGTACTCAGGCTGGGTCTCCATGAAGAGAGCTATCACCTCGCCAGTTTTGTAACCTTGACTTTTGAAGTGACAAGCGATACGGTTGCTAAATTCGTCGCCCTGGAAAATAAAAAAAAATGTGGTAGGCATATATATATAGGCATAAGAAGCTGCGATCCCGTATCTTTACAAGGTTATCGTAAAAGGCGAAGGGAATACCACGATCCGAGAGCAATCCCGATGTCAAGATTCAGTAGATAGAAAATTGAAGTGCAAAAGCGAGTCGTGCGAAATGGAAATCCATAATCTCTGTCTACACCTATGGATGACAGACTTATACCAACCTCCTGGCAGATTATGACCTCGGCGACAGCTTTTTACTATAGGAAGTTGTGTATTTGTGTACATTGACATATTGAAGGCATGCTACCTTAATTATGGTGTACAAGTGACATTCGCCCGTCTCCAACTTTCCTTGTCCGATGTTAAGCTTAATCGACAAGATGGGAAGGGTTAAATACAGTATCAGATACGCGGGAGTGCAGTAACAGTATCAGTGAGAATCATTACATCATCAGTCTATTAAAGTCCGCTAGAATTTCTTGAAAGGTATGCCCATTAATCTTTAGTGATTGATTTTACTTTTACTCCATATTACTAAGTAGGCTCCTCCTCTGCCAGGATCCGCCTCTGAGTTGGCGGTGCAGGGCTGCAGGTTACAAGTTCGATTCCCGCATGGAACAAATTTTTATTTAGAGCTCGAAATAATTATTCCTGGTCTGGATGTAGTCGATGTGAAAATTATGTGAAGAGAAAATGTTGTACGTACCTCGCGAAACGTTAGAAACCTATCCCCCATAACGAAGGCCTTTTTGTCGGGTCTCATCTTGGCGACTTCCGCCCACCTGGATACCACAGTGATGCCACGCCGCTCCCACACCCATATCCTGAACATTGTCGCGAGGAGCACTCGAAGACCACTGGTAGATGTTAAACACGATATCAAGTTAGAGTAACAAATATTATGGATCTTTTTTTTTGCATTTTTATGTTTCTTTCTTTCGTTTTACTTATTCCCTTAGTCTACTTCTATTATACATTAGTCTACTACTATTACGAAACACGATCAACTACAACCTTGATACGGAGGCCCAGGTTGCCAGGAGCTTCGAAATCTGCTGAATTTGATTTATTCCGCAATATAATGCTGGTAGCTGTCTGTCATGCTGGCTGACTTTAGTTCATCATTAATTTCAGCCATTCACAGGTCCACTGCTGAACATAGGCTTTCACCAAGGTTTGTCTTAAAGCTCGGTCCGGAGCCACCAGCATCCATCGACTTCCCGTAACACTCCATCTCATTGGAGTTCGTCCCACACTGCGTTTGCCTGTACGTGACTGCAACTTGTGTTATATGAAACTAAATTGAGCTTCCCCGATATTCCACGTCTCTTACTCTTGGCTGGTATCTATTTCTATTACATCCTATATTAGATCACTGCTGAACACAGGACTCACCTAGAACACATGCCTTTATATCTCATGAAAGGTTTGCCCATACTCACCAGGCAGGGCAAGCGGGTTCCAAGCACATTCCTGGTTCTCTCGCACTAGTGATGCATAGGTTGGCATTTGGGCAAAGCGATGGTATATTCCCTCTTACACTCGAATATCTATTAACTTATAAATAAGCTAATTAGCAAGATTTCTTGGTGCATAATTGATCATTTCTGTTTTACGAGAATATCTTTCTAAGAATATGTATCACACATAAAGGATCAAGACATCTTCCTGCTAAGTACTTTTATGCTAAATTTAATATAACCATAATAGCATTTATCGCTAGAACCAAAGCTGAAGACGAATACATTCGTTTCAGAGTATACGGCGACAAAGCAATAGTAAACTCTCCTTTACTAGTGAAGATAATTGTAAAACAATCTACAAATAAGTAGGTACACCTGATAATCTAGATCATTTTAATTCGACCACTGTGACTACTTCCGAATACTGTCGGCATTTGCCAACTGCAAGAGTATTATAGCTCTGTAAGTGTACGCTCACAGTGACCGTGTGTCTAGGTCTTCCTCTTCCCATATCCAATGTAAAGCTTATAAGATAAGATCGGAGGAGGTCAGTTGTATTATCAGGGATGCATGACACCAAAACAACACAATCACCTAGATGGCACAACAGCTCAGATGCGCTAACCACTAAATCTAGTTCGTAAAAAAAAAAAAAACAACGTTTGCTATAGAAATTTATAATCTGTGACGTTACAAATGGCGCCAAATTACTACTACATATTTAGGAGATTAGACCCGTTCCATGGCTGTTGGCTAGATAAAGAAACAAATAACTCTTTGCTTAACTCCCCCTGAGAACAATTTACTAGGAGAACAGGAGGGGCCAAGGTCCACAGTGGAATTGTGACGGACACCTCGCGTAGCGCACTCACACAATGGAGTAATCACCAGCGTCCGGCCTGTACCGTCAACGTGAAGCAAAGGCAAAAATGGGGCGATGTTACGACACCTTTAATTCAGGTATCAAAGGTCAGGAAATTGATTTATAGCTTGTATATTAAGGTTAAACGCGATAAGTGTAGCGGCCATTTTGAATATTATACAAACGAATTTCTTTTAGAGTTTGTTAACTTTTTTAAATTACCAAATCAGAAACATCGGGCAGGGAAAATCTTTCATGTCAGTCGAGGTTGAATAAGCCGTTACACAAAATGAAGACGGATTTTGATGTAGAAATTCGGCAAACGATTTAGATAATGCGTTTTCGATACATAAATGAAACGCCAATAGTTTTTTTTAGTTTGTAGACTTAAATTTAATTATTTTATTCTTTCTTGAAAGAATATTATATATAAGTTGGTATCCTCTTTTTTGTCATTCGTCTTTTCAATGATATTTTTGGGTAGCTCAGGAGCATGCTTTCTGGCAATCTTTAAGGGGGGATTGTATATTGGATTGTTATTGTCTATGTATTCCTTAATATTACAGTAAGTTAATAATCTGAGTTAACTAGCTGGGAGATTGTTTACGGTCATACTAGTACTATTGACGACATCGCTATCTAAATTTCTATAATATGCTAACTTCGGCATGTCTTATTACTAAAAAAAATTGTACAGAGATATCTGTACGCGTCTGGTGTACCATTTCTGGTGACCCGCCAGGCGTTGCAGCGCGGCAACTGCAAGCTTGCTGGTCACACTGCCCGCAGACGGTGGTAATATGACCAGCATTTTTAATCTAATTTAGTTTTGTAAATATTTGTATCATTCAATTAAAAAAAAAACAAAAGAAGAGTGCCGAGGTACCCTAGTGGTCAGGGCGCTCACTTTAGTTTCATAGAGCGCTAGTGACAACACTTAAACTGTTAATAGCAATTTTAAGTGCTGAATCTATCACGTAAATGGTAGAGAGTCGGGAGAGGAAGAGTAGGCGAACATTTCACGATCAAATCGGAGACGTTCAGACCGGCCAACAAAAAAGGCCAGGTCAAGAGTGCTCTAAACCAACGAGCATGCATGCGAAGATTGATGAAAGTGGAAGAAGCGAAAGACGTATGTCAGGACCGTAGCAAGTGGAAGAAGATTGTCTCTGCCTACCCCGTTGGGAACAAGGCGGCGGTGAAGTACAAAGTAAAACATCGTGTGTGACTGAGACTGCATGACTAAGAGATCATAAAAAATATTTTATTTCTACGACATGTGAAATCCGCCAACCCGCACTGGAGCAGCGTGGCGAACCATACTCGGCTCCAAAACCGTCTCACATTTTTAAGATGGAGGCAATGCCCAGCATTGGGCATTTACTGGCCGCTACTTTAATTAAAAAAAGTAGTCAAGTAGAAATAATTACTACGATGACATGTTTTAAAAAGATACTCAGAAATTCAATTGGAAAGCAATCTGTTCCAGATCGTACCAGAACAACAGAAATCCGAGGCGTCGATTACAGTCCGGCCGATTGCGGTTTGTAATTGCTTACAGCAATGTTTCCACCTTTCACGTGCAACTCACACTTAATCAGGTTACATGTTGTGACAATTAAAATTTTACTCCCACTAATATCACTAAGTTTGTTTGTTTGGATGTCTGTCGCGTAATTTCGCCTTAGTGACTGAACGAATTGAGATCGTATTCAACATAGAAATGTTATAAAAACATTAAACACTATTACCTTAATATAGAAATGGGTCTAGATCAAATTTCATGCAGGCGAAGCCCTTACTTGCCGCTAATATATATTACATATATAAGGAATGAGAGAGAACATAATTAGTAAATAAAAAATATCACTATCTGATGGATGGTGTGTAAATGAGGAATGTGGTGAACACTGCTATGTTACAAAAGGATCACTGGCCATCCATCCGAATTGACCGAACTCAAATCCCACATGCCGGTTTTGAGGAAACACCACTCACAAACCAGCAAGCCCAGCTGGTCGAACCTTTACAAAATATATAGGCTGGCTCTTGCAGACGATTTCTTGGCGAGACATGATGGTATCACGGGAAAGGGGATATAGTGTCAGAAATACAGAGAAGCATATCCAACGGATATTCGAACCTTGGACCCATTGCTCAGTACCTTGTTCCAATAATGCGCACGCAATAACATAATGCACTCTTTATTCCTACGTCAAACAAAAGGTCAAAATGAGTAAACAAGGTCCGGTAGTACTTTGATCACACAAGTGCAATTTTATTCAAACTATTTACTGTTCTTAAGATATAACGCATCTCTTTTCCTTTCAGGTCATCATTATATTCTTCTTCTTGTGCAGCCTTTGTTTGAACTCTTTGATGTCCTTTCATTGTCAAGTCCAGTTGTGGACTGTTTAGTACACTACAAGATATAAGCCTCTCCCAATGCTAAAGTTCTTCAGATAAACCTCATTACGAAACAGGATAGATTGTAAAAAATTATAATACAATTTGACGTTTGGAAAACTAAATTATCTTTCTTTCCTCGAAGAACATTTTATTGCATTCATTTCAACCATTTCATTCTGTCCATTGATTACATTCATTCCATTCATCCATTCAAGAGCCGTGGCAGCCTAGTGGTCAGGGCGCTTTAGTATCATAGAGCGCGAGTGACCAGGGTTAGATCCCCGGTGCCGGCACCACTAAAATTGTTAATAGCAATTTTAAGTAGGGTATTTACCACGTGCTCGGCGGTGAAGAAAAACATCGTGAGGAAACCTACATATCTGAGAAATAATAAAAAAATATATGCATTATTTCGAGGCTATGTGAAGCCCGCCAACCCCCAACGGAGTAGAGTGGTGAGCTATTCCCCGCCCCTACACCCTCTCAGATATTTGAGAAGGCGGCCTTTGCCCAGCAGTGGGCACTTATGGGCTGCTACTTTACTTAACTTTACTATTCCATTCATTACATTCCATTCCAACGTGAATTACAAATACCCGAACCGTGTGAAATAACCGAGCACAGTGGGCACAAACAATTCGACGTCTGGCGGCACAACTTGAAGAGACTGGGTCAACCCGAGATTGTAAATCAACTGCACGACCGGGACAGATGAAACCGGTCACTTCAAAACATCCAAGCTGTGAGGGATAGTGTCGAGGAGGAGCCATCAACATCGACGCGAAAACGCACAACGCAATTGACCATTTCTCGGAGGTCCCTTCGAAGAATTTTGACCAAAGATTTGAAGATGTTTCCGTACATAGCTCAGATGGTTCAAAACGACGCCAAACCCGCGTGTTGCACAACCAGAGGCTGTTTTGTGAGTTGAATAACGAAATTCCTGATTTTGTCGAGAACTGTATATGTAAAGAAAGAAAATCTCTTGTTCTAAATGAGAAATCGCTCCATCCCCAAAAAGTGTCCCGTACGGTGTTTACTAAGAACATGTCATTAGGTCATAAGACGTAAATGGAAACGCGATAACCTTCACCGGCGAAGGGCACCGGACCATGTTGGACGAGATGCCGAAACTGGATGAGTTGGGATTCGAGGACATGTGGTTCCAGCAAGACGGTGGCGCACCGCCTCCACAGCGCGCGATAGCGTGAAGATTTTAAGGAACGTTTTCCCAGGCCGTTTGATTTTTAGTTTTGGGGGTTTTAGTTGGCCAGCGAGATCGCCCGATCTGACGGCTCCAGACCTCTTTCTGTGAGGATACTTAAAAGGGCTGTGCGAATTAAACAAGCCGCAGCCCCTTTAGGCCTGCAGGTATGGGCCGGTTTGACCGTGGTGCTACTCCCCCTCCCCGTCCCACTCCTCCTTTTTTTTCCTTATAATTTCTAAAAAAAAACGTCCCCTTCCGCTGTAGGAATTTCCCCTGTGTCGCGGAGCCAGTTTACATACATGAATTGCACATGGACATACACCCAGACCGGGAACTATTATTTGTAGTACATACAAATACTAGTCCCGTGCGGGAATCGAACCCGCGACCCACAGCGCCGCAGCTAAACGCCTTAGCCACTACGCCACCGAGCCTTCTATCCTCCCATCTCCGAAATACCCTTAAACGGCCGGCAACGCATCTGCCGCCTCTTTCATTAAAAAAAAACTTATTGCATCATATGTTTACATGTGGCGTTTTTATTTTACCTCATTCGATATATACAAGATATTTTGACTATATGTATAGTGTGCCTTTGATTACAGATTTGGAAGCTTTTCCTACTTTTGTGTTTATATAAAACTTTACTAGTTCGTGCATTACATTCCTTGATTGGTCGTTTGTTCAAGATAGGTATATTAAAAAGTTTTACTTCTCATAGTAAAAATCCTACCCTAAAATATACCTAAATAATGCGATGGTATGAATATTCGAATGGATCAGGATTAAAATTCTAGTAACTGTCGAAAATACCAGTAATTTGTACATTCTTATAATATGTAACTAAATCAATGAAATTTGACTTTTTTTCATTTGATACTACTGTTGCTCACTGGCCCCTATTATTCCGAAAACCAAAGATCAAAACCAAACATCGAGAAAAACAAGCTTGGGCTTTGTGATTATAGAACGTTGATGAAGTGTTATAATATAAATAGATTAAGTAATTCCATCCGCAGAGCGACCTCGGGCGTCTTTAATGCAACATCAATGTGAAACTACACCGCAATTGACATCATCAATCCGGTGCATGCCCGCGGCGGAGCTTTGTTTCATCTCCAGGCACGTTCTTGACGGCCCCGGCTATGTAGAATAACCTCCAGCGACAACTACAACGTTATTATTACCTTACCATAACACCATCTACGTTATGGCATTGTGGCGTGAAAGACGATGTAGTGACACGAATTGAGAAAGGGATGCTGAGCTGGTTTGGACATGTGGAGAGGATGAATGAAAGTAGGTTGACGAAACAAATATATGAGGCGAGTGTAAATGGTAGAGTCGAGAGAGGAAGCCCTAGGCGAACATTTCACGATCAAATCGGAAACGTTCTGAAAAAAGGCCAGGTCAAGAGTACTCTAAACCTACGAGCATGCATGCGAAGATTGATGAAAGTGGGAGAAGCGAAAGACGTATGTCAGGACCGTATCAAGTGGAAGGAGATTGTCTCTGCCCACCCCGTTGGGAACAAGGCGTGAATATACATATATATATATATATATATATATATATACATATATCTATCACGTGCTTGACGGACACCGGACACGGTGCGACTAATCCACCGACACACAAGACAGACACCGGACACGGTGCGACTAATCCACCGACACACAAGACAGACACCGGACACGGTGCGACTAATCCACCGACACACAAGACAGACACCGGACACGGTGCGACTAATCCACCGACACAAGACAGACACCGGACACGGTGCGACTAATCCACCGACACAAGACAGACACTGGACACGGTGCGACTAATCACCGACACACAAGACAGACACCGGACACGGTGCGACTAATCCACCGACACACAAGACAGACACCGGACACGGTGCGACTAATCCACCGACACACAAGACAGACACCGGACACAGTGCGACTAATCCACCGACACTCACACAAGGAGCTGTTATCAAATGCGCAGGAGATATTATAGTACCGCAGGTGTACAGTCAAACAGAAGCACTCACTCCCTCCCTCACTTTCCCATATCCAATGTAACGCTTGTGCGATAAGATCGAACCCACTAGTGATGGGGTGCAGCGTCCATAGTGCGAGGCTTCCGGCACTGAGCTTATCGACCCGCCTGCCCGCTGTGGTGAGTCTATCTGTCTCACCACAGTAAATCCACAGTCTCTGAGTAAATCTTCAATTCACGGCATGCCAGCTTCATTTGATGCTTTCATGGAAACGGCATACGTTCAGGGGCCTTACCGCTATGTCAGAAAAACATTTCCGAAAATATTACGTGTGTCTTTATTCATCGATAAAAACACACTGTTTGTTATCTTTCACATCCAAGAACGTTTTGTGGTCCCTGCTGTGAGATTACACAGGTGAATAAAGAAAGAAAAGGTATTACCTATAATACTTACATCAAATCCCTTTTATAGGTCTTCCGCCAGATGTAAACCCACTGGTATCGATTTCCGGTCGTTAAATAGACAGCAAGTATTGCCAACATGGCCACCACAATCGGATAGCTATAAGTTAACCATGATAGAAAGGCAAAGGTAATCCCGATTATTGCAAGGATTACGCTCCTCTTTCTCTCCGCATCCTCGAAGCGCACCTCCGTCCTTCCTGTCATCCTGGTATACGTATTATTGTTGCATATTGTGAATTAGAAACTGTAACAAAAAAAAAGTATTATTAGATAACTATCAACTTCCCGCGGCTTCGACCGCTTTTTGGCACAAGAAAACTCTTAATTCAAGTAGAAAAAAGGTTGCTTATCCTATCCCAGGGTACAGAGGTAATACAGAGATATAAAATCTACATCTCTATCAAATTTCTTTCATAGCCAATCACATTAGAGTGAGAGAACGTCCAAATATGACATTCCTATGGTTGTGGTCGGTTCTGAATGAGTCTTCCGTCTTCCCTTTGAGGAAACAGGACTAACCTCAGCCACTAGGCTCGACACCCGTACGGGTCTTTCTTACCGATGGGCGAAAACGTGGGACCGAGAACAATACATGGCTGCGTTGAGTTGTTAACGTATTTAATCTTCGTCACCCTATGGCCGTCAATCGTGAGTAATCTATATATCTAAGAACATTGTTACCTTCACTTTAACATCCTCTGAATAGAATTTAAATACGTTGACATTTTAAAAAAAATACGTCTGAAATACCTAACATTGTTATTTTGTCGTCTGCTATCGGCATAGGAATCTACAACCCCCTTTCATACCGCGGATGTCGAACGAGACGACTAAGGGAAAAGACTGAATAAGATGGCGGGCGGGAGACAGCATCTCGAAAAATACGAGTGTCTAAGGTGCGAGGTCCTGCGATCGCCAAGCCTCTTGTTGAGCTTGGCGATTATGCCAAGTCAGGGCGACTTGGCATAATCGCATATGGGAGAGGCCTATGACTTGCAGTGATATATTTAGAATATTTAGAAGAAGAATTCGTATGATACATAGAGTAGCTACATACACAATTTAAAATGTATCTATATATGTTTGTATAAGGTATTTATATGTATTCCCGTCCGTTTGAGTGGTATATATAAATATGTGAACATACATAAAATACTTAAAGTATTTTAATAAAACAAATTGCATTAATTATTACCCAACCGAGTGTTAGGGGGAAAGGGATAGAAACCGACGGACGATGCGGGCGGTATAAAGCATCACCGCCTTCTGCATTTGATCTCGGAGCGGTCCGTCACGGAATCCCAGCCTCAGATGTTCCGACGACTATCGGAATAACTTTCGAAAACTATAGGCCGTTGTCAACTGCGCAGGTTTTAAAGTGGCGCTAGTGTGCCCACCTTACAATAAGCACTTAACACTCTTAGCTCATTGACACAGCTACTAAATAGGTCTATGAAAAAAAAAAGACTTCAAGAATATATATTAATGACATTTAGAAATTTAATTTTACTTAAATATTTACAAAATGCACAGCTTACTACAATAATTAATAATACTTTAACCATTTTTGTACGTAACTTAAGACCGCAATGGATTTATATTTAACTTTTAGCACTTACACTTTTAACCGACTCGAGTTGTATCGAAATGCATTAGTTACAATTATTGTGTGTTTGAGTCTGTAACTTTATATATACAATATTAGTCTAGTCTCCGTTCTGCGGATAATGTACCTCTCTGCCGCACCGGCTTCTTACACAATTCTTTTACCCATCATGCTGTCAGACTGGAACGAGCTGCCAAATAGTATACGCACAGCCACCAGTAAAGGCACTTTCAAGCGTTTACTTTGGGATTATTACCTGGCGATGCAATAGTACTGCAGTTGAAGAACATTTTTTTTTTATAACATAAGAAATCATCTAAGTTTATGTATGTTTATATATACATATATATATATATAAATAAAAGGTTATATAAATATGTATGTATAGTGTTTAATGTGTTTTATATAATGTACAACTATAATTACATGTATTTCTAAGTACCGTCATATATAAGGATTATATTGTAGTATAATTTTCGAGTATATATATATGAACATAATATTATTGTGCACCCTTTTACATTTTCTCTGTTCAATCTAATGGTAGACTGGTAGAGAATGCCACTTGGCAATAAGTCCGCCTTTTTGTTATGTAATGTGCAAATAAAGTTTAAATAAAAAAATATTTAAAAAAATGTGTGGGCATGTGCATGTATGTATGAGTATATATATGTTTTAAATTAGATACTCCATATGCACACGTCACACACACTCTAGATGACACTGTATAGCGAATATTAAAAAAATGTAAACGAAGAATATTAATTTATCGCTCAATAAATAAAATACACTTGTGACGCCTTAGTACTTAGTCAGGGTGCTTGCTTTAGTTTAATTGGGTGCGAGTGACATGGGTTCGAACCCAAAAATAGTACCCAGTTAACTATGACACTATAGTTTAGTGTAATCTTAGAATATGTGTGATTGTTTGTGTGGGAGTAATTAAATCCTTTTATGGCGAAATTGTTTAAATATTGATAAAGTTTTAAGTATCACCGAACAGATGTTGTACACATAGATGGCAGCACTGTCAATCGTCGGCAAAGGAAGGTTCTCGTATGTTAACCTCGTACAGGTAAATGAACCAAAGGCAAACTGCACAGTGTTGCGGGAAATCGATGGATGCAGTTGGTCCAGGGCCATGTTTTGGTGGCGATCTTTGAACAATGGTCATATCGACAATCTGCAGAACACAGTGGTATGTACAGCAGGGGACTTGTGGCAGGCTGTAATGAATGAATGAATAGCATCTCTACAATATTTGCTCTTATCTATAGATGTAATGCGGTAAAGGCAAATTTACACGTGGTAGAGCCAAGCAGCGGCTTTACCTGCTGCTCGAATGGGCCGGCTAGACCTGGGTAGTACCATGACGTCACAGAATACGGTCGAATACGCTGGCATCACAAGACGCCTCTACTTCACGCTTCGTTCAGTGCGAGAGGTAACCGGAGGTCCACTTCCTCTTCCCATTTCGCTTCCTCGTCCTCCCGCCCATCTCCCAAATATCCTTAAAGGACGGCAACGCACTTGCAGCTCCTCGGGTGTTGCAGATGTAAATGGGCGACAGTAATTACTCACCACATAGCTCGCAGAACTGACAACCGTTGTGGAAAAAAGGTTCTCGAGTGGCAGCCACGTATAGGCAAACGCAGTATAGGACGACTTCCCACAAGATGGAGTGACGACCTGCGCAGTGTTGCGGGAAGTCGATGGATGCAGGTGGCGCAGGACCGCTTGCAGTCTTTGGGGGAGGCCTATGTTCAGCAGTGGACTTCTGATAGGCTGAAATGACGATGATGATGATGAATTACTCACCATCAGGTGGGCCGCTTGCTCGTTTGCCCCCTTTCCCATAAAACAAATCCTTCTTATGGGAAAGTCCTATCCTGCCCTGTAGTGGACTATTTACAAGCCGTCATAGATAGATGTAAAGAAAACAAATGACTGAATGTTCTCCCGTTATCTTTGCATTACTACATCACTACGTTAACTTTCCTTCCGTGTTATCTGGAGATAACAGATGTTTGTCGTTGTGTAGAAATACCTCTCGAAACAATAAATACGCTCAATACAAACATTAAGAGCTGACCGCAAAATGTCATCTTACTGATAAGCTGGTTTCGAGGTCAATGTCTGATAACAGAATAGTGTGCCGAGTGCACACGTGATTTTGAATTTAACGTATTCGAAATATTCAGAATCAGCATGGTCTTTTTCAAGTACCGAGTGGGCTTGTGGAGTCCACTTCAATTGATAATCGATAGGCAGTTGGAGAGAGGATCGGCGATACTCAACCAAAGACAACCAAGGTACTCTATCTCTCGCGGTGATAGGAGTGTTGGTATTGCGCCGGGTCACATTCCCTATCCTCTGCGACTCCGGTAAAGCGGCAGAGAAAGAGTAAGACAGAGAAGAGTGTCGATATAACGTTGCCCCGCTGTACTCGAGCTCCGCGATGGTACTTTAATATGGTCGGAACCATGGACCACAACCCCCTTGAGATCCGGGAAGCCTGGTGCTTTCCTTTTCGGTTTGGTTCTATTTTTGTTTTTTTTTTTTTTGTTTATTTTCTCTTTTTCTGGATGGGTATTCTCCTCTACTCTACAATAATTTAACAACTGTGTATGTGTATATTTTTACTAATAATGTTTTTTTTTTCTCGTGTTTTATTAGTAGTAGTTATACACACAATTTCTATATGCTATCGCTGCTAATGCAAAATGCTTCTTGTCGGGTTGTTCGTGAAGTCAATGAAGGACCCGACTGAAAAACATCGCTGTGATATCACTGAGACGGGAACCTTTTTGACATCGCACAACAAATTAATCTGTTTTATTTGTTTTTTTTTTTGTATTTGGTTTTGTGATTATTTTTATTTATGTTAAATGATACCTAAAAAACTTGTATTTTAATGAATGTAGAGTCCAGCTAACAGGCAACCAGCAAACAAGTACAATCGAGGGAAGTTATTGACACGTCATCAACACTGAAGTCTAAGATGGAATGCCTCACTGCCTGTAACTATACTATTTATTTATTTATTTATTATGGGAAACGAGCAAGCGGTTCACCTGATGGTAAGTGATAACCGTCCCCCACTAACATCTCCAACACCAGAGGAGCTGCAGGTGTGTTGCCGGCCTTTAAGACTATTTGGGAGATGAGAGGGACGGTGCGGATGGTGATGGGAAGGGGAAGCAGGCCTCCGGTTACCTCACTCACCGAACGAAACGCAGAAGCTCAAGATTCTTCTATTTCACGCCGGTATTCTGCGAGGCCGTGGTACCAATCCGGTCGAGCCGGCTCATTCGACCAGCAGCAAAATTTCGTTTCTCGTTCACGTTCGTTCATTTCAAAAGAAAGTGGCAGACTCTTATGCGGATGTCATATCCTTCATAGAAGTATTATTAATTGCGAAGTGAGTCCAAGGAGTGAGGCACGGAGTGAGCAGTCACTGAGAGTAATAGTCAAGTGAGTTAAAGTGAGGAACAATGAGAGGGTTGTAGAGACGGGACACCAAAACGCCTGTCCAACGCCAGTTGACGGACTTCACATGTCCTCGAAATATTTTATTTTATTATTATTCCACACGATGTTTCCCTTCACCGCCGAGCATGTGATATATTCGCCACTTAGAATTGCTGTTAACAACTTTAGCGATGGCAGCACCCTAGTCGCTAGCTTACTATTAAATTAAAGCGACCGCCCTGACCACTAGGCTCTCTTTGAGTAGGTAGATGGATTGTAGGCAGGTAGATGGATAGTAGGCAGGTAGATGGATTGTAGGCAGGTAGATGGATTGTAGGCAGGTAGATGGATTGTAGGCAGGTAGATGGATTGTAGGCAGGTAGATGATAGTGAAACATGTGAGCATTGTTTAAGTAATGTTGAAATCGATCGATAATAAATAAAATTTGTCTTCCTTTAGTGCACAGCTCAATTGGCTGCCAATTCGTCAGCGCAGAAATGTTAGAACACTTTGCATCCTTTTCACAATTCTAAACGATCCTTGTGTTCCCGAGTACTTGAAATCTAAGTTTCAATACCTGGGTGATTGTCATAACTGTTCTCTCCGCTCTTCGGGTACTCTCAAGTTGCTGACGTCTTTACACCGTACTGGGTACTCATCTAAGTCATTCGCTTTTACGGTTATAAGGCTCTGGAACGAAAGCCCTCTGGACATTAAAAAAGCTCCTAATAAGTTTGCCTTTAAAAATAAAATCCGCAAACACTACAAAAATGTTGCAAGTCCGTACTAGTGCTGCTGTTTGTTATTGTGTCGTTTTAGTTGTTTGTCCTGACATGTATATTTGTTTGTATTTTGTATTAAAATACATTATTCTATGTGTATATGGTATATTTGTATATATTGTATGTATTTAGCTACCTATCTGTGTAAGTATATATTTTGATATTTATATCTTTTTACTTGTTTTGTTCTGTTAGCCTAATGGTTTATGGGAGAGAATGCCTCTAGGCATTAAGTCCGCCATGTGTACCACTTTGAGCATGAAGCTTAAATAAATAAATAAATATGTAAATAAATAATAGCTATCTTAAATACGTAATTCTTGATCAAGAGTATAAAATACATTGTAAGAGTTTAGTAAACATAATGGCTTACTGCTAAATAAACATGCGATTCTGAAAATATTCAATAATATGAGACTGTGGTTTAACTTCACGCTCCTTTTTTAATGATGGACAACCCCTGGAAATTATTAGGTAATCGCTCACAAGACGTGTCTGAATGTATTTTAATATCATTAAATAAATTCACATCGCAGAAAAACAAACGTAAAAAAATTACGTTAAACCCTTAGTTACTACACACACTGTATGTTACAATTAAAGGAATACCAAATAATAAAAATTGCATTTTATTAATAATAAATTACGATAAATAAATAAACAAACAGTTAGAATTAACACATACCTTTAATAGCTAGTTATCGTTAAAGCGTCACTTAATTCAATAAAACAACTTTTGTATAAAAATAACGAATAAAACGCTACACAACAACTGGTTTCACGCTCCAAGTATAAACCACATTCAATGTAATTGAAGATACAGTTACAGTTTAGTCGGGCATGGACCAATGAGGGAGGGACAAAACTACGTAACGGTTAAAAGCTTAAGGATTTGTTAACCGTTAATCAAGTTCAAAGACTTTTCAATATGTACAATTCTCTCTATCTAGCATATTCTAGATATCTGATATATAGAGTAAATGTAAATTTGTGTGTAAAATATTTACTTAAGCATTTTTGTTACATATTATATTTCTATAATTATATATACAATTTCTAGACGTGGTAGAGCCAAGAAGCGACTTTTGCTGCTGCTCGAATGAGCTGGCTCGACCGGATTGGTACCACGGCCTCGCAGAATACCGGCGTGAAGTAGAGGCATCTTGTGCTTCTGCGTTTCGTTCGGTGAGTGAGGTAACCGGAGTCCCACTCCACCGTTCACCTCCCCTCTACGAAACGTACCGGCAGCTATTTTGGTGCTTGTTCAAGTACCCCGGTAAGAAAATATATAATTAATATCAGCTGCCGGTAACAAGAGGCCTTGTCTTTTCTCATTCAAACATTAAGTTTACCATTCAGCGTGAAAATGCAGGCTGCGTTCTGGGTACCATGCCATTATTTACCTTTGGATAATTTGAATTTTTTGATTGTAATTATGTTTCAAATAATTGTTATATAAGTAACTGTAATTAATATTGTATATATTTTGTATCTGTATTAAAATTTAATAGATACGTGCCGCATTACACTGCGGCAGTCAACGAAAAGGTTATAAAGTTTCATAATTAAAAGTATGAGATACGAGATTAAGTGTTACAACTTATTAATTACTTTAATCAAAGTATTGTATATATACATTTCCGTATTTACAATGATTTAAAACAATGTAAGTTAATTCCACGATATATAATCACTGGTAATAAAAAATACACCATATTCTAGATATGAAATTTTAAAAACCGAAAGCATTTTTCCTCTAATCATTATGTGCTATAAGCAGCAAAAGGTTCGGCTATGCTATTTAACATTAACGCTATTTTAAACATCACTAGTTGCACTTTGTCCTCTCCCCACTCTTCGCTCCATTCATAAAAATAATGTTTTGTCTACTTTTACTGTATTGTCAGCGCTTGCGCAGCGGGCTGAGTAATTTAATAATGCACCTTGAGGTTCAAACATTAGGTCACTTTTCTATTGAATTTCGGTATGAAAGTTGAACTCGAAATATTGTTATTTATGAAAATGGACACTACCTTGTTGACTTAAAGTACATTTTCGTTTAACAAACGTTTAAATGTGTAAGTGGATGAGTCTCTGTTTGATGTTTGTACGGATATTAAATAACTACAATATGCATGTTTATTACTTGTGGATAGCATGTAGCCAGGATGCTTAAGGGCAATAAATGATATTGTAGCTCTCCATTGGTTATGAGTTCTGCCTGCATTTCTTCGAAATATCTTTCGAGTTATACAAAAGTTCGAAAAAAAAGATCGTTAACCTGCTTTAGCTTTAATTAAACGCTTATTTTAGTTATATTATTTAACGTTTGTAGTCTGCTTCTTCACTTTTATCCATACTGGCATCATTATTGTTGCCAGAAATTAAGTTTTAATTTATCCAAGATAAGACGTTTATTTGATTGTAAAGATAATGTCCAACGAAGGAGGTCTACCGAATTCGAGAAACTTTCCAGTATGTACTGACGACTGCCTAACTTAACAATAAGCATACGCTATTGCTGTCACAGAATAACGAAAAGTATCAGAACTCTAGGTCGAATCTGTTGCGAAGCTTATGTTTGTAAAAAGTAACCCCATCGCAAACATTTAAGTAGTAAACCGACCCACGTGACTCTTACTCTTCAAAAGTTGTGTGATCTAAAGTAGACTCGTATAGAGCATGGCTCTTCTTGTTTTTAATTATTTTCTATCTACGCCTTTACTTTGTATTTAGCTTTTATTTATAAAGAAAAAGTACCGAAAAAGAGTCTTAACGTGAAGAAAGAAAATGTGCAAACAAAATGAAATCGCTGATACGGCTGTAACGGATGTACTTAATGTAGAGTCAGTCAAGCAGTTATTAATTTATTTTCGCTAGGCTATTGAAAAAACATCCTAATTTCTATAGAGAAGATGGTTAGGTGCTACCAGATCCAGTAATAAATTAAATCTAAAACCATGCATACCACTGCACGAACCCAAGATACTGTGAGCAAATCCTGCCCGCATAAAATAACACATAGGTGACGTGAAACGACGACGCTCTAGGAAGTCTGCAGTCTGTGATCATATCCTTGATCATTCATTACATCAGATTTGATAGACCGAATACTCGCAAAGGAAAACCGATACCTGCCAAGGATGATTCGAGAGGGAGATGAAATCAAAAATTTCATTTATCCATAACCTATTTTCAATAGAGAAGATCGCTGGGTACTATTACCGGCTTGGGATCCAGTAATAAACAAAATTAAATCTAAATCCAAGCATACCACTTCACGACCTAAATACACTGTGAGCACATTCTGTGTAGATCGGACCGAAATTATTAATTAAAAGCTGAAGTTAGCCCGAGTTAACTATTACACCAAAACGTCTAACACCCCAGCCCCCCCCGTGACCACGGCTGTCCGTGCCTTCTGCCCCGTACTCGAAACGTCGGTAATATAAACCAAATAAAACGCGATGAACTCCGTAAATAATAGTTTCATTTCAAATGTGCAGTGTGTGCGTAAAATTTCTTGTTCGTTAAATACAAGAAATCATTTTATTTATTTAGTTTTTCATTTTTAATATCTAATGGGAGTTTACTTTAAATTTTAATAACAACTAGTCAAGTATTTAAATTCCTGAGTCTGCTAAATATAACATATTCTTTTGTCGAGTTTTAATATTGTGTAATTCTTTTGTTTTTGTTAATATTTGCAAGTTTTTAAACGTAAAAGTTCAATAGTCTAGATCTAGAATGTATGTTGATGAATACGAAGTATGGTTTGGAGCTTTGTGTATTGTCTATTTTAGCAAGGACTCTTACAGTACAATTTTTTTTTATGATTATATTTTTTGCAATATTAATATTAATATTTCAATATTATGGGCATCATTGAATTAAATTTCAAATGTTTGTTCATTTAAATTTTTAATTAACAGAGATGTGCCATAACGAGTCATATTCATTTCACCGGATGACGAAGACATGATGGAAGGGGGACGAGAAATTGTGTATTAGTTTTTTTTAAACTGCAAAGCTTCTCTCTTCTTTATGTTTATCAGATGTTAGCGTGGCTACATTCTGTAGAGTGGTCACAGCTGTACTAATTAAACAACATGGTTATCTCATCGTATGTTTTTTTTTTATTTCAATTGAATTCTTTTACCTCAAACGTAATTAGGTTCCGGCGTCACAAAGAATGAAACACAATGGCGTCGCTTCCCTGACGAAATAGGTATTACTTCAATTAGTGTCATTTATTTACCTTACACATTAATTAACTAAATCTCCAATACATTTCTTTGTATGTTAAATCCGTGTGTGTACAATTAAAGTATATTTCATTCATTCATTCATTTCATACATTTAAGTAATAATGATTTCTAGTATTTACGCGTACACTACGCATTTGAAATGAAACTATTATTTACGGATTTTATCGTGTTCTCTCGCTGTTATTTTTTAGTGTCGATATAATTCATATATTTCTATTGTAATTGATCGATGTAATTTAATTTATTCATTAAACGCGATAAAGTTTAAGTAACGTTATACTTTTCTACGTATACAAAAAAAAAAATTCAACTTTTTAGAATATACGCTGAAGGAAAATAGTGCATAGCATAATATATAAGTTTTTTCAGTATTGTATTAGGTATTTATAAAAAATTAAAAGAATCTGAAATCAATTTTATCGACACTAAAAAATAACTGAGCACTATTGCTCACCAAATCAAAATTCTTTTGTAATATAAGTAAAATAAATTTAAAAAGTGTAATTTTTTTTTATATAAAAAATGTGGCTTGCGTTTGACCTCAATCTTGCCCGATGGAAGGCGAAGATGAGGCCTAGGATGGAACACTTTTGCCCAGATGTCTGTTCACTTAGGAACATACATTCAACTTAAGAACATATACTGGGCGCTACCTACTCTCCTTTCGTGATTACGGATCTGAGAAGATTACAGCAGATGATCGTTTTTTTTATCTCTCAGTAACAGTGATACATCAGTAACCAAAACATGAGATAGCTATATGGTATTACTATCTATGTAACTCGCGTCGAGCAAAAACACTCCGGCGACAAATACCGTAGACCGACTATAGAACCCTACCAGCATAGACTATACCATACAGCTATCCCCTCGCATAATGAAGGACTTCTTTTCTGCGTATGCGCCGTTTGCGAAGTAACCTCACTCTTGTCTACTTGGGCAGTGGAAGCACTGTTGTGTACCATTGTGAAGGGTATACAGACCCAGTTTAATGAGAGACTGTAAGGCGTTCCATGTTAATATTCTATGGCAAGGATACCCAAGGGATTTACCACTCGGGGAAGCGGGCTGGTGAGCGCATTGCCGGTCTGTAGGATTTAAGCTCGACAAGTTTGTTCAGATTTAAATAAAAATTATGAATCACATATTAAATTAAATAATGTTACTGGTTATTAAATATAGTCTTGATATTTTTCCTCATCCTCCCTCCCATGTTCCAAATACCCGTAAAGTCCGGCAACGCATCTGCAGCACATATGGTGTTGCTGATGTACACGGGCGACGGTAATCACTTACCATCCATACCAAAAAAAACAAGACTGCCCCATACATCAGGAAACTCGTGAAAGCCATTAATGATAAGAAGAACTAAATACGGTATCTTTATACGGCGCACGCGGCGACCGATAGGTAAGGACTCCGCCAAAATGCTCCCGATTGTCCTTTCCTCGAACGATTTGCTCCGAGGGCGGCCTCATTAAATAGCTGGACCGGAAGGATTTGTATTATTAAAGCACCGCCTTTCCCATAAAAAAAAAAATAACATTTTATTATAATTAAAAATGTAAGTAGTAGAGATAGTCATTCTCGCATCTATTAACAAATAACTCATAGTAAGCACGCGCTGGTATACAAAAGCCATTGGGAAATGCCTTACTTTGCTTCTTTACTTTGACAAGTATTTTTTGTGAATACGGGTATAAATACAGTCGATTAAATTTGCTGAATTCATCTTATTTCACATTAATAATACTAAGAGAATTATTTTGTATCTATAGAATTGGTAAGTATTTTGTATCAATAGGAAAAAAAACTAGTGATAGGATTTTTAAAGTAATTTGGTTATTGGGGTCTGAGGTATCAGTTTGGAAAAGGGGTATCTTGCCTAAAATAGTTTTGGGAATGCCTGTTCTATTGTAACAACGCATCTGTAACCTTCCACCTTTGCCACTTTCGTGACACCCATACATAGGAAAAGTGAGAGATGTGATTTAATTTTGCAGGAATTACCAGAACCTTCTTCTTTATCCAGCAGTGCGCACCACGTGCAGATGATGTTCGCAATCGAAAGGGTGATATGTTTATAATCTTTAACACAGCTTCTTTAACAACAACAATATAATATTCGCCGAAGATCGGAATTTCAAAAAGTTATCTACTAAACAACATTAACATTGAACGATCTCGGCGCGTTTTCTCTTCACAAGCAACGTCTGTATAACATCCACTGGAAGGCCCATCGTCTCCGGTAAGAAGAACACGCTGAAGATCGCAGAAGCGAAACAAACACCGGCGAAGATATAGAACACCGGACCCAGGCCCGCAGCGGACACAAGAGGATTGAAGATGTAGAGGATGATGAAGTTGCACGTCCACGCCCATTCCATTGATATCATTGAAACTAAACTCTTTATCTGAATAAAATATAAAACAATATCATATAACTCACATCCGTTTACCTAATGGGGCGTGGGGGAGGAGGAGTGAGTCTGTGATTACTCACCCAACGAAATGCTGATGCACAATATGCCTCTCAATTTCACGCCGGTATTATATCGAGGTCCTCGTGGGGTACTACCCCGGTGGAGCATCGTTTGGCTCTACCGCGATTGAAATTTTATTTATAATTTAATTATACACCACGTGCTCGGTGGTGAAAATATCACGAGGAAATCTGGATGCCTGAAAAGTAACAGTTTTAAAATGGTTCTTCGTATTATTCATCGGCCTGCCAGGAATCGCTCAGAAAGCCAGCATTTCTTGAAATATATGTATATGCATATATTCGCGCCTTTTTCCCAACGGGGTAGGCAGAGGCAATCTTCTTCCACTTTCTACGGTCCTGAAATACGTCTTTCGTTGGTTTAGAGCTCTTGACCTGGCCATTTTTTCAGAACGTCTCCGATTTGATCGTGAATTGTTCGCCTAGGTCTTCCTCTCCCGACTCTACCATTTACACTCGCCTCATATATATCTTGAAAGGTTTGTCCATAGTCACCACGCTTGGTGAACAGATTGGCATGCGCAGCACTAGGGTGCATCACCGTCAATAGTCTATGGTATTTGCTTTTAGCAAATTCAGATGAAGTTTCGGCAATGAACAATTCTTTTACCAGAGACTCAGTCAAAGTAAGGATAGGATTTAGAAAAAAAGATAGCACATTCCCCCTGTAATGGTCATTTGACAATTGTTATACTGTGCGTCTATTTAACTCACCTCAGGCAAAAACACTTCAGCGACAAAGACATAGGGCACCGTACCAGCACCGAATGTATACGCGATGCAGAATAGGTAAACAAAGATACCGGTCATCCAGTGGGGGCCCCAGTGCAGATGGATCTGCGTGCCCAATACCAGGCAGCAAACTCCCGCTCCGACAGAAGAATAAATCATGAGAGGCTGAAATATTTATTTTATTTATTTATTTAAACTTTATTTAAATACCTTTAAACATAAGTATTACAAAGGGCGGACATAATGCCTCTTGGCATTCTCTGCCAGTCAACCCGGGGCGTGGAGAGATATAGTAAGGGTGCTAAACATTAAATTTGTTAAAAAAAAGAACTAAAATAGATGAATAACTTACACTTACAACATACTGACAGAATAAATACATATAAATATATATATACATACATACAGCATACAAAATATTATTATAATTACAATGACCGATGATATCAATTCCACTAAGTGGGAACGGATGTCTTGAAGAGGTGTTCACGTACCAGTCTCTTGAACGATAACTTACTGGACACTTTCCTAATGTCTTCAGGCAAGGAATACCAGAGTAGTGCAGCCTGAACAGTAAAGGAGTTGCCAACGAAATCGGTGAAGTGTTGCGGAATGCTAATCTTATGATTAGATGAAGAGCGAAGGACCCGGTCATGAGTTGAAAACACAAACTGAAATTTATACTTTAGTAGTAAGAAGGAGAGGTAGCATCATTTAAGATAGAAAAGAGAATAAGCAGGACTCTACAGTTACGCCTTTGTTGGACAGAGAGCCATTTAAGGCGAGAACGGTATTGTGAGATATGGTCATACTTTCGAAGGTTGAAAATATACCTGATACAGTTATTAACAAGGCGCTCTAGCTTGTAAAGAAGATTTTTGTTCAAGTCAGAGTAACACACATCTACATACATAAATACATTAATTTCAAGACGCTTAATCTTTAACAATAAAGCAGGTTAAAGTATGAAGCCGTTTTAATGGAGCACATTGAATTAAAGTTTGCATGGTCCATGATTCGGGATTAAAACTAATTTTTTCACGAAAACTGAAACATTCTAAATTCCAACATTTTATGACATTCTTTTGTTTCACTTTTAAACATGGAGACCTCAATAATTTAAATTTTCGAATACAAGTTCCAAAGTGTGTCTAATATGGCATATTATACATGAAAGGACCTTTCTTAAGCCATTTTTAACGAGAGTTTAATGAGGACTCTTACAGAGAAACTTACTCCGCTTACACCAAAGTAGATAGCGCTCCGATTCCTGGACTTCTTATTACCCAAGGATGGTAGTAAAGCTGTGATGTGTGAAATAGCAAACACGGCAGGCTTACGCGTCTTCCGGCTACGTCCATCAAATAGGCGGCGACACAGCCAGCTGCAACATTCAAAACGGCGAGCAGGACGCAGGAGAGCGTAGCGGACATGTGTGGGAGTGCCACATCGAAGATTGGCTCGGCGTACACCTGCACCGCTACCAGGCCTTGGAAGTTCGTGGCCGTGTAGAGAGTTAGAGCTACGAACAGCGCACGACGGGTGGAGCGTGATCTTCCTAGAAAAAACGAGAAGGTATATCTTCATTATCATAAGTCCACTGCCTCCCCCAAGGAGTGCCACAAAGCTCGGTCCTGGGCCACCTGCAACCATCGACTCCCCGCAACACTGCGCAGATAGTCACTTCATCTTATGAGGGGTCGTCCCACGCTGCGTTTGCCTGTATGTATGTGGCTGCCACTCGAGAACCTTTTTCCCTAACGGTCAATTCTCCATGCTATGCGGCCGGATTCAGCTTGCTGATTCTAACGGCTATTTCGGTTACGCTATTTCCGCTGCGAATATCATCGTTGCAGACTCCATCGCGCAGAAAAAAAAGTAATAACAATTTTATTTAAAAACATTTTTATAGCTATTTGCGAAGGGCTTAGACGCAATCATTAAAACTTGCTAAGATGTTCCACGTACGAAAATTATAGTTGTAGATATGTATGTATGTATATATTCACGCCTTATTCCCAACGGGGCAGGCAGAGATAGTCTTCTTCCACTTGCTACGGCCCTGACATACGTCTTTCGCTTCTCCCACTTTCATCAATCTTCGCATGCATGCTCGTTGGTTTAGAGTACTCTTGACCTGGCCTTTTTCCAGAACGTCTTCGATTTGATCGTGAAATATTCGCCTAGGTCTTCCACTCCCGACTCCAGCATTTACACTCGCCACATATATTTGTTTCGTCAACCTACTTTCATTCATCCTCTCCACATGTCCAAACCACCTCAGCATCCCTTTCTCAATTCGTGTCACTACATCGTCTTTCAGACCACAACCCTCTCTGATCACATTATTTCAAACCCTGTCTGTTATCTTCACATCAATCATACTTCTTAACGCTCTCATTTCTACTGCATTTGTCCTGCTTTCATGCCTTTTTTGCCATACCCAGCTTTCGCTTCGTTGTAGAAATCTAAAGTAATAATCACCATTATCATTTCAGCCTACCCCAAGTTGGCAAGTATGTATGCAATTGTTCACGCGTGAACCGGATGTTGTCCCGGGCGCCGGCAGTTTCAACCCACTACTACTAAATTGGTTCGACTTTTACGACAGTGGATACAGCATATATACATCGATCTACAACCTAGCACAATAAATAAAACTCCTAACCTAAACTCCGATCCTAAAATACCACCAACTGAATATCCATAAATCCTTTCTTGTTGTTTATCTATGTCACAATTTCAACCTATACAACTTGTGACATGGACCTACTCATAGATTCATCTTCTGACCTAAAGATGTGTCAACTTTTTTTTTTTTTCGGAAAGGTAAACGAGCTTGCGGCTCACCTGATGGTAAGTGATTACCGACGCCCACGTACATTTCCAACACCAAAGGAGCTCCAGGTGCGTTGTTGGTGAAAGGATTTTTCGGCCATACCCAAATATTCCATAATATAAAGGGGGGTGGAAGAAGGGGAGAGAGACAGGAAGCGGTGGAGCCGGTCCATTCGAGCAGCAACAAACGCCGCCGATTGGCTCTACCACGTACTTAAACTTGGTACATATACCAAGTCGAAATTGAATTTCTTTCGCCTTTCTTCTTCTCCACCTTTTATATATTAATAAACATGAATTGACATTTGACAAAAGCAATTTCATTTTCTAGCGTCGAATAATCTAAAATTTTCTTTTCAATGCCGATTTCAAAAGCTTTGTTTACATTTCAAATTAAACTATTATTTACGGATTTTAGCGCATTTTGTTTCGAATCATCGGGAATATAAAAACAATATTAAACTCGACATATTCCGTAAATAATAGTTTCATTTCAAATGTTTAGTGTTCGCGTGATAACGTAAATAAGAAACCATCTTCTTTTTTAACTTACTTAAAAATGTCCATTTCGAGATCGTTTCCCGCTCTCTCTTTTCTGGTTTCAATTTCTCCTCCTCGGCCGCCAAATCTGTGCATGAGAGTATTATTATAATTCGTACTAAAATAAATTGAATACTGCGTCGATTTATTCCAAACGTGCATTTATAAGATACGTTTAGAGACTTCTACATTCATACCATCCTTGACTCGACAGAACAGAAAAAAGACAGTTTTTACTTGACTCGCTAGTGTTGTAGTAGGAAATAATGTATAAAGGAAAAGTTATATTTATTATGCATTATGAATTTTAAAAAATAACATACATAATAATATAAAGGGGTGAAGAAGGAGAGACAGGAAGCGGTGGAGCCGGTCCATTCGAGCAGCAACAAACGCCGCCGATTGGCTCTACCACGTACTTAAACTTGGTACATATACCAAGTCGAAATTGAATTTCTTTCGCCTTTCTTCTTCTCCACCTTTTATATATTAATAAACATGAATTGACATTTGACAAAAGCAATTTCATTTTCTAGCGTCGAATAATCTAAAATTTTCTTTTCAATGCCGATTTCAAAAGCTTTGTTTACATTTCAAATTAAACTATTATTTACGGATTTTAGCGCATTTTGTTTCGAATCATCGGGAATATAAAAACAATATTAAACTCGACATATTCCGTAAATAATAGTTTCATTTCAAATGTTTAGTGTTCGCGTGATAACGTAAATAAGAAACCATCTTCTTTTTTAACTTACTTAAAAATGTCCATTTCGAGATCGTTTCCCGCTCTCTCTTTTCTGGTTTCAATTTCTCCTCCTCGGCCGCCAAATCTGTGCATGAGAGTATTATTATAATTCGTACTAAAATAAATTGAATACTGCGTCGATTTATTCCAAACGTGCATTTATAAGATACGTTTAGAGACTTCTACATTCATACCATCCTTGACTCGACAGAACAGAAAAAAGACAGTTTTTACTTGACTCGCTAGTGTTGTAGTAGGAAATAATGTATAAAGGAAAAGTTATATTTATTATGCATTATGAATTTTAAAAAAAATAACATACATAATATACAAATAACATATAATTTGTACAAACGGAAACCCTTAAAAATTCCAATTCCAAAATTTGGGAAAAAACCTCTGCATAACGCTGAAACGTAGATTAGTATGTCATAAATTTATTTTGTAATCACAGATGTCGCTGTATCTGTTTATATCGCGATATGGTTTTACTGGTTTATAATGTTTAACTTCCGGGCGTATAACTCGTGAGTCTTTACCAATGAAGCTGTAAAGGCAACTAAGCCAACAGCATATCTACCGTGGGGGTTTTAGTCATCTTCAATGTTGATCTCGACATAACCAGTCACCGGAGACGGTGAAGGGTATTTTTTCCCAACGTTAAACTAGATAAAAAAAAATAAATTTCCCCCATTCATGGCCTACATGAGATTTACTCGTTCACAAGGTCTTATCTAAAAATCTATCCACTCCACTCTTATCGATGGGAACCTTAGTCGCGGTCTCGCACCTCTTGGGTTGCCGCGAGCTCCCCTCTAGACGTCGGAAATCCTTTGATAACAGGGGTCACAGCAGCCAGCGTCGTTGCTCTTCAAACTTTCTTTCACTCACGCGAGCCTCTTGCTCGCGAGTCTCTACCGCTGAAGCTGTAAAGGCCACCGGGCCAACAGCGTATCTAACGTGAGAGTTTCAGGCGGTCCGGCATCTTCAATGCTGATCCCGAAATAACCAGGTCACCTTTCCCCCAACGTGATACAAACAAATTTAAATAGTTCTTGATTAGTTTCACTGCTATAGCAACCTGCACGACCTCTATGGATCAAAATTATTTCTATAGGATTTTAATTCAAACAATTTGGCTTCATCGGTCGATACGGGATTATTCAATTCGGTTTTTAAAAAAGTAATTAGCGTAAAACAGTTTATTGATTTGATAAAAGACAAGTTTATTATTAATTATTTGGCAAGCGTGTATCGTGTTTCGAGGATGGAATCGGACTGATGTCTCTCATGCTCTTCTAGTTCTAACAAGTTGAGAATGTTGACTAGACAAGTTCGGAATGCTGGCTTTGCAAGGTAATCATTGTCAGCATTAGCCCTTACAGTTTAGTGATGTAACAGATCGTTCAATGTTTTTTGTGGATTATTCTGATACAGACCTTCGAGGTCCGAATTCAGAGTCCTCTTCAGCGTATTTATTTCTTGTATCGCCACTTTGGAATTTTCCTTCACCCGTCTATAGAATGCAACAGCTTTTGCAGCATTCTGGAATACAAAATCACTCACCATATTATAAACTAACTAACCACGCCGGCTTCGCACGGATAATTTTTAAATAAAACCTTTTTCTACTTCTTCTCATAGAAACATCGCAAATTGATACGGAACCGTATTTTTCTGGTAAAGCGTCACTGACTACCTGTCGGGAAATATGAGTAAAGTGGCGAGATACCTTATTATTTGACAAGTCGTAGATATTATTTTGACATATACATTAAACGTAAAGTAAGCTTCACGTTTAATGTATATGTATGCTTCTAAATCCAAAAATATCCCAAATATTTGGCTGAAAGCTTTATTCCTACCATGGACATTTATAGACTGCTACAACTTTTACTCAGGGTCTTTCATATGAGAAATTACTCTCTTCTGGAGTGTTTCTTCTCATTTAAGAAGAATTATTGCCTTCTCACGGTGTAGTTAAAAAAAGTTAGATATCATGTTTAACAACTCACCTTCTCCTGTCCCGTCTTCATCAAATACAATGGCGACTCCTTCAACGGCATCAGCATTACAACACCCAGCACTGACATCGATAAAAATACATAGATCATCGTTCCGTACTCCAAGCATCCTCCCAGTAGATACGAGACAAGTATTCCGAGACCATATGCGACCGTTGCTCCAGTGGTCATCATTCCACGTACTGACTCCTGGCAGAACTCGCTTACGAAGACCGGAGCGAGGAGCAAAACGCAACCACCGAATCCCGATATAAACATTGCAGCCAGGACGGCTTCAACAGTATAGCTAACAGATACTATAAGCCAGGCAATCTGAAAGACAGGCTTACCCTTAATTATAGAACAAGGTAATTGTATTTAAATTTTTTATGTTCTGTCGAGGTGTGAGGGGTAACATATCATATTTTTCTCCAAATGCTAATCTCACATGCACGTAGTGCACTCTGATAGCTAAAAAACGAGGTCTTGGCGACCGAAAGACTGCGAAAAGTCGATCCATAATCGCCGAACCCAATCCTAGAGACTAGAGCAAGGGCACCAGTCTGTGAATTTTCCGCTATCACTCAGTTGCCAGTCTCGTCAACAGAGTACACCGCCTGAATGTGAAATTGAATTTAAAAATATAGCGTCCATTCCCTTCACATAGTTATTTATTTATTTATACTTTATTTAAATACATTTAAACAAAAGTATTACAAAGGGCGGACTTAATGCCGCTTGGCATTCTCTGCCAGTCAACCCGGGCTGTGAGATATAGAAAGGGTGCCAAACATTAAATTTGTTAAAAAAAAATACATGAATAAATATATAAAATACACTTACAATTAGATACATACAGACGGAATAAATACATATAAATATATATATATATATATACAAATATACATATATACACATTCATACAGCATACAAAATATTATTAATTAAGTTATAATTTTATTGATTAAATATAATTTTTCAAGTATCTCAGTGGTGAAAAGTGTTTCGCCAAATGTTCGTATTCCACTAAATTTACTTCATGCTTTGTTGCATCCCTTTTAAAGCATTGACATTACAGACACAAGTCTACAGACGTCGGTCAGAACTTCATATTATTAATATTGCCACGTTTTAAACTGTTAAAGTTTGTTGCTGAACCCCTTCGTTCGGTGACTGAGGCATCCGGAGGCCCAATCCCTCTCCCCATCACTCTCCTTATCCTCTCTACCATCTCCCAGATACCCGGCAACGCACCTTCACTACCTCTAGTGTTGCAGATGTACGTGGGCGACGGTAGTCACTGGTGAAACGCTTGCTCGTTTGGCGCCTTTTCCATAACAAAAAAAAACCATGCTCTGAAAAACAAATTAATATCTACTTACCACTTGTGGCAAAGAGAACAAAATGCAGCTATTTCTACTGCCGACTCTGTCGAGAAGAAATCCTGAGAATGGCGTGGTGAATATTGCACTGATAGAGGAGAAGCTGCCGAACAGAGCTATCTCATATTCCTCCATTGGTCTGTCCAGGGTTGTGTTGGCTGATGAAAAGAGTTTAATTGTCGAAGATGGCCAGGCGTACATCAAGGACATAGTCAAGCAGGAGTAGCACACTGAAAGAAAACATTAATCAAACAAATCGTTTCAGATTTATACATAGATTTTATATTTAGATTAGAGCTTTGACGATGTGTGATAGAAATAGCGAGACGTGTTAAGCCGGATTACCTAATAAGTTATTCCAGAATTATAAATAAATTAATAGGCACACTTCACCGACCTAATTCTTTTATTTGGATCTAACGCACGATGCAGGTTAAGTGCATCGTCATCGTCATAGCAAGTACACCGCTGAACATCGATCGCCACAAAACTTAGTCCAGAACCCTTGCATCTAACGACAATCTGCATCACTGTGAACCACTAGTGAACCGTTCGTTGTTCTTCTCTCCCACTTCCACCTCCATTTACTGATCCTTAAGACTATGTCGGTTGCCACAATTCTGCAGCGGACTTCATCGTCTGCTGGCTGATCTGCTATCTCGCTGAGATAATATTTGTATCAATTCAATCCCGGATATACGTGGATACAGATTTAATATCTTGTTTCATTTAAGAGTATCTTAAATACAGCTATATTTAAGTTCGCCATCATAATATGGATACGATATGTCCGATATGGATTTTTGAAGTTACTCACCAATTATAGTGCATCCTGCTTGATGTAGTATGGACATAGTCTACGTTAATATCTTTTTACGCTTAACTAATTGTTACTTAAAATGTTAATGCGGCGCACAACCATATTAAAACTAAAGACGGCTCCGGATTTATCACAGAGATATCACCGACAGTAATATAAGAAAGTAAATAACATTCTTAGATTAGACGAAAGACGGCAGATCATGGCACAGACAGATATGTTATTCGCTTATTTATTCATAACATACGAAACTTCTTTCTTCTCATTTGAAATGAAACTGTTATTTAAGGATTTTATTAGATTTTTTTATTTTTTTTTACATCCAGTCGTTTCGGGTGCTTTACAGCACTCGTGATCACGGGGAATGAGGTGTTTGACGTCCCGATGTCATGGTTAACCCGGCTACCATTAGCTTTAGAATTATTAAACTTTGGTCCGATTTACACAGAATGAGCTCACTATATCTTGAGGTCGTGCAGTCGTATGCATGGTCTTGGATTTATTTATTTTTTATTATCGTCATAGCTCCCAGCCTTCTTTGCTATTGAAATTAGAATGTTGATCTCTTTCTTTTCCTTTATTTTATGGCTACTCCTAAAATAATCCAGCCAATATTACATCAGAAATATATTAACAAATGGTGAGAAAACAAGAGATAACAGGATCGATGTATAAAGTCGGACGAGAGATATTTGGGGTGAAATTCGCACAAGAAAGAAATAAGAAGCGACTAATAGAAAAGACTTGAAAATCACAATGGCTACTATCTAAGCATACCAAGGAATAACCATCTGGAAGAATACCAGACAAAAAATAAACAGACCGATGACGAACAGCTGAGTCTAAGGTGCGAAGTGTCTGGTACTGTGATCACCATTCCCCTTGGCGAACGTGGCGGTTCTGGCGAATCCTCATTATAGGACCTATGTCAGTAGAATTAAAAAATATGTTTCGAACACATGTGAAGTCCGCCGACCTGCACTGGACCAGCGTCCTCCAATCCTCTAACGGATAGTGATAAAAATCAAAAACCTTCCAAACTCCTTAAGCTCACTTTAGTGCAGACCATAACGAAGCCATAATGGCGACTTAAAGACCTCTGCTGGGCTCCCAACCTAACCTCGTGACCTTCGACCTTCTGCTCGAGTTTGCAGTACGCTTGTGTTTCAATTTTGTGGATCACTATATTCTATATTCTTGTAGCATTGTTTCAGTTGCCCATGCGGGCCATGCCTTTTAGCATTTATGTTGTTGAAAAAAATTACAAAAAAGAATACCTCTGAAGTTTTCGTGGCCGGTTTATTCCCTGTCAGAGGATCTTCACTGTCAAAATTAAAATAAGAATTGAGATTCGACTAACCTTATTATCTTACATCGAAGAATAAACAATTATACATATATTTATTTCCACCGACACATGCTCTGCATCGTCAAAGATCCCACGAACACAAACACGAGCATTTATTGATAGTATCGTCTAGGTGAGATAGACAGACAGATAAGTCTACTACTAGAGATAAAGGAATGATTTACTTTTAAGCGGACTAGTCCAGGGATCCCCTGGACATTTATTGCTTGCTTCTTCGTATTTATCAATCAATAAAAGTCCACTGCTGAACATAGGTCTCTCCAAAAACAGCTCCAGCAAAAGCATGCATTTCCTGAACGGCTTGCCCACACTTACCACGCTGGGTAAGCGGTTGTTGTTGGTGATGCTATTCCCCATCATTAGACTGAGGACTTTGTGGTCCGCTAATTCGAATGAATTTTCAGCCATCATTCGGTTGCTAGAGTAGGATGCATTAAAAAGATGGCATTCTCCCTTACACTTTTCTCAGCATTTTGAATCTATCACCTACCGTTTCCAAATATTACCGAAAAAGATTTTGGTGAACACCCACCATACGTTTTCTTCCAATCGCTATAGCTTTCACTTTTCATTGGACTTGAAGTCTGTAGTTGTGGATATTTATTATAAGCCATTTTTAAGTAAGTTAAAATAAAAAAAAGTTCACTTTATAAGCCTAAATTGTTCTTGTAAACGCCGCGTGTAGAAGTTATCAACCTAGTAGTACCTAGTAAGCAGCCTGTTCCCCAATGCAGGGCAAAGGACACCTCTCACATATCATTTTTAAGAGAGATTGGAGCCGGGAAGGTCCTGGTTCGTCACGCTGCTCCAGTGCGGGGTTTGCAGATCTTCACCACACATCCTCGAAATAATATGTTCAGGGTTTCTACAGGGTATTTTCACCTAGAGTACTTTACGATGTACTGTGTGTAGTGTGATCATTCCCCTTCGACATAAATCTATGCCCTATTGAGATACTAAATACTGCGTGACCCGTTCAAGCATAGCAAAGATTAGTTAAAAAACAACCACAATAATCAAAATCTTTATTCTTCGACTTCAAACATTGATTTTACTTGTCAAATGTCATTCTTTTTTTTTCAATCTGCTACCGCTTCGTAATGACGTCTTTCTTCTCCTTTGACGGTGAAGAAACCGGCAAGACTCCAGTAGGTATCTTCTTCTTATTTATTTTTTTAATTAATACAATATCACAAAAGAATTTTCAGAAACAGCTTGAGAGTGCGCATCTAATTCTCAGGGATTATTGTCACCCCTTTATTCCTTTATATTATAATAACCTTGTTATAAAGTTTATATTAAGTGATATTTTTAAACCCATTGGTAGGAAGATTGTACGCAATCAATAAGAGGACTTAGGTTTGAATTAAAGTCAGTTAAACAAATTTTATTTTGTCTGACGTGACATGGTCGTGGGTCCGAATCCCAGCCATTTTTTTTGCCATAAAACACAGGTCATTGGTTCTCGTGTCTGGTGTTACTGCAGCGCAGCTATTGTCAGCAGAACCGAACAGGTACGCCGACCATCGCTAGCGCCCCGCGACCCCACCAGCTCACTCGCTCACAAACAGGGTCGCGATTGCACGCATATAGGTCTTCTCGTTTTATACACCAATTATCGCCTAATAATATATTTACAGAATCTAAAATCTTTTATTTTTATTCAAGAATTATCTCTGACACTAAATCTCACTCTAATCACATATGCGTTACATCGGATAGGGGAAGGTAATGACAAGTGAGTGCTTCGTTGTTTGCTCTTAAAGTTACGGCACTATAATATCTCCTGCACAATTGACAAATACTTTTCTCTAAGTAGATCATTGTCTTGATTGTAAAGTAATAAAAGTTTTGAGTATATGATTGTTATACAATCGATATTAAATCAGTCCTTTTTAAATAATGGGTAGGTATAGATGGTAAATAGTTAAGTAATAAGGGGTTTTAGCATAATACCCTGTAACACTTTACTAAATTTCATATTTTGGGTTCCAAAGGATTAAAAAGGGAAACAACAAATATGGATACATATTAAAGAAAAACAAAATACAATACAACTAAAGCATTTAATTATTTTAAAAATTTAATTATTCTAAATACTATAAGCGTGAAATTATTGTACATATACATATATGTAAAAGTATTCTCGTAAACGGCTCTAACAATTTGGATGATTTTTTGTATTCAGATAATGTTTTACTTTTCTTTATTTATAGATACGTATCATTACCATGAACTTTTTTTCACACAAATTATTAAAATTATTATTAATTGTAATTCATAACAACGCCTTCTTGTGTACGAGGTAGAGCCAAGCGGCGACTTTTGCTGTTGCACGAATGGGCCCGTTCGACCGGGATGGTATAACGGCCTCGCAGAATACCGGCGTGAAGTAGAGGCATGTTGTGCTTCTGCGTTTCGTTCGGTGAGTGAGGTAACCGAAAGCCTGCGGCCCCTCCTCCCAAATAACCTTAAAGACTAAGCAACGCGCCTACAGTACGTCTGGTGTTGCTGATGTACGTGGGCGACGGTAATCACTTACCATCAGGTGAACCGCTTGCTCGTTTTCCGCCTTACCCATAAAAAAAAATCTCTTAGAATATCCAGGTACCTTCAGAGTGCGGCACTCCCTTAGTAATGTCGTTATGCCAGTCAGTCGCCCAGTTACTTATAATAATATTTACAAAGAATACAAAAAAAATTACTCAGCTCAATAATAAATCATAAAATTTATTAACAACTCGACCGTAGCGCCAGCTGTCCAGTCCTAGCAAAGATATGAACCAATATCTCGACAGTACAAATATATTGTAGGACATCAATCGGTCAAGTTGTTCAAAAGTTATACGATCGCTAACATATGAAGGCTAAATTTTAGGGGGCCACAAGAACCAGATCCTCGCTACGCCAATACCAGCTTGGTGAAAAAAGGCATGCCAGCTCTGGATGGCACTTTCATTGAAAGGTCTGAGCATAACAATTCTCTCACTAAGATAAATAAAAGGACCCTTATAATTAACAACAAGAAACTAATAAGAGATTGGCGGTACTCTTTTGCTTTTAGCAAACAGATTCTGTATTACATCAACGGTTAGACCCTTGGTTTCTGGCAAAAAGAAGATGCAGAAGATCGCAGAACCGAAGCAGACACCGGCGAAGAGGTAGAACACCGGTCCCAGGCCGATGGCGGTTACAAGTGGGTTGAAGATGAAGAGGACGATGAAGTTGCAGGTCCAAGCCCACTCCACTGTCAACACAGTCACTAAACTCTTGACCTACGAATGGAAAAACAAATAAGATCAGTGCGTACTTTTAAAATATGCTGTCTGTGCATTAAAGAAACAAGTTATTTAAAAACAAAGAGAGACCACCGTCTTCAATCTTCCAACCACCCTAGAGGTATAGACAATTTAATAAATCAGGAATCATCAAAATCGGTTCACAATCGACGAAGATATTGTGTAACATACATGCAGAAGGAAATAAAAAATTTTGATTGAAAATTAAGATTAGGGTTCACAGGCTCGGTGAGATAGTGGTTAAAGGTCTGGCTGCGGCGCTGCGGGACCCGTGCCGTTTACCGACATCGGATTCTGAGTTCTGATATCTATCTAATAAAAAATCATAATATCATAAAATCATAATAATAATAATGGTTATGGGGGCAAGCGGGAATGTACCATCTCTCTCTCTCTCTCTCTCTCCAAATGATGCCCCATATCTGTCCATTCATCCAAGTTCTGTATATTTAATTATATAAGTGAGTATCCGTGTCATATTATTCTAGCAAAAACACAATATTTGCAACCATTTACTTGAATTAAATTGAAACACAAGCATGTTTCTTTTTCTATCCCATTAATATTGCAACTGAACCGAGGTAAATCAGTGCCAAGGCTGTTATTGCAGCCGCGGCCATAGCTGATCGAGGTCCATTTCACGTCAACGTTGAAGCACAGATATATCGTGGCATAGACATCATGCTAATCTTATAGCTTTTCCTTTCTTCTCTTTGCTTAGTTTTTATTATTGTTGTAGTAATTATTATATTTTATGTTAGTGAATATTCAATCTTTTTTTTTTTTTGTAGTTTTTCGCATTCTTTTTCTCTTTCTATTATAGCCTTGTGTTGTACTTATGCCGTGAATAAATAGTTTTTCTTTGTTTCTTGCTCTTTAATATGCCAATCGCACCCGTACGTGGTGCACCCCGGAAAGGAACGAGACTGTCGACCGAATGATGGTGGGTGGTGGGATGGTCTCACAGAGTAGTCATGGGAACTGCATCACCAGGGTGTGGGTAGCATCTCCGCGCTCACCAACCCACTAGCTCTGCGTGGGGAGTGTTGGCAAACCTTCTAAGAAGTGTAAGCATTTGATCGCGCTTTCTTGGAGATGCTTACGTTCAGCAGTGGACTAAAATAGATTGTCGTAGTAGCAGTAGATCTGCCAGTTATGTTCTGGGTTCGAGGAACGTCCAAACTGTATGTCTTCCGATCTAGTTCTCTCAACTCACCTCAGGCAAGAACACCTCGGCTACCAGAACGAACGGCACGGTGCCCGCACCAAACGTGTAAGCTACGCTGAACAGGTAAATGAAGACGCCTGTGATCCAATGCGGGCCCCAGTGCACGTGGATCTGACTGCCCAGCATCAAGCAGCAAATACCAGCGGCGGCAGAAGAGTAGATCATTAGCGCCTGTTGAAAATCATATATTAAAACACGCTATATAACACTACAGTCTCTCCAGCGGTGCCAGATAGACTCTCGGTATATCGAAGTGCTGAGGTGTTTGTACAATGAGGCTACGATGTCTATCCGAGTACAGAATCAGAGTACGAAACCAATCCAACTGCAGAAAGGTGTAAGACAGGGTGATGTCATATCCCCGAAACTCTTCACCGCTGCATTGGAAGATGTTTTCAAGCAGCTGAACTGGAAAGGATACGGTATCAACATCAATGGCGAATACATCACTCACCTTCGATTTGCCGACGACATAGTTCTTATGGCAGGATCGCTGGAGGAGCTTAGTACAATGCTCAATGACCTCAATAACGTCTCACAACAGGTTGGTCTTAAGATGAACATGGACAAGACGAAGTTCATGTCAAACGTCCATGTCACATCAATACCGGTTGTTGTTGGGAACAATAGGCTCGAAGTTGTAGACGAGTACGTATACCTGGGACAAATTGTCCGATTAGGTAAGTCCAACTTCGACTCAGAGGTCAATCGACGAATCCAACTCGGCTGGGCTGCGTTCGGGAAACTACGTCATATCTTCTCGTCGAGTATACCGCAAAGCCTCAAGACGAAAGTATACAATCAGTGCGTGTTGCCAGTGATGACATACGGATCCGAGACTTGGTCCTTCACTGCAGCCCGTATGAGGAAGCTCAAAGTTGCTCAGCGCGCTATGGAAAGGGCTATGCTCGGTGTTTCTCTGCGTGATAGAGTGTGCAACTATAATATCCGTAGCAGAACTAAAGTAACCGACATAGCCGTAAAGGTTCTCGAGTGGCAGCCACGTACGGGCAAACGCAGTGTAGGACGACCCCCCACAAGATGGAGTGACGACCTGCGCAGTGTTGCGGGAAGTCGATGGATGCAGGTGGCTCAGGACCGTGCTTCGTGGCAATCTTTAGGGGAGGCCTATGTTCAGCAGTGGACTTCTAATAGGCTGAAATGATGATGATGATATAACATAAGGCCTATTAAATAGGTATCGGTATATCAAAAGGAAATATTAATTTTTTAATTATTATATTGATTAAAGTAGTAGCCTGTAAGTGCCTACAGCAGGGCAAAGACCTCCTTTTCAAATATCTGAGAAGGTTTTGGAGACGGGAAGGGCCCGCCACGCTGCTCCAGTGCGGGTTGGCGAGCTTCATATATTATTGAAATAATATTTTTATTATTTCTTTCTTCCAAGATAATTCCTGCATTTGTTGATATTGCGCTAATTGACTGCATCCATTGGTAACTTCGTGGGACATGCAAGTGGGCCAGCCACCCGGGCAGGGTTGATACCACGGCAGAATACCGGCGTGTTCTGCGAGGCCGTAATCAATAGAGGCATGTTGTGCTTCTCTATTTCGTTCACTGAGTAACCCACTCCCTCTCCCCGTCCCCCTCCACATCCTCTTTCCCATCTCCCAAATACCCTTAAAGACCGACAACGCACCTGCATCACCTCTGGTGTTGGAGATATACATGGGTGACAGTAATCACTTACCATCCATACCAAAAAAAACAAGACTGCCCCATACATCAGGAACCTCGTGAAAGCCATGATAAGAAGAACTAAATACGGTATCTTGATACGGCGCACGCGGCGACCGACAGGTAAGGACTCCGCCAAAATGCTCCCGATTGTCCTTTCCTCGAACGGTTTGCTCCGAGCGCGGCCTCATCGATTGTCCTGTCTGCGAACGATTTGCTCCGAGAGCGGCCTCATTAAATAGCTGGACCGGAAGGATTTGTATTATTAAAGCACTTCAACGGGCAAGTTCCGTTAACACACATCCTAATCAGACAGCTTCATTTGTTCATATTCGCGTAAATACTAGAAATCATTATAATAGTATATAATAATTACATGTTTGTCTAAATACCTTCATATATAAGTATTCTATCAGAGTACACGTAGTATTTAGTAGATTGGCAGAGAATGCCGAAAGGCATTTAGTCCGCCATTTGTAATGTTTTACAAAAGGCGATAGCAATAGAGTTTAAATAAATATATTATTTAAGTATATATAACATAGTATTTAGAATAAAGTTATCTCCTCTGCACTCTCCGTCTTTTACTTTTTCTATGTTCCATCTAATGGTAGACTTGTAGAGAACGCATCTTAGCATTAAGTCCGCCTTTTTGCTCTTTTGAGTGCAAATAAATTTAAAATAAATAATGCATGACAACCAAAAATTATTATAATTGTCCTTCAAACCCTGACCGCGGTTGTTTGTTCTAAATGCTGAAAGTACCGGCCTCATAAAGGTTAAGAAAAAAGAATTCTCACCCGCCTCCCAGCTACATCCACCAGGTAGGCCGCGATGCATCCCGCCACGACGGTAACAATTGCAAGAATAACGCTCGACAACGTTGCCGACATGCCGGGCATGGCCTCCGCGAACAGAGGCTCGGCGTACACCTGCACCACCGCCAGCCCTTGGAAGATTGCCGCTGTGTACAGTGTAATGGCAACGAAGAGTGCGCGACGGGTCGAGCGGGATTTTCCTGGAAAAAACAATTGTTTAATAGTAAGTTCTAAAACGTACTTCTAATCTAATATCTCCCACTTGAACTATTCATACAGAACATTTCACATAGCGACGCTTCTTAAGGTCTGACGACTGCTCGCGAATTTATCCATGGTACCGACAGAATAACAGTGCTGTAGGTGTGATAACACTGCTATAGAATTATGCCGAGTCGAATGCCGTTTTGTAGATGAAACTCAATAAATATAAATCCGTATTGTTGTTAAAGTTTTAATGTGTGTTTACATAAGGCAAGTAGGTCTTGAGTTACAGCAATGAGTAAGGTGCATCTGTGTCGTTCCTTCTTTCTTTATTTCTTTCTTCTTTTCTTCGTAAACATCATTATCATCACTCTCCGGAGGTGTTTCGAAGTCAAAGACAATACTATACTACTATACTACTACTAATTTTGGCTTGTTTAAAGCTCTTTACAGCTTTAAAATCTAGAGCAATCGCAAAACAAAATGTTCTCAGAGCAAAATCGGCAAGAAACTCTAGCTTTTTTTTTTCATTGCCAGGTTACAGTATTATTAATCATTCAACAAAATAATTACGATGTCAAATGTACTTATTAATAATGTAAGAAATTAGTTTATTAACTTCTAGGTAAAAGCTTTTCCCAAAATGCGCCGCCTGGAAGACCTTCGGTTTCACGCGTTTCGTTGCTGCAGTCCGTTTAGGCAGACTCCTGTTCTCAGGCTTGAGAGAGAGGGAGAAGCCAGTACATTATGAGCTATTTATTGTCATCAATTGACGTTCTTCAAGGTTAAAAAACTGAGAAACTAGAGCAGGCTTTTTCTACTTTCCGAAATACACCTATATATAGTTCATGTACTCACTCAAAAATTTCCATTTGGACATCTTCTCCTTCGCTTTCAGTTCCGGCTTCAGTTTCTCTTCCTCGGGCGTTAGATCTGAAAATTAAAAAACAACTCTTTTAATTAAATATTATTTAATGATTTACGAATTCACTCGTTTTTATACGGCCCGTGGTTCCGCACTGAAATCTGCATAACCAAAAAAGTTAAAGTATATATATATAACTCTCATGTTTTAATTAATTTTATGGCACGGGTGTTACCAGGTTGAAATAGGTGGAAAATTTCAGGAGCTTTTTATTTTGATGTTGACTGTACAACAATGGCTTAACCAAGGCATGAAATGTTTAATCTTTTAATGAGCTAAGTAAAAGTCTCGACGACAGGTAATTCAGAAGGTTTTGAAACTGAGAAGGGTCCGTCCGTCCGTCCGTCCGTCTACGTGGTAGAGCCAAGCAACGACTTTTGCTGCTGATCGAATGCCCGGCTCCTACTGGGTAGTAAGTACCACTGCCTCGGAGGATACCGGGGTGAAGTTGCCGACGGTAATCACTTACCATCAGGAATCTTTCCCGGAAAAAATTATCCTTGCAATTTTTTATTTATTTATTCTTCATTGGATACACTTAGGGCTGCAATGGGTGGACTTAATGCCTTGTCGCATTTTTTAATTGTTTTTTTTAAGAATTATTATTTTATTTTTATTATTATTACTTTTATATTTAAATTGAAAGCGAATTACATTAACAAGATTCCCACCAAAATAAATGCATGGTTATTTTTTTTTTGCTTATGACACGATTTGTTTAGGTTTTGTGGGCTCTATTTTTCATAATACTAGCAATTAAAAGATAAGAGCTTTAAAAACGTAACACTGGCGGGCGAAATTATGACACTCAATAAAGTAAATGCCATTATAGAAGCGGAAAAACCGACGTTATGTAAATTAAGTTGCGTTGACGTAAAACATTTCAGATTTGTTTTCTTAAGGATCCTAGTGTTGTACAGCCTTTTTATTATGTGCTAACATTAAAAGTGTCCGTCGGTGTCTTAGTAATTACTTTTCCTAATCCCAAAAGATTATCGGTGCGATAGCAAAACTCTGAAACCGGTTTAAAAACAATGTTTGTAGATGAATTTTTTAAAATAGTATTTAGATTTTGACGAGACTTTTACCGTGAAAATATTTATCGGATCCTGCGTGAATCTTTTGATGCTAAATAGGTACTAGCAAGCTCATCAACAACTGAACTATTTGACAGACAATTTGACAGCTCTGTCTGTCAAATTCTTGAATTTTGGTTCAGCGTGTATGAAACAACGTTCTTTTGTGATGGCTTCTACATGAGGAAATGAAGATTTGTTATAAACTACCCGGTGCTCACGGGGTCTGTTTAACTGTTTGTGTCTGTTTAACTGTTCCCGAGATTTAATATTGAAATAAATAAAATACACTTTGTTGTACACCAATAGCAAAAATAGGAAAAAAATAAAATAAAATGAGACATAAAGTACACACAGGTACAATTGGAGGCCTTATCGCTGAAGTGGCAATGGGCCGGCCACATAGCCCGCAGAACTGACAACCGTTGGGGAAAAAAGGTTCTCGAGTGGCAGCCAAGTACAGGCAAACGCAGTGTAGGACGACCCCCCACAAGATGGAGTGACGACCTGCGCGGTGTTGCGGGAAGTCGATGGATGCAGGTGGCTCAGGACCGAGCTTCGTGGCAATCTTTGGGGGAGGCCTGTGTTCAGCAGTGGACTTCTGATAGGCTGAAATGATGATGATGATGATGATGATGATCGCTTAGAAGCGATCTCTACCAGGCAACCATTTTGCAGAGGAAATAAGGACCAGTGAGCAAGGGTTAAGGGTGTAGGCAAGTTACAAAGAAGTGAAAATAAATATATATTGATAGATACACAAACATATATATATATATATATTCTCTAACATATACTGATATATCTAAATAAATATACAGTTTATACCCAACATTCAACAAGGGCAGCGGTAGAATACCTGTAGCTACACCGCTGCAGCATAATGCTGAGTCGAATGCCTTTTCGTTGCTATAATCCAACATATCGTATTATTTGTCATATCTTTGTTGTGTTTTAGCAACGAATAAACATTGTTTCTTTATTTCTTTCTTTCATATAAAACCTAGCACGTACAACTTCTTTCCTCCCGGCTGTGAAGCTGGTCTCTGACTCGGTGATAACCAACTGACTGGTGACTAGGCTCTATTATTTCCCTTTAACATTATGGACACGTCTTCGGACCCCAGCCGTAATAATATTTGCACAGCTCATTTATTTCTTGAGGTAAATCCCAGGTGTGTCGTTAAAAATATAAAAAAAATATTCAGTTTCCTACCATCAAGTTCTGTATTAAACGCCCTCCTCATGGTGTTCATTTCTTGCATCACCACTTTAGAATCCACCTTTACTCGTCTGTAGAAGGCAACGGCACTCGCTGCGTCCTAAAATAGGTACAGAAGAATATGACATAGTTGGTCAATACAAAAAATAAATTTTTAAAACAGAAATAAACAAAACAAGATCTTGAAGAATACCTCTTCAAGTTCCTTCTTCATTAGGAACATGGGCGAATCCTTCATTGGCCATAGCAGCACCACACTCAACACTGACATCGAAAGGAACACATAGTTCATGGTTTCGTACTCTAGACAACCCCCGAGAAGGTACGACACAAGCATTCCGAGACCGTAAAAGATCATCGACCCCGACGTCATCATTCCTCTGATGGACTCCTGGCAGAACTCACTCACAAAGACCTGGGTAATGAGTAAGACGCAGCCACCAAGTCCGGAGATGAATGTTGCTGCGAGTACAGCTTCCACTCGGTAACTGACAGAAACGATTGTCCAAGCCATCTGTGAATAGAAAAAAAAATACAATTCTGATATTAACTTAGACGTTACGTAACGTAAAACTCCTCCCTTCATCTCTTTCTTTTTCCAGTAACATGGGAAAATTTAAATTCTGTATTCTCTTTTGTGCAATTTTGGTAGTAACGTAAACGTAAACGTTACGTAACATACATCATCTCTTTCTGTACCTATTTTAAGTGACTAGGGACATGATAAATTATGATTTGACTTTAACGTGGTTCCGGTATTAAAGTGGACGTAAGGTAACGTAAAATACTTCACCTATTCCAGCGGTCGCAGTAACTTTTAAGTCACGAGACCTTCGTCGTGTGACGACGTCGTACCGTCACCGACGACTAGGCCGATAGCCTAGTTTATAATGAAAGCCCCTGCTTTGTGGTACATCGTATTAGCTGCAAACATTCTCGTGATAAACATACCCGAGTCGTGGTTGTTTATTGAAGTGATAACTTCTTATGGGATGTTAAACCGGTTCGTTACGTAACGCGTTACGGCGCCAGTCGGTCTGGCTTCCCTTTCAGGCAGGCAGGAACCTACTCTCTCACTCTACTTTATGTTAAATAGTAGGCAGGCTCGTCCTCCCTTACTCTACTTTATGTTAAACAGTTTCAATATTAAATACTTCAACTTAGATTAGTTTAAGTTAACACTTCTGTCACTGCACACATTTTTTTTACACTTCATCAGTCCCTTTTCAATGAATGGCCTTTCTAATCTGTGGGATTTTAAGTTGGCAAATATCAACCGTGAACCACGTTATATTACGTTAATAGCAACCTATTCTGTTTCCTTTTAGCTATTCAGCTCATAGGAAACAGAAAATCCTAGTTTGGGACTGAATGTCGTGTTTGTCTGAGATATAATTATAATTGTTACAAAAGAGAAAGAGAGCTAGCACAATGTCTTTGTTTGAGCTAATTCAAGAAGTATTCAAATAATACTTCAGCTGCCTCTAAGAAAACCACTGTACTTAGATATCTCCCCAGGAGGATTCGCCCTTTTTTTTAATGACATGATTATTGGGGATCGCAGCACCAGGCAACTCGCCCTTTAGTGGCTTCTGCCTGTCACCGGTCTGAGTAATTTAGCTCAGCTAAGTCCAGAATCATGGAGGTAAAATTATATGATACGCGCCATATCTCACAATTTATATAACACAAAATATGGAATTAATAATAATTACTTTTTTTTTTTTTGGAAAACCGAACGCATCTGAACCTAACTTCATGGTCCATGACTGTTCTTCCTGAGAATCAGCGCCAAGACATAACCGCCAGTAGTAGTAGCTTAACTTTGACGTTACCCACGACTGGGATGGCAAGTCACAACTGCGCCGCTTAAAAATAACGTATCTACTATGATATATACCATCAGCCTATTCAAGTCCACAGCTGAACATAGGCCCCCCAAGAAAACGCGAGCAAAAGCCGGCAAATAAATATACATTTCTTGGAAGGTTTCCCCACACTCGCAGTACCGGTACCGTCGTATTCGTCACACTGCTCCCCACTACCAATCTGTGGGATTTGGGTGCGACGAATTCGGATGGATATTCAGCCATAATTCGGTCGCCAAAGCCTTGTTTTGTTAACTAGAGTGTATTAAACAGAGTGCACTAAATGTAGTGTGCAGGTTTGGCATTTGGAATGAAAACAAAGAAGGTAAAGACGGAGAAAGGATAGTCCACTGCATATAGGCCTCTTGTATAAAGACGTTAACACCAGGCACGGCGATCGTAGGAGATACACTTCGTACAGCAGCGTCTGGTCATCCGTCATCGGTCTGCTTTATACTGGACTGGTTATTTTTCGAGATGGTTATCCTGCCATCTGTCGGTATTCAAGGTTTCTTCCCCTAGTAGCCTCTCACGACACTCGCGGGAATAATGGGGGTGGCCGATTCTTACGCTGATATCACACGGCGAAAAACGAAACGATTATTTACGTATGCATACTCCAAAATCTGGCTCACGTACCACTTGGGGCAGAGAGAACAGCATGCAGCTGTACTTTCTGCCGAGCGTGTCGAGAAGGAATCCTGTTGCGGGTGTACTAATTAGTGCACCGATGGATGAGAGGCTCCCGAACAGAGCCAGTTCCGTCTCGCTCATCGGTCGGTGTAATGTTGTGTTGGCGGACGCAAAGAGCTTGAGTGTCGACGAAGGCCAGGAGTACATCAGGCCCATACTCAAACAGGCGTAGCAAACTGAAAGAAGCATTTAGTTTTAGTTAGTCAAAATCATGCAGAAACAATTCATCACCCGGTGTATGTTTTCTTATCCTATTGGATAAGGGTGACAAAGGAGCTGACAGTCCGCTTGAAGGTAAGCGACGACCCCAGTCTATGGACACTTGTTAACAACTTCAATCAACCTTTCGAATCGGAACATGGCAATGGTTTCGCTCTTGCCAAACGACGTTTTTTTTAACCTACCACCATTTCGTAATGAGGTTCCTTTGACGGAGAAGAAACTGGCGAAAGAAACTCCGTAGGAAGGTTTTTGTTCAAGCTTTTGTAATACAGTATTGCAATGAAAAGGGATAAAAGGTTCTCGAGTGGCAGCCACGTACAGGCAAACGCAGTGTAGTACGACCCCACAAGACGGAGTGACGACCTGCGCAGTGTTGCGGGAACTCGATGGATACAGGTGGCTCAGGACATAGCTTCGTGGCAATCTTTGGAGGAGGCCTATGTTCAGCAGTGGACTTGTGATAGGCTGAAATGATGATGATGATGATGATTGCAATAAAACTTTTTGAGACAGCCAGGGAGCATAAAAAGTCGTTGTAGGAGTAATTTAATTTTTTTTTAATGGAAAAGATGGCAAACGAGTTAGCGGTTCACCTGATGGTAAGTGATTACCGTCGCCCACATACATCTGCAACACCATAGATGCTGCAGGTGCGTTGCAGGGAAGAGGAGGGGAATAGGAAGGGGGTGTGGGCCTCCGATTACCTCACTCACCGAACGAAACGCAGAAGCACAAGATGCCGCTACTTCACGCCGGCACTGCGAGGCCGTGGTACCAATCCGGTCGAGCCGGCCCATTCGACCAGCAGCCAAAGCCACCGATTGGCTCTACCACATTTACGTATACTATTATATTATAATACCCCTTATAAAAAACCATTGTTTGATATGTTTTAAACCAATTGATATGCATACTTTGCGCAATTATTTACACACATTCGATGATGATGATGATGATGGTCTATCAATTGAGCAAAGATCGAGTGAAAGATCAGATGTAGTTTCAGCCACGAGACCATAACAGTACAGCCAGACCCGAGCACCAATAATTTGTGTGCTCCACAAATATTGGCTCCGGCTGTGAGTACCCAAGAGTCACAGTTCAACAGTCTAGCACATACGGTTAAAAAGTAGTATATAGTAGCACTCTACTACATACTACTTCTTATAGCCAGTTTGTTACCCCCAATCCAATAAAAAGTATATGCATTACCTAAAACTTACATTGTTTTTAATTTCAAAATTTAAACGCAAATTTCAAAAGGAGAGTATTCGCAAATAAAATATTATTTTGTTTAGGTAATATTAGCAATAAGTCAAAATAACCACTCACCGATTATGGAGCATCCTGTCTGATAGAGAATAGACATTCTTGATTTCAGTTCAACACCACTTAACTCACAACCCTACCGAGGAGTCCGCCTGACTGAGGTAGAACCGACGATCCAGGTTTATCAAACCAAAGAGATGCAGTATAAAATAAACAAACTACAATAATAAAGATTAGATCGGATGATAAATTTGGTGGATTGTTAGATGATTTCTTTTTCTAAATTCTCATACTGTGTATAGGTAAATATTAGTTTTAGGGATCCTCAAGGATTTCCATTAATTTTGACGTAATTGCACACAGAAATAAAAAAAGCTCATTCCTTCTTTAAACGGCAACGCATCAGCAGTTCCTCTGGAGTTTCGAACGTTCCTGAGGATCGGTAATCATTTACCATCAGGCGAGCCGCTTAAGCGTTTGCTCCCTTTGTTAAAAATGTAAAAACCAAGTCCCGATCTGTAAAACCGATTTTTAGACTATAGCTAAAACTTTGAATTCGAATGGAATCAATCAAGACAGACTTAGATGCAAACGACCCCCCACAAGATGGAGTGACGTACCTGCGCAGTGTTTCGGGAAGCCGATGGATGCAGGTGGCTCAGGACTGAGCTTTGTGACAATCTTTGGGGAAGTCTTATGTTCAGCTGTGGACTTGTGGTAGGCTGAAATGATGATGACGGACTCTGATAACCGATAACTGACTGACGCAATTACCTTTGCTCGTGTGGTCTCTAGGTTTGTCCCAAGAGAAACCTCAATTAAGATAAAAACCGGTCAAGCGCGAGTCTGACTCGCACTGAGGGTTCCACTATTCATCTGTGTTATGTAATTACAGAAGACTTCTTTCATTCAGTTTGGGATCGACCCCGCGATGCGCTCTCACACTTGACCGATTTTTTTTATTTCTTTATACGTTGCATTACGTTATGTTATTTACACCAGTTTCTACAGTATTTACAGAGCAAAATCAAAAACACGTTTCTTGTATGGGGACGTCTCTTAATTTTGGCTTTATGATTTTGTTTTTGTCATTTGTCAAAATATCCGCATTCCCGATTCTATTAATACAGATTAGAAGATTTAGATCACAGCCTTGTAAGGGCCAGACAGATGGACGGACATACAGGCAGACGGCTTAGGTTTTGTAACAGCGAGCGGAGCTCTAGTTATTTCTAGTTATCTTTGCCAGATTGTTGTCCATATCCGTTCAGTTCTTTGTCCGTGATTGATTGACAAACACACAAATTAGGTAGAAAGGCACATCTGGAATTAAGGACAGGGACATGTTATATCATAATCCACGAAATTACTTTTAAGTCGAATCCGTTTAAACAACCTTAAAATATTATAATGTATTGGGAAAGATTTTTCCAGGTGGCAGAGCCAAGCGGCGGCTTTGTTGCTGCTCGACGCGCCAGCTCCACCGGGCTGAAATCACGGCCACGCAGAATACCGGCGTGAAGTAGAGCCATCTTAGGCTTCTGCGTTTCGTTCGGTGAGTGAGGTATCCGGAGGCCCACTCCCCCTCCACATACAGGGAGTATCCATCTCCCAAATACCCTTAAAGGCAGGCAACGCACCCGCAGCACCCATGGTGTTGCAAATGTACGTGGGCGACACAAATCACTGACCATCGGGTGAACCGCTTGCTCCTTTGCCGCCTTTCCATAAAAAAAACCAGAGCGTGTTGCCTTTACAGAAACGGGACGAAACACAACCGGATGGTCCCGTTTCTGTAATATTGCATCTCCGAGTTTATCTCGTAAGCGTTGGCTTGGATTCGAGGAGACCTAATTTTAGATCGTTTTATTACACAGCTTCGTTTTATTAAAAAGCTCTCACGACTGTATACCCAATGCTGGAGTGGGCAGAGTTCTAGACATATTGTCTTTTCATGATTCGCCACAGCTTATTTGGAGCAACGTGTCAGGTGTACTGGCCCAAGCCAAACGATACGGGTTCGTTTGCACGAGCCCTCCATATAGAGCACCGAACTCGAGTCTTTATTTAAAGAGTAATTATGTATATATTCACGCCTTGTTCCCAACGGGGTAGGCAGAGACAATCTTCTTCCACTTGCTACGGTCCTGACATACGTCTTTCGCTTCTTCCATTTTCATCAATCTTCGCATGAATGCTCGTAGATTTACTCTCTTGACTCTTACCTGGCCCGTACTCTTGACCTGGCCCTTTTTCAGAACGTCGCTGATTTGATCGTGAAATGTCCGCCTAGGTCTTCCTCTCCCGACTCTACCATTTACACTCGCCTCATATATTTGTTTCGTCAACCTACTTGCATTCATCCTCTCCACATGTCCAAACCAGCTCAGCATCCTTTTCTCAATTCATATCACTACATCGTTCTTCACGCCACAACGCCCTCTGATCACATTATTTTAATAGAATCAAACTAAATAATATACGGAACCCGAATAATGATGATATAGTGAACAGCAACAAGACAACGATTTGTAATTTCATAGTCATCTTGTTTCCTTAAGCTAAAACTAAGAAGCTAAAGCCTTTAATGACGGCCTATAAAAATAGTTCTAGAATGTTTAATTACTCCTTACAGAGTTCCGTACCTTATTAAAATGATTCGACACGCAGGAGGAGTTGTTTGTACTTCTGCGCTTTGGTTTGCATCGGGGCGGAGATCAGTTTGCCCAGGGTTGCGCAAATTTGTCATAGTCTTGGTGATATCGCCGATGAGCCGCAGATGGCCGCATCTTTCGCACTTCGAGTCTCTGGTGAAGCACGCATGGTAGGGCATGCAATATCCCGCTGCCTCGCATCCCTTTGGCTTACATGGTACGTGGTGGAGCCAAACCGTGATACGTTACTGCTGTTTGAATGGGCTGATCCTCTGGTGTTGGTGGACAAAGATGAGCGTGGGGTTCGGTGATCAGTTTTGATCAGATTAGCCACTTGCTCGTTTTGCTATCATTCCCAAAAAAAAACGCATTAATTAAAGGACGTTGGTACGCAATTCCGCTGATACCGGGTCCCTGAGCTTGATGTTTTCTGCGGCCACATTAATAATATTTTTTTTTTTTTTTTTTTATATCTTGGTAACTGGATGGTGAAAAGATAGATATACAGATATACATACATACGTAAATAATCATATATACATAGATAAGCATCCATGACTCGGGTACAAACATATATATTCATCATACAAATGTTTGTCCCTAACGGGATTCGAACCCGTTACCCTCCGCTTCGAAAGCAGGGTCACCAACTAGGCTACCGGCTAATTCAGGAGTGGGATTTTTAATACATATTTTCTTAAGTTCAGTCATAATTCTAAAATCTGTAATGCAATCTCGAAATGACTCAGATGGTACGTGTAGGTCTCTCTTAAAACTCTTCAGTATCGTCATCATAGGCCTGTTTATAGACCACTGTTGGGCGCAGGCTTCTCATGCGAAGATTTGCCGTAAAGTCCTCTAGCTTGGGGTTGGGATTGGCGAAGGCAATACCAAACAGCTGGTGTCTTTTTTTAGCACATTTGTGATGGTCTTTGAAAAACCATACCCGAATAAAGGGATGACATGCGATCTACCGACATAAAGTAAGAATTTTGCGTGGGAAACGAACCTAATATGAAACGGAAAACAATGGACTCTACCGGAAACGATGATTGTCATCATAGTCCTCAGGGGTGTCAACGAACCTAAATTTCAATATTTTATGTAAAGATCGGTGACAGCCTAGTGGCCAGGACGCTCGATTTCCAAACTGGTTAAATAAAATTGTTAATAGCAATGTTAAAAGCTGCTGACGATGTTCCTGAGAAATAATAATAAAAGTAAACGCTCTGAAATACGGTCTCTTGGATCGGAGACTACCTTACTATAAGTACTCGCCGGAAGCCGTGCTCGGAAACAACGACGCCAGGCTCTATTGGGACCGGTCCATCATCACAGACAGGACGACAGCCAGTTATCGTGTTGACCCGTGTGTGTGGCTCGAGCACAGTAGATGATATTTTTGGTCGACATCACCATACCATATGACAAGAACCTCGTGAAAGCCGAAACAGATAAGAAAACGAAATATCTAGACCCGGCTCACCAGGTGACCGACGTGTGGGGTGGTACGAAATTATTCCGATTGTCGTCTCTGCAAACGGGTTAATCCCAGTCAGCCTCTCGGAACATCTGAGGCGGCTGGGACTCTGTGACGGAGCGCCCCGTGCACAAATGCAGAAGGCGGTGCTTCTTGATAGCGCTCGCATCGTCCACCGGTTTCTTTCTCTTTCCGCCTAACTCTCGGCTGTCTGATCACCCCTGCTGAGGGCTTCCGTCTGGTTGGGTTATTATTATTTATTTATTTGATTTTACTTTAAGTATACTTTAATAATAATATGTTTTAAGATATCTTATTTATTTTATAATATTTTATATATGTACACATATCTATATATACCACCCATCCAGACGAGTATATATAAAAATAACCCCAAAAAATAATATTTTGGGGATATATGGAGTCCGCCAACCCGCACTGAAGTATTCACCACGTGCTCGGCGGTGAAGGAATACATCGTGAGTTTCGTCTTCTCCTGTATGACTGAGATAGAATAAAAATAATACTCTCAGGATATGTGAAGGTCCAACCCGCACGGGAGCAGCATGGCGGGCCTTTCCCGCCTCCACAAACCCTCTCAGATATTTGAGAAGGCCTTTGGTCCGGCAGTGGACACTTTACAGTCTGCAACTTTACTTTCTTTTTACTTTTATACTTATCACGCCGGGGACCTGGTGAGCGCAGTACCGATACCCTGGAACTAGCGACGCTGCTCCCCATTTTCCACCATCAGGCGATGGTTCAGATCCTCGCTTGTTGACTAGCAAGGTGCAACGCGTGCTGGCTACATTCAGAGATAAGTTGGTACTCGTATATTCCCCCTTACACCCTTTCTACTTTCCCTTAATCGATTCTCTTTCGTTATGAAAATGAAATTCACAAAGAATATTACAAGGAAAATGAGCTTCATTTAACGGGGGTTTTTACTGTATTCCATACAATATATAATTATCACAGTAATGTAGGCAAGTCGCATGTTGGATTAACTAAAGATCATGTCAAATATATTTAACAGTTGTGTAAAGATAACGAGAAGTATGTTTGGACAGCGCCGCTTTCTGACGTCGAAGCTGGTTTAATTATTTGAAGAATCGTATGTAGACTCACCGTAGCGTCTTCACGTCGTGTGGACCTCAAAACCTGAGCCTCAAGAGAAGAAGCCAGTGAGGACTTACGGAACTGAGACTTGGTCCTTCACTGTAGGCCGTATGAGGAAGCTCAAAGTTGCTCAGCGAGCTATGGAAAGGGCTGTGCTCGGTGTTTCGCTGCGTGATACAGTCTGCAACGATGATATCCGCAGCAGAACTATGGTAACCGATATGGCCGCAAGGATCAGCAAGCAGAAGTGGCTGTGGGCCGGCTACATAGCTGGCAGAACTGACAACCGTTGAGGAAAAAAGGTATTTGAGTGGCAGCCACGTACAGGCAAACGCAGTGTGGTACGACCCCCCACAATATGCAGTGGTTCGGGAAGTCGATGGAAGCAGGTCGCTGAGGACTGAGCTTTGTGGCAATCTTTGGGTCAGACCTATGTTCAGCAGTGGACTAGTGATGTAAACTCATAGGCATAGTAACTAAATAGGGGAAGATTTAGCATGACCCGCTTCGACCTTTTTATTAGCCTCCCTAGACAGCTTTGATTGGGATGATCAGGAGATACCGTTATCACCAAGCGACTCATCTGATGGTATTTAAGGTTATTTGTCCTCACCGAACGAAACGCAGAAGAACAAGATGCCTCGCTCTACTTCACGTCGGTATTCTGCGAGGCCGTGGTACCAACCCCGGTCGAGCCGGCCCATTCGAGCAGCAGCAAAAGCCGCCGCTTGGGTCCACCGTGTTCAAATACTCATTAATTAAATCAAAATACTACCACTTAATAACTTTTAATGTTAGGCAAAGTGAAGTGGATTGACAAAAACCACAGACAGATCGATCCACTCGTATAATATCGAAAGTCGTCACGGATTAAACCAAATAATATTTTTTTATACCTTGTTGCGGAAATATCACATACTAATATATTTATAATATGTATGTATGTAGATATATAAACACGTCTTGTTCCCAACGGGGTAGGCAGAGATAATCTTCTTCCACTTGCTACGGTCCTGACATACGTTTTTCGCTTCTTCCACTTTCATCAATCTTCGTATGCATGCTCATGGGTTTAGAGTACTCTTGCCCTGGCCTTTTATCAGAACGTCTCCGATTTGATCGTGAAATGTCCGCCTAGGTCTTCCTCTCCCGACTCTACCATTTACACTCGCCTCATATATTTGTTTCGTCAACCTACTTTCATTCAACCTCTCTACATGTCCAAACCAGCTCAGCATCCCTTTCTCAATTCGTGTCACTACATCGTCGTTCACGCCACAACGCTCTCTGATCACATTATTTCGAACCCTGTCAGTTATCTTCACATCAATCATACTTCCTAAGGGTTTTCCACGGGGAATGTTCTGAGGAACTTTTCGGATTGATCCCAGCTGCTGAGTTTCACCATCGTACATCGCGACAGAATTCGAAGTTCCATCGATACCACCTAGATGGTTGGCATTCCACCACAGTGCGTTTTAATCGAAGTTTTCTGCCACGCACTTCGATTTTGTGGAATCAGCTGTCGCCAGCAGTATTTCCGAACAGTTACGACTTAGGGACCTTCAAGAAAAGAGCTTATTCCTTCCTTAAAGGCCGGCAGCGCATCTGTAGCTCCTCTGGTGTTGTGGATGTTGTGCCGCACGGTCGTTTGCCCCCTTCTTCTATAAAAAAAAAAAGGGTCTCATTTCTACTGCATTTATCCTGCTTTCATGCCTCTTCTGCCATACGTAGCTTTCGCTTCTATTTGTTAGTGTTGTAATATGTAATATAAATATATTGTATTACAAATTAGGTATACGTTTTTAAAGATTCCGTAATTTGAAACGTAACTATTGTTTACGGATTATAATCGCGTTAAATTTTGTTTTTATGTTCCCTACGTTTCGAGTGCTCTACACGTCCAGATGTCATAGTCAACTCGGGCTACCTTCAGCTTTTATTTATTAATTTTGGTCCGATCTACGCAGAATGTGCTCACAGCATCTTGATCTGGGAGTTTTAGATTTAATTTCGTTTATTACAGGATCCCGAGCCGGTGATAGTACCCGGCCATTATCTTTATTGAAATTAGGATGTTTTTTTTTGATTTCAATAGCCTCGAGAATCATCCTTGGCGGGAATCGATGTTCTTTAGCGAGGATTCCGTGATTGTTAAATTATATTATAGAATGTGGAATACCACTGTGTGGAACTGAAATAAAACTGAATTCCAGTGATCACTTTGCACAAAGTGAATAAGGAGTCAGTAATTTTTAAACACTTCAAAAGTTGCTGTGCACTTGTGCCTCGGTCTGGTAGATCACTGTACTCTTGTGGCATGCTTTTAGTTAACTATGGGATCTATTATTTTAAGATGTACATTATAATTAGTATTTGACGAATCGGTGGCGTAGTGGCTAAGCGATTAACTGCGGCGCAGTGGGTCGCGGGTTCGATTCCCGCACTGGTCTAGTATTTGCATGGACTACAAATAATAGTTCACGGTCTGGGTGTTTGTCCATGTGCAATTCATGTATGTATGTCTCCGCGACACTATACTATAGAAAAAAAAAGATTGAAAAAAAGAGTGTGTAATTTGTATGCACGTAAGAAGTTATACTTCTTTAGCGTAACAAAACTAAAATAACAAAAAAATTATCCAGTGTATTATATAATACAATTGATAACGGTTTAATTAAATAAATTATCATTCCCCACCAAATATAATTTAAAATCACACACAAATACACATGTATATTTATGTATGAATACATTTTTTTATCTCCACTGTTATAAAACAGATTCATATACATATATTTGAATAACTACCTCAGATATAGTTATCAGTTCTCGCGAAAACTTATGTAACAATTACCAACTAACTTCATGGTGTCGCTTTCAGGTGTCGGTGTGCGCGCTTTGTATAAATTCGAGTAGTTTTGGAGGAAAGTCCAGGGTACATTTTTTTAAAGTGACAGTCCTCTCCTTCTTCAATTCTCCTCCTTCTTTCTCATCCTAATGGACGGCACAAGTTTCGTTTGCCTTTAAGAATCAAGGTATACAAAACCAGCCTGCGTGTCGTAGAAAGTATCTAATAATATTATGCTTGACGTAGTGGTCAGGGCGCGTGCTTTTATTTCATAGTACGCGAGTGACCTGATTTCGAATCCCATAGCCGGTACCACAAAAATTGTTATATGTTATTTTAACTATATAAACTGCCGGAACTTTAAATACTGCACAGGAGTTCTTTGTATAACATTAATGAACACTCGGGAGAGAAGGGAGCATTGGAAATTCATCCCCTGAGGGAGTAGAGAAAAAAATACCCGATTATGCTTAACGTTAAGATTTTGGTGAAACTTTTTTAAATTCCCTTACTCATAACTAACTAATTACAAAAGTAACCACACGGGGGAAGTCGGTAGCAACTGTTAGTTCAAATATGAAAATAAACCAAAAATATCCTTTCAAATTAAATCTTTATTTGATTTCAATATTATATTGCAACCCCTATTTTTGTAACAGTACTCTTTCTTACTTACTACTTACTCCTAATTATATCTATAACATAATCACATTTTATTCCTTCCCTACACTTTATCAATCCTTAGGTAAACAATTACTTCGTTGCGATTACAAATTTGTACTTCTTTCCTAATTTAAAAGAAAAAGCTTTATTAAATAAATTGCACTATGATCATCTACATCGGCCTCTGCATAGTTCGCAGTTGATTTTACACACCTGACAAATACTACAGTGTATCTATTTTATTATGACATATTTAAAATAACCTGTAGTGCACTTTCTGGTTTCCTATCGACTCATGTAACATCCATGGGATGAGAAAATGTAAACAATCCGCCTGATAAAATTCAACTCTGTCCTCTTCTTTTTATTTATTTTGCCAATCTCGGGTCCACGGCGAGACCAAGGACTTTCTAAGATAAAGCCACCGAAATCTTTATGCCTTCACGCAAGGCACCGGCACTCGGGTACGACATTTTCAGACGGATCTCACAATATCAGTCGTCAGTTACATGCAAGTGAAGTCTATATTTAAAGAAGAATCTGTATGTTGCGTTTTGTAAAGACAAATTACATGGCCATGACTCGGATAGGACGTGCATATAATTACAATTACAGAAACTTTAATGTCGCGATGTTGGATATTTGAGCGGGATGCGTTGTGAATAAGCGCCATCTTGTGAACTAATTTTTTATTAATATGTCGTAGTTTTGGAGCTTCTTGTGTTGTGACATAAATTACCCGCTTACTAAGCCGATACAAATATCATTTTTTTACTTTGTTACTCTGTGCACTTTAAGATATTAAAAAAAAAACCAGCCAAGAGCACCGAGTACCGAGTAATTACCTACAACCAAACAATGCATGTGTTATGTAATTACCAAAAATAAAACGTGTTTTCTTTCATTCTTAGCGCGTGTCCGACTCACACTTGGCACGTTTTTATAATATATGTTTTTTTTAACTTTAGAGTTTACATTATAATCACATCGAGTTCGTCACTTGCACGAGTTTCCATTTTCACGATAAAACAGAAAGACTTAGCGATCACATATCACCCATTTAAATGTTTGCTGTCTGTTTGTATTTTTTTTCCTTATATCCTTATATATACTGGTTAGGATATCCTTCATAATAATACATTTATTGTGACAATTTCAACCGGCTACCTACTAAGCTTCAAAAAAAGCTATACATTCCTTTAAAGGTAGCAGACGGACAGACGGCATAGCCTTGGTACGTACTCCATGCAGTACACTAGAAACGACTCAATTAACTCGAGTTTTGCAGAGTAGGTTTCTTTGCGAAGACATTCTGAATAACATCGACAGTCAAGCCTTTGGTTTCTGGCAAAAAGATAGCACAGAAGATGGCGGAGAGGAAGCAGACGACCGCGAAGAAATAGAAGACGGGACCCAAGCCGACGGCATTCACCAGCGGATTGAAGATGAAGAGAACGATGAAGCTGCAAATGAAACACCACTCTGTGGCTATCATGGAAGCCGTGCTCTTGACCTGAAAAGTTAATTAATATCAATTAATACTAGTTCGGTTCAACTATTACTGCGGGAAGTAAAATATAGTTTTAGCTTAGTGTTTTTGTACGTGGAGCCAAGCGGCGTACCGGCCTGAAGTGGAGGCATGAAGCACAATGCTTCGGTGGTTCGTTCGGGGAGGGAGATAAACGGAGGCCCCACTCTTCTCTCCCCCAACCCCCTCCTCATCATCCCTCCTATCGCCCAACTTTCCTTAAAGGTCGCACTGGCAGCTCATCTGGTGTTGCAGATGTACTTGGGCGACGGTTATCACTTATCATCATAAGAGCCGCTGCTTATCCCATAAAAAAAAAGTTCGAGTGCGAAAATCTTTACATTACAACTTTAAAACGCTACAAATTATTTATTTCAAAGAGCTCTGAACACAGATATTATCTACATCGACATTGAGTTACTCTATGGTATACTTTCCTTGAATTCATCGTCTATCATTCTCTATAGCACTCGTTCGGAAACCCAACATCTTATAAGTTTAATCGTTCATTCTTATGACGGAGTGCTGCCACAATATCGCTTTCGGTGTTGCATCTAACTGTTGTTGTCAGATGACCCAGCGCCCTTTTTCACTTAACACCTATCGTCAAATCTGACGTCGTTTTATCTAATATATAAAATTATCGTGTCACAATGTTAGTTCCCACACTTTCTCCGAAACGGCTTGACCGATTCTTATGAAATTTTTTATGCATATTCAGCAAGTCTGAGAATTGGCTACTATCTATTTTTTAAACCTCTAAGTGATAAGGGGTGTTTACCCTAAAAAAAAAATTTTTATTTTTTTGATATATTTTTTTTTATTATTTTATGTGGCTTTAAAAAATACATACTATTCTAAATTTGCACTTTTCTATCACCAAACCCTGCTTTTTAATAGTAATTTTCATAATTTATGCTAAATAGGTTATGCTAAAAATTAAATTTTTATTTAAAGATAACGTGTAGAACACAATCTCCTACAACATCCGTCAGTCTTTCTTTTTAGGACAACACTCGTGGGGTAAATTCGTGAAATATGTCGCTTTATATCGCGCATTCGCGAGTGGCAGCCGCGTACAGGCAAACGCAGTGTGGGACGACCTCCCCCCACAAGAAGGAGTGACGACCTGCGCAGTGTTGCGGGAAGTCGATGGATGCTGGTGGCTCAGGACCGAGCTGGCGTGGCAATCTTTGGGGGAGGCCTATGTTCAGCAGTGGACTTGTGATGATATCGCGTATTCTAGTAATTTTTTGAATTTTTCATCTGTGAAATCTCATGTACTCCATGACACAGGCCTCTCCTATAAGACAGTTCAAGTGGAAGGTTTATATTTATAAGACATTCACGTCCAGTTTATATATATACAACCTTCACAACAGATCGGACTGGTGACTGCTAACTTTGGAACACTCACCTCGGGCAGGAATATCTCGGCGACCAATACGAAAGGCACGGTGCCCGCCCCGCAAGTGTACGTCACAACGAACACGTACATGAACAGCGCCGTGATCCAGTGCGGACCCCAACGCAAGTGTATCTGAGTGCCCAGGACCGCGCAGCACACTCCGGATGCGACGGAAGCATAGATCATCAGCGGCTGTAAGGCGTGAATTTTTATGCACAGGAATCTAATTGTTAAAAAACACATCTGGTGCCTCGTGGTGTGGTACCGAGGACGCTGGCTGCGTTTCCGCTGAAACTTGGACTCTGAGCGTGATAACAACCTCACTCATCAGGGCTGGCCCGGTCACCAGCGGTCGCAGATCTCGTGATATAAATGTGTGCATTGTCATCTGGTGAAGACGGAAGGGATTCTGTCACCCAGCTCATACCGTATCGTAACAGACGGCTTTGTAACATACCAGTTGGACACGACAAGATGGTTGTCGGTGAGTTGCCTCGAATAGACTAAATAAATAATTCTTCATCAGCGCGATATGAGTGAACGTATCTACGCTTCGCCTGGCATCGGTACGGAGCATAGCCAAAGCCAGATGTCAGATGTCTAGACATTTATTTTAGTCGTTTCAATCCACTTTTTACCAAAGCTTAGTGGAAACATCTTAAAACATCTAGAGGCGAATATTGCACCCGCCTATACATAATATGTATGCCAGATTATATCAAGCTTTTTTATTGACTTGATTTTAATTTTAATATTATTTACTCTCCGTTTGTTCATTTAATAATTTTTTACTATTATGTTATAATTCAGTTCAGTATTACAATTTAGGTGTTAATTACTGTCGCATAAAAGTAACAGTCTGTAAGTGCCCACAGCTGGGCAAAGGCCTTCTTCTCAAATATCTGAAAGGGCCCGCCACGCTGCCCTAGTGCGGGTTGGCGGGCTTCACATATCCTCAAAATTATATTTTTTTATTATTTCTCTGACATGCAGATTACACACGATGTTTTCCTTCACCGCCGAGCACGTGATAAATACAGCACTTTAATTTGCTATTGAAGATTTCAGTGGTGGCGGCGCACCGGGGTTCGAACCCAGGTCGCTCGCGCTCTGTGAAACTAAAGTGAGCGCCCTTACCATTAGGCTACTCCGGCTCCACTGTCGTATAACAGTGATTAATTTCGTCAACGGCACCAACAGAAAGCTACAGCGCTGCAGAAGCATTGTTGCAGCATTTTACAATCCAATAATTATATTCAATCTTTCTTTATATTACTACTTACTGTAAATTTTTTGGTATTGGGGCAGTGAATTAATTTGCCTTCTTTCTTTTCTTCTTCTTATAAACTTCTTTTGTTTATGAGAAAGGCGGCAAACGAGCAAGCGTCTTACCTGATGGCAACACCAGAGGAACTGCAGGTGCGTCGCCGGCCCTTACGAGGGTTTAGTGGGGAAAGGGAGGAGTGGGCCCCCGGTTACCTCGCTCACCGAACGAAACGCACAAGCGCAAGATGCCTCTACCTCACGGTTTTGCTGCGATGACGTGACACTACCCCGGTTAAGCCGGCCATTCCAGCAGCAGCAAAAGCCGCCGCTTGGATCTACCACGCGCGTCTTTCGTCCTTCAAAACAAAGTGACAAATGGTGAGCCCGTCACCGTGTTAATAACCAACGATACAAAGCGAAGGTTATCGTGATCAATGCATTAATTCAACACAATTCTATGGAAGTAAAGCAGACGACTAACCCGTCTACCAGCCCACTCCACTAGGAACGCAGCAATGAATCCCGATATAACGGTCGTTATGGCGGATATTACGCTGCAGACAATTGGTGACATGGTGGGCACTGCTTCCTTGAACAGCGGCTCCGCGTACACCTGCACCACCATCAGACCCTGGAAGATGGCCGCCGTGTACAGCACGACGGACACCAGCATCGCCCGGCGTGTAGATCGGGACTTCTCTGTAAATTAAATAATAAAAATATACTATATTGATGTGTGCTATTTCGACCTGAATGCAGATCTCCTTAACAAATACGATCGACTTCTCAACAACTGCATTCGATTCATTTTTAACCTTCGTAAGTATGATCATGTAGCTACTTATCGTTCACAGTTAAATTGGTTACCTATTCGTCAGCGCCGAAGTCTGCGCGCTCTCACAACCCTCTATTCTATCCTGAGGTCTCCTACTGCTCCTTCCTACTTGTCTTCCTACTTTCGTTACCTTTGCTCGAACCATGACAGAACCCTACGTTCGTCTAATAATCTCCTACTCCAGTGTCCCTCACATACCTCATGCTTTGTCCGTTCATCCTTTCCTGTTCAATCCGTAGTTCTTTGGAATGCGCTCCCACTCGAAGTCAGAGCGGCTAACAGTCGGTACATATTTAAAAAGAAAGCTAAGGAACATATCCTTAAAAAAATGACAGAAACATCTCAGTAATAGTAGACTATTACTAAGATGTTTCTGCTATTTTTTTCAAAAATTGATTTTTATATATATTTAATATATTTAAAAATTACAAATGTATGTACGTACGTGTGTATGTATTTATTATTATATATGTATTTATTATTGTATGCGTATTTAAATATTGCATGTACATAAAGATTTACATTTATTATATATTTTTTCCTCTCTTTAGTTCTGTCTATTCTATCACCTACACCTACTTCATTTCATCTCTGCATCGTCCAAAGGTTGACTGGCAGAGAATGCTTCTGGCATTAAGTCCGCCTATATACATTTTCATGTATATGAAGTTAAATAAATAAATAAATATATTGTAGCATAGGAGCCGTGGCAGCCTAGTGGTCAGGGCGCTCACTTTAGTATCATAGAGCGGAAGTGACCTGGGTTCGAACCCCGATGCCGGCACCACTTAAATTATTAATAGCAATTTTATGTGCTGTATTTACCACGTGCTCGGCGGTGAAGGAAAACCTGCATGTCTGAGAAATAATAAAAATATTATTACGAGGATATGTGAAGCCCGCGAACCCGCACTGGAGCAGCGTGGCTGAGCCTTCATCGGCTCCTAAACCCTCTTTGATACTCGTATTTGAGAAGGAGGCCTTTGCCCAGCTGTTGGCACTTACAGGCTGCTACTTTGCTTTTGTTTTGCTTCATACTATATTTTTATTTCTCTTCCTCCTTTCAAACGGGCTTAATCCCTATTAATCGTGGTAGAGCCAAGCAGCGGCTTTAGCTGCTGCTCGAATCGGCCAGCTCGACTGGGGCAGTACCGCGACCTCGGAGAATAGCGGCGTGAAGTAGAGGCATCTTATGCCTCTGCGTTTCGTTCGCTGAGTGCGGTAACCGGAGACCCACTCCCCCTCCGCCGATCCTCTCTCCCGTCACCTCTCCCAAATTTCCTGTGAACGGCAACGCGCTTGCAGCTCCTCTGGAGATCCAGATGGTACTACCCCGGTCTAGCCGACCGATTCGAGCAGCAGCAAAATCTGCCGCTTGACTCTACCGCCATCCTGCTTCCCATCACTAGTCTGTGGCATTTGTGTTCGGAACATTCGGATATATTTCCCGCCAAGCAGGGATAATGAGCCACTCATTTCAATAAAGGCTAGCACCTTGGGTTACCGTAAAGCTTAAAGCATGCCCCTCATCATCATCATCATCATTTCAGCCTATCACAAGTCTAGAGCTGAACATAGGCTTCCCCCAAAGATTTCCAAAACGCTCGGTCCTGAGCCACCTGGATTCATCAGCTTCCCGCAACACTGTGCAGGTCGTCACACCATCTTGTGGGAGCTGGCCCCACAACGTGTTTACCTGTAAGCCCCTCAGCTACAAACATATTTGAAGTTTAAAAACTAAAGATTTATTCGTACCAAAATACTTACTACAAAACTTCCAGAAGGACATCTTCGGTTTCTCTTTTAGTTGTGGTTGTAATTTTTCCTCTTCCGGAGTCGAATCTGCGAAAAAGGTCATTAAAACTGTAACATGAACAAATTAATCTATACTAATGTTACAGAGAGTAATGGCTTTTAAAAAAACATTCATCTTGATTATCCAAAAAACAAATGTGATCCAGAAAATAACTTGACATCTGTTCGAGTTATCATCAAAGAATCAGTTTAAGAACCTAGTTTATTTCTTACAATGTAGAGTTGACTTGTATTAGGTAGATTTAGTCACCTACAACACTATACCGACATCAATACACTACTACCGCCACCCGTCGCCAGCCCAGGCTTTTGGCTTTATCGCCTTCTACGAAGCCCGCGGGACGAAGAGGGAGGGGGGCTGATTCTTAGGACCCGAGGATTCTGCTCGAATGGGCCGGCTCGACCGGATTAATACCATCAGGTGAACCGCTTGCTCGTTTGTCGCCTTTCTCATAAAAAAAAAAACTTACAACTTTTGATTGTTACAAAGCTTTTATAGCATCGTTATGTATCTCATAGACTTAAAAAAGAAAATTAATATACCATCCAAATCCGGGTTCAGTGCTCTTCGGATCATTTGAATTTCATCTTCAACCAATTTAGAACTGATTTTCGTCCCTCTATAATACGCGATAGCTCTTGCAGCATCCTGTGTAACATGTATAAATTATTTATATCTCTGTTTAGTGATATTTATTACAGAACCAAGCGACTTTTGGTGCTGCTCGATTGGTCCGCCTCCACCGGATTGGTACCGCGGCCTCGCAGAATACCGGCGTGAAGTTGTCGCATCTTGTGCTTCTGCGTTTCGTTCAGCGAGTGAGGCAACCGGAGGCCCACGCCCACTCACCCTCCCTCCCGTCTCCCAAATACCCTAAGAGGCCGGCGACGCAGCAGCAGCACCTCTGGTGTTGCAGATGTACGTGGCTGACCACCATTTCCCATAAAAAAAAAAAATATTACGAAGCTGATGAGTTTGAACGCGCTTACGTAAGATAGCGCGTTTATTGTGCAAGATTATAGACTATATAACATCACGCTTTAACCTATAGGAGCGGAGCAGTTAGAGATGTACTCATCATGTGAATTTATAGACATGCGTAAACCAAATTGAATGCGGTCGAAACCGCGTGGCGCAAGTTAGTGTTATTATGTGAGTGTGTCATGAAGTCATAATGTATACCCTGCTGTAGATAAATAATAAAATAGTGATGCACTGTTCGTCTGCCGTGTCGATGTCGTGAGAAAAAATTAACCGTATAATGATGCAGAATACCGGCGTGAAGTATCATCATGAGCTTTTCGTTCGGTGAGCATGGTATGACCGTAGGGTTTTCGGGAAGGGCCCGCTGCCAGTACGGGTTGGCGGACTTCACATATTTATTTATTTATTCTTTATTGTGAGCCTTAAGCTTAAGGTTACAATGGGCGGACTTAATGCCAAGTGGCATTCTCTACCAGTCAACCCTTGTCGTGGTGAAAGGTACAAAACAAAGATAAAAAAAAACTATATAGCTAATAGACTCCAATAATATTAAGTTAATAATTACGTATAAACACACTATGTAATTAAATATTTATAACATAAAGTATAGAAATACGTACACAAATATATAAAAAAATTACAAAAATAAATATATAATAAAAATCGAAAATAGATAAGCTGAATATTGTCAATGATCTATTATTCTATTAGGTAATTACGAACTAGACTCTTAAATGATTTCTTGCTAGGAGCTGCTTTTATCTTATCGGGCAGGGCGTTCCAGAGGAGTGTAGCTTGAACAGTAAAAGAAGAGTTGGTTGATATTACATATTATTTCTCGGAGTTGCAGATCTCCTCACAATATTTTCCATCACCGCCGAGCACGTGGCAAACATAGCAATTAAAATTGCTATTGCCTATTTCAGTGGTGCCTGCGCCGGGGATCGAAACCAAGTCCAACGCGCCCTGTGAAACTAGAGCAAGCCACCACTGGGCTGCTAATTGTTAGCCAAAATCGATTGTGAATGAATACGCAGCTTACCTTCTCCAGACCTTTCCTCATCAGGTGCATCGGGGACTCCTTCAATAGCATCAGCAGGACCATTCCCAACACCGTCATCGATAGACAAACATAATTCATCGTGTCGTATACCAAATAGCCCCCCATGAGATAAGAAAGCAGCATTCCGATCCCGTAGAAGACCATGGCGCCAGAAGACATCGTCCCACGGATGGACTCTTGACAGAACTCGCTGATGTAGAGAGGAACTACCAGTATCATGCAACCGCTAAGCCCGGACAAGAAGACCGAGGCAAGGATCGCCTCTACGTTGTAACATACAGACACAATGGTCCAAGCGAGCTGAAAGTATATATAACAAGTGAATTTAAAACCTCCTCCTCACCTCTGGGTGGTGGAGTTTTCATTAATTCATTCATTCATTTCACCCTATCACAACACCACTGCTGAAGATAGGCGTCCACCGAAATTGTGTACGGTAGGGTTTCGCTATAATTGCCAAGCCTGGTGAGCATGTTGGCAGCCGCATTATTTTTTGTGGTCTAATGCAGGAAGACGTTGTCACCCATCTCCTAATATAAGTGATTCCCTCTGTCGACTTCTACGACACCCACGGGACGAGACGGATGGCAGACTTTAAAAGGCCGGCAACGCATCTGTAGCTCCTCTGGTGTTGTGGATGTTCGTGGGCTTCGGTGATCATCACTTACTATCAGCTGAGCCGAACGCTCGTTTGCCCCCTTCTTCTATAAAAAAAAATGGCTCTTTGACCATTAGTCGCCTTTTAAGGCACCCATGGTCAGACAGGGTTTGTCGCTATTCTTTACTTCCGAAGAGCCGTGGTAGCCTAGTGGTCAGGACGCTCACTTTAGTCTCAAATAGCGCGAGTGACCTGGGTTCGATCCCCGGTCTCGGCCCCATTAAAATTGTCAATGACAATTTTAAGTGCTGTATTCACCACGTGCTCGGCGGTGAAAGAAAACATCGTGAGGAAACCTACATGTCTGAGGGATAATAAAAAATATTATTTCGAGGACATGTGAAGCCCGCCAACCCACACTGGAGCAGCGTGGCGGGCACTTCTCGGCTCCAAAACCCTCTCAAATACTCGTATTTTAGAAGGAGGCCTTTGCCCTGCTGTGGGCACTTACAGGCTGCTACTTCTTTTACTTCCGACAGCCACACGGCTGGTGGAGTATTTTGTTCAAATTTACATTAGACCACATTTGTGGTATACGATAAAAACAAGAATCATCAAAATCTGTTCACAAACGGCGTACAAAAACCAAACAGTCAGGTTCGATAACCTCCTCCTTTTCTAACGCCGGTTTAAATGTAACAGCTTATAGATTTCCCACAGCTTCCTTTAAGTCTTAAAAGCATCATCCTCATCCTCATTCCTTTCTCTCAAATATCCTTAAAGGCCGGCAACGCGTCTACAGCTCTGGTGTTGCAGGTGTACGTGGGCGACGATAATCACTCACCATCAGGTGAGCCGCTTGCTTGTTTTCCCCCGTCCAGATAAAAAAAAAGGCAATTGAACATTTTTTTTCGGTGATTTATTATCCTCTTATTTGCTTGGCAAATAGAGTTCAATTAAGTACAAAACTCTATTGAACTATATATAAAAAAAGACATCTCCCTTTCATAAATACATGTTATTTCTCACGAACACGGCTCCATCCCCCCTTTTATTTATTTATTCACTGAACCTTACGAATCAGCAAAAGAACAAGCGGCGGACATCCCCACACATGATAATTGTTTGCTCTTGACGTAAATTAATGTCACGATCTACATATGTACGGGCTGTTTACAAAACAGATAGGTAGAGCGCGAAAAAAACTAGATTTTCTTATCATTTCATCTTAATCTTGTAAAATAGTATTCTTTGACTTAGAAATGCGTGTAAAGATATTATCTAGATTAAATACATTGTAAATTCCTCGTTTGAACAATAGATCATTATGGTATTAAGGAATGTTATCACATGTTCACAGTTACCGTAATGCGTCGTAAAACCGAAACAATTTATGTAAGTAGGTACTTCATGATTCAATTGTCATTTTGCAACTTGTCTACACTCACGCCTGTCACCCATGGCGGTGGACAGAGATTACGGATCTCCATAGAGCCAGGTCGACATTGCCTTAAGTTTTTCTGAGACTTTTCCCTTAGTTGCTTCTTACGTCACGAAGATAGGATATCACTAAATCAAATCTTGATCTTACACGTCAGTAATTAATGCTTCTAATTAATTTTATTACTGGTTCAGTATCTGGGCGACAGTGTTTCGCTCGTTCAGCCTAATATTACAGCCACGCTAACGATGTAGCGCAGCGCCATCTGTTGTTGAGCAGCTAATATAGCATCACTTCAATATCCTACGAGTTGGCGTTGTGCGAAAACCAATACTCCTTTTTATTAGTTTCACAGGGATAATTGTAAAATTGGCTTTAATTCAAAGGTAAATAATAGTTTTGAGTACGATAAAATTATATTAAGTACATATTTAAACGATTCTTGTACTTCTTGTTGTAAAAAAGACACGCTGTTTGGTGCAGATTAATAGTAATAATAAAACAAGAACTTACCATTTGAAGCAATGAAAAAAACATGCAACAATACTTTCTGCCTAACGTGTCCAGAAGATAGCCTGAGAATGGTGTGCTGATCAGAGCGCTGATAGAAGACAGACTGCCGAAGAGCGCCACTTCGGTCTCTGACATCGGCCGATCGAGGGTTGTGTTAGCCGACGAGAAGAGCATCATCGTGGAGGACGGCCAGGTGTACATGATCCCCATCATCAAACAGAGATAGCTCACTGTAATATAGTATTTTTTTTTATTTAAAAAAACTTTAGTGTTTAGACCTTATAGTATGAGGTGACAAAGGGCGGTGTTAATGCATGTTGGCATTGTCTGCCAGTCAACCCATGGGGTGGTGAGATAGCCGTAGCAGATTTATTTAATTGACTAAATAAATGAACTGACTAATAAAAATAAATTCGAAAACAAGTAACTAACATCCAAGTATTATTGTATCAAAAGTTGACTCAAGCACAGAAGCTAGTGTTTCCGCTTTACTATACTCTACTATGCCCTGCGGTTTCACCCGTGATTCGATTTTGGATTACACGGTCCTGTTACATAGACACGATGAGTATAGGTTAATGGTTACTGCTCCGCTCCAATGAGTTGTAACAACCGAATTCGTTTGGATGGTGTTGTTCGAATTTTCGTAAACGGGGGATGCCATCCTTTCATCCTTTAGGGGGGTGAATTAGTTTCAGCCGTCCGAGCTGTACGAAAGTCCTCTTTTTGAAGTTAGGGACGTTGAAATCCGCATTTAGATTAATAGGTTTTAAACAGAAAATGTCTGTATAAGCGCTTTATGAAAACAACCCTTGGGGAGGTAGAATAGATGAAAGCTTGTGTAAGTAATTTGTTTTTCTCTTATTATTAACTTGAAATTTAATATTTTCAAAAATAACGAAGTCACGCTTATGGCTTAGGGTTTGTACTCTCGCACCAGTGATGCTACTCCCCCATCACTATGATCTGTGGTCTTTGGATTCGATCCCTTCGCATGGATATTCCGTCGTCAGCCATCGTCATTATCTTAATAAAATTTACCGCTATATGATTTCTGTTAAATACAATACGTTACCGATTCCCGTCGAAATCGCTTGGTAGAAAATAGTCATTTCGTCTTCCTTTTTTTTTTCACATTAATATTTAATATGTTTTTATTCACGACACAGAACGTTCGCTTCTGAACTGATTTTATCTGGCTCTAGTTCTACATTGACAATGATATTTAAAATTTCTTTGACAAACATGTTTTAACTGGGGGATTAAAAAGCAGCGTAAGGCATGCGCACACTAATATAGCGACAGCTAATGAATATTTTAAATCGTTCTCGTCCTTTTTTAAAAGGACGCTAACCATTTTTCTAAACATTACAGTCCTTTGCTGATCGTCACCGGTCTGAATAACTTAGGTCTTATGGATTGGCGATGAGAGGTGTAAGGAAGGATATATCATTTCTTTCTTCAAACTTGACCTAAGCATTTTATTGAAAACAAAGCCCAGGCTAGTGATGGACAGCAGCATCGCAAGTGCGAGTATATCGCCCCTGCGCTTCTCAATCCGCCCAGCATGGTGACTTTTGTAGGCACATTCACGGAAAGGTCTGTGTCCAGTTGTGGGCTTGCAAAAAGATAAATAATGTATACAAAACTCATTACAAGTTTTCGAAATTATAAGGTGTATATGTATGAAGGAGATTTGGTCGAAGGAAGCGATGACTGAGGTACATATCATTCACGTGAACAGCAGCTGTTTGTGGAGAACCTATCTACTCATGTCATCGAGGATCTTAATAATTAGTATTATCTACAGTTAAAGATATTGTTGTAATTATATAATAAGAACCTTCAGTATGTTTGAAGACCTGAAAATAACCTTTGCATGAAGTCAATTGTCGTTTTTATTAGATTTTGCTCGATATTTTTTCCTTTTTATTCCTTATGATCCATAGTTACCTACATTCATCTCTAAGTATCTGCATGATTCTTCATTGTCACCTCATTCCTAAGGAGCGGACAATGAAGAATCATGAAGAAGCAACTTGCCGCTCCTTAGGACTAGCCTCGCGTAGCATCGGCGTAACAATCTGCTCTTCCCGTGGATGTCGTAAAAGCCTAGAAAAATTAGCAGGCTGTTAAGCTAAGGTAAGGTAAAAGTAACGGGCCCATCGTTTGTCACCCTTTCTCACATAAAACATATCTTCGTAACAAATAATCGCATTCGTATCGCTTCGCTATCAGTGGTTGGACACATTCACGCTGTAGGATTCTATCTCTTGGTGTTTTATAGCCTCATTACGTTTTCACAATTTATTTAGCGCTCGAAAGTTTTTATAATTTTATAATATTTTGTTATTTGCACACAAGCTACGCGCTAAATACAAGTATTTATAGTATATTTACTTTACATTCATTTCTCCATTTTGTTTTGACGGGACGCAATATATAGCGATAGCGATTCTTCTTCATTCTCGATTTTATTTACAGTAGTTGTTATTTAATTCACGTTATTTATTTATTTATTTAAACTGTACTTAAATACCTTTAAATAAAAGTATTACAAATTTGGCATTCTCTGCCAGTCAACCCGAGGTGTGGAGAGATATTGTAAGGGTGCCAACATTGAATTTGTTAAAAAAAAGAACTAAAATACATGAATAACTTAAACTTACAATTAGATACATACTAATGGAATAAATAAATATAAATAATATATATATATATATATATATATTATTTATGACCGATCATATCAACGGATATGAAACGGATGTCTTGAAGAGGTGTTCACGTACCAGTCGTTATGCTATACTTCGTCGTCCTGTGGTTTCAGTGTAATCGAACGTTCCATCATGCCGCCCCTTGTGCATTTCAGTTATCTTCCTCGACAGTTATCATCTTTGGACATGACTTCTCCGAGGAAACGACAGAGAAAAAGCTGGCATGAAGTCCCAAGAACTTGCTCATGATCACCGCAGTGGGCGAGTGAGTTATAACTGTTTCGTATGAACTGACGTACGTGTTGGTGGTGTTGGCGTAAGCGACTTCCGACTCTACTCCGTCTCTCCCTTTCTTCCCACGGGTGACGCAAGAGACGACAAAGGAAAAAGCCTTGAAAATCTGATGGCAATTATTAACACCAGACCGATAACATGCAGCTGTGTCCAAGGTGTGAAATTTCTAATACCGGGATCGCCAACCGCGTCCCAATTGTGGGGATAACGATATGGGCGAGGCCATGTTTACCTAGGAAATTCCTGATCGAGTTTTACAATTTGACGTAACTAACTGGCTGCTAATTTTCATTAAAAACCATTCCGACATTCGGGTGTCAATGCGCGACAAACGTACAAATTTGGACATCGATAATAGCAATATAGTGGGAGAGGTACCCCGTGGCAGCGGTGTACTTCCACCACGTTCCGCCGTGGTTGTCGGAGGAAAACAAAAATTAAACGATTTTTTGTCGTTTAATTTTGACTGATGACTAACTCTATTCTCCTGTCGCAGATCTGCTGGAAGAAATTTCTTAAGAAATAAGCAGTACCTTTCTGCAGACCATTTCCTCCTATCATATTTCTTTTTTTTTTTCCGATTTACCTGTGTGTACATAAATAATTAAATAAATAAAATGAATAAACGCGATAAAATCCGTAAACAATAGTTTAGTGGGCGAGACAAGAACTGAACGTTCACTTATGGACTCACATTCACATATAAATTCTGCTGCCTCTGATGCCTTCCGGGCCCTGTTCGATTTATATCTCATATAAGAGGGCTTCAATTTGTCTTTGCCTCTGGCCCGAGAGGTCAAAGTCAGGCCGTCGAGTCTCCTGCCGTCCACACTAAAACATCCCACAAGGCTCTAAAGCCGCGGCAATATTTATGTAGACTGAGGACGTTATTTAATGAGCCGTGACGAGGCAGTCCGTCGGACCTTTTCTTTAACAAGTAATTTATCAAAGATTACTCGATGGTAAAGCGAGAAGCGGGTAACTGTATAGATTCCTTCGTGAAGCACCTATATTAATTCTCCATTAAGCATTTCTGTACATTTTTTTTTTATGGAAAAGGCGGCAAACGACCAATAGGTTCACCTGATGGTAAGCGATTACCGTCGCCCACATACATCTGCAACACCAGAGTGCAGAAGAAAGGGCCTCCGGTTACCTCATTCACCGAACGAAACGCAGAAGCACAAGATGCCTCTACTTCACGCCGGTATTCTGCGAGGTCGTGGTATGGTCGCCGCTTGGCTCTACCACGTTACAGAACGTACATTCTGAACCACCGGCATATCCCAACTTATTTTTGTCGGCTAACCTTCAAACTGTATATCCTCGCAGGGACAGAGACTTCGTCATGCCTCCCCCGCCTCCGCGGCGAAGGTCAAAACCGACAATTGTTATTGATATTTCTATTGCATAAATCGTTCTTTAAGTACTACGTTGTTACGTCAGTTATATCAAGATAATAGTCACTAAAGTGAGACAATTAATTAATTCAGTTTCACACATTGAATGCGGCGTAATAAAGATAACGAATTAGCGTAAATTTCTAGTGCGACGATACTAATCTTTCCTTGTATCTTTTTGGTACGCCTATCAAAAACGGGGAGATTTTTTTTTTTTTTATGAAAAATAGGCTTGCGTTTGACCTCAATCTTGACCGATGGAAGACGCAGATGTGGCCTAGGATGGTACACGCTTGCCTAGTAAATAAGTAAGATTCTAACATACAATAAGATAGCATAGTATAAAATATTAATATATACCGGTTTGGACTTGTGGAGAGGATGAATGAAAGTATGTTGACGAAACAAATATATGAGTCGGCAGAGGAAGACCTAGGCGAACATTTCACGATCAAATCGGAGACGTTCTGAAAAAAGGCCAGGTCAAGAGTACTCTAAACCAACGAGTATACATGCGAAGATTGATGAAAGTGGAAGAAGCGAAAGACATATGTCAGGACCGTAGCAAGTGGAAGATTATCTCTGCCTACCCCGTTAAGAACAAGGCGTGAATATATACATATATATATGTACAAATATTTGTAAATATACAGAAGAAAATGACGTCACATTTGTCAGAGACGTCGGAGTGGGAGTGGGAGTGAGAGAGCCGTCCGTCATACTTTATCCTTGCTTATAGATTCATTACGTGTCATAACTTTGAAAATAATTAAATTCACATGAGGACTTAAGACTAGTACGTGGCAGAGCCAAGCGGCTGCTTTAGCTGCTGCTCGAATGGGCCGGCTCGACCGGGGTGGTATCACGGCCTCGTTCGGTGAGTGAGGTTCTCTCCTGCTCCCCATCACCTTCCTCATCCTCCCTCCCATCTTCCAAATACCCTTAAAGGCCGGCAACGCACCTGCAGCACCTCTGGTGTTGCAGATGTACGCGCGCGACGGTAATCACTTACCATCAGGTGAGCCACTTGCTCGTTTGCCGGCTTTCTCATAAAAAAAAAACTTGCTAGAACGGGCCGACTCGACCGCTGTGGTCCCGATCATGTGCGTCTACGTTTCGTTCGGTGGGAGAGGTAACTTAACTCACTCCCCCTTCTCCGCCTCTCTCCCATCCCCCAAATATCCTGCAGCTCCCACAGGCGTTGTCGTCGCGCACCGCAGGCGAGCGGCGGACCCTGTGTTCGGATAATAATATTTTTAACTTTAATTCGCTTCGGTTTTTAAAATGGCGTCAAGCAATAAATAAAACTTGTTTGTATTTCACAAATAATGCTTAGTAAAATTGTAGCAATATATTTTTTTAATCTGTACACATTACGTTACGACTTAATTTTTTTCAATTGTTCATTCATTACTTCATTCAACAACTCTTGTGCATCGTTCATTCAAACATTCATTATGATTATTTCATTGCACGATCGTTATTAGTAGGATTCTTCCTCGCTCGCCGCCATTGGAACGGCTTCTTGAATCTCTTCTTTCTTCCTATTTCTCGACCTGAAGGAGACAAAACATATTTTTTTTATTATCTATCACTTATCAGATACATTAAACCTATAACTACATCTGCAACTGCATGTACCGGATGCTGCGATGGCCGGAATTAAGATAAAGTAGCATGACGACCGCTTGGCTGTGATGATAGCCAGGAACCTAATTTTTATTTTTATGGTACTGAAGAAAATACCAGACCGAAAATACAGACAGGCGGCGGGCAGCAGGATCTCGGCTGAGAAGTGTACAGCGATCGCTAATCCACCTGTCGGCGAGGCCGCATATCCTCCCAATGGCTTCCCATATCTAAGACTATGTCCAACAGTGGGCTAATTAGCCTGTTAAGGGAGTAACGCACAGCAAGTTTCAATGCGGCACCTGCGTGCACCACCTTGAAACCAGTCATTAAGAAAGATAATTATCTCTCACCACCGTTATAGCCAGTACTGGGGTAGTCAGATCTAGACATTTACTTTAATCGTTTCCGCCCACTTTGCAGTAATTTGGAATAACTCGGCAAATGTCATTTCAGGGTCGCCAGCGCAGTGGCAGCTGCTCTGGTGTTGCAGATGTACGTGGGCGTCGGTGATCGCGTACCATCAGATGAACCGCTTGAATATGACATACCATCAAATTATCTGTCAATTCTTCCGTCATCAATGTGGAAGCACGCCTGTCTCACCCACGGTAATAGACAGAGGCTCAATTTCCAGCAGACTCGGCGCAGCCAAACGTCTCTCCGGGAGATGGAACTTGACGAGTGTCGCGCCTCGAGCACGTCGCTGGGTCAGCCCTTACTCACATCTTACGACATTCATGGGAAGAAAGGGGTTGGTAGACTCCAAGCGCTACCACGCGGCACAGAAAAAACCAGGAATGAATGATTAAGGGACCTTTTGGGGTAGGGCTGCTTGAGGTGGAAGGTGCGGTAGTGTAGCTTCATGCTGTTGCTCTGCGTGAATCGCTTCTCGCACAACGGACATTCGAACGGTTTCTCCCCGGTGTGAGTCTGAAACAGAAATTAAGGTTTTTTTTTTTTTCAATAGCCACACAGTCCACTGCTGGAAGCCCTCTCCCAGTACGTCCACGGTCCAGTTAGATATTCAGCCACCTATCGGAGGTCACGATCCTATATTTGGGGTGGTCCAGAGGTCTAGGTCAATTATGTTCATTTATTTATTTAAGCTTCATGCACAAAGTGGTACACATGGCGGACTTAATGCCTAGAGGCATTCTCTCCCAGCCAACCATTAGGCTAAGCAGAGATAAACACATAATTGAGGCGATACAGCTAACAGAATAAAACAAGTAAAAATATATTAATATCAAAATATATACTTACACAGACAGGTAGATACTTACATACATACATACAAACATACAATATAGACAAATATACCATATACACATAGAATCATGAATTTTAATACAAACAAATATGTATGTCAGGATAAGCAAATAAAAAGACACAATGACTAGCAGCAACACTATTACAGACTTGCAAGATCTTTGTAGTTTTTGCGGATTTTATTTTTAAAGGCAAACTTGTTAGGAGTTTTTTTAATATCGTACCAGAGTCGTGAAAGCGTATGACTTAGATAAGTAATTTCAAACCACTTTTCACCAAAGCTTATTTGAAAAAACAACGTGACAGGCAATAAGCCTGTGGCCATCTAAGGGTCCCAGGCAATACAAATCGAACATACATGCGAGATTGAATTCGGGTCTCCTGATTCAGAAGTAGATCCCGTAGTAACTCGGCAATCAATGCCGATAATAATTTTGGATAATTTCGACAAAAGAAAAATTGAGATTCTCTTGTGACACAGAGAGAAGAAAACCGTAGATCTATTCTGAAAATACAAGAAAAACAATCTCTCCCAAGTTTCCAGAGATTGTTTGCAACATAAAATGATTTGCTGTCAACACTAATATGCTGTATGATTTGTAACTACATTGCAACTTTAACTTTGAACCAGTGTTTCATGTTTTCACGGTTAAATTATCAAACAAAAGTTCATTTGTTTTTGGTCCTTTGAGTCGTCTTTATTGAAATAACCGGTTAAATATATAAATTTATAGTGTCTATAACACATCTGTACACATTTCAAGGATATGCATATCTATAATACGTGCGCTAGAACTTTAATATGTCGGAATTTATTGTATCCATGTAATTCTGTCACAAAAGGCAACAAAAAATACCTCCAAATCACTCGCCTTTATCTTTCCGTATCGAATATAACACATATGAGATTAGATCGGAAGAAGAGTCTGATGTAGTGTAAGAGACACGGCACCCGACACAGCACGACCAGACCTAAACACCAATAATTTTTTAATGCACAAATATTGGCTTCAGCTGGCGAATAACCCAGGATTCATGCCTCAGCAGTCACATACGCTAGCCACTAAGCATTTAAAAAAATCATTAAGTTCACTGCTGAACATAGCCCTTTTCAAGAAAACATAACCAAAAATCGGCACATGTTTCTTAGAAGGTTTGCCCATACTCACCACGCAGGGCAACACGCAGTGTTGGTGTATCCCTCTCGCTGGTGACGCTGCTCCCCATCATTAGTCTGTGGGATTTGGGTTCGGCGATTTCGGATGGATCGGTCGCTCGATCGAGCCAAGCCAAGATCCAAGCTTGCATGGTGCGTCACGTGCAAGTGAAGGTAGCATTTGATCAAAAGGACGGTGTAAGGAGGATCATCCCATATACCCCAAGATAAAAGGAAACGCAGTTACCACCAGGTGGCGCTTGAGTCCCGCGGAGGAGTGGAACTGGCGCGCGCACAGCTCGCAGCCGTGCAGCCGCGCGCGCGAGTGCATGTTGTGGTGCATGGCCACGCTGCCCGGCTGGCAGGTCGCATTTGGGAGGGAGAGCGTGGGAAGGTTTAATCATTAGCGACGCTTTAAACGACATAGCAAAGTTCAGCAAGCGGGCAATGCTTTATTTCCTTTCGTTTATCCGTCGCTGCAGTCACTAATTAGATACCAACGCAGTGTAAATGTAAAAAGTAAAGTAGCCCCCTGGATGTGCCCAATGCTGGACAAAGGTTTCTCTTTCTCAAATATCTGAGTGGAGCCGGGAAGGGCCCGCCACGCTGCTCCAGTGCGGGTTTGCGGGCTTCACATATCCTCGAGATTATGTTTTTTATTACTTCTCGGACATTCAGATTTCCTCACGATGTTTTCCTTCACCACCGAGCACGTGGTAAATACAACACTTGGAATTTACAATCTATTAACAATTTAAGCGGTCCCAGCACCGGGGATCCTATTCATGTCACTCGCGCTATATCTATATTCCCCACTGGACATAGCCCTCGCGCCGAGGGAGGCAATTTCTTGGAGGATTTGTTGTTGTTCTTCTCTGTTTTCCATTCAGCGTGATGAGCCGCTGGGCGGACGGATCGGCGCGCACAGCACCGCGCCCCATGGGCTTTGGGTTCGATACGTACGTTTGGCAGCAGGATGCACCCCGCACGTAGACGTGGTGTAGTAGATCTATAAAAAAAAGTCTCCCCTCTTTTTTTTACCTAATTTTGCATGCTTCAACTAATCACATTACATGGGTCATACTTACACCCCGGAGGGAGAATCGAACATTCCGTTTTTTTTTAAATGCCAACGAATGCACAGCTCTCCAATCTGCCAATGACGGCGAAATATCCATCTAAATATGCCGAAACCCAATCTCATAGAATAGCAAGAGCAGCATCACACGTGCTGCGGTAACGGCGCTGCGCTCACCGACCCGCTTGCCCAGCGTGGTGAGCGTGGGCAAATCTTCATCAAGCCATCTTCTTTATCAGCTTTCTTCGATAGGCTCTCGTCGAAGAAGTATCAACCTTTTGAGAACTTGCGTGCATGAATGCGGCGTTGTCCATACCGCGTCACAGCTGCAGCGCCGTGGACAGATTTGACCAGCAGTGCAATTACATAGGCCGATGGAGAAGATACACCAATTAAGGAATGTGCTTTCATAACGTGGTAGAGCCAAGCGCAGTCTTCAGCTGCTGCTCGAATGGGCCGGCTCGACCGGTTTAATACCACGACCTCTCAGAATACCGGCGTGTGAAGTAGAGCCATCTTTTGCTTCTGCGTTTCGTTAAGTGAGTGAGATAACCGGAGGCCCACTCCCCCTCCCCATTCCACTCCTTATCCTCCTTCCCATCTCCCAAATACCCTTATAGGCCGGCGACGCATCTGTAGCTCCTCTGGTGTTGCAGATGTATGTATGGGCGACGGTAATCACTTACCATTAGGTGAACCTTTTGCTCGTTTGCCGCCTTTCTCATAAAAAAAAATGTTTCTTCCGTTCCCCTTTTTCTAATAATCCCACGACTCACCGCAAGCGAAACGCCGCATATCTCACAGATGTGTCTCTCGTTGGGGGGACAGAAGGAAGTGCCGGGATGCTGCTTGTAGTGGTGGCTCATGCACAGGGTCTGCGTGTCGAAGTGTTTACCGCACTGAAACAATCATTGTGAACAGGAGCCTTTAGATAATGTACCATCATCGGAATATTAAAAAGTATAAACTCCCACGAACGTATACCCCCCAATTCTGTTGTTTTTTTTTATTTTTTTATTAGATCGGGTGGGGACAAACATGCTGCAGCCTATAGAAGTTTTACAGATGCGTTGTCACCCCTGTCTAATCTAATTATACTTGCTCTCTACCGACCACCTTTCTAAACGGAATCACAACAATGGTCGCGCTGCGGATTGGCGGCAGAAACGGGTGAAGAGGCGGTATACCAATCCAGACGGCTCCTGGGCAGAGGTTAAGCCTGCCCCACCCACATAACTCCTGATCTCTAAATACTAATACTAATACTAATAAAATACTAATACTACATTGTACAAAAACCTTACAATGGACACCAGCGAGTGAAGTTTACGTTTCGATGGTTTTTATCACCTAGTGTCGTGGGATGTGGTGCTGGTGGTGCTCGAAGCATTGCACACACTTAGGACTGTAGGAACAAGGGTGGATGTGCGGAAGGAGAACCCTTTCTCACTTCAAAACTTTTTCTTTTGTAATATTATAATGTATTTCCGCGACATACCCGCAGTTTCTTTTAATAAAATACTATACTAGCTTTAGCCTGCGACATCATCCGGGTACTGTCGTTTATGTCGTTTCTTAATAAATCGACACGTTGTTTGTTCACATGCTTCCCGAACAGTATTCCTTTTTTTTTTAATTGGGAAAGGCGGCAAACAAGCAAGCGGCTCACCTGATGGCAAGTGTTTACCGTCGCCCACGTACATCTGCAACCCCAGAGGAGCTACAGGTGCGTTGCCGGGCTTTAAGGATATTTGGGGGATGGGAGGGTGGTTGTGGATATGGAGGAGAGGGGAGAGGGCCTCCGCCCACCTCACTCACCGACCGAAACGCTAAAGCACAAGATTCACTTCACACCATGCATCTTTTATGGTTATACACAGGTTTGTACAAATTTATAATAGTATAGATTAAAATTAATTACCTGATGGCATGTGGTGGGCTTCCGTTTGTTCGTTCTGCCGATCTTCAGTCTTTTGTATCTCCTTTTCGGAGCCGGCGCGTTCTCTGTGCTGCTGTGAAATGATTGACGGTTCACCCAATTGTTTAACCTCACTCAGTATCTCCCGGCTTATGACAGGTGGCGCAATAACCAATTCAAATTTAAAAGTAAAGCTGCAGCCTGTAAGTGCCCACGGCAGGGCAAAGGCCTCTTTCTCAAATATCTAAGGGGACTTTGGGGCCGTGAAGTGCCATCTTTCTCCAAAAGACAACCTCTCCGGCACGCGGTACACCCCGCTAGCAAACACACGGGGCTCTGTCGACGAAGCGATGGCGGAATATCCATCAGACCTACTACTAGAGTCAACGGCCATGCGCTCACCGACCCGCTTGCCCGGCTTCGTGCCCATCAGCTTGTGCCATGGGAAAACCTCTCAAGAAATGCACTCGAACTTATGCTGCCGGAGTCTACGTACACCTCTTTTGGGAAACCAGAATAGATAGTAAAAAATATACTTGAATTCTTCTTCGTGAAATAGCTTCATCGATTGAACTGAATTTTAACCTGATAATACTTTTGGACTTTCGCTAGGGCATTACTTACTAGGTGCCACTCTCTTACCTAGATGTGTCGCTGATCACCAGTGCAGCGCTGTCTTCTCCGTTTGAGGGTTACAGAGAGCCAGAATAATAACAAACTGTGAGGCGGCGCACCGTCCTTGTCCACGGGGCTGACCACGCACCTGTTACCTTCATCGATTGAAGCTGTTCGCAGATGTACATGGGCTTAAGTAACCGCTCAACATTAGGTCAATTGTCAGCTCGCTTGTCACTCGCTGGGAAAGAAAAGAGAAGCATAACCGGCAACCTTCTCACTCACTCCAAATCGGCGTGAAGCGCCGAACTGTTCAGATGCTCCGCATACGCTTGCCCGGTCTCGAACTTGATCTGGCAGCGTTCGCAGAATGTGTCACCGTCTTGTTGCAGCTGCGGCTTCTCCTGGTAAATGAAAAAAAAAACGAATGAAAACTAAGATGGAGCCCGTGGTAGTCGGAGGGCACAGCTGTGACGCGCTCTGGCCAACGCCGCATTCACGCACGCAAGTTCACAGGAGGTTGATACTTCATCGACGAGTGCCTATCGAAGAAAGCTGATAAAGAAGATGGCTTGATGAAGACTTGCCCGCGCTCACCACGCCGAGCAAACGGATTGGTGAGCTCAGTGCCGGTAGCCTTGCACTAGTGATGCTGCTCATCATCAACTTGTCTGCGAGATTTGGATTTGGGCAATTCAGATAGGTTGTCTGCCATCATTACATTGTGCAGGTGAAGTTGTCCTTAAGTAAAAAAGATGGTATGCACCCCCTAACAAGACACCATACTCCGGTCGATTGAGTTCGAATTAAAGATATAATTAGGACAGGTATAAAATTTTGTTCAGGGAGCCGTAAATATATTCTATGATCTTACTAGTAGGATCTTACTACAGAATTTTCTATACACTTAAAGTGCATCGTATGCCTTTTGGATTGAAAAATGTTCCGTCAACGTTTCAAAAGTTCTAACGAAACGCGTGAAACGAGATGTTACACCGACCAGATAAAGAGAAACAATGGAGATTGTCAGAAGTTGGTCGGCGATATTTTATTAGGCAATCCAACAGCGATTTACAAAACAATGAATACATCACTTTTATCATTAAACAAGGCGAATATGTCAAAATTTTATATACAGAAACATTTTCGTTTTATGTATGTATACATTCACGCCTTGTTCCCAACGGGGTAGGCAAAGACTTCTTCCACTTGCTACGGTCCTGACATACGTTTTTTGCTTCTTCCACTCTTATCAATCTTCGCATGCATGCTCGTTGGTGTAGAGTACTCTTGACCTGGCCTTTTTTCAGAACGTCTCCCATTTGATCGTGAAATGTTCGCCTAGGTCTTTTCGTTTTATTGGACGAAATATTATTAATTTTAGAGTGTGTAACCCAACTCCAACCCTCGCTCCCACAGCAATTGAGCTGACTGCCGCTGGGAGTGGTGGGACGGACAGAACTCATCTCAGCGGGCGCCATCCGCTCCATATAAGACAGAATAATGCAACGTGTATGAATATGAATAAAAAGAATAAATTAAACTACAGTTATTTCATATATGACATGCAGAAATGACCTTAAGTCATGATTTTTTTTTTTACTGACAATAATAAAAATTAATTTACAAATTTTTGGAGTCAAAATTACAAATATTAAAAAATATCCCGTGACTAAACTATAGCAATAATTTAATTTAATGTCGTCCAGTCGCATCCAGTAGCATCGCGAGTGTACATGTGTGTGACATGGGTGTGACGTCACTCACCGTGTCACCGATGTGCCGCACGCGCTTGTGCTGGTGCAGGCCGGCTTCACTCACGAACGACGCACCGCACAATTCGCACACGTGCTTGCTTCTGTGCGTGCGTAAGTGCGTGTAGAACGTTGATAAATGTCTAAAGAATAAAATACCTTGAAAATTTGTATAACTAATAAATAATACAAGTAACAAAATATAATTTAACCTCGCTATAGGAAATAAACGCTTTCAAATGTAAGTCACAGTGATAACGATCTTGTTAAACCTGAATCGCCGTTTATGATCCCTGAAGACAAAGGTCAATAATGAAGGACTAAAGTAAGGTAAATTTAACCTCTTACTTAATTTTAGTCAAATGAACGAAGCCCAACAACCTTTACACAGTTATTATATAAGGGCTCGAGCCAACCCTCATGCGCTGCAGCCTACATGCACCATGCCCACAGTATGGCTATGGACGAAGGATGAAAGTAAAATTAAGCTTCCACTCACTTAAACTGCTCACCGCAAAGGTTGCACGTTCTAGTTACGTCCGAATGTGTTTCTTCGTGCATTAGGGCTGTTGGTCTGTAAAATTAAATTGATATAATGCAAAAAAAAAGAGCAAATGGATTACTTTTCGAGAAAAAAAAATAGTTTAGTTTAATTTAAAAAAATACTAAAAGTTTACGTTGCTCCTGATGCAGATCCAGGCCGGCGGAAGTGTAAATTTTAATTTTGTTAAAGACAAAATATTTCTTTAATAACAGTTCGGTTACACGACAAATGTAGTTAGTTGGAAAAAGTGTAATTGGCATGTATTAGTAAATTTTCAGAGTTTACAGTTGTCTTCTGCAATCTCTTTTAGGTTTTTGATTGTAAATAAACCGCAGCGCGTTGATTAATGTATTAAAGTTATACGCTATGGGCCATTAAATTTCCTCAAAACTTACTTAACACGAAATTTTTTAGGTTCAGCTAGTGGAAGCGTAGTTTAATCAGTGGGCGTACCGCAAGGTCAATTTTCGATCCGCCTTTATACTGCCTTTACACTCATATATAAGATACATAAGAGATATATAAAAGCATAGCATCTACCCCCAAAACAAATGTCAAAGTCGACTTTTAACTTTAAGTGAACTAATAAACAATTCAAACATATCAATTTTATTAATTATTATTTTCAATGCAAAATAATAATACATTTGAACTCACTCGATCGCCACGACGAGCTTGCAGACCAAGCACTCGTACTTAGTGTAATGCTTACGTATGTGCTTGCGTAGATAACACTTCAACGTGAAGCGAGTATGACAAAAACGGCACTCGAACGGACCAATAGACTGCAACGTAATTAACAGTTATACACAGAGCTCCATGGACTGGTAGGTGATGGTGGGTTTAGACAGATTGCAGACTCCTTCTGAGCCTAAGGAGTCGTCTGGGTTGGTACCACACTCTTGTCCATTGCTGCCGCGCAACACCAGCGCAATAACTGACAGTGTTCCGTTAAGGTACAGAGAGCCAGTATAATTAGGAGCTCCACGCTCCGATTGGAGTTGTTTGCCGATGTCCGTGGGCTGCCGTGGCCACTTACCATCAGGTGGACTGTTTTCCACCCCCACACAATAAAAAAAAGCAAGTATGTTAGGAACCATAAAGCAGAATACAAGTTCTATTTTCATGTGATCTAACGATCAACCTTCATATTTTAAGCATTAAAACTTAAAACTTAAACTTTAAAACTTACTTATGAAATTAAGTTAATAATAATAAAAAGTTTACATATATATATTATACACCTTAAACATACAAAGGAGGTAAAGACAAACGAAAATCGCCACACAAGACATTTGGATTGGTGATTGTAATTGAATGTAAACATTAAATTAGATATACCTACATAGCCATCTGTCTGCTTATTTAAGCAGACAGATGGCTATGTAGTTTTAATTTAATATTTACTTATTTATAACTAATTTAGTATTTACTAAATATGCGTAATTTATGTTTTTTTTAGTTAGAGTCTATCCTCTCAAATTTTTCTAGCTCTAAAATTTTGCACTTACCGGGTCATGCCGCAACTTCAGGTGACGCGTCATTATATCCTCCTTAGAGAAGAACTTATAGCAATCCTTACAATGATAACTTGCTTGCACATATTTTAGATCCTCAGCACGCTTCTCAAATTCTTTCACAGCTTCCTTCTCAGTCAGACTAATCTTCCTCCACTTGCTCGGATCCAAGGTTTTGCTTTGTAGTCTTGCGAACTTGTGATTAATTGCTGCATTATCTTTTCTAATTTTCTCAATTTTTCTATTCTTTCGCTTTCTGACTCCATTCTTAACTGGTACATTTTTATTTTTTTTAATCTGGCCTGTTTCTATACACTTTCTTTTAAGCGCTTTTGACTTTTCGTGCTCCACATCTGTAATTTCTACACATATATCTTCAGGCTTTATTTCTTTTTCTGGAATAAATATTTTCGTTAAACTTGGTGAATCACTTTCTCTGATCGGATCATTATCAGAAGCAGCTGCATTATCATCAGAACAAGAAAATTCATCTGTTACAGATTCTATTGCTTTATTTAATAATCTGTTTACAGTATGTGATAAATTGGAATTGGACTTATCATTTAAATTATCTTTTTTGTTTTCATCATTACTATTTCCAAGAATTTCATCATTGTTCACAACTTCCGGTTTATTATTATCATCACACTCATCTTTGAAATATTTCCTGTCAATAACATCATTCTGTTTATCATTAATTAGAAAAGTTTTCACACGGTCATTGACTGTGATAATATCTAACATCGACTGAAGATTTAGACTTTTCCCATCAAATTCATGAATTGCTTGATAAGTAAGCTGAAAATTAAGAGGCAATTCAAAAATATTTCAGGGCATATGAACAGTAGTAGCATAGGTGTCAGAATGGTGGCTTTCATTTCATAGTATGTGAGTGATTTGGGTGTCGCATTCAGTTGCCAAAACAACTAAAATTGTTTATTGCAATTTTAATTGCTGAATTTTCCACATGCTTTCCGTGGTAGGACAACACCGACCAAGTGCGATAGACTCGCGCACCGAGAATTCCATAGAAAAGAGAATTAATCAGTGTTATTTGTTGTCTTTGTTTCAGTGCGAGCCTGACTCAGACTAGATCAGTTTTTATTATTTATTGTATGACTTTAAAAGTTTTTTTTTCTTTATTTGTTAGGATACCAGTCAAAAAACACAAGTTGTGCCAGTACTCTCACACCAGTGATGCTGCTCCCCATCAAAAGTACATACATAGCAGATGCATATGATGAAAAACTACAAAAAGAAGAACATGTGGAAATCTTTACATTCCTTAATAATAATAATCTTTGTTGGCAGGAATCTGGGTAAGAATTTTATATTCATGATTATCCTACATATGTAAAAAATTAAATTGATTGTTTTAAAAATGATTTGTGAATATGTAACATTTTCAATTTAAGATAGTAAATAGAATCAGGTGTTACTCCGCGGAAATCCATTAAAGAATTTGGAAAAATAACCTTAATCAATTCCGTACAAAAGAAGAGAAGTACCAACTCCTTCGCCACAACTATCTCCCACACAAGCAACTATACTTGATACTGGGTGTTATATACCACCAATATTTATTACACAATATGTGTTTCACCTCGGAAAAACAACTTACCACTTGCAAACAAGGTATGTCAAGTGATTATGACTCTTAAGGCTTTCTATAGATCAATTAATAATCTTCAAATAGGTAGGTTGATAAATCAGTTGTTATTGCCTTTCCAGATATAATATGTGCATAGGCTCCTAAATATACACAAGACAAAAAAAACTGCCAGAGCATACATAACACTGAAATTGATATTAAAATAATCAAGAACACTTAATTGGCAAAAATAGAATACATTTTAACACTCACCGGTCCGTTTAATAATAAGGCTTTCAGTGCTCTCTGACCTTGATAGCATTTTTCCTTAAACTTATGAAACTTATAGAGTAACATAGCACATTCATAACAAAAATAGAGAGGCAAGTCATCATTTTTGTTAATCTGTCGACAAAAATAATTAGTCCTAATATAGTCTTTCAAAGTTTCAACTAGGTATTGTTCTTTTTTATGGATTTAACCAATGTGATGAGCACACATAACCCTGTAGTACTCCACATAGCAGTTGCAGTCCAATCAGCTTACAATTGTTAACAACCACTTAAGTTTAAGTGATCATAGGTACTGGATTTGAATCGGAGCTGAAGTTTAGGTGCACCTCAAATCATTGATTTTCGGGGCAGCTTGTTGTGTTACACCCATTGTCGGTAAAGAGGTGCGAGTGTCGTTGTGTTTTCATGAACACTTGTGGCATTATATCTCCTACATAGTTGACAATTACCAGTAGTATTCGGAAGTTGCCTCCATCGTTTAAATTGGGAAAGAGGTCATCACCACCACAACTGAAGGTCCCTGCATTATACTGGTCACCTTTAAAGTAACAGCCTGTAAGTAGCCACAGCTGGGCAAAGGCCTCCTTCTCAAATACTAGTATCAGAGAGGGTTTAGGAGCCGGAAAGGGCCCGCCACGCTGCTTCAGTACGGGTTAGCGAGCTTCACATATCCTCGAAATACTATTTTTATTATTTCTCAGACATGCAGGTTTACTCACAATGTTTTCCTTCAACGTTGAGCATGTGGTAAATACAGCACTTAAAATTGTTATTAACAATTTTAGTGGTGCCGGCACCGGGAATCGAACCCAGGTGACTCGGCGCTCTGTGACACTAAAGTGAGCGCCCTGACCACTATGCTACCACGGCTATCACCTTTAACATAACTTATTAGTCTAAAGTAATTCATAATTTATTTCAATTTGAACTTAGTAGCAGTAGTAGAAAAGTATCTTAGTTTTATTTAATGATAATGAAAATATGAAATATATTTAAGTGCATAAAACTACTATGCTTTTAAACCATAACCAAAAACAAAGAATGTTAAAACTATGACTATTACATTTATTAAATTTGTTTTGCATACTATACATGTTAAAGAAATTGTAAAGATACTTTCAACTACAACAGTGCATACATTTATAATACGTAATATTTACGTAAATATATTTACTCCTGAACACCGGTGCTGTAAAGCACTCATTCGAATCGTCGGGAATATAAAAACAAAATTAAACGCGTTAAAATACGGAAATAATGGTTTGATTTCAAACTAATCAACATCATGATCACCGGAGTTGTATACATAATGTCATAATTCCGGAGATGTATGACTCGCAAGTAAAACCAGTTAAATAGCCTTTTATACTTACTTACTTTTAAAGCTGTAATTTCTTCATAACACAACTTCAGTTGAAATTGGTCATATTTGTATATTTTTACACCAGTCCGAAGACATATTCTGCATATTTTAAGTTCTGCCATACTCTTTTAGTAATTCTAATAAAATTCCACTTAATTACGTGTGTACGAGAAAATTCATTTTATTAGTATTAATGTTTTTTAATTTTTAATCAAAACGAAGTAGAACATAGAGTAAATATTAGGGATTTGGTACTTTACTCTTTGAATTAAAAAAGGGTTATTACACTGGACGGATAGAGAGCATCAAATAAATATATAAGTTTTTTTCAAAAAACTTAAGTTACTAATATAAATATCCAAATTTATTCTATAAATAATAAGTACTGTTTATTTTAATTCGTATAGCCTGCACGCCACTGCTTACGGATCCCTAATTCGGAAACGATCAGTATTATTGGGCGAAGCGAACGCGCCCCCGTTTGAGTCATTTTATGAATCCTATATCCTCAAGCCTTCTTCTAAGATCCTTCTTGTTCCCTCCTCTTCTTAGCACTCAATAGTTTTGAGCGGAAGTAAGATGAATATATATTGTACTAAATAATTGTTATCTTCTAACCCACATTGAATCCTACTGGTGACAGCGATACTAAAGTTATTAGCTGTGTTTTTTACTTCTTTCTATATGTGCGTGTCGTAAGAGGCCACAAGGGAAGGGCCTTGAAACAAATTAAAATGTTACCGACAGATGGCGGGATAACCATCTCGAAAAATACCAGACCAAAATTAAGTAGTAACGGGCAACAGCGTTCTAGGTACGAGGCGTTTGGTGCGATCGCCCATCTGCTTACCGAGCTTAGGGATTACGGCAATTCCTCCTTATGGAAGAGTCCTGTCTTCTATTAGACTATTCAAAAGCTGTTAAGGCAAGCCAGTTAGCCTATCTGCCAGTTGATTGTTTCGTAAACTGTCTTTTCTTCTTAGTACAGGGGTGATCGATGTTATAAAAACAAGTGCTTGTGAGTGTTTTACTTTTGTTGTTCTAACAAAACTTTAGTGAATGAGAAACATCAAGTTACTGACGAATGGACGATAGTTTAACAGGCTCAAGAATCGTAATGGAAATTATTCCGTAATTTTTCTGGAAATCTCAAGAATCGTGATGGCCATTATGTCGTAATTCTGCTTAAAACATCTTTGAAATTACTCATTGTCTTTGTAGCCAATGCCACGATAACTTTCTACTAAAACGTTGGTTGTGCTGTGCATACGACTTACAGTATAGAGATGTTGATCTGTGGTTGCGATTTATTAGCTAGCTTTTAATATTGTTGTTTGACAATTGCTATTTGTCATATATATTCAAACGCTTGTCAATGTCCAGCAATAAGCTATTATCGCAAGGCATATGAACGAAACACAAATAATATTAGATTTCTATAAGAATTAAGTAGAGTTAAAAAAACTCGCATCTTTTTAGATTATGTATTATTGACGGTTCAAAATATCCCTTGTTAACTACAGTTAAATTAAATACCTTCCATACAATGGGACTATTATCAGACCCTGAGTACGGTTCGGTGAAATGGGTTAGAATCCTCAAGAGAGTCCACGGACCGCTGTGTTTCCTGTGCTACATTGGTGCAATAGTTTGGTTCTTTATGCTGGCAAATAAAGAGTTCAATAACGAGACTTATTTTTCGGAGAATGCTTTGCTTCCTGGTCTGGTTACCAAGGAGTTCAATGCAGAATCATCAGCCTACAAATTTTACAGCGAATTTTTACAAGAGTTGGAGGTTTGTATTTATTCTTTTCCATTTCTTTTAAAAATTACTATGGTTAGAAGTAGATTAAATTAAAAATAAAATTATATCAAAAATTTCATAATAAAGTAAATTGAATTGAATTAAATACTATATAATGATTCTAAATATTTTCCCACTGTATAGAAATATTTTCGACGAAAGTTATATACCTACGAAAGTATCCTATCCTTGCAATATTGATAACTCTTCCAATCACTAGTCTGCAGGATTTATTATTGGCATATTCTGATGAATATTTAATAAAATTTGTGACTAATAGTGGTCAGCTACTAGTCATATTCATCTATCTGCAGGCCACTCCTCCTTCATTGGATATGGGAAGATAAAGATGAGTTAGTGCCTCTGTTTGTCTGTACATTTGTGGCAGAACAATAATGCCACCCTTTTTGAAATTGACCAGGAGGACATTGTCATCATCATATAAAATATATACCTTAACATGGTCTCTTCCAAAAGAAGGATTTGCCATAATTTGCCACACTAGGAATGCAGATTGGTGATTGCAGTACCAGACATCTCACACCTTAGATGCTGCTTACCAGGCATTGGTTTGTATAATTTGGACTGATTATCGAGATTGTTATTCTGCCATCTGCCGGTAGTCATTGCAATTATCAAGGCTTTTCTCTTAATTGCCTCTAAGGACACATCCACAGGAAAAAAGGTGTGGAAAATTCTTATGCCTATGCCACACAGTTACTCATACAGTTTGTATCATGTTACAGGACAAATATGATGAAATAGATGACATGCCGGTACCGTGGCTGGTTGCCAAGATGTCACAATTACATTTGGAAGTGTACACACATAACTTCACTCTGAACTATCCCATGGGACAGGGCCAGGTAAGGATGGTGTTCATTATCATCTTCATTTTACTCTCATGTAAATTTCTTTATAGTTGTCGCTTATAGACTCCCATACCATTTGATCAATGGAGCATTATTTTATGGGTTATATTCGAGTAATTAATGGGAAGGGTAAGAACTAAAATAAAATATATTAATGAATTTGTTATTTACAAATATGGCAGTGTTCAGCTAGTAGGAATGTACTTAGGTTTATTATTTATTAGGGTACATTGTACTGGACAATATTTTTTTAAATGTACAACCACTTCATTATGAGGTTACTCTGACGAAGAAGAAACACACAAGAGAACCTGTAGGTCATCTTCTTCTTCTTTCCGCTGGAGTCTTTGCAAAATGATCATACAAATGCATACTAGGTTTCTCTTCTTCTAGTTGTTTCTTCTTCTTCTGCCTGTTCAACTACAGATAGACTACTACATAGAGCAGATGGATGTGTGATTATAGTGCCCTCACCTTTAGCTGGAGATGTGGTAGCCTAGTGGTTGTGGGTCTCGCTTTAATTGCATAGCGTGCGAGTAACCTGGGTTCAATTCTCGCTGTTCACCACATTCTACGCGTTGAAGGAAAACATTGTGAGGAAATCTGCATGTCTGAGAAAAAAAATATTTCGTGAACATGTGAAGTCCGCCAACCCGCACTGGAGCAACATCTTGGGCACTTCCTGGCTGTGGGAATTTAGAGGCTGCCCCTATATTTATTTATTTATTTATTAAGGATCACCAACAAGCTTAACACAATTTTTTTTTATAAAAATGTTTAAAAGAAAGGCATGTGCCACCGTGTAACAAAACAAACAGAGGAGGATTAATAATTAAAATAAAGACAAATGTAATAATTAAGTAACCTACGATTTTCTCATATAAATTATTGTGTAATGCCCTCCATTCGGAGCTCCGTTCTATAGCTAAGTTCCGCTACTTCTGAGCTTAGAACTTAGCTAGGTCTAAGCTCAGAAGTTTTACTTCAAAGTATGACTATATCCACTTTTTTATATTCCTCATTATAATTTCTACCCATTTCTAACCATTCTTTAAAAAGATTTCTTTGATTGATAGTACAGTACCCATATATCATTAGATGGGTATTTAGCTTGTTTATAACCCCAATTTATTAAAAATATGTCTATGTTTTGGCATGTTCGGATAGATTTTCCAGCCTCAGTTAGTAGCTAGAACTTTCAATTCCTTTCCAGTGGGTGATTGATTAAAGGCTAATGGTTTCTATCTAGGTCTTCAAAGGCACCAATGTATACGGAATCCTGCGTGCGCCTCGAACCGCCTCACTCGAGGCTCTGGTGGTTTCAGCGCCTTTCCGTTCACTTTCCTCCCACCAAAAGGGCACTGCTGCTGGCATAGCACTAATGCTAGCCTTTGCCAAGTTTGCCAGGCGTAAGTTACAGTTTTTTTCTTATCTGTCTTGATTAGCCGAATAACAGTTCAGATTTTGAGATGGTTAATCTGCCATCATAGCTCATCGTAAATTCAATATTTAAAATTGTTTTTAGCAATTTTACTTGTATCGGCACCTATATCCGAAGCCTGCTCGATTACTTCCGACCGATTTTAATTCGGAATCAATCGAGTTTGATTCGAATTCGTGCTAATCGCCGTATTACGGGAAGCGATGCAAGCGCGCAATCGATTGGTGTTACAAATTGGAACTAATTAGAATCGAATAATAAGTAATAATCGAGAAACTCTTTCGGACTGAAAATAAGCTGTTCATGAACACTACAATTTTTTTATATGCTATTAATAATATGTGAATGTCGAAAAATTTTTGTATTAATTATTAGGTTGTTTCGAATATGCACAAACAAGAAAATCAAGAATGTATGTTGCCATTAGGCCAGTTAAAATAAAGTGACAATGCCCACATGACTTTTTCTTACAGAAATCTGTAACCAATTAAATTTTTAATTACTTACAAACACAATTATATAAATTGTAGAGTGTTACCAGTGCACTTAGCAATTGAAAACTTTATGATCTTGTTATTCGATACGAATTAGTTAGGCTATATGCATTCAAAGTCGAGTTAGAATAGAAAAATCGAATCGAAAACAATTTCAAATTCGAATCGCGCTTCGGGAGACCGTTCGTCCATTTGTCACTCGCGTACGTGTTTAAGCATATATGAAAGAGTGTAAAGCAGTGAAGACAGTGGTACCTCCGGGGTCAAGGTGTTGCCACTGTCTTGGCAATGTAAAGGGACACTGCAAATGTGTTGATTATTAAAAATCTACTTTAGTCCACTACTCAACACAGGCCTCTCAAATAAAGCATCAACAAAACGCTACATATATGTCTTGGAAGGTTTGCCCATAAACACCAAGTTGATGAGCCCAGTGGCGGCGCCCTCGCACTAGTGATTCCAGCTCCTCATCACAAGTGGGATTTAGATATGGCAAAGTTGGATGGATTTTCCACCTTTATACTGTCGTCAGAGCTTTGTTTGTTTGCCACGTGAAATTAAAGTTGGTATTCGGAGAGACATGGACGTCGATTAATAATAATAAAATAGAAATATGAATGTCATATTTGGTGGAATAATTTAATATAATTTTTTTTCTTAAATGAACATCTCTACTCTCAGCACAAAAATATTGGGCGAAGGATATCATTTTTCTTATCACTGAATATGAGCAACTCGGAATGCAGGCATGGCTAGAAGCCTATCATGGTCTAAGGAATGAACCCGGCACTTTCTATACCAGTCTCGGTAGCTTCTGGGAGCCTGATACACCGTCGTTAGATCTGGGAAAGTTAACGTCAATGATAGAATGGGGAGAAGATAATACGAGATGTCTAGATCCAGGGAAACTGCAAGGAAGGTCTGGCTCAATACAGGCTGCAATAAATCTGGAGTTTGAAACACCCAAAATTAGTAAGTTTATCTATTTCTAGATGCTTTTATTAACTTCTCCTGTAATATAAAGGGAAATCACATGCGTTTTATTTGAATTATTAGGCTAATTCATTTTATTTAAAAAATATTTTATTTATTTAGTAAATTTTTTTTCAATATCTCTTAATATAATTATGACCAATAGTTCTGATAAATTTTCGCTAAATGCCAATGAGGATCCTACCTATATACAACAGTCACGCCTATCATCGCCTGAAATAAGAAGAAATAACGGATTCCTAGTTGTCACAATTTAGCTTAACGGGGTTCCACAATTCACTTTTCTCCTCTCCGAGAGACCTCTGGAAGAACGTGTGGGGTGGCGGGACTTGTAGCCGGGTCTACTCATTACCAAAAAAAAATCGGTACATATGTACATACCAATTATTCAATTGTATATACCAATTCTCCGCCTTTATATATGACAGTTCTCTTTCATAAAGTTTCAGGCAAAGGCACTGAAAAATTAACTCTACTTTCAGAATACATAGAGGTGAAAATTGAAGGGCTAAATGGACAACTGCCAAATCTGGACCTGGTGAACTTGGTTCACAAGCTCTGTGTGAAGTCCGGCATACACCACTCCTACAAGAATAGGTAATAGCATCATTAATTTCAGACGACGAGGCTTTGCTCCCCACTTTTGTCTCCAAGTCACTCAATGATTATCATAGATGTCGCTACAGTAGTCCACAGTAGCGACATCTATGTCACTGCACAAGAAGCTTGAAGGCATAATTTAATTGGAAGACTAAGGAAATCACATTTGAAGATGGCACTATTAACAACACATCTTCTTCAACAAATTTTATTAGCTGGTAGACTCCTCTGTCTCGGAGTCGTCTGGGTGGATACCACCCGGTCACCCATTTCAGTAGTTCAGCAGTGGGACTAGTGTTGTGTTCCGGTTTGAACAGTATGGAGAGCCAGTATAATCACGGGCTGTGAGTGGGTGTGTGTGTGGGTGACATATCTGTAACCTTCTTCGATTGATGTGATTCGCGGCTGTCCATGGGTTGCTATAGCCACTTACCACCAAGTGGTATGTTAGTTAGTTTTAATTTTTAGTTGGGCGTTTTTTGAACCTTCATCTGACAAATCTATATTCTTATATAGTGACTCTTATGAAACTCATTGCATCGTTGCACTACAGAACGAAACATTCAGTGGTCTATAGTCTGTGGTTCTGAAGTAGATAACAAAAATCTGTATCTTTTCCATTATCTTTACTATTACTTTGACAGTTATTCTTGGATACGGCGTAATAAAATGGACGAATGGGCCAATGGGATTTGGACAATGCTCAGCATGATCAATACACAGTTCTCCGGTGTAAGTATTGATGGATCATTTAATAATTCACTTGCATTTTCAACCATAACCATTTGGAATATTACTATTGACATCATCAACATCATCATCATTTCAGTCGTATCACAAGTCCACTGCTGAACATAGTCCTCTCCCAAATATTACATTTATTATTATTACCCTTGTATTGTTGAAAAATTACCTTAACAGCCTGTAAGCACATACACGTCACCCCTCTGAGGAGGATGATTCGCCATGATCGCCACGCTCGGCGATCGGATTGGGGATCGCAGTACCAGAGACCTTGGACGCCACTGGCCGTCATCGGTCTGCATGATACATCGTTATTTTTAGAGATGCTGCGTGTCGCCTCTTACGACACCCGGCGGGAGGAATTTCAACGGCGGTTTCTTGCGCCGATGTCGCACGGCTAATAATATTTTAATTCATTTTAAGGTACCAAACGGTAATCACGGGTTATTCCATCGTTTCGGAATAGAAGCTGTGACGCTGGAAGGACGGGACGCGACGGACCCGGCCGGCGTGCCCCCTAAAATCAACTCCCTCCCAGCGGCCAACTTCTACAAGCTCGGCATTGCGATGGAGAGCATATTAAGGTCTCTGAACAATTTGCTCGAGAGGTTTCATCAGAGCTACTTCTTCTATCTTCTTGCGGCAACTAATAGATTTATTTCTATCGGTAAGTATCGAAACTAATTGCTTTATTGTATCAACTCTTACGACCATATAACCAATACTGGGGTGGTTAGAGGTCCTGACGTTTATTTCATTCATTCGTTCATTCTATGTGAAGTTCTCGTCGTACATAAGAGCTCTACAGAAGCCAAAATAAAAAAATCCCTGACTTTTTCAAAACTTGGGCACGACTTATGTCGTTGACCTAAACACTAACACGGTGACAGGCTCGCCACTTGTCACCGTTTATGAGAAATAAACGGTGTCAATATATTATTATAAGCTAAATTTTTGTTTGTATATTCAATGTAAATACGTGGATTTTGGATAAAGAAACCGATCTTGCAACGTCTTCGTTTTGGAGAAGATTCATTTTCGTATTATCCATTAAGATTTAGATGAAGAAACGTATAAGCTGTGTCATTGAATGAATGAATGTATGTGGCAGCCTAATGGCGAGCACTTAATTTAAATCTTTACAGTTGTTACGAAATTTCTAGAAATTAAAAATAATTGCAAGATCGATTTCTTTATCCAAAATCAAATGTATTTACATTTAATGTACAAACAAGAATACACCTTATGGTAGTGGGGATAAAGCACTTAGTTGTGTCAACTCACTTCTCACAAATGCTTATTTGATACGTGACATAATAAACAATAAGAATTGATATTGGTCAAACTATTTACTTAGGTCGTAGAATAAATACAATTTGATTTCAGGACAATACATGCCGTCGCTATGCCTCCTATGCGCAGCGATGCTAATTAGGGCTCTGTCCCTTTGGGTTAGTATACAACAAGACGAGGAAACCGAGAAGCAAGGAAAGAAGGAAACTTTGAAAGAAACTCTTAATGAGGATCAAGCGAAGGAGACCTTAAAAGACACACTTACAAAGGAGGAGGAGCAGACTGAGGAGGAAAATGATGAAGAATCGAAGGAGATCGTTAAGGAGGAGAAGAAAGAAATAGAAAAGAGAGATAGCGGTGATAGCTTCAGTGTAGTTAACATAGGCGCGAATTATCTACTGGTTCATCTGTTGGGGTATATGGTGATGAATTCCCCGGTGATCTTCAGCCGGATAGGTAACTGCTTATCTTCTTTATGTACTAGTATTATTTAGAAAATACAAATAACACTCACTCTGATCCATGTTATCAATATTCAGAGAAGTTTTTTGGTATTGTGTTGATACCGGTTCAAATGTTTGTCGTCTATTAAGGGAATTCGATTAACAGAGTAGTATCCTGATCTAAGCTGGTACCTTATTAAACTCATTGCATTAAAATCATACCATAAATTAAACTACCTCAAACGCCATCTGTTAGTTATCTTTTGAACTAAGCTAAAATTGATTTCGTTACATTGACCTTAACTTCATTTGCTCTAGAAATATTTTTTTATTATGTCTAAGAAAGATGTGAGGGTTTCCTCACGATAATTTCCTTCACCTTCACTGAACACCTAAGCAGCTTGTTCGTTGTGCTACCCTTTCCGGTAGGTGGCGTTGTAGAATGGTTGAGAAGACGATGTGCTGCAGCGCCTTCTAGTGGCGAGTTACAACAAATTGGATAGTATAGAAACCCTCTCCATGAAAGTACTTTCGTGGTGATCGATCAAACAGTGTTAGAGTTTATCAATCTCATGTGTGGTGTGTGTGTGTGTGGGGTGTGTGTGTTTGGGGGGTGTGTGTGTGGGATTAAAATTAACCACCTGCATCAGGTTATAACCCATCTTGTGGGGAGGCCGTCTGTCGGTCTGTGGTCAAACATTGACGTATAGCTGTCATCTGCCTTCCACAGGTGCAAAGTACTGCGACCAGCACTCGGAGTTCTCGGTGTATTGTGGACTCATCGCGGTATCAGTGGCTCTGACCCTGCTCACGCCGTTCCTACCCCGTCTGCTACGTACGGGGCCCATTACCCGCGACGAGATGACGCTGGTGAACATTCTGGTGTTGATCGAGCTGGCCACGGTGTGTTTGTCAATCGGCATGCACAACTTCAGCTTGGGTTTGGTTCTCGCAACCGTTTACACGCCCCTCGCGTTGGTGGTCGGCGTGGTCGAGAAGACCAGCGGGAGGAGGCGGTGAGTGGTTTTTTTTTATAAGATATCTTCAGTCAAAGTAATCAAAAAAGTATGTTATAAATAAATAAGTATTTGTACTTATATAATTCGTTTAACTGTGCGCCAGCATCCGTTTGTCCACGTTTCAAGTTGCCGACAAAACAATCGCCGCTCTTGCCCTAGTACCTTACCTAAGGTAAACCTTTACGAATAGAGTTTGCATTTCATTTGGATTATTAGACTATTTGTCATTTGTTTTTTTATTGCTTTCGTAATTTTATTTCCAACATTCCTTAAAAAATAATGAATGCTAGTGTACTTAGTTTCAATGAAATGTCAAAAGTGTCGCATTCAGCCCCTATATGTGAGTGCTTACTACTTATATATGAAATAATTCGCATAATTCGTTTCATTTTTCGTGACGTTTTCACTTCCCAAGACTGCAACTGGAACCATGACAAATGGAAATTCACTTTAATAGTCTCTTACATAAATAAACGTTGCATTATATCCTACTTGCAGCACTGTACTTCTGCAACTAAAGCGCCTTTACTGCCTCCTTCTGCAACCCCTGTGCCTGCTGTCCCTCAGCATGATCTTGTATAGCCGGGTGCTGTTCCCGGAAGAAGATCTGCCTGACATGATGAGCAGGGGAAAAGACGCCGCCATGCAGGCTGTTATGTTCTCCATTGTCGACTCTCTGGTAAGTAAACTTTTGCTTCCATATTGGCTTCCTTATAGTTCTTTATTGGACGGGGTTAAAAACGAGCTAACAGTCTTCCTGGTGGCAAGTGGCTCCTGCAGCCCATGGGCACCTGCGAACCACTTCAATCGAAGGTTTTACTGATGCCCGGCACACCTGGGCGCTAAGATGGAATGACTCACAGCCTGGAATTATACGGTATCTCTACACCCTTCAGACCGGAACACACCTTTGTTAACATTTTTAAACGTGGTAGATCTAAGCGGCGGCTTTTGCTGCTGCTCTAATGGGCCGTCTCGACCGGATCGGTACCACGGCCTCGCGGAATACCGGCGTGAAGTAGAGGCATCTTCTGCTTCTGCGTTTCGTTCGGTGAGTGAGGTAACCGGTGGCCCACTCCCCCTCCTCATGCTCCCTCCCATCTCCCAAACACCCTTAAAGGCCGGGAACGCACCTGCAGCACCTCAGGTGGTGTTGCAGATGAACGTGGGCGACGTAGTATAAATTAATGCATAATTTTTGTTACAGATATATGGCAACTGGTTGTTCAATGTTGCCACCTCCATTCTGTTGCCGACGTGGATTATTTTTTGGCAGATTTTGTGTAATAAAGTGGAAACTGCATAGAAGATATTTTTAGACCATTAGTTATTTTTTTTTAATATTTCATACAATTATGTAAGTGTTATGACTCTAGGCCATTATGAAGGTTACATGTTAGTCTCTTTGTAAGTACCTGGATCAAAATGGGAGCCATGACAAGAATGTAATAATTTGGAAAAGAAACAAAATGGAATTTACACTAATAGTATTATATGGCTATAATAATTTGTGCAGGCATTTCAAAGACTTATAAATATTTTTTAAAATATGTTGTCTTTTTTTTTGTTTTAATATTTCTAATTCACTATCAGCTCACAGCAGCCTCTCCCAGCGGGAGGATTAAGCACTTTCACCACGCTCGGGCAGCGGCACGGCGATCGCAGAACCAGACGCCTCGCACGCTTGACACTGCTAGAGTTCTGCCACCTTCGTTCGAGCGCTGAATTTGCTGAAATAAAGCGCGAGATCCCGCTACACGGGCAAAAATTAAAACGTCCTAATTAACATGCCATGTTAACGCGAATTTATATTACAGCCGTGGTAGCCTAGTGGTCAGGGCGCTTACTTTAGTTTCAAAGAGCGCGAGTGACATGGGTTCGATCTCCGATGCACGGCACCACTAAAATTGTTAATACAAATTTTAAGTGCTTCATTTACCACGTGCTCAGCGGTGAAGGAAAAACATAGTGAAGAAACCTGAATATCTGTGGAAAAGTAAAAACATATTATTTCGAATAATGGATATGTGAAAGAAATGAAAAAGTAAGAAATGAGTAAATGTCTGTGAACGACTGTTGTTCAATTTTTTTCATTCAGTTATAAAGTGAATGTCATTCATAATAGCTAGTAATTTTGTTATTTTGCCGGATATCAGTTACGGTACAAGTGAAAAAAAAATATGTCCCCATATTTTTCATTACATACAAACGCCAAACTTGGTGTAATTACAGTAATATAGTTTAACAACAAATAATAAAACCGGCTAAGTTACAGCTCAAATAACACTCCTTTATGAAGGTAAAACAGAGTGTGTAGGCCCAAGGCCACGGCGTCTGCCCGTCCGGTAACACTAATACAAGGGCTTACAAGCCATTGTAAAGTGTTACAGGACCTGAAAAAGGCGCTAGTCGTTGTTATGTAAAAAAAAGAACATCTAGTCTAAAGCGTTTGATCCAGCACCTAAAGCGCTGAGGTAGCAGCAACGGCCCATCACCGGGCTTGTTCATACGTCATGTTAATTGGCATTTGTAAGTTTGCTATGCTGCCATCTGTCGGAGGCCTGTAGATTTGTCTGACATTTCATTCAGTCGTCATTTACAACACCCACGGGATGACATGGGACAGTAGTAGTTATCTTACGCCGTTAACACACTTTGTTTTTTCTGTGGGAAAGGTGACAAACGTGCAAGCGGTTCACCTGATGGCAAGTGATTACCGTCGCCAACGTACATCTGCAACAGCAGAGCAGCTGCAGGTGCGTTGTCGGCCTTTAAGGGTATTTGGGAGATGGGAGGGAGGATGAGTAGGGGCACGGAGAGGGGAAGTGGGCCTCCGGTTACCACACTCACCGAACGAAACGCAGAAGCACAAGATGCCTCTACTTCACGCCTCTACCAACCCCGGTCGAGCCGACCCATTCGAGCAGCAGCAAAAGCTGCCGCTTGGCACTACCGCGTTAAATTTGAATCATTACTCTTAAACTGACACTTGAACGAAAGTTTAAAAAGAAAGAAAGATTTATTGTACTGTACAAATGCGTCACTCAAAAACGAACATTGCAAAACATTGAACAAAACAATTATTTAAACAAACAGTGTATTTAGCTTTGTCTGCTCTAGACGCGTTGCGCGGCGCACGGGTCGAACAGACCGCACTCGGCTTGATGCTGCGGTCCACACGAGACTACAGCGCCGATTTTCAACAATATTAAAATAACAGTAGAAGTAATGGAAAAAAAACCAACATAACTATAGAGCAGGATAAATAGATTGAATAAATACAGGATTGCAAAAGTTTACTCTGTGGTGGAACTACGAACTCTGCCAAGGAGCCGACTAAGTAGAGGCCTCTTGTGCTTCTGCGTATCGTTCGGAGAGTGAGGTAACCGGAGGCCCACTCCCCATCCCATCCCCCAAATATCCTTAAAGGCCGTCAACACACCTTCAGCTCCTCTGGTGTTGCAGACGTAAGTGGGTGTCGGTAATCACTTACCATCCGGGCGAGCCGCTTGCTCGTTTGCCACCTTTCCCATTAAAAAAAAAGAGATGTTTTTGACATCAAGTTTACATAGCACTGGATTTCGTGAGCAAACGCAAAATGATTTCAAATACAAAAGGTTGTATTTTTTTTTCTTTTATTCGCAGTCGAAATAATGCTTTAGTCTGGCGATTGTTTAAATTCTCGTTTCACCGCGTGAATGAGCGATTGACTCTAACGTTTTGCTTACTTTAATTTTATTTTCACTTTTGTATTTAACATCTGGCACTTGGCTTTTAATATCCATACTCTTGTATGTTTCTTAGTTTCACGACCCTCTTAGCGTTCTTACTTTTGTTATATCAATGTATATTGCTAGCTTCGTATATTAAAATATATATATTTTTTTTAAATAAAATGAGGCATATAATTTGTTCACTAGCAATATTGTTTTTAATATCCGTTGCGGCTGTGGGCGGTAAATATAATAATCGAAAACGGCAAGTTGAAATTAACGAAGATTCTTCAATGAATTCGGAGAGCAGCGAAGCGTTTAACGCGAGTTTGAAACGAAAACCGATAAGAGGCAAAACAACGTATCATCATTCAGCCAATAATACTGAAGACAGCTGTGGGAAAGGTACACGCTTTATATTATATTATATATATTTTTAATTTTACGTTAATCACTTCTAGACTAACGTGATCATCAAGATGAGTATCTTGCCACTATACACCACTTAACACCAAGTATATTGATGATTCGTATGTCTACACAAGAAAATAAAAAATAGATTTGACAGTTATGTTCTTTTTCTTTGGCTTTATTTAAGTCCACTACTGGACAAACGGTAACTCCAATGAATTCGCAACGAATATCTTAGAAGCTTCGGCAGACGGGTTAATGAACAAAATACTTTTTTTTTATATAAGATTGGGGTCTAAAAAGAAGCGAACAGTCCACCTGCTGGTAAGCGGCTACAGCAGCCACACCTTGGACACCTGTGAACAACTTTGAAGGTTACAGATGCGTCGACACCCGGGGGGATTATGATGGAATAGCCAGCCATGGGTTAGGGTGCGGTCTACGAAATATGACGTCGTAAGTTGGAGCCCGCCATTCGCCGAGGGTTAACAGGAATATAAGTAATGCTACTTAATAAAAGGAATTGCTAGTATTCTTTTTTAAAAAAATCGGGCGTTACCGATGGATGTATTAAATGAAACCTTTACAGTGATGTTTCACATCATATACACGATGATGTACGAAGAGCTCATTCATTTTCCAATATTTTTTAATCACAGAATATAAAACCAAAACGTCTCAAAAAGTATGTAATGTTCGGAAGAAATACAATGTATTTCCGATTCTTGTTTTTTTTTGGTTGAACACTATTTTAATTTACCATAATTAAAAGATACAGTTGGTTCCATTGCGTTAATTAAATATACATAATTACCCCTAGGGCCTCTCCTTTAACATGCGAGTTACGAGTGAGTATTTAAGAAAGACATTTTTGCTTGCAGATCATAAGGATGAAGAGAGTCCTAACCATGTTGAAAATAAAGGCGACAAAACATTAAATGTCAGAAGCAAGTTGCACAAATATCCCTTCTCTGTGTCCGTACAGAGAAAGGGCGCCCATTACGCATCCGGTGCACTCATCTCAAAGACATGGGTTCTTACAGTTGCCGCGGAGTTTTATAAGTGAGTTAAAGATTGTTGAACTTTTCGGGTTCCGTACGGAGCACTTAAGCCAACGCCGTCTGTCCATCCATCTGTTGGTTATACCTTTGAATGGCTGTATCTTTTGAATAGAAATTTACAGAATATCCGGATATCCTTACAAATAATACAAATAAACAAAATGTAAAAATTAAGGAGTGTGCCTCCTGAACCCCACTTTTGTTAAACAGTAATACATTACGTAACCCTTAAAGTAAAACAAAAAATAATAAAAACCGGCCAAGTGTGAGTTGGCCTCGCACTAAGTATCCTGAACTGAATGAAAGAAAACACATTTTTATGGAAAATACATAACACTGATGTATTGTGTGTTTGTACAGAACCCTCGGTGCACAAGTTCGACGCTTGCCGGGTTTTGTTTATGAGTATAATGAGTTCGTGTTTCTTTACGTAATTCTACATAGTTTTTAGTCTTCTTTATATGTAGAGGGTTACGCATCTTCAGCTCGGCCGCACGCTTGCTTGCTTCCGTACCCATAAAAAAGAGCATCGCTTCCCACGATTGCCCTCCTATGCGGTGTCTATGCAGGTTCAGTCGTCTCTGATATTCTGTGATATAGATACTAATCTATATTCTGTCTACAGTGTCAGGGAATCAATAAAGTTCTTCAGGGTGAGACTGGGGACTGTGAACTGTAAAAAAGGCGGCACTTTGATCCCGATCAAAGGCGTAGAAATTCACCCATCGTACACATACAACAATCCCAGCTTCGACGTTGCGCTGCTACGCATGGCGATGCCGGTTGGATACTCGGAATCTTTGAAACCGATCCCGATATCTAAGATCAACGGGAAGGTGTTGAGCGCTAAGTTCTTAGCGACGTATTGGCCGAGGTTAATCGTGAGTACATTACATTTTTTCACACTAGCATTTCTCTCGCTGTGTTCGGCCTTTGTCGGAGAAATGCCGACAAAGGCCTCCACTCAAATATTTTTTTCGACCGTTAGAGTCGGGAAGGTTTCACCACGCTGCTCCTGTGCAGGTCGGCTGTCTTCACACGTCCTCGTCCTTCCTTCACACACACACACACACACACACACACAATATTTTTCAGTCTCTCACGTATGCCGGTTTCCTCGCGATGTTTTCCTTCATCGCCGAGCACGCGATTAACTTCACCACTTAAGGTTGCTATTACCGAGTTTTAGTGGATATCGAACCCAAGTCACTGACGTACTATGAGGTAAGAACGAGCGCTCTTTCCACTGGGCTACCAGGTGTTTCCAGGTAATTAATGTTAACAAAGCTACCTCGGTTCATCCCGTGAGTGTCGTAAGGCGATTCAGGGGTTATACCATAATATCTAGTAGCAATCTCGGGAAATGAACCCGGTGACGAGGCTCGCCTTCCGTCACGTCCTGTCTTCCAGTGAGCAGCAAAACAGGCTGCAGAAGCCCGGTTCGCTAAGCTAACTCGTGCCAATTAGACATCCTCGATCTCTACGGGTGTAAGTGAGTGCTGTGGTACTACATAGTTCCTGTTCATTCTACGTAGCAAATACATTTTCACCATTACAACCTGTCTACTGCCGAACATAGGTCTGCACCAAAGATTGTAGAGGAGCCCCTGCATCCAACGTCTTTACATTCCACAAGTGCTTCCCCGTGGTTCTACCAGGCTTAAAATTATATTATATATTAATTTCATTTAAAATTTAATGGCTTCATTTGTCAGGTAAAAGGTCAGGTGTTACCATCGTCCGCGCAGGAGCGCGTGAAACCCAACAGCATGAGGGTGTCCACGCAGAAGATGATACCGTGGGACTGGTGTCACAGTCTTATGGCGGCGATTAACCACACCTTGGACGATTCCAGTTTATGTTTGGACCCGATTATATCGCATCATAGTCACTGCCTCGTAAGTCAAAGTCAAAGCTACTTATATGTGAGATGCTGGATGGGGGGATGAAAATACCGATTACTAGTCGAAGATTACTTTTTGACGATCACTAATTCCATTACAAGTACTATTCTTCTTCCCATTAGCAGTTTTCTATTTCCTCTTCTTGTTTGTCGTTCTTGCTTGAGTACCGAATGTAGAAGTGACCATACGTTTTTTGACCACAAGGTGCTCGGACCTACCACTGCTTATATCGGGATCAGCATTGAAGATGCCGGACCGACTGCAACCCCCACGGCAGATATGCTGCTGGCCCATAAAAAAATAGTAATGGGGAGCAGCATATCAGATGCGAAGGTACGAGCACTGCGCCAACTCACTCGATCAGCACGATGAGTATGGGCACATCTTTCCAGCACATCTAAGCGTGGTAGAGCCAAATGGCGGCCTTAGCTGCTGCTCGAATGGGCCGGCTCGACCGGATTGGTACCAGGGCCTCCCAGAATACCGGCGTGAAGTAGATGCATCTTGTGCTTCTGCGTTTCGTTCGGTGAGTGAGGTAACAGGAGGCCCACACCCCCTCCCTATTCCCCTCCCATCTCCCAAATATCCTTAAAGACCGGCAACGCACCTGCAGCTTCTATGGTGTTGCAGATGTATGTGGGCGACGGTAATCACTTACCATCAGGTGAACCGCTTGCTCGTTTGCCGTCTCTTCCATAAAAAAAAGCATGGTCCGCCATCTTAAGTTGGCGTTTGGTCATGGAAAGACCAATCTCCGGCATTCTAGTCTTCATAGCCAGCCTGTACACGTCCACGGCTGAACAAAAGTCTCTCCATGAACGTGACTACAGCAGCTGGCAGAATTCGGAGTTTCCTCTTTCTGTCAGTGGCCAGAGCCTCGTCAGGTATTCAGCATAGTGAACAGCGTGCTAAGGAGGGCGACCTTTGGAGAAAAAGATGGTATATTCTTCGTAACACGACGACGGTGTTCTTACTTCTCCATTTAATAAACGATATTCCGCCCCAGCCGGACGCGGGTGCGCCGGTCACAGCGGACGACGGCCTGTGGGGCATCACGTCGGGGTGGACGTCGGACAACTGCTCGTCGCAACCGAGCCCCACTCTCTTCACTCGCGTCTCCTCGCCGCACCTGCGCACCTGGCTGGATATGCAGCTGCTGGACCCATGATCTTACCATACAATGTTATAAATTGATGCAGACTAGAGATGGGAGACGAGTAAAAGATAAGATTTCCTAGGTTTTCGTACAGCTTACGCCATACTAGCTTTGTCTATGGAATTTGGGCTCAGACATATTTATGTACTTCATAAATGTTGAAATGTGTCTTCGGACCACTTAATACACTGTACGGAGGGAGAGCTTCAAATGCGTGACAATTGTTCGGTGTTCAAATTTTATTTTGTTACTTTTATAAATATAACATAAGACAGACACACTTATATTTCTTTATCTTCTTCAATGTTTATCAATATGTGGAATAAACGATAAGAGTTGTTAAAGACAGAAGGCACAAAGGTGTTATTTTACGCCCTACTTTCGTTGTTGTAGTGGAACAAAACACCGCTGCGCACGATATATTTTCACTAAAATTTTTTTTGCACCAAACCGTAATGTTTTGACCGACTTTTCGGTCACACACGTTACCGACACGAATTACCCACACAGTGCGACGTTGCCACACTTATACCGAGTTACTCGCTTTCACTCATACCGGGGCTCCGAGAAATAAAGACAGTTTACAATACCCCAATTAGACAGTTTTATCACACGTGGATGTACAAGAGCGGTAATAATATTTGCCACAGTGTACCGAATCACAGAGACAAGTGATGGAGCACACCGACATAACATAGAGCATACTGCTCATCTTTCATGCATAGCATTATAGTTGACGTTCCTGTTAATTTTTTTTTTTTTAAAAATTTAGTTTTTAAGATATAGAAACTATGCAATGGGTTGTAAGCTAATATTCGTAAGGATATATTCGACTTACGATTATTAGAAAGGTTAAGAACAAAAAAAGTTAAAGCCACGTGGTGCCTTTGAATTATTGCTGGACACTCAATCATCAGACCCAGCATCCCATAGGTTGGTGCGTAGTGTCTGGTACTGATATTATCAATCTCACGGTTTTGCGACAGATGTTATCTGTCCTTGTCTTACAGGACATATGTCCAGCTGTGGACTACTTTAACGTTTCTTAAGGTGTCACAACTACGTTTTACTGTTTAAGTGTGTGTGTAAAATAATAAATTAAATTGAATATATTAAAACATTTATTTCAAAATAACACTTTTATCTACTTACATAAACCTTATACCATTGTATACACTGTAGTGAGGTTCTTAGGGAAGTATTCATTTAGCACCTAAACCGTTGAAGGTCTTTGAACATGAATATTGGCACACTTGAAGGTAGACATATTTAAAAAAAAAAGGCAATGTTTTTAAGATTCACATGTACCTAACTTTCTAACAACCGGAGAAGTGAAAAGAGTTACACGGAAATTCGTTTGGTTGCGCTAAACGGGCCTTAATCTCTGCGTACCCCTATAGATGACAGGCATGCATCTTAATACAAAGCGAGAATGGTGGACAACAGCAAGCAGCTGGCGCGCGCACAGCAACGGCTACAGCCTGCTGGAACGCAGCATGAGCGAGACGAACCACAGGGCTTGCTCGGCTTGAAACATGGCTTGACGCACGGCTTGACCGGGCCTAGCTGGCTTAAGTAAAACAATAGTTCCAAATGGCAGTAGCTATGTTTAGAGCGTGTCGATGACGGTATGTATGTCAGACAACGTTCACGACACCGTCGCGCAAGCCGACTGAGTTTTTTTTTTTTTTATGAAAAATAGGCTTGCGTTTGACCTCAATCTTGCCCGATGGAAAGCGAAGATGAGGCCTAGGATGGTGCACGCTTGCCTAGATGTCTGTTCACTTTGGCCTTGAACATACTTAAGTAAGATACTTCATCCTTCACCCATCGTCGAGATGGTATATAAGTGAAACGTATGGGGGCCATTATTCATGCGCAAAGACCTATTACATAATCTATTGTTATGCTATACGTATGTATATATTTACAGATCTGTTTAGTAACCATCGCTTCTCTGCAGTCTTTTATAACATTTGTGAGAATGATTTCTATTGATTTGTGATGTTTTCGCAATAAGAAGCTATTACGCACAGAATGAGATGCTGACCTTTTGGTACTGAGCTGACGTCGCTGCTGGTGCAACATACCACCACAATATCGCCACACATGTTTATGTGGTGTATGTACTCCTGGTCAAGACCGACCACGGCGACAACTTACGATTGCTATCGGCAGTTGTCAACGCTGGAGTTAAAGAAGTGCCGCAAATGTACACGCGAACAGACGCACTCGCCTGTCTTCACCTTCCACTATCTAACGTAATGCATGTGTGAAGAGGAAGGGTAAGATGACTCGTGAAAACAATTTGTGTTTTATGCACTAACATTGGCTTCGGCTGGGATTCGAAACCGGGGCCTATGTCTCGTCAGTCGTGTACGCTAAGCACCAAGGCATACAGTCGTCACGATTCACAGAAATATTACAAAATACAAAATTAAGTCTTAGGAATTGTATTAAGAGGCAAAATCTTATATACATAAATGGAATACCAAATCTTTACAATTCATACAAATTTTATAGATGACGTTATTAAAGGATAATGTACTCTATACGGACGTGATAAGAGTTATGGAACAAAAAATCCCAATTCTATCGGCAGTCAACTGCGCGTACTTGCGCGTACACTTACGGCACCGTAGTGCCGTAAGTGCAAACACAGGCGACTCGGTCGTATGCACCTTCCCGTTAAGTATATTATTCGTCGGTGTGCACGTAAATAGGCACTTGTATGTACGTACGTACGCACGCATGTGCGTGTGGGTGGGTGGGTATGTGTGTATATTTATATAAAATCTGACGTTGTAAAAAAATACTAAACTGTACATTAATATGTATAAATATCAAAAATGGTATTTTTTACAACTACGTTACATTATACGAGGTTTGGTTTGAGCCTAAAAAGTTACTTAAACTTTATACATGATTCTAAAAAATTAATTATTTAATTTGAATAGAGTTCATTCAAAGAAGGTGAAGATTTGGAGTGAATTTGTGTAAGGATTGGAGAGGAGGGAGCGTACACAGATATTTTTTTATGGGTAAGGGGACAAACAAGGAAGCGGCTCACGGGGATGGGAGGGTTCGGGGAGACGGGGCGTGGGTCACCGGTCACCTCACTCACCGAACGAAACGCAGAAGCGCACGATGCATCCACTTCACTACTGCGAGGCCCTGGCACCAACGCGGTCGAGCCGGCTTAGTCGAGCAGCAGATAAGACCCCTGGCTCTACCACGTAACGTCTTAGAAACAATTAGGTACGTCGGTATCTATCTATCTATTATTAACACAATTAAATAGATCGGTTAATAGTTAAAGATAACACTAAAATCTTTAATGATTTTTTTTTAATCTTTATTTAGTGGAGGGTTTGTTCGTATGTACCGAATATGTCACCCTCATTGTTGCATGCACTATTCGGATCAGCCATACATACATTTTAAGTCTTATGGATACATATAATGATTTCTTGTACTCGTAAATATCATACATTTGAAATGAAACTAATATTTACGAATTTGAACATAGGCGCTATGGGAAGTCTGCATTCTGTAAGAATATTCTGGATCGCCCCAATCATTACATCAGATTTGACAGACCACATATCCTGGCAGAAGGACACCGATTACTGCCAAGGATGATTCGCCTGGCTAATGAAGTTGAAAAAAAAAATTTCAATATTCTAATTTCAATAGAGAAGATGGCTGGGTAATACAGTGATAAATGCAATTGAATCGCATACCTGGTTCTAGAGTCAAGCGGCGGCTTTAGCTGCTGGTCGAATGTGCCGGCTCGACCTGGTTTATACCACGACCTCGCAGAATGCCAGCGTGAAGTAGAGGCATCTTGTGCTTCTGCGTTACGATCGGTGAGTGAGGTAAACGGAGGCCCGCTCCCTATATTAGGTAGATGATGGAGATACTCAAAAAACTCAGTCGTCTAAAACCTGGTCTCGGCCACAGCACGATGAAGATGGTTATTGTCAAGGTATAAGTTACAAGGAAAGTAATCTGAACACCTTGGACGGGTAAGAATAATTCTTTAATTCCCAGCTGTGGTAACTATCAAGAAAGGAGGGGGGCGGGGATTCGTTACTACATCTTTATCTCCAGCATATCAACTTATTCTGGTGTTTGTTTAAGGTAACTGTCTTCTTAGACACTAATAAGGTTAACCGTGGTCATCTTCTCTGCTACTTCTTCGCGCCCAGCACTACGGGAAGCGTATGACGGTCGTGCCAAAGGCGTCTTCGCTGCAGGCGTGCGCCAGCGCAGCCTCGAAGTCCTGCGGAAGGTAAACCTGGAAGGTAAGGAATTGATTAAGCGACGTCACACGTTCCATTTATCTCTCGGGAAGGCGAAGGTCTGCGGCAGCCCGTACCTTGAACAGGATCGTTATATTCTTATGAATTTGTTTCTTGCCGCAGAAATGGGCAAGAGTCCGGTATTTACCTGGACGACTCCCAGGAAGGAAGCAGTCTGCCGCCACTTATTCAGCATAATGGACATAAACAGCCAATGGTAATGTGGAGGGAGAAATACCTTATCCAAGGTGGGGGTTAGGTGTCCGGAGTCCACCAGCGCGGCAAGCTCTGCCAGCCCGGCGGCCAACCGCTGTGGGGGCTCCAGCCAGTCCACGTCGCTGCCGCGCCCCACCATCCACTGCAATTTTTTTTTATTATTTATATGTATTTTATACATGAAACAGTTCTCAACAGAACTGTCCTTGGGTACTCGGTACAATTTTTTCACTAATAACGTTATTGCTGGGATTTAGTACGTACGTAACGCTGTACCAGTCAACATCAAAAGTAGATGATTGAATAATAATTTTAAAGCGTTTTCTCAATAAATTAATGCGTTATGGGTCCTTATAATTTTTCTCATTTGTTATTGAAGTACCTTACCGTACACCCGATTGTTTTCATTAATCAAACGCTTTAGAAACATCGTTCAATCATCATCTACTCGATGTTGACTGTACGTTAGTCATTTCCCGACCGACAAAGGAGAAAGACGATCAAAGAACCACAGTAACTGGGGTAGTCAACATTTTCTATAAGTTTGAAATGAAACTATAATCTAAGTATTTTATAGGGTTCAATTTTTACTTTTTATTCCCGAAGTTTTTTCGATCACTGGGAACTAAGGTGTTAGACGTCTTGCTGCTATAGTTATCATGGGCTACCAACAGGTTTTGATCAGTAATTTTGGTCCGTACTACGCAGAAGACGCTCACAGTATCTAGAGGTGCTTGATTTTGTATTTATTTTAATTTATTACGGGATCCCAAACCGGTATAAGCACCCATCCATCTTCTCTATTGAAGTAAGGATCCTTCTTGGTATCAATAGCCTTTTGCGAGGTATTGTGGCCTATCAAATCTGATCTAATGACCGAGATCTAGTTTATGATCGCAGACTGCAAGACTTTCTAGAGCGACGTAGTTTCACATCAGCTATATGTACTTTTACGCTTGTCTTTATAGATGTTTTAGTTTGCCCTACCTAAGAGAGATCACATTAACAATCAAGCCACAATACACCACACACGTTTAAAGAATATATTTTTGAGAGGCTAATCGGTTTTATTTAAATATTTAACAGCCTCTAGACTAATTATTTATCACAGTGCCAGGTGACAGCAATATCGAAAAAGGTTAGGTTGAAACTAGGAACCATCTGCCAAGGAAATATTTCTCCAGGGTAGGGCAGATGAGGTAAACACCGTTGTGAGTTACGATTATAATCCGTCGTCGAGGGGGCTAACGGACAGCAGCCCGGTGGAATTAATGCCGAGCGATTTTTGGGTAATTGGACCTGAGAGAGTATGTTTTACTTTAGGATTGAGCAATTGGTAAATCTGAACTTAATTTAATAAGCGATGGTTGGCTTAATTAAATAACCGGCGATGGTGTACTGGAATACAAACCTGAAAAGGTACTAACGTCGATATGAAATAGTGATACTTCATCATCATCATCATCATTTCAGCCTATCAGAAGTCCACTGCTGAACATAGGCCTCCCCCAAAGATTATTATTATTATAGTGATACTTACCCTTAATAATCTGTAAGTGTAGAAGGAAGCGCAGAAGACAATCCAAAGTGGGGTAGGCAGCCGGTCTGTTAGCAGAGCTCTGGGTCGGAGGTCGATAAAGGCACTCTTGGGTGACGTAGCCCTAGAATATAGACAGTTATAGATATGTGTAGAGGAGCGAAACTCAGAGTCGGTATTCGGGGAGAAGGGAGGGGGAGAGGTTGAGAAAATGACTCCGGTTACCTCACTCACCGAACGAAACGCTCTAGCACAAGCAGCTTCTACTTCACGCCAGTATTCTGCGAGGTCGTGGTACCACCCCGGTCGAGCCGGCCCATTCGAGCTACAGCTAGCCCATTCGAGCTACAGCTAAAGCCGCCGCTGGGCTCTACCGCGTGCTGATATCACCGCGTGCTCGGCGGTGAAGGAAAACATCGTGAGGAAACACTCCACGCCTGTCTGAGAAATAATAAAACCAATATGCGATCCACAATCCGTCTAGCACTGGAGCAGCATAACGGACTCTTCCAAGGTCCAAGCTCTGCACGGAATCGAGAGGAGAGGCTCTACCCCAGGCAATGGGAGATTTACTAAATGGTAATTTGTGCTGTGTAAAAGTTTCAAATTGTTCTTTCTTGTTCTCGATCGGCCGGCTGATAATCCACTCTCAATGGGAGGATTTGTCGATAATCGCCGCGCCTGTACTGTCGACCGTCGACCGATAGTAGACCGTAGTTGTCAACTGCGCGGGAGCTATCATAGTGCCGCAAGCGTACGAGCGAACACAAGCGCTCGTATGGAGACAATGTAACGCTTGTGCGATAAGATCCGCGGAAGTGTTGGGAGTGTCGGGGCGGGGTGTGTGTCGCGTACTTGAGCAAGGTCGCGACGTTGCGCGGCCACGCGGGCGGCGCGCCGGGCCCCTCGCAGCACAGCACTGCGTCCCACGGCCCGCCGCGCCCGCAGCGCTGCTCCAGGGCGCTCCAGCTCGGACCCGACTGCCCCTTCCCCCCGTCATCAAGCTCCAGGAACTCCGTTGCACCTGGAAGTAATATCAAGTCCACTGCTGAACGGTTGCCTTTCCAAGAGCATGCGTTACTTGAAAGATCTGCGCATACCGGCATGGGTCGGCGTGGTGGGAGCACAGCACCTCCACCCTCGCGCCCGTGCTGCTGCTGCTCATCGCTGCTCTGGATTTGGGTTCGGCAGATTTGAATAGATTCATCATGCGATCGCCAGAGCCCTGTTCGTTATCTAACCGCACTACGTGCAGGTGAGGTCGATCTTTGGAATATGCACCATGATTCATCAATAACAAAAGTGCCAACTTCCACTTTACGAGCCTCGTTAAACCGATGGGGGAAGGTGAGTGTGGCTTACTCTTTTTCTTATTCTTTGGTGGTGGTCAATCGAGTCATCGATGGACTTTGGTTAAATCTATACCAGATAAATAAACCATGACCAACCAAACTCGTGAAGTGAGTTCTGGTGCTTCCTCGGTGCCACCGCCGAGGTCCGGGCCCCCTTGCGACTGAGCAGTTGCAACAGCGCCAGCCCCTGTCCTGTTGTCGCGCCGATTATCGCCACTCTGCAAGGTTTTACATTCTTAATATTGCATTATATTTCTGTGTAAATAGTAATATAATGAAAGAGGACTGCTCAGCATTTTACCGTGAAAGAATATTCAGCTTCTTCGGCAGCTACAATCTTAATCAGCGCTGATTTTCAGACAAAAAAAAACATTAAAACCGCCGCACAGTATGTAGACAGGAGTCTGTTCAATGAGCTGGTCAATTCTCAAACTATGCAGTTATTTTGTACTCCTCAAACTACATACACAACAAAAGATTTGATTGCAGATGATTCGGTCTCATCTGAGACTGTCACGCTGAGTGCTGTCTGAGCGCTCGCTCACACTCCGCGAGCACTCACCGTCTCCCCTTCCAGCCGTCGAGCGGCAGAGGCGCTCGGTGCAGCGCGGCCAGCGCCTGCGCGCCCGCCCACGGCAGCGAGGCCGCCGCGTCCGCCGCCAGCCCACGGGGACGCTTGCTCACGCGCGTGCTAAAGAAAGCACAACAAAAAGAATACTACATTTTAGCACAAGCTACTGACGAACAAATAGCATCAAAAGCAGATGATGATTAAACGCTTTTCACACCTTGTTCAGTCATCATTTAGTTTTGATGTTTACTGCCTGCCTACCTGCGCAGCGTGAGCAGCTCGCTCGCCGCACCGCCGGCCCACTCGCTGAGGCAGCCCCACACCTCGTCGCCCAGCTCCAGCTCTACGCCAGGCCCCGCGTCCAGCACTACACCTGCACACCAACAAAATGCATTATACGCAATGCCAACCCACCCGCTAAGAATCGCAATTATACTTCATGAGCGTAATGCACGAGTATGTGGCAGATTTAAGTCTGTGTACTACAGAATAATGAAATTACTAAGGTTCAGTATTTACGAAAATCATTTGAAAATATTATCCAAAACGTTTTCAAACGTTAATCAATGTAAACTAAAAAAAAAGTGGACCTAGGTATCAACCTTGGGGAGCACCCAACTTTAAAAAGCGGTAAAAGGACTTAATTGCAAGTGTTTAATATTTTAGAATATGCAAATGTAGTTTTGAATAGTAAATGTAGTTAAAAAAAGAGTTTGAACACTGTGGAATAACTCCGCACATCAGACCATGTTCTGTGCGACGAAGTAAGGTTAAAGATAGCTGAATATTTTTAGATTACATTGAATGAATTTTGTGCCAAATTTCAACTTTCTCAGCCTGCCGTAATCTCCAGCGGTAATCGTAACAGCAATTCTAAATTAAGCCACACTAGGCAGTTTTCAGATCGCCTCGTATAGACTTGTATATTTTACTTTGAAACCATATTCGATTAAACTAGAGAAGTGCCTACGACGTCATCGGAAAACTGACGAATCAGTCATAACTTTATATTGAAACCGATCACTCTTACGATCACCACCAGAGTTACGCAAAAAAGGTCCCGTTCTTGGCAGTTATCAGTGAATCAGTGAATGGTATTTGGCTTTAATATAATAAATAGTCCTCTGTAACTATATAATATTAAAGTAAGTCGAAAGGGATGCTCACCGGCAAAGCCCCGCCCGATGGAGAGATGCGAGCGACCCAGCAGGCCGCGCAGCGCGGCGGCCCGGCCCCGCAGCGCCGCGCGGTCGCACACACACACGCTGAACGCCTGCACGCGCACCAGCACTTCGCCCGCACCCGCACCTGCTCACGAACCGCACTCTCAGACTCTTTCATTCCACTGCTAGACATGGATGCTTCAAACAAAACGCCGGTAGAAGCTTGCATGGATTTCTTGAAAAGTTTACCCATGAAGCTGACGCTTACCACGCATTGCAAAATAATCGGAGCGCACTCAATAGAGAAGATGGGATCCTGTGTTAAATGAAATCAAATCCCTAGCCAAGCATACCGCATATCTTAACAAGACCATGCCAGCTGTGCGCAGAAATGCGTAAATCGGGCAAATATTAAGAATTAAAAAGCTGACGGTTGACTATGATATCAGGACCTCCGTAACCATGGGTGATGTACAGGAACCGAAACGTTGGAAATTTAAAAGTGACTTTAAATACACGGTGAGCTGTGAGCAGAGTTCTAATTCATCATCGGCATCGGTAAAACGCCAGCAAAAGGTAGCGTGCATTTCGTAATCGGGTTTATCACACTCATCACGCCGGTACCTTCACACTAGGGAAGTAGCTGACCATCACTAGTCTGAGCTTCGTTTGTTTACCAGCGGTATGAGCCACGTGTAGGTTAGGTTGGCATTTGGTGGGAAATGATTGTGTTCCTGGCCTTGTAGTATTGGCGTAAGAAACTACTACCCTTTCTTTCTTACAATGGGTATCGTAAGAGGCGACTGAGGGAAAAGTCTTGTAAATCACAGAAGGTGCCGACAGATGGCGTGATAACCGTCTTGAAAAATTACCGACCGAAATTAAGCACAGCGATGAGGGCCAGCGACGTCTAAGGTACTGTGATCGTCAATATGCTGACTGAGCGTGGTGATTGTTGCAAATGTTCCTTATGGAAGAGGCCGAGATGTCCTGTAGTGGACTATTAACAGACTGGCAAGGATAAGGTGAGGATTGTATACCTCCTAACACCGGTTTATCAGAAAAACAAGTACCGTTTTAATAAATATTAGATGTGGGAGGTAATGACGACTTGTACGATAGAAATAAAGAAAGAGATTTTTGATCAAACTACAAAACTCAGCAAAATAAATAAAAAGGAGATGGAAATTAAAATAACAGGGTTGCAGCAATGAAACGGCATCCGACCTAGCATGGTGCCATAGCAGTGTTGCCAACTGTTAAAAACGTATATCATGTAACTTTCTGTCGTGCAGACGTGGGCTCGCTGGTGCAGTGGCTAAGTGTTTGGGGTATTTGTATGAACTACAAATAGTTATATCTTTATTTGCAATTTATGTATGTATGTAAACTGCGTCCATGAAACAGGAGGCATTCCTAACATTTTTTATTATTATGATATGATAACGACTAAAAATTATTATTATTAATAATTATATAATAATAACTATAACCTGGGGTGACGGCGTCGTCGACGAGCAGTACGGCGCGGTCGGGTCCGGTTAGAAGCGCGCGCGCGTGCGGGCCGGCGGGCCCCGGGCGGGCAGCGCGCAGCCCCAGCAGCAGCCCCGCGCAGCCGCCGGCCAGCGCGCCGCACGCGAAAAGCGCCACGCTGCGCCGCCACACTGCACCGCCCGCTCACTTAAACTACTTCCAGTACATTTGCAGCACCACACAGCGCCGCTTACACACATACTTACATAACTATCGCAATTGCAGTGTACATCAAAGTGGTACGCCGCATTGACACACACAATACGCTATCGAAGAGCGTAATCTGCACGCGGTTTGCCTACATTGCGTTTACAAAATGCCGCAAGTGTCAAAGTAGTCTTATACAGGCTGTATGCAATGGTACATTAATGATAACATTAAATTGAACCTTATATTCTGCAGGGCTTACACCAAGTATCAATTAATATTAAATAGTATTTTTTTTAGTCACGAGATACTATTTTAGTTTTGCCGTTAAAAAAAACGTCTTCATAGACAAAAATAGATCTAGATAAAAAAAAACCATAACGACCGTTCGCGGCGGACTCGTACATTGTATATCATATCTACCATATTTTATAATATGGTACGTATTCATGAGGGTTTAACAAAATGAAAACATGAGCAACTGAAATTAAAAAAAAAACATCTGCATCAATACTGACATCGGTCTTTAAATAGCGCCACCAGCTCCTCATAGAGTAGCACAGGCGAGAGGGGCGGAGCGCCGTCTCTTATCCGTTGCACGGCGTCCCGCGTCCACGCCACCACTCGTTCGCGACTCTCAATGAATAGCTCATTCTGATACAGCTCTTGGAGACATTCACGGAGCTAGAACATTGAATGCACAAGTGTTTTATTTAAATTTTTCATTTTATCTTCTCATTTAATACAATAAAAATTATTTACATTTTAACTTTACCTTTCTGATAAGCTCAGCTGTTTGCGTTGCCACATCCTGCACCGTTGCCTTCCCCCCTTCCGCTGCTGCTATAGCTGCTGACTGAAAGGAAATTAATAAAGGTTATGTATTGTTTATAAATATATTGTTATCTCATAAGTGTTTACTTTGAATGCATAAAGTCGTGAAGGAGCGAATTTCATTAGACCAATATATTTTACCTTCTTCATCGTTTTCTTTAGTAGTCTATTTAAGTCCACTGCCGAACCTCAAATACTGGGCAAGCGGATTGGATAGCGCAGTGCCAGTACTGCTTCCCATCACCGGTCTGTCGTATTTGGGTCAAGCAACTTGGAACATCCTCTCTGGCATTATTCGATTTTTACCACCATATACTTTAGTCGCAGGCAAATTTAGTTTAGGTGACAACTTATCATTGTCGTCAGCATGTAAATATTAAATTGCTATACACAAACTTCTGCCAAAAAGAAAACATTTCACAGGCAGAATGATGATCCATTGCACATAGCACCACTTACAATTATCAAATGATATATCATAGTTTCTTTTATATAAGTGAACACTTCACATGAGTGCTGTAAAGAGCAAGAAATTTCGTGAACATAAAAAGTTAGTTGTAAATTAAATGCTACAAAATCCGTAAAATATTTTTAATGTAGCCTCTCTGAAGTTTGCAACAAATGGTGTTGCAGTAGTCATTATTAAGTTTATTGTATATGGGATAACTGCGGAGTGGGAGCTGAGCATAATACAATATATGTATCGCTCTATCCATTCAGCAGGCAGATAATTCGTAAAAAATTGTAATGATTGTTTGTTACTGTAAGATATGTATCTTACAGTAACAAAGTGTTATAGTTGTTATATTAAGTTATATATTTGCTGTTATATATTGTTATATATCTATCACTGTACTGGTATACCAGGCTTTCAGAGCAGCAACATAGTATTTGAGTGTTACTGAGTACTTAAACCACCAAACATACATTTGTTTTAGATTTGATTGCATTACTATACCATTATGTCAATAATGTAATGTATTTTACCTATCATAAAATATATTTAAAAAGATATAAGCACTCAAGTATATATCTAATACTGGAGTCTAGATTCCTACAGGTCTTATTTATAACAGGTCTCACTTACTTATTCGTTTTCTTCTTTTTTTATGGGAAAACGGGGAAAGTGAGCAAGTGACTCATCTGATGTAAAGTGGCCACCGACACCAAAGTACATCTGCAAGACCAGAGAGGTCCAAGGGGGGTTGCCGCCAGGAAATTTAGGAAAGGGGAAGGGCAACTCTTCCGGTTACCTCACTCAACGAATAAAATGCAGAAGTACAAGATACCTCTATTTCACGTTGGTAATCTGCGAGGTTGTGGTACTAACCCGGTCGAGCCGGCCCATTCGTGCTGCAAATCAATGAATGATAATGCCAGTTAGTTTTAGTAAACGCATACAGTAGTGGCTTAACACAAACCTTGGGGACATATATATATGTCGCATTTTATAAGTTATTAATTATGTGAGATATCCGAGAATAAATTATTTATTGGACTATTATTTGTTTAAAAATCTTAACAGGGACATTATACACTGTGCCCCGCATCGTGCGATAAAGCCATATCGTATACTAGATTATGCCTTATTTAATTCATTTTGACTCATTTTTCCCCAGGACTTGTCTTGAACAATGTGACAGGTGGATAGTCTTAATGTTCAGGCAAATTATAGATAGGTTTCGAAAAAGTTGTGAGTAGGAACCCTCCCGAATAGTTGGGGAGGGTTCCTACACATAACTACCTAACTTGTTTATTTCATTTTAACAAAAATATAATATTTTTGTTAAAATGAAATACCTAAAATCCAGTACAATTTGTGTATAAAACAGCATAAGAATGAGAGAAAAAAAATAGATTAAAGGTGATGTGAAGCATTCATAACAAGTCACATTTGCAACTTATGGTTTTGAGGAAAATCTCAAGCGAGTCATCATTAACAAATAGCCCAATAATAAATAATATTCTTTTAAAAACTAGTACTAACAATTATTTATCAATATCAATTATGTAAGTTTCATGGTCAATTCCCTCCTGACTAGGGCAATGACATTGAAATGTCAACAAAACATAAAAACGGAATACACAAAACTATGTAGGTAGTACCTATTAAATGTTTTATTAAAAATAAAAATATTCATAAGGTACGAATAAAGAAAATCGCTACTTACATGTAAAGCATCAAACTTCTCCCCAGCCCTTAACTTCAATCCGTCCATATCAGCAGCGACGTGAGACAGGAACGTCTTGTCCCAAATGGTCTATTAACTCATACCCAAAACCTTAACCTATGGATAGAACCCAGCCAAAAATTCGTACTCTCAAAATAGATCATCATTGCAATAGTTTGCACACACTGTCAAAAGCTGCCTTCATTACAAACGTATATTTGAGGCTCGAATTTTACGTTACAGATAATTATAAGATAAAGAGCAAGTTTCGTTTTAAATTAGAATTATTTTTATTAACCAAAGATAACCCTCTTCGCTGCGACATTTATTTGTATCATTTCAGTGACACTGACAGTTATCAGCTGCTCGTGACTTCCGTTCGGATACTTCGAAGTTTATATTGTACTCGTGTAATTAAGTATATTCAAGCTATAAGAAGTCTGCAAATAAGGATATGCAAAGATCTCTCTTCAGCCTTTTCATTGTAATATCGCTCCTGGAGCACTATCAGGGGATGCGTTCAATTTCCGATGTAGTATCAAAGTACTCTGTTGGGTCCGAAACGTATAGTGTTCGTATACTGGCGATGCGCGGCTTTGATTAATACTAACGAAATCATTCGACTCTGCACACCATCCAACTCGGCAAATCATCCGACTCAGTAAAGCTACTTAGTGGCATATATCTGAAATTATTTATACCCGAGTCGGTCACTGATTCACTTGTCGTTGTGCAACGCTAAAACTTAATGGTCGTAAATTATATAAAAAAAATATTCGAACGACTTGCGGTCGAGTCTGAAAAATTCATTCAATCATTTCGTTTATTTTATTCTTTTCATTGATTTCATACATTTCATTCGTTTCTTTCGTTTCATTCAATTCAATCTTTTCATTCGTTTCATTCAAACATGAGTCCCCATCGCCACGAGTTCATAGTTCAGACAGTACTTCAGTCGAGTCGAACCGATTTCCATAATATAAATTCACACAGATTTCGTGTAATGTATCACTATTTTGACATTGCATGCGGTCCACATGCATAACATATTCATCTTTACAAACAATTTAAACGACATCGGACCTTAAGTTTCGTGTTATAAGTTTCAAGTTTATTTAGTTATCACCTACTTATGTACGTCTTATTCAATTCATAAACATATATTGTTATAGACATTCACAAAGTGTTAGAAAAAACAGATATACCTATTACTTGTTTAGCATGAAAACCGGGTTTGAAAAAGAGGGTATGAAGGGTATGAATTTCATCACCTAACAGAGATGTCATTTGGTTACATGGAGAGGCATATTTTTTTTTATGGGAACAGCTTACAAGCGAGCGGTTCACCTGATGGAAAGTGATTACCGTCGCCCAGGCACATCAGCAAAACCAGATGTGCTGCAGACGCGCTGCCGGCCTTCAAGGGTATTTGGGAGATGGGGACCGGCTCGACCGGGCAGTACCAAGATCCCACTGAATACCGGCGTGAAGTAGAGGCATCTTGTGCTTCTCCCTCCCATCCTCCAAATATGCTTGAAGGCCGCTTCTCTGGTGTTGCAGGTGTACGTGGGCGACGTTAATCACTTACCATCAGCTGAGCCGCTAGCTCGTTTGACGCCTTTTACCATAAAAAATAAATAAAATTCTATACGTTAATAACAAACATCAGAGATTTGCAATATTTAAAAGTAAAGTAAAGTAACAGGCTGTAAGAGCCCACAGCTGGGCAAAGGCTTCCTGAAATATCTGAGAGGCTGTAGGAGCCGGGAATAGCACGCCACGCGGGTTGACGGGCTTCACATATCCTCGAAATAATATTTTTTTATTATTTCTCAGATATGCAAGTTTCCTCTCGATGGTTTCCTTCAACGCTGAGCACGTGGTAAATACAGCATTTAAAATTGTTACCGGGCAACCTTTGTTACCGGGCTTGCTCCCGGAGATTACTCTGTGGTTTTCAAAAGAAAGACAGATTCTTTATTATTGTTATTAAATTAATAAATCAAATAAAATCACTGTTTTAGTTTCGGTTCATTTAATTATCGGTATTAATAATATCAAGTGGGATTTCATTTTCTCCACTGTCCGCGCTCTCAAGTGGTTCCGGCTTGCCGTTGAGAACTTTTTCAATCCAAGATCGACTGTAAGATATCTGTAAGATAAACAAGTTGTGCTGAGTGAGATAAAGTTGCAAGTAAAGTAAAATTGTAAACATATACATACATGCTGTATACGATCTTATTGACTTTTACTTATTTATTTGCCGATTAAGTCTACATGGTGTCATAGAGTTTAGTGTCATAGAGCGCGAGTGACCTGGGTTCGATCCCCGATGCCGGCAGCACTAAAATTGTAATTAACAATTTTAAGTGCTGTATTTACCACGTGCTCAACGGTGAAGGAAAACATCGTGAGGAAACCTGCATGTCTGAGAAATAATAAAAATATTATTTCGAGGATATGTGAAGCTCGCCAACCCGCACTGAAGCAGCGTGGCGGGCCTTTCCCGGCTCCTAAACCCTCTCTGATACTAGTATTTGAGAAGGAGGCCTTTGCCCAGCAGTAGGCACTTACAGGCTGTTAATATACTTTTTTTTTAAGTCTACATACATTGTGGATACCAAAATCTGGTATGCATTAATTGAATGTTTAGCTCATACTCAGCACCCTGGAGAGGCAGGTTACTGTTCCGATCGATTAGGGTTCCGCATTACCTTAAGGCCAAAGTAAACAAACTAGCGCATGTTGCCAGTGATGACACACGGAACCGAGACGTGGTTCACTGCAGCAAGCACCGCAGGAAGCATAACTTTGCTCTGTGGGCTGTGTGATAGAATTTGCAACGACGATATCTACAGCACAACCAGAATTACAGGCTTGCCATAAAGAGGAGTAAGCTGAAGTGACCATGGGCGGTCACATAGCTAGCAGAACTGGCAACCGTTGGCGAAGAAAGGGCCAGGGCTGAGGTTTATGGCAATCTTTGGGTGAGGTCTATGTTTAGCAGTGGAGTTATGATAGGCTGAAAAGATGAATGATGAGGTAGATACCACGATATTGCATAGGAACAAATTTTAGGCGAACGAAAAGTATTTACCTTAGCAAATATTCCCGGCTTGGATTTGTAAGCGCATTCTTCGGTGCCCGAAAACAACGCTATGCCATAGAGTGTGCCGGCTCTGTTCATACCGGTGAAGTGTACAGCTGGATCGCCAGTGTCACCCTGGAAATAATATGAAAAAGCGTAATAAATAACGATCAGCAGGTGGCAATGGGCCAGCCGCATAGCTCGCAGAACTGATTACGTATTACGTATGGGTAGGTTGATAATGGACTCAAACGAATAATCTTTATGCATAAGTATTGTTCGAGGTACACATAGATTCAGTGGAACTTCTCTCACCGTCACGCAACTCGGTGCTTCTGCTTCTCCTGGTGTTGGTGGTGAATTAAACCAGCCAACGTGGTAGAGCTGCCTGTCCAGGCGCACGGTCTTATATGCATATAAACATATATTCACGCCTTGTTGCCCCGCAGAGACAATCTTCTTCCACTTGCTACGGTCCTGACATACGTCTTTCGCTTCTTCCAGTTTCATTAATCTTCGCATGCATGCTTGTTGGTTTAGAGTACTCGTGACCTGCCCTTTTTCCAGAACATCTCCGATTTGATCGTGAAAAGTCCGCCAAGGTCTTCCTCTCCCGACTCCACCATTTACACTCGCCTCATATATTTGTTTCGTCAACCTACTTTCATTCATCCTCTCCACATGTCCAAACCAATTCAGCATCTCTTTCTCAATTCGTGTCACCACATCGTATTTCACGCCACAACGCTCTCTGATCACATTATTTCGAACCCCGTCCGTTATCTTCACATCAATCATACTTCTTAACGCACTCATTTCTACTGCATTTCTCCTGCTTTCTTGCCTCTTCTGCCATACCCAGCTTTCGCTTCCATATGTTAGTGTTGGTCCGAATACACCTCTATGCACAGCCAAACGAGCTTTGTGAGATATCGTCTGACCCATTCACCATATTACCTACCATCGCTCTCCTTTCAATGTCACATTCGTACCTTCCATCTCTCGTAAACATTGTATTATTAGCATGTAGTTGTAAATCAGAGCAACAGTTAGCTTAGGCAATTGGCTTTCAGGTGAGTTCTAAATGAATACGTGGCACATTTAAATGATATTGTCAACTATATTTCTCGTGCATAGCCAAACTGGAAACGTGCCAAACGTGCAAAGCAAATGTCAAATCTTATTTTTTTATCTACAATCTTCCACCGTTTCGTGAAGAGATTTCACTGATGAAGAAGAAACAGGTGAAAGAAACTCCGTAGGTATCCTCTTTTTTGATTATCTTATCTTTTCAATAATTATCATAAAATAAAGGGATTGGTCCCATTGGCGACTGAAAGCGTGCCACAAGAATACAGTGATTTACTTAACTAAAGCACAAGTGCACTGCACACTCGAGCAGACCAGCCACCACAAGCAGCACCTGTGGGATTATACCATATATTTCTCCTAATGCTGTGCCGCACTCCGGTGCTGTAAATAATATAACTGCCGTATTCTTCACTTACCGCGCACAGAGCAACGCCTTTCGCGACGCTCTGAAGACACATATGGTCATGCTGCAGGTGATAGTCATTGCCGTAGACCAGCCGGCACTCGGGCCGAGGCACCTCGTGGACTATCATCCGCCTCAACTCCTGATTCTCTCCTTCACGGATCTGCCCCGTCACCTGTGGAGTGAGGGAACTGCGTGAGTATTTCTTCGACAGATGGCTTCGTACAGATCGACATCCCGTAGAAGCTATTACATTTTTAAAGTAAAGCGAAACAGTTAATACTCCTATATCCTTCCTTGTCCCTCCAAATGATTTTTTTTTAAATCTACAAAATTATTAATGTATTTTTATTATTTATTTATGAAACTGTAAATTTACTATTAAGATTGAAGAATTTTTTTATTTATTAGTTAACACGTTCTCTGTCAGTGCTGACCGTCAGTGAAGTTTCCCTTTAGGCCTATTAAAATTTTAAATCTGTATAAAATTACTAAATTGTTTTTTTGCTTATATCCTTTTATCTTTTACTCAAATGTTACTTAGTAATAACAAAAGTCAATTTGAGCCACTATAACTATAACCAACTTGATATGGAGAAACTAGTGGGCCACGCGGGTCAATTAACATGCGATTTAGTTCGAGAGCACTGCCCAACGGCCTGTAAGAACGAAATGAAAACTCTCGTAAAATGCGCTCATCACTGACTGACGCGGCTCCAACTGAAAGTCTACATGTCAACCATCGCCGACCGACACGGCGCGGACAGGAAACTGCGATTTTTTTTCTGGGCATAGAACGTGTTAATAGTAAAGCAGTAATCAAAACAAAAACATTGTTTTTTTTATGGGTTTAGCAGGCAAACGAGCTAACGGCTCTCCTGATGGTAAGTAATTGCCGACGCTCACGTTCACCGCAACACCAGAGGAGTTGCTGGTGCGTTGCCGGCCTTTAAGGGTATTTGGGGAGGAGTGGGTGGCGAAGAGTTTCCGAGTACCTCACTCACCGTACGAAATGCGAGAAGCACAGGACGCCTCTACTCTCAACGCCGGTGTTTTGCGTGGCGATGGTACTACCCCGGTCGGCCCATTCGAGCAGCTAAAGCCGCCGCTTGACTCTGCTAAAAAGAGTCGTGTACATGTGAAGTGAATAAAACCATACAGTGTTATTTTTAACGTCCAAGACATATCCACCATAGTACTCCAAAACTCCTGACTTCGTAATCAGACACTTGGTAGCTACATTACCTTCAACATATTTATTTTCTGAGTGTTTTTATTTGTAGGCTTTTGTTTAATTTGAAAGAACTAGTCAACAAAGAACTAAATTATAGCTTCCGGAAATTTTACTAAATACTTACCACTGAGCCATATCCGGTGACAATGGTCTCTCCAAACTTGAGAGGCAACGCGGCATCGGTCGCAGCCAGCTCCACCGCCTGGATCCTGTTGTTAAACGCAATGGGGACGTTCATCTGTAAAGTTGGATAGTTGAATAGTACTTGATTCAAGATTTGGCGCGGGCCTAAAAGTGCAACATTTATTACATAATATGTATTAGAGAACGATGTCCATATCCGAGGCAGAACTAGGGTAACTGATATAGCCGTAAGGATCAGCGAGCTGAAGTGGCAATGGACCGGCCAGATGGCTCTCAGAATTGACAATCATTGGGGAAAAAAGGTTTTCGTGTGTGTGATGCAGTCACGACCTGCGTAGTGTTGCGGGAAGTCGATGGATGCAGGTGGCTCAGGACCGAGCTTTGTGACAATCTTTGAAGGAGGCAGGGGAGCAGTGGACTTGTGATAGGCTGAATTGATGTTGATGTAATACAGGAAAGTAGGAAATTCTAACCGACGAACTTAATTATCACTTCTCTTCTTCTTTATCAGTTTGTCTGTCATCCTTATCCACCGCTGGGCATAGTACTCTCTTTAGCTTAGAGTATTTGCCGCAGCAGACACTGCGATTTGTTAGGTGAGTGAGGTAATTGGAGGCCCAGTCGCCCTTCCCTCTCCCCTTTCCCCTTCCCAAAATATCCTTTTGGTATTGTAGATATACGTGAACGTAGTAATTACTTACCATCAGGTGAGCCTACAAGAGCATGGGTGGTTGGATTGCGCATCATCGAATCTGCCTGCCGCGGTGAGTAGGTGAAAACTTTCCAAGAAATGTTTGTTAGCTTTGGCTGGCGCTTTTTTAGAATGGTCTATGTTCAGGAGTGGACGCTGATAAAACGAAGGATATCGTATTGTTAGCTAGCCAATAATGCTATGGTAAAATTTAGTCCTCACTCAAGTGGACCGGTGAGCTCAGAGCGAAACGGATGAGTCCTTTGCGTCTAACACAGTACAGGTGGGAATTTCGCAATAAGGCTGAAAGGCCTGTTTCGACAATAAAGCGTGATAATAATTCGATCACAAGGGATTACTCTGTGGTTAGATCATAGGAACGGTGTGTTTATTTTAGATATTGATGGCAGAAGATGGTAGACACCTTCTCTGCCTTGAGGTCTCTCGGTACCACCCTCTTACCCATTATGGTCGCTAATCAGCAATGCTACCACTGTTGTCCTCCGGTTTGAAAGATATAGACAGGCAGTATCCTTGCTGGCCGTGTGGAATTCCAGATCAGTCCTCAGGGTTGGCAACGCATTTGTAACCTTCTTCCATTATCCATCCATGATGTTTGCAAATCCCTGGGGTGGAGTAGTCACTTACCATCTGGTGGACTGGTAGCTCGTTTGTCGCTACGGTACGCTTCCTTAAGCGTGGTTGAGCCAAGCGGCGGCTTTTGCTGCTGCTCGAATGGGCCGGTTCGATCGGGTTGGTACCACGGCCTCGCAGAATACCGGCGTGAAGGAGAGGTAACCGGAGGCCCACACACCCTCTCCATCCCCCTCCTCGTCCTCCCTCCCTTTCACCCTTAAAGCCCGGCCAAGAACCTGCAGCACCATTGGTGGTGCTCGTTTGCTGCCTTCCCCATAAAAAAAATATCCAGTAATAATGAGACGCTAACTGACCTTGATCATAGCGAGATTGTGTTCGGGGTAGTACTGGTCCATTTTATAATCGGGATGTCGCTGTATCTCCGTCACGGCGAGGAGCCGGCCACCGAAGTCACGGAACACGGAGCCCGTTCGCACTGTCACTTCTTCTTTAGTCACGCTGAACATTGAAAGAGGTCATATTTAACGATGGTCTTCCAAGCAATTTAGAACAGCGTGTGTCCTCAATCGGGAATCCTGCATAAAGTAGCTTTGAGTATATCAAGGCATGTTGTTCCTAGCTGATGTTCCGGCTAAAACCATGGTCTGATTTCTTGCACAAATTGTTCCGTTTTGCCCGTTCTTGAACATCCTCCTCAGTAAGGTGGCTAAGACAATTAGATTAAATAAGAAGTTCATAACTAATACACATGCTTTTCAGTTCTCCCTTTTATTATGTCCACGTCATCAAGTGAAATGAATAGACTATACAAAGTTCAATGGGTCTACTAGGCGGCCAAACAAGGGTTCCGTTACCGACCTTCAAGTTACATCAATTTATTCAAGCTACATAAAAGGGTGTAAAAACAGCAATTAATATTTTCTACATAACGGCATTTGTAGGGCTTCGGTGTTATGCTTTTAAATCTATCTGTCTGTCCTCCAGTCTGTGCCCAGCCGTACCCGTAAGTGGTATACTTATACCACTTACGGGTACCACTTACACAACACTTAGTTCACAGCGCAGCTCTGGCTGTATCCACATAAATTCTATTATGTTTTTTTCTGATGCCTTTAAATATTCCACTAATAGTCTTAATCTTTTTCAAAGTGCCTTTGTCACACTTGGCAGGTAAACATTCTTCCAGACCCCTCGTACTTTAGACTGTTCGAACACTGGCCTAGGTAGTTTAGATCTTGCAGATTGGAGATGCATAGTGCCGGTACTACTAAAATTGTTAATAGCAAGTTTAAGTGATGTATTTACCACGTGTTGATGAAGAAAAACATCGTGAGGAAACATGTGCGAGAAATAATAAAAAATATTATTTCGAGGACACGTGAAGCCCGTCAACCCGGGCCCTTCCCGGCTCCAAAACCCTTTCAGATGTTTGAGAAGGAGGCCTTTGCTCAGCCGTGGGCTCTTTACTTTTTTTAGATTGGGGATAATTTGATTGGGGAGATGCTGCCCTCTGTAGGCGTCAATATTTTTCAGCAATTTCCCTTAGTACTTCTGCAACACCAGAAAAGCGATGGCGCAAAACACAAAACCAGAAAGAGCCATGCACATGAGCACAGCGCTGGTTGGGGGACTCCGGTTATCGCTTGTTATTTTCCAAATAATCAGGTATCTTAACAATGTCTGCTTAGTGGACAAGCAACCCAGTTCACTCGCTTACTATATTAAATAAGTCGACCACCTGGCCACTGAGCCACTGGCTCTTGCTACAATTAACAGCCTACTTACTAATCGAAGCATTGTGCCGCTGTGAGGACCCAATGCTTTCCCACAATAGCGCCGCCGCACCAGTGCTTGCCATGCAATCTGTGGATTAATAGAACTGAGATAACTTGAGGTTATTTCAAAAGTTTAATGAACAAAATAAACAACTACACTACATCCACGTGAGCCTATTGTATCCCAATGCTGAACATAAAGCTCTCCAGGAAATCACCTGCTAAAGCCGGTATTAATTTCTTGGAATAATTGCCCATACTCAACACGCTGGGCTAGTGGATTTATGATGCTCCACATCATTAGTCTGTGGTATTAGGGTTCGGTAAATTCGAATGGAACCGGAAAACGAAAGAAACCGGCGAAAGAAACTCCAAAAGTATCCTCTTTATTGATTATTTTTTTCAATAATTATCATCATAAAAGAAAAAGCATGGTCCCATATGGAACTGAAAGCCACAATAGAGTGGAACACGACCAAACTAAAGCACAACAGCACTGTAAACTCGAGCAGACAAGCCGATGAAACATGACCACACCCACTGGGTACATGGCCGTGAGAGTTTTTTTTTCTATCCTTAACATACATAATGTTGAATAACCTTATGGAGACGGTGTACGGGTAATCTTCTAAACAGACCAGTCCGGTCTCCGTAGTGAGTCTCTTTCTTCTAATATGGGTTAGGTCCTCTTCCATTTTCGGTGGGAACTCGCATTCTAAGTCTTTCTTTGCTGTTGTTGCAGCTAAAAGTATACCTTTTATATTTAAGTAATTATGATAGATATAAGATGTGTAAGAAAGAAATAAAGAAAGAAACATTTATTACACAAATACGCCTCTCAATAACAAACAAACATTGCAACACATTTAATAAAAGAATTATTTACACCAGCAATGTTTAACGTTGCCTCCTCTAGACGCGTTGCGCGGCGCATGGGGCAAACAGACCACACCAGTTGAGACTACAGCGCCGGTGTGATATCGGCGTAGGAATCTGTTACCTCCTTTCTAACCGTGTGTCGTAAGAGACGACTAAGGGAAAAGCCTTAAACATCGCTATGGTTACCGACTGACGACGGTATAACATTCTCGAAAAATACCAGACCGAAATTGAGGAGACAGACGAAGAGATAGTTGCGTAAAGGTGCGAGACGTATTGTTCTGTGATCTGTAATTCGTCTGGCCTTATGTCCCGGTGGTGACTTTTGGGATTCGTAGTATGATATCTATGATAATCAGGTGGATCTAGTTCGGTCCCCTATGCGGAGGATTCGTCCCGATTAGTATTTCGAAAGTTTGTGCGATTTTTATCGCTACTACTATTGGTACAGACTATGTCGTAGAATACCGGCGTGAAGAGGAGGCATCTTGTGGGTTTCGGTCGGTGAGTGAGGTACCAGGGGACCACACCCTCCTTCCCATCATCCAAATATCCTTAAAGGCCGGCAACGCACCTACAGCTCCTCTGGTATTGAAGATGTACGAGGTCTAAGGGAATCACTTCACTTCCCATCAGGTGAGCCACTTGCCCGTTTACCTCGCTTCACTATAAAAAAAAGCAATGACGGCGAAAGGCTTTTTTTTTTATGGAAGAGACGGCAAACGAGCAAGCGGTTCACCTGATGGTAAGTGATTACCGTCGCCCACATACATCTGTAACACCATAGACGCTGCAGGTGCGTTGCCGGTCTTTAAGGATATTTGGGAGATGGGAGGGAAGAGGAGGGGAATAGGGAGGGGGTGTGGGCCTCCGGTTACCTCACTCACCGAACGAAACGCAGAAGCACAAGATGCATCTACTTCGCGCCGGGGTACCATTCCGGTCGAGCCGGCCCTTTCGAGCAGCAGCTAAAGCCGCCGCTTGGCTCTACCACGCTTATAAATCTCTCATCTCGGCTCATCGTTTGTCACTCTGTTCCAACTGAACTCTTGTGGAACGTGGTTAGAAACAACTAATAATATCAAACCTTTAACCTTTCCATTATTGAGTTTGGATATATTTACGAAATCCCTAAACATGTCGCGACCGGTTGCGTTGTACCAGATTCTTGGTAGAACGTTCGCTGTCCCGTCTGCTAACCCTAATTACAAACTCCCTATCGTGAGCATAGTAACTAAGACGCTGCTAAAAAGAAGAAATAAAGAAAGAAACATTTATTACACAAATACGCCTCTCAATAACAAACAAACATTGCAACACATTTAATAAAAGAATTATTTACACCAGCAATGTTTAACGTTGCCTCCTCTAGACGCGTTGCGCGGCGCATGGGGCAAACAGACCACACCAGTTGAGACTACAGCGCCGGTGTGATATCGGCGTAGGAATCTGTTACCTCCTTTCTAACCGTGTGTCGTAAGAGACGACTAAGGAAAAGCCTTAAACATCGCTATGGTTACCGACTGACGACGGTATAACAATCTCGAAAAATACCAGACCGAAATTGAGGAGACAGACGAAGAGATAGTTGCGTAAAGGTGCGAGACGTATTGTTCTGTGATCTGTAATTCGTCTGGCCTTATGTCCCGGTGGTGACTTTTGGGATTCGTAGTATGATATCTATGATAATCAGGTGGATCTAGTTCGGTCCCCTATGCGGAGGATTCGTCCCGATTAGTATTTCGAAAGTTTGTGCGATTTTTATCGCTACTACTATTGGTACAGACTATGTCGTAGAATACCGGCGTGAAGAGGAGGCATCTTGTGGGTTTCGGTCGGTGAGTGAGGTACCAGGGGACCACACCCCTCCTTCCCATCATCCAAATATCCTTAAAGGCCGGCAACGCACCTACAGCTCCTCTGGTATTGAAGATGTACGAGGTCTAAGGGAATCACTTCACTTCCCATCAGGTGAGCCACTTGCCCGTTTACCTCGCTTCACTATAAAAAAAAGCAATGACGGCGAAAGGCTTTTTTTTTTATGGAAGAGACGGCAAACGAGCAAGCGGTTCACCTGATGGTAAGTGATTACCGTCGCCCACATACATCTGTAACACCATAGACGCTGCAGGTGCGTTGCCGGTCTTTAAGGATATTTGGGAGATGGGAGGGAAGAGGAGGGGAATAGGGAGGGGGTGTGGGCCTCCGGTTACCTCACTCACCTAAAGAAGCGAAGAAGCACAAGATGCCTCTACTTCACGCCGGTATTCTGCGAGGCCGTCGTATCGACCCGGTAGACCCGGCCCATTCGAGCAGCAGCAACAGCCGCCGCTTGGCTCTATCACAAAAGATGGGAGGGAGGATGAGGAGGGGATGCGAAGTGAGTGTGGGCCTCCGGTTACCTCACTCACCAAAAGAAGCGCAGAAGCACAAGATGCCTCTACTTCACGCCGGTATTCTGCGAGGCCGTCGTATCGACCAGTAGACCCGGCCCATTCGAGCAGCAGCAACAGCCGCCGCTTGGCTCTATCACAAAAGATGGGAGGGAGGATGAGGAGGGGATGCGAAGTGAGTGTGGGCCTCCGGTTACCTCACTCACCAAAAGAAGCGCAGAAGCACAAGATGCCTCTACTTCACGCCGGTATTCTGCGAGGCCGTCGTATCGACCAGTAGACCCGGCCCATTCGAGCAGCAGCAACAGCCGCCGCTTGGCTCTATCACAAAAGATGGGAGGGAGGATGAGGAGGGGATGCGAAGTGAGTGTGGGCCTCCGGTTACCTCACTCACCAAAAGAAGCGCAGAAGCACAAGATGCCTCTACTTCACGCCGGTATTCTGCGAGGCCGTCGTATCGACCAGTAGACCCGGCCCATTCGAGCAGCAGCAACAGCCGCCGCTTGGCTCTATCACAAAAGATGGGAGGGAGGATGAGGAGGGGATGCGAAGTGAGTGTGGGCCTCCGGTTACCTCACTCACCAAAAGAAGCGCAGAAGCACAAGATGCCTCTACTTCACGCCGGTATTCTGCGAGGCCGTCGTATCGACCAGTAGACCCGGCCCATTCGAGCAGCAGCAACAGCCGCCGCTTGGCTCTATCACAAAAGATGGGAGGGAGGATGAGGAGGGGATGCGAAGTGAGTGTGGGCCTCCGGTTACCTCACTCACCAAAAGAAGCGCAGAAGCACAAGATGCCTCTACTTCACGCCGGTATTCTGCGAGGCCGTCGTATCGACCAGTAGACCCGGCCCATTCGAGCAGCAGCAACAGCCGCCGCTTGGCTCTATCACAAAAGATGAGAGGGAGGATGAGGAGGGGGATGCGAAGTGAGTGTGGGCCTCCGGTTACCTCACTCACCTAAAGAAGCGAAGAAGCACAAGATGCCTCTACTTCACGCCGGTATTCTGCGAGGCCGTCGTATCGACCCGGTAGACCCGGCCCATTCGAGCAGCAGCAACAGCCGCCGCTTGGCTCTATCACAAAAAGATGGGAGGGAGGATGTGGAGGGGGATGGGAAGGGAGTGTGGGCCTCCGGTTACCTCACTCACCAAAAGAAGCGCAGAAGCACAAGATGCCTCTACTTCACGCCGGTATTCTGCGAGGCCGTCGTATCGACCCGGTAGACCCGGCCCATTCGAGCAGCAGCAACAGCCGCCGCTTGGCTCTATCACAAAAAGCAAAATTATTGACGTAATATTTATACGGAAAGACACAGGTCATGCAAAGTCATAATGAACTTATCAATCACAGATATCTGATGCAAATGTAAATATTTTACTGTAAGATAGTGGCGTAACACAGGATTTCTTTAAACACACAGGCTTTGGGAAAATTAATGAAGCGATGTGTAATCATTTATAATGTTAAGCTTTGTTTGTTTTCTATTTCTGTAGCGCGCAACTTGAGGGAGCCGTGTGATATTAAGAAATATGAAATATTTACAAGTTGATTGGTAATTTGTTTTTTCGTATATTACTGTTTTTTTTAACATATAGAGCGTGCTGGAGTCAAGCGGCGATTTTCGCTGCTGCTCGACTGGGGTAGAACCCCGATCTCGCAGAATACCAGCGTGAAGTAGAGGCATCTTGTGTTTCTGCGTTTCGTTCGGTGAGCGAGGTAACCGGAGGACCAGTCGTCCTTCCCTCTCCCCTTTCCCCACCCCAAAATATCCTTACAGGCCGGCATCGCACCTGAATTATGAATGCAGATGTACGCGGGCGACGGTAATCACTTACCCCATCAGGTGAACCGCTTGCTTGTTTGCCGCCTTTTCCATAAAATTAAAGCATATTATGTTGAAACAAACACGTAATTATATAAATATACCGACCCGAGGTACAGGAGAAGTGGGGGGAGGGGACATATACAGCATTCACATATAGCTTATGCAAAAACCAGATACGAAAGCATTCACGCCTATCGTCTATGGGAGTAGGCAGAGATTTCCAATTTCCTTAAAGCACAATTCAGCGTGACCAAGCAGGCCTTCGCTACCCACTCTCCGCCTCTCCCGGCCAACAATCCAAATGAGGCTGACATTATTTTATTAAATCACCTTCTATGTTTTGCCTAACTCTTCTGCAGGCAGTAAGTATTTAAAACGTATGTCTCGTATTCCTAGTACGATAAGGAGCGTACCTGCCATAAAGATCTTCTGGACGTGCTGGAGTCAAGCGGCGATTTTCGCTGCTGCTCGACTGGGGTAGAACCCCGATCTCGCAGAATACCAGCGTGAAGTAGAGGCATCTTGTGTTTCTGCGTTTCGTTCGGTGAGCGAGGTAACCGGAGGACCAGTCGTCCTTCCCTCTCCCCCTTTCCCCACCCCAAAATATCCTTACAGGCCGGCATCGCACCTGAATTATGAATGCAGATGTACGTGGGCGACGGTAATCACTTACCATGAGGTGAAGGCGCTTGCGTACTGTGGAAATCTTGTCCGATATTTGAAACATCCAACTTCACTGCGTGATAGCGTAATACATTTCGAGATCTCTGTTACACCTGATATAAACCTGAATATTTGTTATATAATTTTTTAACCACTCTGAGACTACTAACTGCTCAGTAAATATTTAACGAAATATATATAATCAAAACGTAATCTCTTCGAAAAACCAACCTGCCATATCGTATTTGTTCGGAATTCAGTTTGTCGTTATAATATGCGTTGTAAACGAGTCGGCGTCTGTTTCAGAATACATGTTAAAATAAGGGATGTGCTGAAATATATTCATTTTAAGATTATACCTATTGAAGCGTACCTACGACAATGAAGAATTCTTTTCGGGTCTGGTCTTGTGATATTCCCTTGGTGATCACAGTACCGGGCACCCCACTAGAGGCTGCTGTTCTTTTTTATTAGGTCTGACATTAAAATAAGGGATGTGCTGAAATATATTCATTTTAAGATTATACCTATTGAAGCGTACCTACGACAATGAAGAATTCTTTTCGGGTCTGGTCTTGTGATATTCCCTTGGTGATCACAGTACCAGGCACCCTATTAGAGGCTGCTGTTCTTTTTTATTAGGTCTGACATTAAAATAAGGGATGTGCTGAAATATATTCATTTTAATATTATACCTATTGAAGCGTACCTATGACAATGAAGAATTCTTTTCGGGTCTGGTCTTGTGATATTCCCTTGGTGATCACAGTACCGGGCACCCCACTAGAGGCTGCTGTTCTTTTTTATCAGGTCTGATATGTAAAGTAAAGTAAAAGTAGCAGTCTGTGAACGGCGTCTCCCGGGCAACGGTCTCCTCGCAAACATCTGAGAGCGTTTTGTAGTCGGGAAGGGTCCGTCACGCTGCTCCAGTGCGTTTAGACCGCCTACACGTCTTTTATTATTTCTGCAACATGTTTTTTTCCTCACGATGTTTTCCTTAACCTCGGGGCGTTGAAACGATGAAACTAAATCGAGCACCCTTCGGCCCCTTGTCTTATATAATTATATAGTCTGCTGTGTATTTCTAGTTTCCTGATATCGTTAATCCGCTGTCTATCGGACGCCATAAGACTTACAAGACCACTAAAAAAGTAGACTCGTTTTTTAGAAAGAGAGGCAGCGTTTCACAAGCTAGTGATCAGCGAACATTTATACCCTCAAGTATCTACAACATTAGAGGCATTGGTGTAGCCTGGTTTCCCTTCTAGGTTGTGCCTTTTGCCCTTTCAAACAATTGCGCACATATATAAACAGAAATAAGTAGGGAAAATTAGGTTATTTGACTATAACGAATGAACGAAATTTTAATGTAGTTGATTGAGTATTTGAATTTACTCATTTTCATTTTTTATTCCGGAACGGGTCGTGCCCGTTACTATCTGGCTACCCCATATGACTAGAAGAGATGCCGACCTTTAAGTAAGAAGCAAACTCTTCTCTTGAAACGACACAATCGTGAAGAAAGGGGGGTGACAGATTATCTTGCCACAAAGCTTTTCGTTAATTTATCGGAAAAATCGCCAAAATCGGCTTCATCTTTACTAATGGGATGGGAGAAAAGAATTTATTTATCTTATTGACAAAGAAGCCGCCCTCAAGGTCCGTTTTCACATAGCTAATAATTTAGAATTAATTATTATTAACTGATTTGAAAGAAAAACACTCTGTATCCAGCAAATAAGATGATGTCTATAAGAGTTTGTATCATATGTAATGTTCTCGCTTTCAATGACTCCAAAATGCTTGAAAGACGACCGCAGCGTCTTAATTAGGACTCAAAAAATAATATATTAATAAATGGTCTATTGTAGAAATAAGACTGAATAGTTTTGGTGAAGTGACTAAGTTTAGTGACAACAAAAATGTCCGATACTAGGGAGCAATTTGAATCACGACGAGGCCATACGCGGGTGCAATGGACGTTCGCTTTATTAGGTAATACATCCATCTTTTTATTTTATCGATTAACAAAATAATTGTGTCACTCGTTGACACTCGAAGGACGGTCCTCTCTTTCCCCATCACATGTCAGTGAGCAGTGGCCTATCCATGGAATATGACGCCTAGAACAACCACGGTAATTGGGCCCCCTAATAGAACCGCTCTTAATGAGTCTAGTCTATTGTAAATAACCTATTATATGCCTATTAGAGAGGCGTGGTAAGCCTAGCCCAGCGGTCGTGCGTTCTTTTTATAATACTACCATAGCACGCGAATGACCTGAGTTCGATTCCCGTTGCCGCTAACATTGTTAATAGCAACTTTAATTGCTGAATTTACCACATCGCACACACTGGGACACAGCGTGTTCGAGATTTCCCGGCTTCAAGGTATTTCAAAAAATTCATTTTGTAGGTAGTGACATAATCACATTGGTGTGGAAATTTTGGGACTTCTGATCAAAAAACTACGACAAGTAGTTTTGACAGTTCTCTCTTGATGTTAACCTAAAACTACATTAAAAAATCTGAAGAGACTGAAAAAAGTGAAAATCTGATGGTGCAAGTTCAGGATTACATGGTGGATCCATTAACACTTCCCAACCAAGCTCTATCAATATTTTCTGAGTGGCTAAAGATATTTCTCGCTTGAGTCTCAGCAGCTGTTGGCACTAGAGATCCGAATCGATGCTTTATGCCAGGAGGTAAAAGTTCATAATGAACGATCCCCCCCCAATCCCACCATACGCACAGCATCACCATATTGCGAGTTGATCCGGATTTCGTTCTAGTTTATAGTCTGTGGAGCTTCACTGCCCTTTGATCATGATCTTTTTCGCACGTTCTTGTCGTAGGTAATCCACATCTCATCGCCAGTGATTTATCTTTTTTAAAAAATAATTCGGTTTCATTAAGTTTCAATTGAATATAGCAAATGAGTACACGATTCATTAGGTTTCTTTCGGTGAGCTCGTGTGGAAACCAAATTCAATATTTGTTTATCCAGACTTTTATCAAATGATCAAAACTGTTTTGTGGTCAACCCCTCTTCAGCTCTTCAGCTACGTCTTAACTACTAATATGCCAATCTCGCTTCACCTTTTCTAAAATGATAGTCGGTATATTAGTTCATAAACTTTATCCGGTTAAGTCGATCAGAAGTAGCATCATCTTTGACATCAAAATTCACGGACTAAAAAGGCTTGAACGAATTTTGTGCTATTCTTACTGATACTGCGTTAAGTATACAAACCACAAATGTTTTTCGTGACCTATTTCTTCGTGAGTCACAGCAAAATAATATAAAAATGGCAAGAAACCGTTTTTACTCTTTATTTTTCTGTATATTAATAGTCATCTATTTAATGGTATCGAATCCAGCCAGATACAAACAGTACAACCAAAGAACCTTCTAAACGCGATAGAGCCAAGCGACGGCTTTTGCTGCTGCTCGAATGGGCCGGCTCGACTGGATCTGTACCACGGCCTCTCAGAATACCGGCGTGAAGTAGAGGCATCTTGTGCTTCTGCGTTTCTTTCGGTGTGTGAGGGAACCGGAGGCCCACACCCCCTTCCCATCCCCCTCCTCATCCTCCCTCCCATATCCCTAATATCCTTAAAGGACGGCAACGCACCTGCAGCATCTATGGTGTTGCGGATGTACGTGGGTGACGGTAATCGCTTACCATCAGGTGAACCGCTTGCTCGTTTGCCGCCTTTGTAATAAAAAAAAAAACAAAGAGATTTTACTGAAATCTTTTACTTACAAAATATGAAAAAACTCACTGTTATAAATAAACCTTAGGTCTGGTCTATTTAAATGCTAATAAACTATATAACTAAAACGACCAAGCGCGAGTCGGACTCCGTGTTATTTGAGTGTTTGTTAGGAAGTTTGACGCTTTTATGTATTACCGATTTTACAACAGAGCATGACAAAAAAAAATAACGTTGTAGAGAAACATTATACAAGTTCCTTTTATGGGGACACCTATTTTACTAATGGTAGTAAAATAGGTGTCCCCATAAAAGGATACTGTACGGTTCAAAGATACTGCTCTTTAACGAAGGACAGACGGCATGTTAAATAAAGCCGAAACATAACATTAGTGGATGTGAGATATCAAACTTGTATCATTAAACAACAGTACGATTCTTTGAAATCGTTAATGTTCCAGCAAATTCCACTCTAATGCTCTACGGTCTGGAAGCGGGTTGGACGTCGCCTACGATCAAGGTGCTGCAATCTGAGGAGAGCCCGCTCGGTGCTCCTCTATCTGACAGCATGATCTCAATGATCGCCAGCTTCCTATGCATCTCCGCTACACTCGGCGTACCAGTTTATTCCTACATAGTCGACAACTACGGACGGAAACCCGCTGTCATAGCCATTGCTATTCTAGAGGCAGTGAGTATTTACAACTTATGTATTCCTAGTACGATAAGGGACGTAACTGCCATAAAGATCTTCTGGTAGAGCAAAGCAACGGCTTTAGGTGCTGCTCGAAGGGGCCGGCTCTACCGTGGTAGTACGACGACTTCGCAGAATACCGGCGTGAAGAAAAGGCATTGTGTGCTTCTGTGTTTCGTTCGGTTAGCGAGGTAACCGAAGGCCCACTCCCAAATTTATCTTTAAGGCTGTGAATGCACCTGCAGCTCTTCTGGTGTTGCAGATGAACGTGGGCGACGGTAATTACTTACCGCCAGGTCAGACATTTGCACGAATGACCCCATTCGCAAACAATAAAGAGCAGGGAAAATTCACTTTCTAGTACCTATGGGTGTAGTAATTACGTTAAATGGTTTTAGTTTTTGGGGGAGAGGGATTGATTCAGTGTTGTGCTTCTTTCATGGTTTCGCATGACCCTTAGCTTAGATTTTGATTGGACAAATGAAAATCTCGAGTCCAGCCTTATTCTTTTTGTACAGTAAAAAGATATGAATGTACTTTACAAACTTTTACTTTCTAGTTGCTGCCTGTAACTGCTCACAGGGTAAAGGCCTCCTTCTCAAATAACTGAGAAGGTTTTGGAGCCGGGTAGGGCCCCCCACGCTGCTCCAGTTGGCGGGCTTCACACATCCTCGAAATAATAATTTTTATTATCTCTCAGACATGCAATTTCCTCACTGCCGATTCACTCGCGCTGTGTTCACGACTAATATGTATGTAATGTTTATTTTTCGATAACAGATGTCGCCACTGGTTGTGTGAAACCCACTATCTCGGTAGAAGCGAAGCGAGGAGTCGCTTCGCTTCTCGCTCTTCACTATAGTGGTCGACACAAAATCATTTCCTTAGACCGATGATTTTATAAAATATATGTTTAAATCAAGATATTCGTTGGTTTCATTTAAATTAATACCAATTAGTATCTAGAGAGAGACTATAGAATACACTTTATTGCACAACAAAAAGAGGAAAATAATGTAATAGTACAAAAACGTAATTAGATGAGAGGTGGAACAATGGGCGGTCTTATCGCTAAAAGCGATCTCTTGCAGACAACCTTTGGATGGACAGGATTGTTATAAATGAATTTGGAAGTTAAATAAAACCAATTGATATAGAAATAAAACAGTACATAAAAAATAATATACACATATTATAGAAATACATACATGTTTTATAAATACCTATTATATATGTATACATATACATAAATAGACTAAATCAATACAAATATAAAAGAACTGTCTAAATAACCGAAGTTACAAAGATAGATAGTAGGCCTTGACTTGATTTTTAAAAACTGGTAAGGATTGGGCGCGTCTTACCGATAGCGGTAGGGCATTCCATAGACGGACAGCTTGTACAGAGAATGATCTGTCAAAAACTTAGTGCTATGAACTGGTATTCTTAATTTCAAATTCTCCGATGACCTCAAAAACCGTGAATGAGAACCATGAAGGAATTGAAAAAGTTGCTTAAGATATGAAGCCCTAGTTTCAAAATATTCACGCTGTAAGATACTAAACTTTAACTTAGTCTTTGTATTTACCTAACATACTTTCGTATAGGCTAACTGCTAATAATTATTTAATGCTCATTATTCCTTCTTTTATTAATTGTACAAACACAACCTCCTTGTCAGTAATCCAATCTTTAATTTTTCCAGTTATCATGGATCATCAAATTATCTTCACCGACCAGCACTGGCTTGCTGGTCGCCCGAACACTGGGCGGTTTCGCCGCAGGTGGATGCTTTCATGTAATACCCATGTATGTCAAGGAAATAAGCCAAGACGATATAAGGGGGCGCCTGGGCTCCCTGCTAATCATGGGGCAGAACGTAGGAATATTCATTATGTACGTAATGGGAGCTTACCTGGACTATTACACCGTTCTATGGATTGTGTTCTCACTGCCAGCTTTGACTGCTGTCCTGTCGCTGAAGGCTCCCGAGTCTCCGGCGTATTTGGTGAATAAAGGGAAATTTGAGGTTTGTTATGTTGTTGTTTTCGGGGCGTAAGAGGGGAATATATCATATCTCTCTCCAAATGCAAAACTCATTTGCATGTAGTTGCTCCAAAAAACGAGTCTCTGGCGGGCGAATGATAGTGAATTGTCCATCTGAATTTGCTGAACCCAAATCCCACATGCTTGTGATGGGGACCCGAGTCCCTAGGGCGTGGTTACCGGCACTGCGCTCGGCACCTCGCTTGCCCAGGGTGGTGTGTATGGGCAACCATTCCAAGAAAAGTTGCCAAGTATTTTGGCGGCGCTTTCTTGTAGAGTTGTTCAACATTTCTGGCTCCTTTCAATTCAATTTTCACCAGAGCTCAATTGGGACAACGTGAAAGACGGTGAGCCTGTCGCGTTGTCCCAAATAAGCCAACGATACAGATCGTAAATACTCGTAAGTTTCGAAAAACCAATCGGTCGACGAGCCCTTCACATAGGGTTCAGAACTCGAAGACCAAATTCACATGCCGAGTAACGCCAAATTATAACTATGGATCTTAATATTAAATACCTAAGGTCAATGTACTACTCCATACATTATAATAAATGAATTTCATTTGGAGCCGTGGTTGCCTGGTCAGGACGCTTACCTTAGTTTCATAGAGCGCGAGTGACCTTTGTTCGATCCCCGGTGACGACAACACTAAAATTGGTTATAGAAATGTTAAGTGCTGTATTTACCATGTCCTCGGCGGTGAAGGAAAACATCGTAAGGAAACCTGCGTGTCTGAGAAATAACAAGCCAAATTTATTTGGAGGACGTGTGAAATCCGCCAACCCGCACTGGAGCAGCGACCCTTCCCGGCTCAAAAACCCTCTCAAATATTTGAGAGGAGGCCCTAGCCCAGCTGTGGGCACTTACTGGCTGCTTCGTTAACTTTTTACTTAAATTTAATTTTCAAGTCTCCTCAATCGAAGGTAGACCCCTAACCACCCGGCAATCATAGCTACATCGTTTTTGACCTCAACATTACACTATATAAAAGACTTTTGGTGTAACTTCAGGAAGGCGAGAAGACCATCGCGTTCCTGAGAGGTCTGGACATCGACAGCAAAATTGTCCAAAGGGAAATGCAGATCATGAAAAATCAAGAATTATACTTTCAATCACTACCTAAAGTTTCCTTGGTGTCTATATGTGAGTAGCATCCTGTTGATATCTTATAGTTTCGGTGCTGAGGAAGAGTCCTCCACGCTGCTCCAGTTGTTGGTTGGTGGACATCGCATGTCCCGGATTTATTTTTAATAAATTCTCGTACATGCAAGTTTCCTCACGTTGTTTTTCACTATCGCCGAACACGTGATCAAATAGCAATTAACAATTTAGTTGCTATCCGTACTATTAAACACAAAGCGAAAGTACGGCACTCGGTAGCCGTACTTTCGTACGTTGTGTTTTACTTCAGAGTAAGGCTATATTTGTGTAACTATACATTTTTTTTGATTTATCTAACTTTTAAACTGTTTAATTTTTTTCTCTCTAAATACTTTACGCAGTTTATAGGCGTTGCACTTCTTCATTGTCTAATCGAACTGGTAGTCCCAGAGATTAGCCCGTTCAAACCTGCAAGTCAGCTCCTGCCCTATAATATTACTAGTTGTTGTACCTGGTGTTGCCCGGGTTAAAATATAAAGACAAGAAATCATAAAAATCTCATGACAATCTCTGCCGGCAGGCGTATATATTTTACAACCATTTTTCTTTATTTGTAAATCAACTTGAAACACCTCAATCTAGAAAACAAAAATAGAAACCCGAACTAATGGGGTAATGGTGTTTACTTTTAAAGCATAAACAGCAATGATTCGTTGCAGTTCAGAACGAGAACTGGCGACGCAGCGTCGTCCTCATTCTCTCAATAATAACCGTGCACGCGTGCAACGGCGCCTACGCCATCGTCAACTACGGCTCCAGCACCCTTGCCTCCAGCGGGGTCCAGTACAGCATCAGCCCCGAGTTGCAGTCGCTCAGCTTCCCCGTCGTTATGATTATCGGTTCTTTCGTGTCGATGGGCTGCGTGGAAAGGTTTGGACGCAAGGTATGTTATGTTATGACGGGCTGGCATCCGCTACTCCTCGACTGTGCGCGTATTTTGCGTGTGGGCGGGAACATGAACTATTCGAGCCAACCCTCAAGGAAACTCAGTTAACCCTTAAAGTTACTGGTGACCTCGGGGAGCGACCTCGGCTAGCCCTGTATTCCGCGACCATCGGACACTGTAACAGGACGTGGACCGTCCTTTCTTCCTTGTCCTTACACGCTCGGCACAGAGGACTGCCTGTAACACCTATAGCAAATAGATGTTTGTTAAAATATCCATGTCCAGTTATGGTGGTAGTTACTATCCGAATTTTGGGCTTATTCAGGCGTAGCAGCATCTTGGTTATTCGATTATTAACCGTTGGAGGGGCTTCCCTAGCCTGTGTACATTCTACCTGGTTGGTCCATAGTTGCGCATGCTGGTTCCTAGTGCGTTTTCGTATTTGAGAGCGAACGTGCCCAAAGGTCGCAAGGTAATACGCTTATTATCATATATATAAGTAATATATAAGCGTATCGAAGACAGCGCTTGTACTGGAGCTAACAGGGTGCGTCTCATGTATTCAACTATAAAGGACTATATTATTAAAAAAAAAAACACGTTGGAGATTAAAGCAACGGCGATTTGGTGGCAGCCTAAGAATATCTGCCCTTCCCCTACTATTTTATCATAACCCTTCAATCTACTATTTGCCATTGGTTATTTTAAATTGGCATTTAATTTGGCATAATTACCCAGGCGAAGAGATCGGTAGATTATCTTAAACCGCCAACCAATTTTAAAGTTCACGCAAAAATGGCACAGTAAAGTAACACCCTATTGTGCCAACTGCTGGGCAAGGACCGCTTTCTCAAATATCGGAGAGTGTTTAGAAGCCGGGAAGGGCCAACCACGCTCCTCCAGTGCGGGCTGGCGTGCTTCACATCGAAATAATATTTTTTATAATTCTCAAACTCACGATCACGGTTCCCTCGCGATGTTCTCCTTCACCGTCGAGCACGTGGAAAATACAGCACTTAAAATTACTATTGACCTTTTTAGAGGTGCCGGCACTGGGAATCGAACCCAGGGCACTCGCGCTTTATGAAAGTAAAGGGCTGCCACGGCTCTCGGCTATTTTTTTTTTATTTAACTTGGGGGGAAAGATGCTCGCACCTACCCGTCACCGTCTCTGGTGACTGGTTATGTCGGGATCAGCATTGAAGACGCCGGACCGACTAAGACCCTCAAGGTTTATATGCTGTTGGCCCGGTAGCCTTTACAGCTTCAGGAGTAGAAACTCTCGAGCAGAAGGCCCGCAAGTTAAAGCTCTTGTTAAATGGCACAGACTGATCTAAGATCAGACCGTCTAACGTTCCAGCCGCTGCTAGCCGGTTCGCTTCTGTTGTCGACCTGCTCCATGGGCACACTGGGCTGCGCCATGCTGCTGCAGTCGCAGGGCAGCGGGCCGCCCGGCTGGCTGCCCGTGCTCGCGATGGTAGTCTCGGTCTTCGCCTACGCCACTGGCGTCTCACCACTGCCCTTCATTATTATGTCCGAGATGTTTAACTTTCAAGTGAGTTTTTGTTTTATTATTATGAGCTGGACTAGTATGGTGTTAATATCATCTTTTTCTCCAAAAACCAACATCATCTACAAGAGGCGCATCCTGCCAGCTGAATCTGCTCGGCTCCGGCGATCCATTGATGGCGGAACTTCTGTCAGAATTTGCTGAACCCGAAACCCAAATGCCACAAAGTAGTAACGGAGAGCAGCATCACTAATGGTACTCGGTACCAGCACTGTACTGACTAACCGGCTAGCCCAGCGTGCTGAGTATGGGCAAAACTTTCATGGAATGTTTGCTGGCGCTTTATTGGTGAGGCCCATTTTCAGCAGTGGATCTTAACAGCCTGATGGTGAATCCTTCTTAATTCTGCAAGTGATTACTAGAAAACCTGCAATCTTTGGGGGAGGCCTATATTCAGCAGTGGACTTGTGATAGGCTGAAATGATGATGAATCTGGTACAAACAAACACAATGTAGAACGACCTCCCTCAAGATGGGGTGACGACTTGCACCGTGTTGCTGAAAGTCATTCGATGCTAGTGGCCCGTAGGTATATGTTCAGCTGTGAACATGCTGAAATGATGATGATAATGAACACTAGTCTGCCGAGTCTAGCTTGTTTGCTAACCGTGGCAGGCTGCACTGCGTACTGGTGAAGTCTGCATTTGGAGAAGTATCCAACTATAATTGCAAGAGATGACTGGATGAGTCCTCAAGGATTACCTGCTATATGTCGAAGTTTCGAGTATGATGTTCAATTGACAGAGAGTTATTCTGTATATATTGCATAAGCGGTTCGCATTTTGTTGAGTTTGTTCCTTGGGAAGATTTCTATTAGAAATTTCTGATCTTTCAGATTCGCGCCAAAGTGATGGGCCTGGCGGTTACGTATGCGTGGTTCATGACATTCGTCCAGCTGTTTATGTACGCACCGATATCCACTTCATTGGGACAGCACGCAACGTTCTTCTGCTTCGCCGGGATCAACTTGGTGGGCTTCTTCATCACCCTGATCTTTCTACCTGAGACTAAGGGAAAAAGCGACGAGGAGATCGAGGCGGAACTGAGAAAAAAGTAGACTCATTGCGATTACTAAATCTAAGGAGCATCGACACAGTCGTTCTAAATAATTATTTTTTAATTATAACTTTGTTTTATTATTATTACAAAATTTTTATGTACAGGAAACTTTTTTAATCAAAAAAAAAATATTATGTACATTCAGACAAGTGTGTTAACAATATAACGCACCATGGACCAAACACAGAGATTCCTTGCGCCCTCAGGATCACCGTCGCGTCCTATCTCTCAGCGAAGGGAAAACTGTGTTGCAGAAGCAAGTTTGGCTACGCACAACAAGGTCGTGCCAATGCGTGGACGTGAGAGGTTTTTAAATTTAGGAGAAGGGCATACGAGCAAGCGGCACACCTGGTGGTAAGTGATTACCGTCGCACACGTATATTTGCAACACCCGAGGAGCTGCAGGTGCGTTGCCGTACTTCAAGCATATTAGGAGAATGAGAGGGAGGATATGGAGTGGTATAGGAGTGGATAGGAAAGGGAGAGTGCCCCCGGTTACCTCACTCACCGAACGTAACGCCGAAGCACAAGATGCGTTTACTTCACGCCGGTATTCTAAGAGGTCGTGGTTTTACCTCAGGCGAGAGTCAATACCGCGTAGACGTTACATAATATTCAATACGAATTACAACTGCTTTCGCCAATCCGTTGCTGTGAAGAACAGTAGAGAGGCAGTACTTTATCAGGTCAATCGGAAACCCTGCCGTTTTTAAAGAAAAAAATATATATATTAGCAATGCTATTTATTAAGTAGCATTACTTATTTTCCTGTTAACCCTCCAAACTAAGCCTACAGCTTGTATCTGGAGTGGTTCACGACATTAGTCGAATGGCGGGCTCCAACTTACGACGTCATGTTTCGTAGTCCGCACCCTAACCCATTCGGTTATTGGCGCTTAAAGGTAAATATTAAAATAAAACACATAAACACCTTCCAGCCTAATAACGTTTTATTTAACACAACCTGTCAATCCATACGATAACATCGGATCGGATACCAACAAGAGTTAACAGTAACACCGCACTACGTAAACTACAGAGCAGAGTACGAGCTATAAATACAGATTATAAAACAATAATCCACAAATTACATCAACTATATTCACTATAAGTACCACAAGATGGCGTTAGCTACGTTGGTCATAAACGCAGACATTTAATACAGTAGCAGACTAAACCTATTCCCTCCGATATCTTTCCAATGTGCTTACATATATCATTATCTTTATGCTATTACTTTTTTAATGTGTCAAAGACAATGACAATTGAAGAGTTATTTTCGAGTCGCCAATTATATGCAGCGTATACTTGTGACATGAATTGCTTAAGTATTAAATAACCTGTGATGAAAAAACAATTGACAATATTAAAAAAAAGTGGTTAAATATAGCAGGCAGCATGTGTGAAAACGCAACTTACAAAAATATAACTGAATTGTCTTGTATATGTGTGTGTGGTTTATCGGTGTGCGACTTCAAAAATGAATAATTTAATGAATTAGTCTGATTTTTTTTTGTTTATATCGCTATATCTTCGCTCATTCTGAACCGATTTCTGATTCTTTTTTAGAAACAGTATATACCTCTTGGGTGGTCCAATGTAAATACTTCACCCTCAAAGTCGATAAAATACATTGTTCTGAGTTCAACTGTTAAACATATTTAGTCAGCTACAATATTTATGTCTGTAATCATTAAAACAAATATTGCTTTATAATTATGACAACCGTTTTAATTAATTTTGCACCTATTTCGCATCATCCATTACATTGTCCAACTTCTAGTAGAATAACGCCATATAAATATAATAATTGAAATATTTAAACAACTTCCTAACTATGAATACAGTACTTTAAATGATTGCTTAATTTAATACGATATTAAGGAACAAACTAATACTCCGCTTTTAACGGCAGCGCGCTCCGAATCGCAGGCCCGTGACTTGAATCCCAGGCAGTGATAATGGCTAAAAAGTAGCAGATTTTAATTACACCACAGCTGGGCAAAGGCGTTCACTGATTAATGAAAGGATTTTTAAGTTTTTCACCGCCGAAAATTTAGCACATGCATTGCAATTAACAATTTTAGCGGTGCCGGCAATCGATCCCAGGTCACTCGCCGACTATGACATTAAAGCGAACGCTCTGAACCACGAGCCAGGAACAGTTCAATGTTAAGAAACGATGGTAAAAAGTCCACAGTGATTCTCAAACTAAAACATTTTAGTATTTTTTTTTTTATTTCATCAAATGAAAAAAAGAGTGAAATGTATATTGCATAATTAGTTTCTAATTATAAAATAATGGAATGCATGTCGGTCGTAAATGACCATATCGATGGTGGTTTTAAAAATATAACAATGTACCCAATGGTACTGGACCTTAAAAAATATATTTTATTATTCTAGTTGTATGGGAAAATCAAAGCATAGGAATAATACTGCCAGTTAAGATAAATTCTTCCAAAAGGCCAAATAGACTGCCACTGTCAATTATTAAGATATTATAGCTTTTCTATCTCTTTCACTGTTTTCAAATTTGATTAGAAAAGTATTATTATTGTCCATTAATATTGTTTTATTATGAAAGGGGGAATCTTTATCAACCCATACAAGTGCACAGCTAGCACATGCAAAATATACTAGACTAAACCATGAAAGCGCCAAAACAAACAAGTTATTAATGAAGACATGAATAAATATTATACTATTAAAAAAAATTATCATGAAGTTTGTTTGAAGCAATCATTACTATATTCCTAATTTAAAACAAAAAGGTACGTAGAAAGGGTAATTATTGAAAGTAGCAGCCTGTAAATGCCCACTGCTGGGCAAAGGCCTTCCCTCTAAATGTTTGAAGTAAAGTGTCCGCCACGCTGCTCCAGCGCGGATGTGGCTGACACACATTCTCGAAATATTTCTTTATTGTTATTCCTCAGACATGCCGTGTTTCCGCGTGTTTGTTTTCAAGTGGTAAATTCTGCGCTTAAAATCGCTGTTAACAATTTTAGCGGTGCCGACACCGGACATCGACCGGAGGTTACACGCGTACTATTAAACTAAACTGATCACTAGACTACCATTGTATTTGCAATTGGAACTGCGAAATATTAAAAAAAAAGTTCGAAAAGTTAAAAAAAAAAAATATTAAACCACACTAGATATGGTCACTGACTTATATATATAAGTCTATACTGAAATCAATCACAGCACTAAGTATAGAATCAAAGCAAAGAAAGTTATATTACATTATGGACCCATTCATTCAAAATAAGGTGAGACAAACAAATCTCTTCCATCTCTTTCGCCGACGTTAGATATTCCATATGCTAATTGTTTATTTCATACGGAAAAGATTTTAGAAGCTAGAGGTTACGCCACTAGCCTGTTCGTGCTTGACGCTGCGTGCTCGCCGGGCCCCCTCCGGACCGCACCGCGCCCCGCAATCGTCCTCACTGTGCTCCTAAAGTGACGGGTAGTCGATCGACAATCTTCATAGCGTATGCGCCTCAGATTCAAACTGTGTGCATTTCGGTTACTTACAGTACTTTCTGTGTTGTGAATTATTCATCATTGCCTGCATTAAATCGAAGCCCAGAAGTTAAGTGGCGGAAGACCAGGAGGAGGTTTCCCAAATCACGAACGTCGGACACCGGCAGGTAAGCAGCTGCCATTTTCCTTTCGAAAAACTTTCCCTGTCTTTCTATACCATACATATCGGGCTATAGCTACAAACCCTCCAAACAGACAGATATTTAAAATTTAGAATTATAATTATGTAGTTAGTTATCAATAACAAACAAGCGATTCATATGATCGCGTCAATATCAACCGAGTCTTCGGACCGTAAATCATCTTTATCGGACCTCTCGCTCACTCGTAATACATCAGAGAGATAACACAGGTTCCCTGTGATATATTACACCCTTATCGATGGTAACGCAAGTGGAGGTCTCGTACCTCCTAAAGAGGGGATTCCCTGTCCGAAAATCTTTTTCGTTAACACGGGTCAGAGGACAGCGCAGCAGCAGCCGGCGTCGTTGCTCTTTATCACTTTTACATGTGAGCTTTCTACTCGCAAGTCGCACCGCCGAAGCTGTAGAGGGAAACAGGCCCACAGCGTATACCTACACCGCAGTTTTAATCGGTGACTGTTAGGCGTTAGCGCCTTTTCACCACGTGAAACAAAAAAAATAATTCCTGAAATAGTATGGCAGTCGGCCGTTAGTTTAGAGGGCAGTTGATGAACATATTCATAAAGTAAACACAATTTCGTTGATGATGATTTACGCCTGAAGACTCAGTTCATAAATTGTACAGACTAGACAGTTATATTTATTTTTATAATATATTATATTCCAATATTTCTTATATTTGTAAGCGAAATAGAGGGGCTCAACAATATCTAGAAACCTATTAAAAAAATTGCTCTGACGCATGCCTTGAAAAACTGGCAGTATATTTTAGTATTGAAACAATTAGGCATATACGAGAATCTCATTATAAAAAAAATATTAAAAAATATAATAAAATAACATAACAAATATATGTATTACATAAGAAATGTCAAGTCTACAAACGTAGTAAAGCAGATTTAAAATACAAGTTATTGGTACAAAATAAATTGTGCCATCGGTCAATTTGTAATACAGTATACAATGAAATAAACCTATATCAAAACGAAAATAATGTACAGAAAGGGGTATGTTTTTATAAATTAAATGTGCCAAAGTACCGGCCATGGTTTTGGATAAAAAGATTGTGAACTGGTCAGTCTTAACAATGCCTGATAATTGGAAGATTGTGCAGACCCAATCTCCTCGAAACGGCTCTAAACAGTATCATACATTACATAGATATTTTAACAAGAGTGGAATGAAATGAAGGGTTATGGAGGCGTGGTTAATAATTTAAGTAATACATTAGAACATTGCTATTAGTGTCGTCTTTATCTAGCGAACAATATCGACGTATGCGACGATCCGTTTAAGCTGCCATATGCATGGAGGCTGGAAACGAAAGTAAAATTGGTGATGAATAAATATAAATAAGCTCTTTGATAATTGTTTCAACTCGGCTTTCACCAGAGCTTATTTGGCTTCATAATGTAATGACAGGTGGCGAAAATGTCGAAGTCTTAGCTTTGAGGCAAACGGTACAAATCGTAGACAAGTCCCGAACAACACATAGGTGCGAGCCCCGCCCGTACGTTGAAAATAAAATTATGTGGGTGATAGTTGTGGTGAAGGACCAGCTCTTGCACGCTCTTCTTATCTTCGGACCGGTTAATATATTGCATTGTTCACAAACGGGTTAGTGGTGGTTGTGGTGGTTTCCTACCATAATGTTGGAGAGGATTTTTCCCTTAGTCGTTGAAGAAATTCTTAAATAGAATAGTAATGATACAAATAAAACTTAAATAACGTCTATTGCAGCCACAGTATTTATAAACAATATTTTTGTATGTATTAGAACCACGCTACATTAAGTTTCTGGCTGTAGCAATGACACGCGGCTCCATACTCAAAACCCAGTGGTCAGTACTCAGTAGATAAAGAGCTCTATGAAATATCCTGAATATCGAACTGCAACAGAACCGTACCTGGGCCTCTCAGAGCTGAGCGCTTAGTGCTTAGTAGAGGAAGACCTCGGGCAAGCCCTGCTCGTGAGCGCGGCGCAGCTTGGTGCCCGGCGAGCCGCCGGCCAGCAGCGGCTCTTGCGACAGCGATGAGAAGATCTCCTGCAGCTTATCCTGGATCTCGTACTGCAATGGCATTCCAAATCATGATTATGCCATGTAATCTGATTTGGTTACTAGGGACGTCAACCAAAAGTTAAATATCTCTTGTTCCTTATTAGCCGAAACTGTATTTCTAAACTCACTTTACTGTATCTCCTATACCACTTATGAGATGAGATTATAGAGAGAGACAAAAACAGCATCAGAAACACGAGAACCATCCCAGAAATTTGAATCAATAATACTTTGCTGGAATGTCACTGGAGCGTTTCGTAATCCAAAAGGCATTCGGAAAAATTCAAAATTCTTTCATACACATTTCATATTTAACTTTTTATTATTCGCTTTAATTCCGCGCTCTCAAAATTATGAAGTTAGTATTTTTTAATTCAAAGATTGAAATGAAACCGGTTATAACAATATCCCGTGACGTTTACATAGCACTATTTTTAATTTAAATCAAATTGCATAACTAATAAAAGAAAAAACAGCTTACCCTTCAAAGCGTATTACAGATTTTTTTGATTTAGATATTGAAGAAGATATGAATGTCAGAAGAAAGTAAGTTTGCAAGTATATAATAATTTATTTATTTCACATAAAACATGTGACATATTATGTTCAATGAATCTATAGGCCCCCGAATTAGTAAAAAGTTTATCTTAAGTTCGATTATATAATTTTTAGGACCTCTATCCAAAGAATTTAATTGTATTGTGTTAAACGGGCCTGATATTACTTAAAAACAAATTTAATATGAAAAAGAACTACAATTTAAAAAAAAAATCTTCAATTAGAATAAAACAAAGTAGTAATACTGGCAATTGTTAGAAACTCTTGTACTTGTTTCACGATGTTCAGTTACAATAGGATATTCAACTAATTTCACCCACAATAAATGAATTATATCTATTAAAACTTCAGAGATAAGTAGTAAAAATGAATATCTGATCACTTAGGGACGCACCTTGGGTTGTGTCAAGTGCAGCAAGTAGTCGAAGGGCGCCGTTCGGAAAGTGTTGTTCAGGGTGACTTTCCGACGCTCGGCTTCCCGTTTCTCAGCTTCACTGGGCCCGTGGGCGGCCCTTCGCAAGGCCTCCAGGCTTACGCTATCGGACTGTGCCGTGTGCTGGTTAACAAGACAAGGTTATTTCAAATTTCCTGTGTTCGAGGTCTACCTTCTAAACGGACGTGGTTATTGTTATTGGTGAATAGTCAAGGAGAATTTATTATTTCTTTGATTTTTGAGGTATAGAAACATTGTGGTATCAACTATATGATTATTGTTATTTGATTCCACATCAAAATCTTTATTCTTCGCCAAAGGAACATAAATTTCACTTGTCTAAGTTTCTTTTTTCATCGTATACCGTCATACCATTTCGTAATGAGATTCTTTTGACGTAGAACAAACGTGCGAATGACACTCCGTAGGTTTTTTGAATATACAATGTAACGTTTCTAATAAATTTTAGAAACAGCTCGGGTGCGATCAAGTGAACAACACAAAGTATATTATGAGTCTATTTTGCAGAGTGCAATAACGTTATAATAAAGTATTATTATAGATAAATCTTTAAACAATGTCAACCAAATGTAACACATTTTTCTACAACCTCATCAACTTAAGTTTTCTACTCAACTATTTACTTGTACACGTGACTACAGATTACATCAATTGATGTTTGTGATTATTTCAAATGGCGCTCAATTCCAAAAAAAATGTCTCCGTAAAAAAATTTCTCTAGTTGTTTCTAATATCTCTAATACATTTTTTTTTGATTTCTAAATACGTTTTTGAATTAAACACACTTAATATTATACCGAATCTTGCCGATCTCTTCTCGGGTCGTTTAAGTTAAAGTTTTGGGCGACTTCATGGCTCCAGTTCCAAAATTCGTTGTCGGTGCGCTAAACAATTTAGGTAGAGTGGGTAATTAAACTGTTTGATTGATAGACTTATCTTCACTCTTATTATCTTCAGATACACAACGTTGTAGGGTCTCTCAATTATCTTTAATCGTGGTAGAGCCAAGCGGCGGCTTTTGCTGCTGCTCGAATGGGCCGGCACGACCGGGTTGGTACCGCGGCCTCGCAGAATACCGACGTGAAGTAGAGGCATCTTGTGCTTCTGCGTTTCGTTCGGTGAGTGAGCTAACCGGAGGCCCTCTCCTCCTCCCCATCGCACAAATACCCTTAAAAGCCGGCAACTCACTTGCAGCAGCTCTGGTGTTGTAGATGCACGTGAGCGACGGTAATCACTTACAATCAGTTGAACCGCTCGCTCGTTTGCCGCCTTTCCCATAGAATAAAAAATCTTTTATCGATTTCACAATTTCTTATTAAGGTTCCATACGGACTGTTGTATATCTATGAAAACAAGTATTTATTTAGTTAAAAACGGACAGACTCCTGTAGAACGTGTTGAGGTGATACGCTAGAGGTTCTCAAATTTAGATTGGGTTGGCAAACTAGAAACTATTCTAGGTAAAGATAGAAGCAACGACCTGAGATTAATTAAAAAAAACTTCGAATAGAAACGTTGTTAAAAGGCGTACAATACAATGGATCATTATATTTAGGACAAAGATGAGAATTTTAAATATCACATTTTAAAATAATATTAATTTACCTTTGATATTGTATTGATTTTATTATAAATTGTAAATCAAACTGAAACATGGCATAAAAAAAATTAGATTTTATAGTTTTTCTGTTCTTGCCGATTCTTCTCTGTGGTCCCGTTTTGCGAAATTCATAAGAGACATTCATAAGAGCTTCAAATAAGCTTAATTTGATAAGGATAGAGAATCGGGTAGGGAGGAGGAAGGGGAGGAGAGAGAGGAAGTGGGGTTTAATTCGGGATTACCTCACTCACCGAACGAAACGCAGACGCACACATCTACATCTCGTCTACATCACACCGGTACCGGACCCGGACCTAACATTTTACCCTACACCTGGTCGGTATATTACCACGCCATCACAGAACCACTCAGAGAGTGGTTTTTTTAAAATGAATATTTTTACCTTCATTTATAATAACTCACCGGCCAAGGTGTAAATGTACCGAACCCCGCAATTCTAGAAATCGCGTCCGATATTCACTTCTAATATATATAAACAGTATTAAACAGTGTATAAACATAACAGTACAGAAAAGACTTTATCCAGCAGTGGGGGCTGATGAACAATATATTCAAAATACAGAACAAAGAAGGTATATGATATTACATAAGCGCCGAATTTCTGCATCACGGGTCGGTGATTCCGATTGAACTTCTCTATGAACATTCTGTACTCCTCGTCGAGGTCATCATACTGAGTTTGCTGTGAGGGTTAGATTTGACAAGTTACATTTGTTCGAATGATACATTTGCCGTGTGGTGTCGGCGTAAGAATCTGCCACCCCCTTTCTTTTTTTTTTATTCTTTTTTTTATAGAAGAAGGGGGCAAACGAGCATGCGGCTCACCTGATGGTAAGTGATCACCGACGCCCACGAACATCCGCAACACCAGAGGAGCTACAGACGCGCTGCCGGCCTTTAAGGAAGGAATGGGCTCTTTTCTTGGAGGTCCCTAAGTCGTAACTGTTCGGAAATACCGCTGGCGACAGCTGATTCCGCAAAGTCGAAGTGCGTGGCAGAATACTTCGATACAAACGCACTGTGGTGGAATGGCCAACCATCTAGATGGTAATGGTGAAACTCAGCCTGTGTGAGTGTGGGTGAAACTATGGGACAAGACGAGAAAATCACAATGGCTACCGACAGACGGCGGGATATCTATCTCGAGAAACACCAGACAAAAAATTAAGCAGACCGTTGACGGACAGCAGCGTATAAGGTGCGAGGTGTGAGTCACTGCGATGTAAGCCGTAAGCCGTAGCCGAGAGTAATGTTTACGGCAATTCCTCCTTTTGGAAGAGGTCTATGTCCAGCAGTGGACTATTTACAGACTATCAACGAATGTAAATATATAATATACAAATGGATATAACCTATCTTATCGGATTTTAAAGTTCATTCAAGAGAGTGAGATATAGTTTAAACGATTTTCCGACAGTAACAGTATGGTTATCTGTTGTTGTACGCAGCACCAGACGTCGTGCACTGTAGATATAGTTTACCACCGGTGTGGTTTTTATTATAGCGTTTAAGTGATAAACGAGCTAACAGTTAACTCCTGATGGTAAGTGACTACCGCAGCTCTGGACACCTGCCAACAACTTCAATCGACGAAGGTTCACAGGTGTGTCGTCAGCCCTGAGGACCGAGATGGTCTGGGCCACAGCCAGCAATTGTACTGGATCTCTATGCCGGTCTAAACCGGAATACATCAGTGGTTGCATCACCGCTGATGAGCGACAGAGATCGAAAAGCGTATGGTACCTAACCATACGGCTACCTATTTACTTTTTATACATATGTATATATATATATATATATTATTTCACCATCTGTCAGACTGTAGTAAATTTTAATAAACGCCGTAGATATGAGGGTTTAGATGCTTGTGTATGTATCTGTGTATGCACTCACACGTTGCACGCCGGGCGAGCTGTTGGCGCTGTCCAGCTCCGCGGGTCCCGCAGCGATGTCGGCCAGGCTGTCGCGGCCCTGTGCTGCCCCTGCAACGATATACCATGAGAAAATAGTAGTAATCTGTGGGGGAAGGGGGGAGATCATGAAAGAATTATTTTTATCTTTTTTTTTTATAGAAAAAACGGCAAACGATTAAGCAGTTCACCTGATGGTAAGTGATTACCGTCGCCCACGTACATCTGCAATACCATAGATGCTGCTGGTGCGTTGCCGATCCTTAAGGATATTTGGGAGATGGGAGGGAAGAGGATGGGAATAGGGAGAGGGAGTGGGCCTGCCGGTTACCTCACTCACCGATCGAAACGCAGAACCTCAAGATGCCTCTACTTCACGTCGGTATCCTGCGAGGCCGTGGTACCAACCCGTTCGAGCCGGCCCATTAGAGCAGCAGCAAAAGCCGCCGCTTGGCTCTACCACGTTTAAAATCTCAATAGAGACGTGACGGGATGCAGTTAGAGGTGTAGGAGGCACCGACCCGCTTCCACCCAGCTGTGCCGGTGCGTCGGGCCGAGCGCGGTCGCGGACTCGGGCGCGGCGTACAGCTGCGCCTGCAGCCGCGCCGCCTCCAGCCCGCTCGCCTTCAGGCACTCGCCGAGCGCCATCTGCAAGTGGTCAGTAATGTTTGTTGGTGGAAAGCTCCTTCGCTGCTTAGGTATCGTCCGGGTAGATACCACACTCTTAATCATTTCTACCGCCAAAACAGATAAAATCCAAAGAGTTTCGTTTCAAATGTTTCTCCGAACGTCAACATCACCGGTCAAATCACACAGACCTGTGTCGGGGAGCAGTTTTAAACCAAGCTGTTGTTGGCTCTATCATAGAATGACCTTCGTTCAGCTGTGAACGTACAAAGGCTAATTAATAAATCAATCAGCCAGCAGTTCACGAACTAAGCCTTCCAGGTAAAGAGTATTTCATATAATAGAAGTGGCAAATTGTATACCAATTGCTTTTATGCAACTTCCAAAATAATTCTTAACAATCCTGTCCATCCAAAGGTTGTCCGGAAGAGATCTGATAAGAATAAGCGACGCCCATTGTACCACCTTTGGTATTATTATTATTATTTGCTATGTTTTTTCTTTGGTGAGGAATAAAGCATAATCTGCTCGTATCTATATATCTATAAGCCACATTAAAACGTCTACGACCTCAACTGTGCACACTTTATGGTACATTCAATTATGGTCACATTGGCGATCCAGTAAGCTCTACACGTTTCCCATTATCAACACGTGGTCGGCGGCAGGATCTCACACCTCCAATGTGCGAAGGTTCGAATACTGACCGGGTCAGCCTTGTACTGTCGAGGGACGCATTGATCCGGTCTATAACGAGTCTATGGTATAGAGTTACGTACGTATGCGAGCGTGGTGGGACGAGTGATCGTAATAGAGATTAATTGGCTATGAACTAAAAGCCGTACAACAAAGTTGAAATATTTATTTCTTCATCGGCTTAAACAAGAGACGTTGTAGGTCATGGCGCTCACTTTAGCTTCCAAGAGCGTGAGAGACCTGAGTTGGATCCCCTGTGGCTGGCACCACTAAAATTGATTAAAATCAATTTTAAAAGAGTCGTATATATCACGTGCTCGGCGGTGAAGGAAAACATCGCGAGGAAACTTTTGTGTCTGAGTAATAATAAAAAAGAATACTTCGTGGTTATGTAACGCTAGCGTGGCGTGCCCTTCCCGCCTCCAAAACCCGCTCGGATATTTGAGAAGGAGGCGTTGCCCAGCAGTGGACACTTACATGCGGCTACTTTAGTCTACAAGTCCGATGCTGAACATAGGCCTCTCCGAGAAAGCACCAGCGGAAAGCCGGTATGCATTGCACGGAAGGCTTGCCCATATTGACAATGCTGTGGTGAGTCGTGCATCCAGAGCACCAGCGATGCTGTCTCCTGAGAGATTTGGTTTCGGTAAATTTTACGCAACTATTTATTTTCTTTACTTTATCAAATGAAGTAAACTAGTCAAATTTTTTGTCAAAAATGTTTTTCAGTAAATAAATAAAACATTTGTACTAGAATTATATCTGCTATGTATACTAGTGTCTTAAGAAAGTAAACTCACCTGATCAATCATCAGGTAGGGCAACTTAGACGGCATCTTGGACGGCGACAAGCTGTCGTAATCTTCTAGAAGTGGTGGCAGGAGATGAGGTGCCTCTTCCCGTCGGGCTTCAATAATCTGCAACGATAGATTTTTTTCCATTTTAGACGACCCACTAGTCTACTCTGACAGACGGCCGACCTCAAATAATCTTCTTCGGTATCATATCGTGATTTCAGCCTGTCACGAGTCCACTGCTGGACATAGGCCTGCTCTATAGATTGCATCAAAGCACGGTCCTGAGCCACCTGCATCCACGTTTGCCTGGATGAGCTTGCCGCTCGGAGAACCTTGCTCTTCCGGTGGGTCTTTTCCCCTCTTCCTTCTTCCCCGAAAAGCCTTGAACTCATGTGTAAGTACCTCGTGAATTCTTATGACTCTAACCTTGTGAGATAATGCGCATATAAACGCGCGTAATAGGCCATTACTTTTTAATTAGCATATGACGTTGTGATATTATGAATATACGATTTTATTTGATTGTGACTTCAAGTATCCACGGCATTGTGAACCTATTCGGAGTATATTACCTCGATAAAGACACTATGCTCTCGCATGACACAATGACCCCATGAATTTGCTAGATTGTGACCTAGTGAACTTGTGAGATATTGAACTTTTGAACACGAGAGGTGGTTGGTGAGCGCGCGTGGCTCGTGCACGCTCACCTTGGCGACGTACTCGTGCAGCGCGGGCAGCGGCAGCGCGTGAGGCGGCAGCGCGCACAGCGCGAGCGCCGCCGCGTGCAGCCGGCACTGCTGCGACGTCGACAGCACCGGGTTGCTCAGCGCCGACTGCTGGATGCTGCCGCAAACACCGATCGGTTATTCTCACTTATCCTTATATTTTACGTCTTACAACACCGTAGGAGACGGCTCGCGCTATGGGTACTGCAGACATTTTATAAGTGGTAGAGCCGAGCGGCGGTTTTGTTGCTGGGCGTATGGGTCGGTCCGACCGGATTGGTACCACGGTCTCGCAGGATACCGGCGTGATGAAGAGACATTTATGCTTCTGCGTTTCTTTCGGTGAGTTAGGTATCCGGAGGCCCACTCCTCCTCTCCATCCCACTCCTCATCCTCACTACGGGCAACGCACCTGCAGCACCTCTGGTGTTGCAGATGTACGAGGGCGACGGTAATCACTTACCATCAGGTGAACCGCTTGCTCCTTTGCCGCCTTTTCCATAAAAGAAACCCATCCGCCATGCTTGTCACATCGACCATTAAGCTGAAGAAACTTTCTGTCGTGTTAACTTACGCCAGTACCAGCTGCATCATGTCGCACACGGTTTCCTCCGAAGACAGCTCAATGCAGAGCAACGCCAAAGTGGTATATATCGCTTCCACGTTCTCCACCGTATTCGACTCCAGCTGGAGACCTGGAAACGACAATGTATATCAGAAGTTTGGTGCCGACAAAGATCTTAGAAAGTCGTGATAGTTGAATGGTTAGGAGAACTGCCTCCGACTCCGGCGATACAACTCCGGTATTTTCGAAACTTGTTTGAAGGATTTAGTGACCTGGACACTAAGGCGGCGACCTAATTGTTCAGGCCGGTCAAGTTATTCTAAATAAGCTCCGAAAAAAAGTGTTGAAATCTCTGTCTACCCCATTATTGCGTGTACGGTCGTGAGAGTTTATAATAAACACGGAAACCGTTTAACTAGAGAAACTAGGATGAAAAATAAACTAGCGGTTCCCAGCGGCTTGACCCGCCTTGTAAAAATGTTTTCCCAAGAGGACTCTTAACTGAGAAAAAAAAAGCCTCTTATATCCTTTTCCATGGTATAACCTACATCTCTGCCAAAACATGTTCACATCTTCATTCTGTAGTTTAAGAATGATTGAATTAAACCTTCGCATGTTTATTTTTCAATTAGACTGGACAAAACGTAGTAAAGTAAAGTAACAGCCTGTAAGTGTCCACTGCTGGGTAAAAGCCAGTGTAAAAGCCGTGGAAGGTCATACACCTTCCCTGTTGGACCTTTTGCTGACCTCACACCCGGACGGATATTTGGTCTCAGTCGATGCCCCTCTTGGCTCGTCGGACCACTGTCTGATCCGGAGTGTAGTGCCTATCGCGCGCCGATCCCGAACGCGATCTGCGGGGTTCCGCCGTGTGTGGCACTATAGGTCGGCAGATTGGGATGGAATGCGGTCTTTCTTTGGTTCCTACCCATGGGGGCAGGTTTGCTTCTCGCTGCTCTTAAAAACGAGTACAACTCTGCCTCCAGGTCCTTCAAAAGAGTTATCGCTGCGGCAAAGTTAAAGCACATTGGCGGAATTGGCGAGAGACTAGTTCGCCTCCCATCGGGATCCCGCGCATTCTGGTCTCTCGCCAAGGCTGTCCAGGGGAAATTTCTGTCAGCCATCTCTCCCATCTCTACACAAGGAGGATGATTCGCTGGCCCATACTGCAAAAGAGAAAGCCGATCTCTTGGGCTCTCTTTTTGCATCCAACTCGACTCTTGATGACCGGGGAAACTCTCCACCTACCATCCCGTGGTGTAAGTGCTCCATGCCGGAAATTCAGTTTCTGCAGAGCTCAGTGCGAAAGGCACTCCGCTCTCTGGACATTCATAAGTCGAGTGGGCCGGACGGAATCCCTCCAATTGTGCTGAGGATGTGTGCCCCTGAGTTGGCACCGGTTCTCACGCGTCTTTTCCGGCACTCCTACTCTTCAGGCGTCGTCCCGGAATCTTGGAAGACAGCATTTGTGCATCAATACCGAAAAAGGCGACCGCTCTGATCCGTCCAACTACAGGCCTATTGCCATCACCCCCTTGTTATCTAAAATAATGGAGTCACTCATCAACACCCAGCTCCTGAGGTACCTGGAGGAACACCAGCTGATCAGTGACCGACAGTACGGTTTCCGTCGCGGACGATCAGCTGGTGATCTTCTAGTTTACCTGACTCACCGATGGGCAGAAGCAGTTGAGTCTAAGGGGGAGGCTTTGGCGGTTAGTCTGGACGTAGCGAAAGCATTTGATAGGGTTTGGCATAAAGCGCTTCTTTCAAAGCTTTCATCTTACGGGGTTCCTGAGAGATTGTGCAACTGGGTCACCAGCTTCCTCACGGATCGGAGCATCAAGGTTGTTGTCGACGGTGCATGCTCGGACCCCAAACCCGTGAATGCTGGTGTTCCACAAGGCTGTGTGCTATCTCCCACTCTGTTCCTTCTGCATATCAACGACATGCTACAAATCAGTAGCATTCATTGCTATGCAGACGACAGCACGGGTGATGCCCTATATACAGGCCGTGCGAATATTTCTCGGGAACACGTCGACGAGTGCCGGAACAAACTTGTGTCTGAAGTCGAGACCTTGTTATTCAAAGTCTCGGATTGGGGTCGACGTAATTTGGTCCTATTCAACCCCAAAAGACACAGGTTTGCGCGTTCACCGCTAAAAAGAATCCCTTTGTCGTTTCTCCTCTTTTGAGAACATTCCCTTATTGCCTCAGCCAGTATCAGAATCCTTGGCGTTGACATATCGAGCGACGTTCAGTTCCGTGGTCACTTGGAGGAAAGGCCAAATTGGCCTCCAAAAGCTTGGTGTGCTCTGTAGAGCGGGACAGTATTTCATGCCGGTCCACCGTTTGCAACTTTATAAGGCGCAAGTTCGGCCCCACATGGAATACTGTTCTCATCTCTGGGCAGGGGCACCCCAGTACCAACTCCTTCCATTTGACCGCATCCAACGTCGAGCGGCTCGAGTTGTCGGCGACCAAGCTCTCTGATCGGCTTGATCCTTTGGCCTTGCGAAGAGATGTTGCTTCTCTTTGCATTTTTACAAAATTTTCCACGGGGAATGTTCTGAGGAACTGTTCGGATTGATCCCAGCTGCTGAGTTTCACCATCGTACATCGCGACTGAATTCGAAGTTCCATCGATACCACCTAGATGGTTGGCATTCCACCACAGTGCGTTTTAATCGAAGTTTTCTGCCACGCACTTCGACTTTGTGGAATCAGCTGTCGCCAGCAGTATTTCCGAACAGTTACGACTTAGGGACCTTCAAGAAAAGAGCTTATTCCTTCCTTAAAGGCCGGCAGCGCATCTGTAGCTTCTCTGGTGTTGTGGATGTTCGTGGGCGTCGGTGATCACTTACCATCAGGTGAGCCGCACGCTCGTTTGCCCCCTTCTTCTATAAAAAAGCCTTCTTTCAAAGCTTTCATCTTACGGGGTTCCTGAGAGATTGTGCAACTGGGTCACCAGCTTCCTCACGGATCGGAGCATCAAGGTTGTTGTCGACGGTGCATGCTCGGACCCCAAACCCGTGAATGCTGGTGTTCCACAAGGCTGTGTGCTATCTCACTCTGTTCCTTCTGCATATCAACGACATGCTACAAATCAGTAGCATTCATTGCTATGCAGACGACAGCACGGGTGATGCCCTATATACAGGCCGTGCGAATATTTCTCGGGAACACGTCGACGAGTGCCGGAACAAACTTGTGTCTGAAGTCGAGACCTTGTTATTCAAAGTCTCGGATTGGGGTCGACGTAATTTGGTCCTATTCAACCCCAAAAGACACAGGTTTGCGCGTTCACCGCTAAAAGAATCCCTTTGTCGTTTCTCCTCTTTTGAGAACATTCCCTTATTGCCTCAGCCAGTATCAGAATCCTTGGCGTTGACATATCGAGCGACGTTCAGTTCCGTGGTCACTTGGAGGAAAGGCCAAATTGGCCTCCAAAAGCTTGGTGTGCTCTGTAGAGCGGGACAGTATTTCATGCCGGTCCACCGTTTGCAACTTTATAAGGCGCAAGTTCGGCCCCACATGGAATACTGTTCTCATCTCTGGGCAGGGGCACCCCAGTACCAACTCCTTCCATTTGACCGCATCCAACGTCGAGCGGCTCGAGTTGTCGGCGACCAAGCTCTCTCTGATCGGCTTGATCCTTTGGCCTTGCGAAGAGATGTTGCTTCTCTTTGCATTTTTACAAAATTTTCCACGGGAATGTTCTGAGGAACTGTTCGGATTGATCCCAGCTGCTGAGTTTCACCATCGTACATCGCGACTGAATTCGAAGTTCCATCGATACCACCTAGATGGTTGGCATTCCACCACAGTGCGTTTTAATCGAAGTTTTCTGCCACGCACTTCGACTTTGTGGAATCAGCTGTCGCCAGCAGTATTTCCGAACAGTTACGACTTAGGGACCTTCAAGAAAAGAGCTTATTCCTTCCTTAAAGGCCGGCAGCGCATCTGTAGCTTCTCTGGTGTTGTGGATGTTCGTGGGCGTCGGTGATCACTTACCATCAGGTGAGCCGCACGCTCGTTTGCCCCCTTCTTCTATAAAAAAGCCTTCTTTCAAAGCTTTCATCTTACGGGGTTCCTGAGAGATTGTGCAACTGGGTCACCAGCTTCCTCACGGATCGGAGCATCAAGGTTGTTGTCGACGGTGCATGCTCGGACCCCAAACCCGTGAATGCTGGTGTTCCACAAGGCTGTGTGCTATCTCACTCTGTTCCTTCTGCATATCAACGACATGCTACAAATCAGTAGCATTCATTGCTATGCAGACGACAGCACGGGTGATGCCCTATATACAGGCCGTGCGAATATTTCTCGGGAACACGTCGACGAGTGCCGGAACAAACTTGTGTCTGAAGTCGAGACCTTGTTATTCAAAGTCTCGGATTGGGGTCGACGTAATTTGGTCCTATTCAACCCCAAAAGACACAGGTTTGCGCGTTCACCGCTAAAAGAATCCCTTTGTCGTTTCTCCTCTTTTGAGAACATTCCCTTATTGCCTCAGCCAGTATCAGAATCCTTGGCGTTGACATATCGAGCGACGTTCAGTTCCGTGGTCACTTGGAGGAAAGGCCAAATTGGCCTCCAAAAGCTTGGTGTGCTCTGTAGAGCGGGACAGTATTTCATGCCGGTCCACCGTTTGCAACTTTATAAGGCGCAAGTTCGGCCCCACATGGAATACTGTTCTCATCTCTGGGCAGGGGCACCCCAGTACCAACTCCTTCCATTTGACCGCATCCAACGTCGAGCGGCTCGAGTTGTCGGCGACCAAGCTCTCTCTGATCGGCTTGATCCTTTGGCCTTGCGAAGAGATGTTGCTTCTCTTTGCATTTTTACAAAATTTTCCACGGGAATGTTCTGAGGAACTGTTCGGATTGATCCCAGCTGCTGAGTTTCACCATCGTACATCGCGACTGAATTCGAAGTTCCATCGATACCACCTAGATGGTTGGCATTCCACCACAGTGCGTTTTAATCGAAGTTTTCTGCCACGCACTTCGACTTTGTGGAATCAGCTGTCGCCAGCAGTATTTCCGAACAGTTACGACTTAGGGACCTTCAAGAAAAGAGCTTATTCCTTCCTTAAAGGCCGGCAGCGCATCTGTAGCTTCTCTGGTGTTGTGGATGATCGGGCCTGGAGCACTTCTCCACTGTCAGGCCGAGCTCAGCGTAATCCACACTGAAATATATATACACTGATGAAGACGTAAAGGATCTTCTTAAACTCGCTCTTTAGAATAGATATAATAGAGAAGAATTGGATTTTGAGAAATCGAGATTAACTCATATGATGTGCATAATCTGACTCAAAGGACCATATTTTTTTAATCTAGTACAATTTCTACTTCTGTGACAATGAAGTCATTCCATTCGCCACGAATAATAGTTTTCAAACCCGTCGGCCTGTCGGCGTGTCGGCGTGTCGGCTACTTCAAACGCGGGCAGCGAACTCCGGTAGCGTACGGTGGATAAGGTCTTTGACCTGAGTGTCGTTTTTGCCTTTTAATAATCCACTGCAATACATTGATCTATACTATAAGGAAGATTTCCCATAGTCACGACGCTCGTCAATCCGATTGCCGATCGCAGTATCAGATACCTCGCATTTTAGACTCCGCTCGGGCAGCACCATCGCTCTGCTTAATTTTTCTGGTGTTTATGAGATGGTTATCCCGCCATGTGTCGGTAGTTTACCCTCAATCGTCTCTAGTGACACCCACAGGGGGTGGCGGACACTTACGCCGATATCGCTCGGCCGGTTAACTGTTAGCGCAAATATATCTTGAGTCAGAACAAAATTAAAAAATAATCTTGTGCATAAACTACTGTAAATATATAATTGATTTTTTTATATCACCCAGAAATGACCTGTGAAATATGAGGTTAAATGGGCCGGCTCAACCGGATTGGTTCCACGGCCTCGCAGAATACCGGCGTGAAGTAGAGGCATCTTGTGCTTCTGCGTTTCGTTCGGTGAGTGAGGTAACCGGAGGCCGACACCCCGTCCCTATTCCCCTCCTCTTCCCTCCCATCTCCGAAATATCCTTAAAGACCGGCAACGCACCTGCAGCATCTATGGTGTTGCAGATATATGTGGGCGACGGTATACACTTACCATCAGGTGAACTGCTTGCTCGTTTGCCGTCTCTTCCATAAAAAAAAAGTTAAAGTCGCAACGTCGCATCCACCCAGTGTGTTTGTGTAAAAAATTAAATATGAATGAATGTTACCACTGGTCAGCTTCAGCGGGTAATTCAGTACATACGTGGGCAAGGCCAGTAAGGCAGCGTTCCCGCGGCGGTCCAGCAGCGTGTGCAGGATGCGCTGCAGCAGCGCGCGCGTTCGCGGCTCGCCGGCGCTGGACAGCCGCAGCAGCGCCTCCAGGAACGCGGCCGGGAATGCCTTACTCAGCTCCGTTGTTTTGTATGTTGTTCCCACCTGGCAATTGTTGATACGTAACATCTTAGCTCGCGGTATGCGACACTAATGAGACTATTGTATTTATTCACTAGCTGGCTCGGTAGACGTTGCTCTGCTTTCCGGTAGGTGGCGCGAGTATGAGAAATAAAATATATTAATAAATCACTCTCCTCCTATCGGGTCCCAATTTTGTCATTTACTTTATACATACCCAATTCTGGTCCTAAACTAATATGAATATATGACTAATTTTGTTATTTATCAAGACACTCGTATTTGAGAAGGAGGCCTTTGCCCAGCAGTAGGCACTTACAGGCTGCTACTTTACTTTACTTAGATATTATATACATATCATTAGGTAAACAAGGTGAATAGGTAATAGATTATAGAAAGATCTGTAATAGAAAGGTATTCGTAAAAGAATAGGTAATAGAAAGATTCCACAATATACAAACAAGTGTCCCGTAGACCTTTGTTGGAACCGGTTATATTTAAAATGTACACAGCAGACTTCATGACATCATGTAAATGTTATATTCTTGTTTTTTTTGCAACAGAATCATAGACTACTTATTATCTTTTCTATATATTTTAGAATTAAACTTAACATATATTTATTATGTACTTATAAGTTTTCTGAGATAAACATCATTTAAATAGAAAATTTCTTACGTTAAGTTAATCTAAAGTAACCCATATAATATAGCATATGAATAAAACCAGAAATTCTTTCAATTGTTCCAAAACCTTACCTTCAATAATGACTTCAAAAGTATGCTTTGCAACATCGCATCGGCCTTAGTTCCCTTCCCTCCGCGCTGGTTGCTCGGTATCTTGCTAACGATGAACATCATGATGTCTATCTTTTGGAAGTCAGGCAAGTGGTCCGCGAACTCTCCTAGAGCGTTGATCAGTGCGTCTTGGTAAAGTTTCTCGTCGCTTTCTTTCTGTAAGTGAATAAGACAATTTAACGGTGCTAAAGCATGAGCCCGCGGGAAGTTAAAAACATTTCACATCGCAACATTAATATAAAATACCTTAAATAAAAAAATCATTGTTAAATCCTCTACCAGTATGTTCGAGTCGTTAAGGACTACGCAATTTTTCTTACCTCCGAGTCTCTAGCGACAGATGCTCTTAAGTTTGTCAGGAGGTTGTTGATGATTTCTAATACTGAGGGACCTGAAATGAAATAAGTTAGAATGATCATTTAATTTTAGTCCAATGGTGTACATTGCACTCTCTAAGAAAGCTCCAGTAATTCCAGCCTATATTTCTTGGAAGGTTTGCCCATACTCTGGCGAGTTTCGCTCGCCAGCTTGGTCTCTGGGCAAGCTGGTTGGTGAGCGCAGTTGCCGGTACTTTTGCACTAATAGATAACAGTATTATATTCTAAAATCCTTCCATACTAGTTCCACTAGTCATGACAAGCTGAGTAAACGCCATAGTGCACCATTGACAAGAACTCCCGATTTTCAGGACTTATTCTTCCACCTCGGCGATGGCCACGATGTTGCTGAGCACGGGGGCGGGCAGCTGCAGCAGTACTCGCCGACGCTGTCCGCCGCGGCGATGCGTACGATGTTGCTGAGCACGGAGGCGGGCAGCTGCAGCAGTACTCACCGACGCTGTCCGCCGCGGCGATGGCCACGGTGTTGCTGAGCACGGGGGCGGGCAGCTGCAGCAGTACTCACCGACGCTGTCCGCCGCGGCGATGGCCACGGTGTTGCTGAGCACGGGGGCGGGCAGCTGCAGCAGTACTCACCGACGCTGTCCGCCGCGGCGATGGCCACGGTGTTGCTGAGCACGGGGGCGGGCAGCTGCAGCAGTACTCACCGACGCTGTCCGCCGCGGCGATGGCCACGGTGTTGCTGAGCACGGGGGCGGGCAGCTGCAGCAGTACTCACCGACGCTGTCCGCCGCGGCGATGGCCACGATGTTGCTGAGCACGGATGCGCGCGCCGCTCGCACTCGTGTGCGCGCCGCGCCGCCGCCCGACCCGGCATCGAGGTGCTGCATGAGCGCCTCTACAACGCTGTACGAGTACTGCGCCTGGAACCACACCGTTTTTGCTCATGATCTCTATGCCGAGTAAAAATTATAAACGACCACGATTTTAACAATAATGATTTACCTGAATAGAGAACATAATAATCTTGAATGTGTGCACAGCAAAGTCATTTGGAACCCAAAGCTCATGTCGATCGAAGTGTCTGAAAGGGACAACATTTTCAGGTATTTAATTACCTTTGATTTTCAAAATGCTTACGATACGGTATATTATACCTGTGATTCTGTATCGTCCAGGAAGTTAGAGTTAGAGTTAGAGATAATTTATTCTGTTTAGACTGTGGACGGTGCCGACCAGAACTGAGGACGAACTTGTCTTATGGTGATTATGCCTGAGAGAGCAGTGCACAGCACTCACGTGAGCACGGGGCGCAGCACACTACGGATGTGTCCGAACGACGCGCGGCCCACCAGCTCGCGGAGACAGGCCTCCGCCAACCTCGTCGGATCCTCCTCCCCTCCGTCTCTTGTGTCTGTTTCCATGCACGACACCGTTTCGTATTTCTCAGCAGTCTGCAAACAACAAAACACGAACGGTGAGACGATTGCTTTGAGCAATACTCCAAAAAACTTGGAGCACCTAAATTTTATGTCTTCTTTGAACACTAAATACACGTTTTATCCTAGGTAAGTATTACACAACAATGTTACAACATCAACAATCGACATAAGTCATAAATGGAAGTAAGGAATAATATCGAACCCAATACACTCTATATATTTTTCCCAATATGAAGTTTCGTCAATCTGTAAATGTTTACTAAATAAGGGTTGTTAGATAACTTGTGATCTATCCTTTGACATAAAATATACACTAATAATATATTTTTATAAAATTTAAAATGTGTGACAAGTAATGGGGCTGAAAAGTGTTTTGCTTATTGGTAAAGTATACACTGACCTTTTTGTGCAGTACAAACATTATTTGTTTTTTATGAAAATTAAATGTATTTGTTTTCGATTTAGTTTAATTTCCTATTTGTATTTGCTATGTAGTTTTGTTTTATGTTTATCTATTATGTTTATTTTGGAAGTATATTGCAAGTGTGCTATATCGACCAGTAAACAGTTTACCTAATGTGTCTGTAATGAGGATTATTGCTTTTTCTAAAATGTTGTTATAACATTATTAAATTTACCTGCATATTGTAAAGCAGCGAAGGGACGATCTTGTCCATGTGCTGCGCTTCCCAAATGTTCTCCACCAGGTCATCAGATACCGTTTTCCTTATAACACCCTAAAATAATGTATTGAAATTTAAAGTTAATACGTGAGATCGCATAGGTTAACAAAAACACGGTGCAGGAATTACGATGCCGTACAGCGGGGTCTTGTAAATTTACCAAAAGGGATTAGCACAATCCAATTTGATGGAGATTTTAGCTCCTCTCTATATGTCTTTATATCAATAACACAATAGTGTATCCGGGAGGGAGTCGTTACAAATTTTAATATAGTCAGGGAGCTGATTGTACCTGCAAGCCTTGGATGCCGGCGAGGCGTATCTTGTCTCTAGCGGACTTGTCGCTGTGGTTGCTGTGGCACATCGCCGAGAACTTGGACACGAAGAAATCGTACCTCCGGTGGTAAGAAGGCGTGTCCTCCTCTATGTTCGCAAAGCGGACGAACTGATAACAATATTAAACTCGTTATACGTCTACGTGACTCTATATCTTCAGCTAAATATTAGTTTTAAAACGCGATAAAATAAGCTGTTATGAAAAAAGTATTTATAAATAGTATTATGGGTGAAACTTTGCAAATATAAACTAATATCAAAGAATTGCATAAAGACAATAAAATAATATACTGATGTACTGATTTTGACAATACGGTGATGTTAGAATTTTTCTTGAAACTTCGACCCTCTTTGTATATTCTTCGGCAGACACTTTATATGCAATTAAACGAAAACCTTAGTTGTGGTCTATAATGACTAACCCAGTCCTTTAATCTCTCAAAACTTCTATACCTAAAGTATTGTAATTGTTCCTAATTGTATCATGTCCAGGATAAGATTCCTCTCAATCTTTTAACATAAGAGCAACCCGGGTTCTGCAGCCGAACACAAGTTAGTGCCTGTGTGGCGATTGTGCTAAAACTTTGGGCACCATAATTTTGACTGAGGCTACAACTTCTGGTCCCGGAACCCAGATCACAATGGTTACCATCATAATCATAACATAATGGTTATGGTTATGATATCTGTTTTGATGTTCAATTGAGGACTTCATTAAATGTCGTTTTATAAAATATAATAATGGGCTATAATATGGGATAACCAGAAAGGGCTTCATCATTACCATATGTGAACTAATTAGTACATAACTTTACAAAAATATTTCTACCATACGCAACTTACGCTCTGAGTCGCCAGTATTTGCAGCTGTGGGTCAGTGGACTCAAGCAGCTTCTGAACCATCTTGAGGAAGCTCTCTACGAACAGATTGAGCGTTTGCGAATGGCATGCCAGCAGTAGCTGGTCCATCGCCTCCATAGCGATTATCACGAAACTGAAAGACAAGATAATATTTATAGCCCGGTCGAGCTAATTAGGTACTAGGGTTTGACGACGTCACATTCATGCTCTAGTACGGCACTGCTATTCTCTAAAGTAACCATTCGTGGCCGTGCCCGACTTCGAGCTCTACGTCGAAGTAGCCTTGATTTTGACAAGTAAAGTCGTGGCTGTGGACGAGGTCATCGACGAAGGGCAGACCGTACTTAGCGAATACCGTTTTTCATATAAGAATTGTCAACCCTGAGTAGCTCCACTAAAAGTTATTGAAAATGTACCTCGAGTTGGAGATTGTGTAGCTTAGAGAACGGCAATGCTGTTAGCATAACTGCCACATTGTAACGTGATGCCAAGTTACTTCGACTGTGTAGTACAATGAAAACTACTAAAAACGTACACATCTTTAGGAGACTTACTAATTAAGTCCACTACCGGAGTGGTTGACGATTGTACTTTCTAATATTTAATTCAAAACAAAAAGAGTAGATCACGTTGTCCTAGAATCTGGAAATCCGAAAATTACAGTTATAATTCGTCTTCCCAACACTGGGAACGGCCAAAGCGGAGAAACACTGCGAAAGCAGTAAACTAAGCCAATTAGAACGTCGACATTGAAGACCTACCGTATACATCATCTGTATCAACCTCGACCACTCAGACAAGAGTGCCAGACTGAGAATAAATCTTCAAGTTGTAGCCTTTCTTTATTAACGAGCGCTTCGTCTGTTATTTAAACTATATAATATTATAAAGGTACGGACTCCAAACATCGCGAGTATTACTTATGCTTGACTTCGCGGGAACTTCAGTATTCATCCTTGAAATGTCCAGTTGTTTATACATAACTATAGTCAAGTTTAGATATTAGTTTGAGTGGTTTACGATAAATCTTATCTCGAGTGCTCATCTCTTAGTTAAATTCTTTCTGTTTGCTGTTATACAATTTAACGAGATATTCATATTGATTCAGATGATTGTTGCATGATTTCGATTTGGTTTAGTAAAATAATTTTTAACATCACTTCAGCGAAACCAAAAGAGTCACTTTTTGTTGGTTTATACTTAAGCTTGACTTAGCTCTTGATTGGTAGAAGTTATCAATACAATCACTGCCACCGGACGAACTGTGCCGATACACACACAATTTCAAATACAGCTTGGATATGTCGTTACGACATTAAATTTAACCTCATATTCTACAGACTATTTCTAAGTCATACACCAAATATCAATGACTTAAGTACAGTAGTTTTTTTATTACCAGATTTTGTTAGGCCAACGAAACAACGGTCAAAGACCTTATTGACAATCCGCCGCCCCGCGTTAACTATTAGTCATGAGAAACAGCGTAATAATTTAGATTATTAGACTATTTAATTTGTTTGAAAGATGGATTTTATTAAATATTTTAATTAAAAAAATATTTCTTAATAATTATGATCAGGAGAACTCGTACATTTTTCACTAAATGTCAATAAGGTCGCATCCATTCTGTATCTAGTTAAAAAGTAATGTTAGTTCGTTAACTGTACATTGTTTTCTTTTCCACCAACAGACTATTTACATTTTCGACAAGAACATCCAACATTGTTTATTTAAACAATGTTTATATGAACCACAAATTTACTAAAACACACCGTATCTCTTTCACGGTAAAGCAAATATTTGAAAAGATGACGTATCACACCTGCGTGTAAAGATTTAAAGCCGCGTTAACCGAATAATGCTAACACGAGTCTGGTTTTTTGTGTGTCCAAGACGTATGTCAACGACATGATTGCAAAATAATACTAGAGGACCGATCTTACTACTAAGCACAGTTATCTTTGAACTTGATCGATTTCTGGTGGAAAGGAAATATCTGATGCTGACAGGCCGCATCTGTTAATGAAACAAATTGTGAATATATCTATTTCACCACATGACAAACTTAACAATCATACATAAGATGGCGTTATTGCGCATGGAATCCATTACCACACTATGAAAGTTTCTACGGGTCATTACATATATAAAAAAATCCAAATAACACCCTTGAGGAGGAGACGTTCTCCCCAGGTTACGATCACCCGACCTTACGGGTAGTTATCCTTATTAAATTATGAAGGTTTTCGAAATATATCCACAACTTCAGATGTTAAAACGAATGTAACTAAAAAATCATGAAGCGCGCGTCGAATTGTATCTTTAGAACTGTAATAGGTAGCCAGTTGAAATTTACACAGAATATGTGTTATTATGGTGGGTATCCTAAAAATAATAGAAGAAATAAAAAGTTATGTGTAGTAAATAAAAAATTAGGTTGGTGACCATATTGCAAACAATAAAGTGTAACAACAAATAATAAAACCGGCCGGTTCTTTCTTTATTTTAGCGGTTAACGAGTCTTATCTTATACCACGTAGAACAATGCAACTCATGCTGGTGTCAGATCATTTAAACAGAGCATTAAGGCTGGTTGGTAGCATAGAAATGCCGAGCGAAAAGATAAATGTGTCCATCCCTTCCATTCTTCACCCACTGAACGTAACAAATAGCAAGTAAATGTTTTCACCGCCCATCGCATGCGATATAAGAATAGATCCAACTGATTTCAATTTCACAGATAAAAAAGACTAAATAGTGTGTCAAATGGAATGAGGAATTCTAGTAAAAGTAATACACAATAATATTAATTTTATTAATATTATTGTGTATTCGTCTTCCGCTGTCGACAACTTTACTTACAGAAGGGTTTAATGCAGTCTCTGATAATCTAACCATGGACTCTGTCGGTTCATTTATTTTATCTATTGTCATAAATTATTATTCGTTGATGTCATTGCCGAAAGATGGTTGAATTAACCATCATATAGAAGGTTAGGTTAGCTATAGGTTTTGTTTTGTTTTCTAGAGCTACGACGGTCAACTAGTCTAAAGTGGGAGATGTCTGGTACACTGTTCACGAATGTCTCTTAAGCCAGGTGAAGGGATAAACCTGGGCCCGGCAGTTGCCTGCATAGATGTTGCCGCTGATGAAATTAGAGCTTAATCTGAATCACTAATCAGTTCTCTTACCCGTGTCTCCGCCTGTATATATCCCTTGAGGCTTTTTGGAATAGGTACTCGCCGATCCGGTCCAACTTCTCCGGACTGGACAGCGAATAGAATGTGAGCTTCTCCATGTTGGACTTGACCAGGCCATCCTGCGGCGATGCCGGGAAGATGTTGTCTACGAGACGCTTGTAGCGTGGTCTCAGTGCGGAGCAGCATCCGCAACAACCTGTGGAAAACGTTAAATGTGATTGAAGAAAATTATTGAAAAGTCTTGATAATGTTGACAAAGATCTTTACAACTACTGGCAAATTCTTGGCTTCCGAAAATTATATATACTATTCTCCTTTTTTCGATGTGATATAATGGCAGTATCCATGCCCGATTATAGCGATACCTTTAAAAACGTCTTATGAAAATTATAATACCATCTACCAGATCAACATTCGCTCCAAAGCACACCCAGTTTTGGCCATCCATTCTATTAGAAGAGAATTATTAATATATGTCAACTAAGGAACTGTAAGTTTATCGAAATGAAGAACGAAGTGGATGTTTACGGAACCCATCAACGTTCGATGTGACTGAGGTTTGGTTTCAACGCTATGGATCGCTAATTCGATTCCCACACGGACACAAATAAAGATGTCTCAGAATGATTTTCGTTTTTAGATGTTAAATAAAAAACAAAATATTCTGATTTATTCCCTGGAAGAGTGATAAGTCGCCGAGGAGACATCAATTGGGCACCGATGAGCCCTGATTTAACGCCTGCTGATTTCTTCCTATGGGGCTACCTAAAAAGCAAAGTTTACAATCCATTGTCACCCAACCTGAATGTTTTGAAGCAAAGAATCACTGAAGAAATCAACTCTATTCCAAGAGCGATGCTCCAGCGAGTTATTGAAAATTTTAGCTCCAGGTTAAATGAGTGTGAACAAGTGAATGGTGCGCATTTGCAAACGGTTGTTTTTCATAAATAAACTTCAAGAATTGCTCTTCAAATTAACATTAAATAAAACGAGATTTAATTGACATTTTGTTTTTTATTTAACATCTAAAAACGAAAAACATTCTGAGACACCCTTTATTTATGCCCCATCTTAGTGTATATGCATAGTAGAATTATGTCTGTGATTCACAAAAAAAAAAACAGAAAAATTATATCAACCCTTCTAGTGTCATAACAATAGAATTTTAATTGTTACAGCACATCAAGTCTTATAAATACATTATGAGTTAACTTACAGGTCATATACACGGTTCTGCTCATGATGAAGCAGGCTCGATGAGCAACCTTGCGCATTGGCAACATTTTGAGTGTCACTCACAATTTTAACTGCACTTAAGTGAACCATCAGCTGTTATATCACTTCCGTTATTAAATTTTAAATACACAGCTTACGATCGACGGCACTATATAAAGTAGTCTATGATTTTATAGTTTTGTATTTTAAAGATTACCTTAACTAACTAATTACTAACGTAACTAAATAGCTTTTATTAGATTGTACAATATCAGGAAAAGTCTATGATGCTAATTTAGTTTTAAATCTCTTTGATGCAGTGTTAACTGTCCCACTGCCAATATGTAACTGATTTCACACATTGGTTCGAGTGAATTGGAACTTATCGATAAAGAACTAAACATTATTGATAAGTTGCAATTAACTCATATATGGGAAAGTACGGGTGAGTGAGTTAACAGTCAGAAGTTATCACGGTTGGTGATTCGGCTGAGAAGGCATCATCACGACGTTTAACTAAAGGTCAGATTCAGATGAGTTGTGAGGATGGTGACCTAATAGCCAATTTCAATCCAATATTCAGCAAGTGTCATCTGTGCGGGACATTTAACAGAGTACCGAGAAAACTCGCACTTAGCTTCCCTTAGAAGATGCACCGCGGAAATATAACCAGATCGGAGGAAGGATATTTGACTATCATTAGGATTCTAACGTAGAACCCTCGAGTTTCGACCAAATAGGTTCGCCTGCCATTAATCCATGCAGTAGTGAAATCATTTTATTACTTTACGTAACTGTTTAATCTGTGACTAATGAATCATTGATACAATGACAAATGTATGTTCAAGGAAAATGTTTGAATTTTTGGAATAATTGCTGTATAAAAATTGTCATGTATAAAAAATGTAACAACAGAAATCGCAGCTTCATTTGGAAACCGAGAAGAGAAAAAATGAAATACGCATTCAAACACCATTAAAATTAAACTCGTTTCAGTTTTTAGTCGTGGTAGAGCCAAGCGGCGGCTTTTGCTGCTGCTCGATTGGGCCGGCTCGTCCGGATTCTGTACCGGCATCATTGGAATACCGGCGTCAAGTAGAGGCATCTCGTGCTTCTGCGTTTCGTTCGGTGAGTGAGGTAACCGGAGGCCCGCTACCCCTGCCCATCTCCTTCCTCTTCCTTCCTACCATCTCTCAAATACCCTTAAAGGCCGGCAACGCACCTGCAGCACCCCTGGTGTCGCAGATGTATGTGAGCGACGGTAATCAATAATCACTTATCATCAGGAGAATCGCTTGCCGCCTTTTCCATTAAAAAAAAAGGCAACAGATTATTGTACTCCTGCAAACATATTATTCACGAAACTATTTGACCGAATAACACAAAACCACTTTTTTTAGTATTAATTTAAAAGTAGTGACAATTGTTTAGTTTGGCAGAAAGTCCGTAAGGGTTTGTATTGACACTTAGAAATTGCTATAACTTTAATCAGACCCATTGTGATACCTGGGCACTCGTATAGAAAGCATAACGTCTGCTAGAGAAAGTGTGTCTATTTGCTTCAATAGCTCTTGATCTTGATGGCCAATAAAAAACTTGATTACACTGCATTTATATTTAAATGAGCAAAATATATATTAAAACATGTTAACACTAATAAAGTTCGTTCACCCGCGGTATCGTGGTGCAACACGACCGTTTTGCCATTGTTTAAACATTTAATTACATCGTTAATGTCTCAAACGACTTTTTTTAAAAAGAAAGACCTCAGATCGATTTTCGATCTGTGCGAGAATAGTGCTTCTCCTATAAAAATGAATCAGAAGTGAGAGGAGCTGATTCAACAGGAAAAATTGGAACAACTCCGAAGACTACGACACGCTGAGAGGATGAATAGACATGTGCTGCACAATTAAGTTGAATTGTGTGCCTCGACAGAAAACACTAAGACGAGAAACATATGTAAATGAAAACCTTAAGAGGATCAGCAAAATAACAACATGGGAAAGAGATCCTAGGGCCCGCAACGCTTGGAACAAATCAAGCAAAGTAATGTAGCACCAGAGGAAGAACAAACAGCCGGTAGCATCGCTCATAGGCATGGTAATCAACATACTGTTCCGTGGATGCTGATCTGAATGAAATGAATATTAGAGTTTCGTGTTATTTATCCGAATGGTAAACGGTCACTGTGGTCCACAACCACCTTGATGGTGGATGAATCAAGATGAAGGTTGTCGTCCCGCCGAGGACGAAGAACGCCAACTTTGTCAGTACTTGTGTCTCCAAGTCTCGTCTCTCGGTATACAAAACAGTAGCATTATACTACTCTTTTCCCGATGGTGTTCTGTGGGAGTGGGTTCCTTTCCAGATAGGGGTATCCAAAAAATCTGCCAACACCTTTCTTCCCGTGGGTATCGTAAGAGGCGACTAGGGGAAAAGCCTTGAAAATCTCAATGGCTATCGACAGATGGCGGGACAGTCGTCTCGAAATACACCAGCTCGATGACGAGCAGTCGCGTCTAGGGTCCGCGACTTCTGATACTGCGATCATCTTTCCTGTTGCCGTGCTTGGCGACTATCGCAAATCCTCCTTATTGGAGAGGCCATGTCCTGCAGTGGACTATTCACATGCCGTTTAGGGTAAGGTATGGTATCCAGTATTTTAATTATAACGCGGCTCTATAATTATTCTTTATAAAGTTGGTTTGTGTCAAGTTTCTGCGATAAAATAGTGGACTCTTACAGCAGTATTATATATCTTGTGCCGTTGACATCTTGTGGTGACCGGGATGTCTTCGTGGTCGGTATCAACTCAGTTAATCGCTTTTTATTAATAATGTATCTCTGTTAAATATTTTTTAAAGTTAATTACATTAATAATAGTGATAATATAATTAACTTTGCTTTAAAGTTTACATTATAATTATATGATTTACTCTCGATTTACTAGATAGTTATACATAGTTTACGATGTTCTTGGGAAATATTTCAAAGCGAAAAATGTATTTGGACCATGGGACTGTAACTACAAACTGTATTATATTGCAAATTATACAGTACAGTACAGTTACAGTTACAATTATACAGCAGATAACTACCCGTAATTAGTGAGTCTACTGATTTAACTTTTTAGTTTATTTTTGGATTTACAGAGGTTAAGTATATAACACAAAGTCCATTATCTCTGCCTACCCTTCTGGGTAACAGTGCTTACATATACAGATCATGTATAACGCTATTCGTTTCTAAAGATTCTTTCTTTATATTAAGCTTATTATTTTAATGTTGTAACGTTCTTGTGTGTGTATTGCGTTGTGAATTATAATTACCCATACAAGACTCAATAATTTCATGTATATAGTTATTGTTAGTTAACTAATATCGCAAGTTATGAGATCAGTTTCCTGAACTTTGATGAATAGATGCAGTACAGAAAAATCCATTATAAGTTGGGAAATATAGGTGTTTTTTCGATATACGACTATAGGTAAAAATAAGTAGCTTTTCTCTTTAAACAACTTTATAACTGTTTTTATACTACAGTATTATTAAAAAAACCTCAAATGTACTCAAATGAACACAATTAACTTATCAATTTGTTTTAGCACCAAAACCTTTTAATTTCATCACTATTACGTACGATTAAATGAAGGAACTTATATTTAATACACGTACACAAAGTATACTTAATTTTTTTTTATAAAACGTCCGTCTAACGCCGCGTCACCTACAACTGTGTCAGAGATAACAGATTGATAAAATTCGACTCGTAAAATAACATTAAATAAATATATTGTTAAGTAAAACACGTTGTAGATTAAGGTCCTGTGATTATCTACAACATGCACACTAGCCTTTATTCTCACACGTTATTCTCACCTCCATTTTGAGACGAGATTGAAGAAATTACAAATAGATGTTAAAATTTCTGGACGAAATTGATTTCTAACTCAGCATATATTTTTTTTAAAAACAATATATTTTAAATCAAACCAGCGTTCGCGGCATCAACTCTTAAATGCATGTAAACAAATAGACTAAAACAAAACTAAAAAAAAAACACACAGACCGAAAAAGGTAAGCATAGTCTGAAGTGCAAGGCGATCAGTCGATTAATCACTAATCCATAGATTTACATTACCTAGTTTTATTTAGTTATGTTAAGTTTTAAGAAATTAATACATATAACTATTTAAAAAAAAAGGTTAATATTTCAAATCCCTCTATAATAGACACATCCAGAAAGGTTTTTAAAGAAGCTTGTCGCCATTAAATCATAAAAACTGTATAATACATCACAAAACAACAATAAATACACTTGATCTTCACTTTTAACTGGACGTTATTAAGTCGAGTCATAAAACCGCTGAACAACACCCGTGCGGTTAGTCCCGTGGCTAAATATAAACTGCCGACATCGACTGAAATAGAAGCTGGAAAGGGCGAAATACATCCCTGATTAGTTTCCGCATGAGCGGAAACTTTTACTTACGCATTTGTTATAATAACATTCACTTTAAATCATCATTGTGCCAATAATACATTGTTATAAAAGTGTTTTTTTCAACCCACGTGGACCAAAAGGTCCACGTGGTTTGAAATATAGGTAGCCACTGCGGAAAGTAAACACAAACGTAGTTGGTAGAAGAACGTCTGGTATCATTAAAAGTTGACCTTTAAAAGCAGAGAGCATTAAAAGTAAAGCTGTGACAAAACGAAACAATTTAATTATAATATAATTATATGTACGACACCTTAACACAGCGACGCCCGACTCGCACTTGACCGGTTTTTACTCTTCGTGTTGACGACAGGGTTTCGGATCCCAGCCAGATCTAATATACAAGTGATTGATTTTTTTGGGTATGACTTAAAATTGCTGTTGACAATTTTAGTGGTGCCGGCATCGAAGTCGAATTCAGGTCACCTATGCTCTTTGAAACTTAAGCGAGCGCCCTGACCAACAATACCACGGCTAAGGGTATAGTATAGTATATAAATAAGCAAAAAATCTCTGAGATTCCTGCGGATGGCGGAATAACTATCTTAAATATGCCCGATGCCTTTACATCAGGGATTCCTAAAGTGGTCGATATCGACCCCTTGGAAACCCCAGGGGTCGACATAAACGAAAACTGATAAAAATCGACCCCTATTAATTAACATGAGTTATTATTTGAAACTTTCAAGATATTGTATGTTGTGTTGTGTACCAACTAGTTATAAGAATGACTAATATTGTAGTAGGAAGGTATCATTGTTGTACCTTTAAAACATTTTTACGTAATTTGTGTTAATAATTATTAGACTTGATATTTACTGAATTTTACGTCCATTTATTTTGTTAAATTTTGATGAGAAAATGATGTCAAGTTTACTCACTTAACGAACCGCAAAGTTTTTAAATTAGTAAGTATTTTGTATCAACAGGAAAAAAATTAGAGATAGGATTTTTAAAGTAATTTGGCTATGGGGTCTGAGGTATCAGTTAATTTTGGATAAGGGATTTCTTGCCCAAAATAGTTTGGGAATCCCTGGTTTAGATATGTTTAGCAAATAGTGTTATCTTCATATATTATTTCTGTAACATGAGTGCAATGGTTTACAGCGATATTTATTCTATTCTTTTCTTCATAATTTCTTCTCCATCAACATATTTAAGTCCACTGCTGAACATATACCTATTTAAGAAAACGCCGGCAAAAGCCAGGATTCATTTCTTGAAACGTTTTTCCATACTCAACATGCTGGGCTAGCTGGTTGGTGAGAGCGGTGGCGGTACCCTCGCACTAGGGATGCCACTCCCAACACTAGCCTCTGTGGTTTGGGTTGGGCAACTTTGAATGAATTTTACTCCATATTTAGAATAATATTATTTGTGTTACACAGATATGAGACCTTTAAAATTATCAAATCATGGAAATGAAATGTTAAGGGGTAAAACTTCTAATTAGTCCACTATTGAAAAAGACAACCTAGGGGAGCACAATTGTACTATATTCTTTCACAGCAGATTGGTAAGGGCTCACCACCTTCTACCTTGTACTAAATAAGCTCTGATGAAATGCAGGCTTCTAATGTCTCCCACCTCAGTATTGGGTGTGTATGGTCATAACATTATACTGGTGCATTTACTGTCTGCAAATCGACTATGCATATTAATAATTATCTATGATCTCACTTAGACCTGAAATTATTATACTATAGGATATGCAATTATTTTTCCATGTAAGGAATTACACAGGCAGCTCTTAGCTTTGATACCAATTGCACATCTAGTGTTATTTGTGTATGACATAATTAAAATTGTTTTAAAGTTATGACATGTGAAGGGTTAAGAACATAATTTTAACTTCTCACTTATCTTAAAGATTGTACCATTCTGCAATATATTCTAACAGTGAAATATAATTATGAGTGTTTAGTTAGAAAAAAAAAGTTGTTTAATATTTCCTTAGTGATTAAAATCATTAAGCATCATAGCTTACAAACAATAAAAACCGAATACTTTTGGTGTAACCATTCTTCAATAATATGGTTATAGTTCTGTATCTATTTTCTGATACAATACCTGTACAGTTTATTCTAGTAATACAATAATAAAGAAAAACATATTTTGTACCTTCTACTTTATTAGGCTGTGTTTACAGGGGGCATAGGTTTTTCCATTAAACAGCCAACCAAAGCTGGCATGCCATGCAAGGAAAAATTTACCAAATTCTGGGGATTGGTTAGCATTATACCACAACACTCCTAACAAAGATGCTCCATCAGTAGTCTGTGAAATTTAGTTTCAGCAAATTCTGATAGGCTTTACACAGAGACAATTTCCATAAACTCATGTATTAGTTAGTCAGAATTTTTATATTTCACTGATAAATTATTATAAATGAATATGCTTAAGTAAGGATGGTTCTTAAATAAAACAGTATGAATTCTAAATACATATATTTATGATCTTAAAAAATAGCCATAAATTTAATGTTTTCGTTTGTCATCTCTGCTATCTCTGCCATCCCTACTTGACTTTGTACGGTCATAATCATCATACTTCCTAGATGGCATTCTACTTCTCTTATCATCGGATCTGCGTTCACGGGAACGGTCCAATTCACGGTCCCTTGATCTTGATTTATGTCTTTTACTAGAATAATCTCTTTTACGATCATAAGGGGAACGGGACCGTCTTTCTCTTTTCTTATGACCACTACTGTGATATTTAGATAATGGTGGTGTTTTAGGTGATTTATCCTTTTTAAGATCTCTTTTATTATCTTTAGAAGTTGATGCTGCTGGGGAGTCAGCTTTCTTCTCTTCAGCCTTTGCTTCCCGTTCTTTTTGAGCTTGTAAATGTTTGTTGGCTTGATAAACCTTTCGTAAAGCATCCACTTTACTTTCCAATTCCTCTGGATTGACTTTCGTTCTTTTGTAAAGCTGTAGAATCCTAAGTGATACTTCCTTTATATCTTCTTCGGTGACTTTGAATAAGAGAAACCAGTGTGGACTGTTGGGAAGTGGTAGACCAATTTTACGTGCAGTTAAATATATACAAGCGCATGCAATAGTTTCTGGCGGGAATCTCATAAACACATCAGTGCGGAGAGCATCATTCATGTAGTTCCATGACATTTGCATTAACTGTCTATTCTTCTCATATTGCAGTAACTGTAGATATACAACAATAAGTTTATGAGGGTGCTTCACATGTACACAGAAGCCTAGTTCTTTGAGTATACGCCTCTCAGCTTTAATGACTTGATTTTTGAGTTCAATATAATTTTGGTCAACTATCAAAGGTGATATAGTTTTCTGCGCTCTAACTTGCTTAATGTGGTGGAAAACATTGATAACATCTCGTATCCTGCAAGGTTTCTCCTCGACTTTTGATGCTAAATAAATACTACCCATAGCTGTTGTTTCCATTGGGTACCTTACGAAAGATTTAGAATAATAGAACCTTTGTAAGTACATTTGACCCGTAGCCATAGCTACTTGTGGCAGTTTTAGTAGTATTCCAGCGGTTTGAATCATTTCACAACCTAAAATTCGTAAGTCTGTCTCCGTTTCTGTATCAAGGCTATCGGTTTGTGATGGTGTCTCCTTGAATGCAGATTCTGGTAAAAGACAGTTGTGGAGAGTGAGAACAATCTTGCCGTAGTTTTTCTGGCTTGGCTTTGCAGGGGTTCCATTGTTGCTTTTCGTCTGACTTTGCACTGTTGCTGTAGCTGTCATGATGGCTTTCACTTCAGGTATTTTTTTTAACACTATGTTCAGTTTAATTCACTTTTCTTTCATTTCAAATAAGATTTGTCAAACAAATATCATTTTAAACACACGTACTTGAGAGCAACACAATGTAGAAAAATATTGTATCGTATCGACCAGCGAGTATGACAGCCAGACAAAGCCAAGAGCAAGATGGCGCCAGAAAATTTAACAGATGTCATGGTGGTTTGACTACTATGCTTATTACTGCTGAATTAAGAATAACATAAACTACAACTCACCTTGAGCCATTATCGAATGTAACTATAAGTATACAATGTTAATAACAACGATAACTACTTTTAAAAAATAAAAATAGGCGTTGTTTTGAATGAGTCACTCAAATCAACAACTTTTTTGACATACGGGCGTTCCGTTTTTGCTAAACATTACACTTTATTAATGTAAGTGTTTAAGTTAAGAATAACATATTATTGTCATCGGAACTTTAAAAAATCATTAAATACTTTTATTTCAATTCTTTACATTTTAAGCTTCACTTCTTTTTGATTACATAAAAATTACTATACCAATGTTTACCTTTTTATACAAACAAGTGGCAAATGGAATGGAAATCAATGAAAGAGTCGCGGTAAATACAAATGGAAATATAATGGATCAATAACATTAAATAAGATTTATTGAAACTCATATCGAACATATCTGTAATTTTACTTTGTTTCGTATGGTCTTTCATTATATATTTACATCAAAATGTTTTTAAAAGGAAGTAAATTCTACTTACATCCTGGGTCCGTGCACTTTTGGACAAAAGAATCCAAAAAGTCGTGGCCTTCACCGGCTTCAAAACAGCATTTCACAAAAGACATGTTTTCAAATAATTACAGTAAGTAGACAATATATTTTAATTAATATTAAATCTTTAACAAAGGTAAATAAGTAGGTGTAATTATATTTTTTAAATTAGTAACAAAATTCGAACAACCACATTTAAGCAATTAGGTAGTTTTATTTATCACACAAGTACTAAATTATTTCTAAAATAATAACTATAAAATTGAACACATTTTAATTGCTATTAGAACACAAAGTTAACACTTCAAATAGGATTAATTTGACATTATTAGAAAATTGTATTGCTTTATTTTGTACCCCAGAATTCTAAAAATAAATCACTGTTATATATATATAGGTCAACAATGTTACAGGTACATTGTTCTTTTTTTATTTTGTCGTAGTTATTGAATGACTGAATGAACATACAAAAATGTCAATGCGGTCAAAGCAAGGCATTAATTATAATACGGCTAAGCTTAAACATACAAGGTTTCTGTAGAGATTTATTAAAAAAGTTTTCTTTTAAAAATTGTAGGATTATGCGCGTATCGCGTGCGTGCGGTTACAGCTTCACTTCAATGACATTTTATCTAATGTCTCTATTCGATACTAGATGGCACTATTCTCACTTTTGAATAAGCATATAAGAAATAAAAAATAAACTAAGATTTCATTAGTCTATGATTATATACAGCAGGAGATTTTTTTCTTGTTCTGCAACTGGTACCACCAATTGTCTAGTACTCTTTCTCTATCTAGGTGTCGTCTGGGTACGTAGAGAGGTAGAACACTCTTACCCATTTCTGCCACCAACAGCAACTCAAACAGCAGTGCAACTTCTGTTGTCTTCAATTTGAAAAGTATAGAGCTAGTGTAATTACGAGCTGTGAGGTATTCCACCCGAGTCTTCGGGGTTGACAACGCATCAGTGACCTTCTTCGATTGAGCTTGTTTGCAGGAGTACTGCTTCTGCAGCCTATGGACTCCTGCAACCACCTCAACCAGTAGATAGACTGTTAGACCCTTTTCATCCCAAACCAATAAAAATTAAAGAATTACCTTATAAAACAGTATAAGGTTGATACTGTCGTGGTAGCCTAATGGTCAGGGCGCTCACTTTAGGCTCATAGAGCGCGAGTGACCTGGGTTCAATCCCCGGGACCGGCACCAAAAATTGTTAATAGCAATTTTAAGTGCTGAAAAAAATATTTCGAGGATATGTGAAGCCCTCCAACCCGCACCAGTGTGGAGGGCCATTCCCGGCTCCAAAACCCTTTCAGATATTTGAGACGGAGGCCTCTGCCCAGCATTAGGCACACACAGACTGGTACTTTACTTTATTTTTATTTTTGGAGTACTTTCAAGTAAAATTTGTCATAAAACCAATTGAAAACTTGTGGGTAATGCCGATAAAACGAATGAGAAAATATTTAAAAAAAAAATTATTTTTTATTCTCTGGAACAATACATTTTTAAACATTACGATTTAATCCTAGCCGAGTGGTGTTAGAATTATCCATCGTCCCAAGAAAATTGAAAACCCTTTACTTTTTATAACCAGATAGCAAAATAATAATTAATATGGCGGACCTAAAATACTCTGATCGGATACGCGTAGCAGCATTTATCAGACGTTTGACGTTTGATATTGCGACCGTCCTGCCAAGCCATACTATACGATCTGGTTTAAACCAACGTTGTTTAGTGTCGCGACCTTCTTGCCCGCGACTCGGCGTCCTTTTGCCTTGTGAATATGGCGAACGATTCGTCATTGCTTGCTCTAGCAAGACTTAATTCCTTCGTTTGGTTGCACCCACCAGTCTCATATCGCCTAAAATGTTTTAGCCCGGGCGTGGGTATATGTAGGCATAGCTTAGCCTGTTAACCGGTTGCCATTTAAGGTTTGATACATACCATGCTTACTTACAGTTCTGTATCGTTTGAATAATATTTACATTGTAAGCGCAAGGTTACGCTTTTTTTTGAAAGGTCAAGGAAAGTCAAGCAAGGAAAGTCGCCACACTGGCCAAGTGCGAGTCGCTATTGAACAGTTTAAGGGAGTTCCGTATCTGCTGCTTTATTTTGAGAATATTTGAAGGTTTTCTTTATCACCTCTTTTTGCAAACTCCTGTTAAACGCACGAGGTTTTGTCTGAACCCATGCGATCCCATATCTCATAGGCTAGTGATAGGGATCTGTATCTGTGATGGTAATAGCATACCTTAATTACTAATGTATGCAATGCAATCTTTATAGCTAAAACTGCCAAGAATATTCATTTAATCGAAAACCATGCCAATAACCAGTGACGAAAGGACGTGGGTGGAAATGTGACAAAATCCCTTACGCTTGTCGCGCTTAATCTGTTCTTAACTGGGACATGTTATTTAATGTTAATTTCAAAATAGATTTATCAAAAATTTCTCATAAATCTATTTCACAAAATTGTTGTTTTTTTTATGCGAAAAGGGAGAAACGAACAAGCGGCTCACCTGATGGTAAGTGATTACATCTGCAGCACCAGAAGGTGCGTTGCTGGCTTTAAGGCATATTTGGAGAATGGGAGGGAGGATCAGGAAGCGGAATAAGGGAGGAGAGAGAGAGAGAGAGCCTCCGGTTACCTCACTCGCCGAACGAAACGTAGAAGCACAAGGTGCCTCTACTTCACGCCAGTATTCTGCGAGGTCGTAGTACCAACCCGGTCGAGCCGGCCCATTCGAGCAGCAGCAAACGACGCCGCATGTCGCTACCACGTCCAAAAATAATCAGTTAAGAGCATCATTTGATACGTTAGCCCGTACATCTGTCTACCCCTATAGGTGACAATATAAAGTGTGATAATATAAAGGAACACAGGGATGATAATAACCCCTGAGAATGAGTTGTTCGCTCCCAAGCCGGTTCTAGAAAAATAAATTGTAATATTAGAGTGACATAATTGACGTAAAACGTATTGAATGTTTTGAAAAAACTACAAAAATAAAGGAAACTTACTGAGTTTCTTTCGCCGGTTTCTTCTCCGTGAGAGAAAAATGACGTTCGGCATGTGAAATGTATGTTTCTTACGTTAAAAAAATTATTTGATTTGATTTGACAGACGTATAATAACTAATAAGCTGTCCTGGCAGACGTTGTTCTGCGCTTTCCGGTAGATAGCGGCATGAGTTTTTTTTTAATATTTAATAACTCGACCACAGCGACCTATCGGGTTTGCTATGAACCATCGTATCAACAGTACAGATTTATTGTGAGAATATGACCTCAATCGGTCAAACGTTCAAAAGTTACACCATCACAAACAGAACCCCGCAAGTTTTTGATATATACAATGAAACCCAGTCATGTTTACTTAAGTTCCGTGCTTGAAAACGATATGGGATTTGTTATCAAAGACTCAACGGCTCATAGAAGCCGGATTTTGGATTGCAGCCCCATACACAGCATGCTAATGTGGTGAATGTATACTGTATTTGGCTGAACACCAAGTCCGACCTCACTTACTCTATATTATTATATTCGTAACATTTGAACATCATGCAATTTCCACTGATGTACGTTATGTTAAAAGTAGAGCCATATGTGCGAATGTGTAGGAACGATTTCTTCCCGTGCGAATGTTCTCCTCTCAAAAATGTTGAAGAGGCCTTACAGGTTACTTCCGTACTTAGCTATAAATGATCACCCATATTACAAAACTTTAAGCTGTTGCTTTTGGTGTTCTCCATATAAAACTAAATAAACTGTATCTTTTATAACCATTAAAATGGTGTGTAGCATTAATAATAATTTTCAATTTATCAAGGTATGTATCACTGTATGTTTTCCGAATAATATAAAATGAAATATTTGCTTATTGTCACAGAAAGGTATTTCAATACAACTTTGATTAAAAATAATAAGATCGACACCGAGCCGTTTTCCTTGCAAACGCGAACGCCTTCGGATTATTCCTCACAGTAGAGCCTTTTTAGACTACGCAACGATCTCTCACTTACCACTCGCCAATTTTAATTTTTTAACTTGGCTCTATCATTCAGTCGACCTCGAGAAATGGAGGAGAGCGGGCGCGCTTGACGCCATCTTGTATTTTCTGTCAAAGTACGCGGTAGTGCAGTGATTTTTTTTTAATAGATTAAAAAGTGTCCGTGTATCATTTACATACGGAGTGATCTATTTTTTTTTATTTCGTCTGTGTGTATGTAATTATTGTTATTGCTATCTTACTGGTGACTGGTGGTCCGAGTGTTTTCAGGTTTTTTAATTGAACAATCGGTATTTCGGATGCAGCTTTTGTTTTTGGTAAGTTTTTTGTAATATTTTTTTTTTAAAATACATTAATCGCATGATGATGAAAATACTTATATAAAAAGTCGACATAATAAATAATAAAAATGAAATAACAAGTGTTAATTTAAAAACAAAATAAATTACGTATTGAATTTAAACCCGGATGTTTATCGCGGCAAATTTATTTAGTAGCTACCTATACTATATCTGTTATTGTTACTTTGCCCTATGGTCTCAGGTCTCATTATTACCTACCATGAAAAGTACATAATTCTTTTCAGCACAATCTTTGCCTTCACTAGTCTCAGCAGATTCATCGCTGGACGTGGGGCTCTTAAGAGAACCGACAAAAATCAGCTCATTGCGTGGAGGGTTCGTCCTTAACTATTGACCACACTAGCCAGGTTTCATGAGCGCACTGCTGGTAACTCGCACTTGTGACAACTCCCCATCACTAATCTATAGGGTTCAGCTTTGGCATATTCGGAGCGTCAATTGTACAGTATCATCGGTTGTTTGCCATTTGATGAAAACACCGTTATTTTCCCCCAAATAAAAATTAAAAAAAAAACATTATTTCTCCAAATTGAAATAAAAAATCTATTTTTACCAGAGCATATTTGGAACAATATGACAGGGGGTGAGCCTGTCGTCTTTTTGGTGTTCAAGCCAACAATAAAAATCGTACGAAAATTTCGAAAAACTCACTGGATCGAGCCTTACATATAGGGGATCGAACTCGAATCTCATGATCCGAAGATCCCTTACCACTCTGCTATCGTGGATAATATGACATACACACATACAATATGACTTAATATCTGAATTATCTATTAATGAAAAATTATTGAAGGAGGCCTATATTTAGCAGTTGTCTTATTACGGCTGCAAAGAATGAAAAAAAAAACACCTTAAAAATAAGTGGAATTCAGACACAGTCAGAATAAACAACTCCGTCCTTTCTTATATTGATTTATAATTCCTTAACCGTATATACTTACCTTTTATAGGTAGGTAGGTATCTAGCAACGTATTATAAGAAATAAATTACACAATCGTACTTTATAACTAACGGCCAATTACAATCGTTAAGCTCACTCTCGCTGACAGTCTAACCTTATCCGATAAATTGAAAGTTAAAGATGAAAGATGCAGCCGAGTCTTATTAGGTTGTTGTTATTTTTGAGTGAGTTATTTTAGGTTATTTTTGTTTTTAAGAATAGTCTATCTGCTGAGGCACGGGTTTCAATCGTATAAAAAACATAAATTTCACTTGTCAAACTTATTTTTTTTTAAATCTTCCCTCGTTTCGTAATGATGTTCTTCTGACGTAAAGGAAACTAGGTAGCTATGTTCTTCTTTGTTATTTTTTTTTACACAAAACTTTTCAATAGTCCAATGGGCACGTTATTATCCATGTGTTCCTTTATATTATAATAACCCTCGTTACAAAGTCTACTCACATCACCAGCTCGCGTCTGTTCCTAGTATTTACATTATGAACGTCACTATTCTTATTACACGCATTATATTTATTATGCTTATAGCATACGCTGCAGAGATATGTCTGCTAGCGAGTTTGCATGTATGTGGGCCACATTGAAGCTTTGCATCTAGAGTTAGTCCAAGAAAAACAGTGGTATCCGAAGACAGGTCTAACTCTTCCCCATATATAAGTAGGACGAAGGCGGCAAACGAGCAAGCGGTTCACCTGATGGTAAGTGATTACCGTCGCCCACGTATAAATGCTACACCAGAGGTGCTACAGGTGCGTTGACGGCCTTTAAGGATATTCGGGAGATGGAAGGGAGGATGCGGAGGGGGCCTCCGGATACCTCACTCACTCGGATGTCCAGTAGTGTGCGTGTGAACATGGGTAAACAGTAGGTATCAAAAGTAAAGTATGTGTAATATCAAGAGAATACCTACGGGGTTTCTTTCGCCAGGACCTTCTCCACCAGAGAAACGACATTACGAAACGGTGGTAGATTAAAAACAAATGAAACGTGTGTTCCTATGCCAGAGAATAAAGATTTTCGAGGGTTCCGTACACCCACACAACTCTGTATTATATTTAATTTGTTATTCACCATAAATACAAAGTTTTCTTTCATTCCGGTTGGTAGTAGTCCGAGATCCGTAGCTCGAGCTCGCCTCTAACGCCGCCGGTTTTTATTATTTGTTGTTTTTATTTGTTGAAATATCCGACATTATAACACGTATTCTGTGAAAATTTCAACCTGCTTCCTATTACAGTTTAAAAGAAAGAGTTTAAAAGATTTGTAAGAAAGTTAAGAAGAAGTCCTTCAGGTCAGAAGGCGTAGGCTTAATGGTAGGGCTCCATACACTAAAAATGTAGATACCGTGGCGTAGGAAATTAGTTAAGGTTGAGCACTGCTTTTCTGCAAACTTTTATTTAACTTACTTTTTTCTTGTCTTTCCGGTTCTAAATTTATAATAAATTTTTGAAGCACTTGCTCACCTCCGACTGAGCTGAAATTTAGCATTTTTTTAAATAACTTCGATGACAATAATAGTACCACAGAGCTGATCTGATGATAGACCCGGATGCTGGCCATATCAACGGATCAACTAAAATAACCGGATTTGTCATGACAAGTACATCACCTCTAGTTGGTGATCAATGTCTGATCATGGACCTGGATCATGGACAACTAAATATATTGTGATTTAGCTATATAATAATATAGCTTCATCGTTCGTTTTTATCTTCGTGTTTACGCTCGTTAGATTTATCTCGTCAAGAGGCACTGGGTGAAAATGTATATATTTTTTTTAATAATTTTCTTTTTGCTTTTATAAAATGCACACCACTGTATCTGTGTTTGCGTAAGGTACACCACAATTTGCAGCACTATGAAAACTTATAGCTAAATACATATAATAGTATACATAATATTTTATCATGACCTATATAGGAGATATATACAATCAGCAAGACTATCTATTTATTCCAAAAATGACAACTGCCTGATAGTGTACGTTGTTGCCGTGGAGTCAATAGAGCGCCAGGTTCGAACCCGCCATTCGACTATGCCATGAACAACTCCAGATACCAGCTCCAATGCTTATTCGGAGTAGTTAGCGGAAATGTTTGTGATATTAATAGCATTGGTGGTAAGTAGAAAACTGGGCTTATGAGGTCGTAGTAGCTTAGTGGCAGAATGTGCGCCAACAATGTCTACTATAGTACGCGAGCGACCTGTGGTCTATTCCTGGTGATTTTCAAATATTGATAATTGCAACCATTTAATTAAAAACATTTAATTATAATGATTTGTAGTATTTACGCGGAACACTACACATTTGAAATGAAACTATTATATACGGATTTAATCGCGGACCCAAAATTCCGAATTCTTAAATCGGACCATCAATTTAAAAAAATAAATAAAAAAAAGCTGAAGTTAGCCCGATTTAACTATGACATCTGGACGTCTAACACCTCAGTGCCCCCGTGACCACGGCTGCTGTAAAGCAATCGAAACGTCGGGAATATAAAAAAACATAATCAAACGCGATAAAATCCGTAAATAATATTTTCATTCCAATTTAATTATAATATTTTTACTCAATTAATACACTTAATACCTTCTATTAATAACTTTCAACTTTCTATTATTAATATCTGTGACATTTGACTTGATTATTATAACGAATATTCATTATGAGATATTTAAACAAAAATATCTAGTCTAGCCATAAACAATGTGAGAATTTATGAAGTTCTATTTTATTGAATTCAAATTAGGAATATTTCTGTTACGTAAGGAACTTTGATCGGTTTGACGTCATTTCATATATTATTTTTTACCGTGATTGTTAAATTACATTACGTAATGTTGAAGTTAAAGAAAACTGAATGACGTTAAAGAATTCGAGTAACAGCTTTGCAAAAGTTTGTATGGAAGCGTCCGTCAAAGTTTATCACGAGACTGCCTTGACCTCTATGTAATACAATTTCAGAAACGTACCGTGGACAGCAAGACTGTGCTCCTCGTCACAAGATACGTACAAAAAACTTGCAATTTTCAAGCAAGTTTACTCTCAAAACTGCAATTTTCAGCACCAGTTAAGTCAGTAAGATTATCTCGTTTCGTCCCTTTCTGTACCAAAATGTCTCGTATGAATATAGGATTTGATGCGCCTCTAAATAGAATGGTTAGAAAATATAATGAGGAATATAAAAAAGTGGACGTGGACATTCTCTCAACCACAATGTTTGAGCTTAGGACTAAAATGCGGAGGGCATTATACAATAATTTATAGAAGAAAATCGTGGGTTACTTAATTATTTAATTATTTTCGTTATTACCTTTCTTTGTTATAGTGTTACTTTAGATAAGCAATAGATCTGATTAATATTAATATTCATTTAACTTTACTAGACTGTGTCTACTGGCTTTCCGTGGTTGCCTTTAAGTAAAGTGACACATGCCTTTTTTTAAAAAAAACCTTATTTATATAAAAAAAGAATATGTTATGTGTTAACCTTGTTGGTAATCCTTAATAAATAAATAAATAAAAACTGACTCTAGAACAATGTTCCGGACTTCACAACCCCTGATGACAGATCCTCATTATACCACTGGTTGTACTACAAATAGTGTTCAGTGAGATTTGTGGGGAGTGGGATGGGGATGGGGAGTGGGGCTCCGGTTACCTCACTCACCGAACGTAACGCAGAAGCACAAGATGCTTCTACTCCACGCCGGTATTCTGCCAGGCTGTGGTATTATCAACCTGCTGCTGCTTCAGCTTACCACTTGTAGATTAGCGATCGTTATGATGGACTCCACACAGACTCTACTGTCCGTCAATAATACTGATTATAATAAAGTTCTGGTAAAGGACAGATAGCTCGTTCATCAACAATATAAAAAAAACCTAGTAAGCATGACGACTATGGAAAATGCTCTTGTTAGTAACTGGCTTAAGTCCAGCTGTGGGTCGTTATTTATAGATATAAGTACGTAGTTGTATATGATAGAGCATAACATACTGGTTAGAACATAAATGGACCTTCAGGTTAGGATAGTTCACGTAGTAGTATAATCCCCAGCTGCAAGAAGAGGGTAGAAAAAGTACATAAATGTCGCTTTGTAATTAGTATTCAAGCCATGAACAATTTTACGATTTTAAAAATTTCTGATTTACTGAATTCAAATTTGGAATGTAAGAAACATCGATCTATTTGCCGCCATTTCACATATTATTTTTCACCGTGGTTGTTAAGTTAGGTGATGTAGTGGGGCGTTAAAGAAAACAGAATTGCAGTGATTGCTTTGCACAAAGTGGGTATTGAGCCGTAAGTAATTTTTAAGCCTCTGCCGTTTTGTAGAGCCACTACCGCAATGTGTTGGCTGTAGGAGATAAATATATTGGCTTAACTATAGTGACCATCGACAATCAGATGCATGGTCTTTTATTACATAAAAAATTTAATTTGTTCTATATATATTTTTTTTTTACTTAATTATATACCTTGTGGTGTTCTCTGCCGGTCAATCTTGGAAGAAATGTTGGTAAGTACTATCGGAAAGTACATTTATTTTTATTTATTTATTAAACTTCATATACATGAGAATGTATATAGGCGGACTTAATGCCAGAAGCATTCTCTACCAGTCAACCTTTGGACGATGCAGAGATGAAATGAAGTAGGTGTAGGTGATAGAATAGAGAGAACTAAAGAGAGGAAAAAAATTATAATAAATGTAAATCTATATATAGATACAATATTTCAAAACGCATACAAACAATAATAAATACATACACACGTACATACATACATTTATATTTATTTAAATATATTAATAACTTAAATATTAAATATACATAAAAATAATAGTCTGTTATTGAGATGATTCTGCCATTTTGTTAAGGATATGTTCCTTTTGTACTGTGCAATCCTAAATAGTTAAGTGTAATAAATTATAGTACCTATCTAGTAAATGCAGTAAGTACAAACGTTATTTCTAACTATACGAACACTATGTTTAATTACCAGATATTTAAATTTAGCCCACATATATAAGTAAAAGTTAAAATGGAATTGTTACATATGGTCGAAATTGTTACATCATTCACTCAACAACTTTATGTCCTGCTCCTTCTCAATCTTAACAAATGCTCTGATCGAATCATGCTTATTATCGGCCATTATAATAATATAAACATAATGTGCAACAAAACAAATTACATAACATTTCGAACATGCAGCACTACGGTTTGCGGTCGACGCTTGATTAATTTTCGATTCCATATTCAACCTTATACATACACAATATAAACGTAAATAGCTCGTGGTTTTACCGGTATGTAAAACTCCGCTGACATACAAATGTACCTACAGATAAAAAAAATATGTCATTACTTAATACGAAACTCTATGACAGCTCATTTATTTATCTGTGATGTTAAGTGAGATTTAATATTTTACAGCTTCGTTAAGCTACAGTAAATGTATAGGGAATGGCATGATAATCTTTTCCTTAGCAGCCTGATAGCCCGCTGCAGGACATAGGCCTCTGTCACAAGGAGGATTTGCCGTTATGGCCACGCTCTGGTAAGCGGATTGGCGATCACAGCACCGGACACCTCGCACTTAAGACTCTGCTGCCCGGCATCGGTGTGCTTATTTTTGGTGTGGTATTTTTAGAGATGGTTATCCAGCCATCTGACGATTTTCGAGACTTTTCTCCTGGTCACCTCTCACGACACCCCCGGAAGGAACAGGGCTGGCTGGAGAGATCCTTACACCGACACTGCACGCCCATAGAGTTATATAGCTTAAAAGTAAGCTATGGAATAAAAATTGTTACTCGTAATATATATAAGGACACACCTGCCGTGGTAGCCTAGTAGTCAAGGCGCTCGCTTTAGTATCATAGAGCGCAAGTGACCTGGTGGTTTCCGGAAGGTAGAGATGTGACGATTCCCTCGAAGAGTTTACCCCCAGAGCTTACGATTAGATTAGCAAACAACCATAAGTCACCTCTTACGACACCCATACCAAGAAATGGGTGGCAGAATCTTACACCGTTTTCATTAGTTGTAAATGACTGTAAATGATACTGTTAACTGAAACGTCCGATCGTGTACGTTTCTTTGATGTTTTTAGTTAAATCATTTCATTCTATCACAAGTCCACTGCAGAACACTGGTCACACTGAAAGATTGTCACAAAGTACGGCCCTGAATCACGTGCATACATCGACTTTTTTTTTTATTGTAAAGGGGGCAAACGAGCAAGCGGCTCATTTGTAACCATTTACCATAAAAGTATGTATGTATGTATGTATATATTCACGCCTTGTTCCCAACGGGGTAGCCAGAGACAATCTTCTTCCACTTGCTACGGTCCTGACATACGTCTTTCGCTTCTCCCACTTTCATCAATCTTCGCATGCATGCTCGTTGGTTTAGAGTACTCTTGACCTGGCCTTTTTTCAGAACATCTCCGATTTGATCGTGAAATGTTCGCCTAGGTCTTCCTCTCCCGACTCTACCATTTACACTATTTGTTTCGTCAACCTAGTTTCATTCTGCTTCTCCAGATGTCCAAACCAACTCAGCATCCCTTTCACAATTCGTGTCACTACATCGTCTTTCTTTCATTACCATCAAAGTGATTACCGTAAATCAGCAGCACCAGAAGAGCTGCCAGCCATTAAGGATCATTTGTGGGATGAGAGGACCGATGGGGATTGCGTTTAGGGAACGGGGGAAAGTGCTTCCGGTTACCTCACTCACCGAACCAAACGCAGAAGCACAATATGCGTCTACTTCAAGCTGGTATTCTGCAAGGTCCAGCCGGCCAATTCGAGCAGGTGTTTCGTTTATCCGTAAGACGTCGCCACTCGAGAACCATTCTTCCCCATCGGTTAATTGTTCTGCGAGTTATGTTGCCGGCTCATCGCTTCTTCAGGTTCTTGATCCTTTCGGCAACGTTGGTTATCACGATAAGACAGATTCCATCGCGCGGAGAAACAACGTGCACAGCCCTTTCCAACTCGCTGAATAAGGTATATACTTCCTCATACATTTTGCACGATGACGTAAGACGCATCAAATAACAGAAGTCAAAGAGATCATAAACAATCATGTTTACATCATCGCTGTTTTCCAGTATTTGTAATATTTTTTACACGTTATTAATATTATTAGAATGATGGACGTTAGTTTAACAATTTAATTACATATTGAATTGTTTTTTTTTTCATGAGAAAGGCGGCATTTAAGGATATTTATTACTACTATTTAAGGATATTTTGGGGATGGTAAGGAGAAGGGGCGAGGCGGGAGTGGGCATCCGGATACCTCTCTCACCGAACGCACAGGATACTTCTACTTCACGCCGGTATCCTGCGAGGCCGTGGTACTACCCCGATCGAGCTGGCCTATTTGAGCAGCAGCAAATGCCACCGCTTGGCTCTATCGCGTACGAAACTTTTGACTTTAGTTACTCGCTGTTAACTTTAGTGATTTATTATTAACTACGTTCCTACACTGCATGATGCAGGATATATAAGCACACATAGACCGCTAGAATAATACCAATAATAAAATCACCAAACGTGTATATCATTACCATAATGTATTTCTTATCCGCTTGAACAAAGGTTGTAGAAACATTTGATAGCTTTTCATTTTGAATTTTTACTCATCCTTCGTGCCTTCTACTAAGAACGGTATAGGACTCGAGTCGGCCATTGTTGGTTTTTTAGCTCACACAGCAAAATTTATTTGAATTATTTAATGCCCCATCCAACCATTTCAACCGCCCGGTCGCCCCAACCATTTCATCAAATATGATAGACCAAAAATCCTCGCAAAAGAACACCGATTCCTGCCACGGATGATTCGCGAGACTATTGAAATTAAAAAAATATGCTAATTTCAATAGAGAAGATGGCTGGGTCCTGCCACCGGCTTGGGATCCAGTAATAAATAAAATTAGATCTTAAACCAAGCATACCACTGCACGACCTCAAGATACTGTGAGCACATACTGCGTAGTACGAACCAAAATTAATAAACAAAAAGTTAAAAACGAATTACTATAGTTTATACAGTTGATTACTAGACATAAGCGTGCGGGTTCAGGTTCGATTTTGGTGTGATTATATCGATGCAATTCGCCGAAAATCTCGCGCTACGCCCAAGCCCCGATTACGTAAACCAATACACAACACGCTCGGCACACTTTGCCAATAATCGTCAAGTAAGGTTTTTATCCGTGGAACATTGAGCATTGCAACGGATCGTGGGCAATAAAATATGGAACGTCGTAAATTGCTGTTCGTCGTATAGGTTTCGTTACGATTTGCGTCTTGGGAGACTACGTAACTGCGATCTATTATATAGACTTATGGAAGTGAATTTGAATTGGATACGTAAGTCTTCGGATATTGTGATGGTACTCGACGGGAAAACTTTGGGTCTTATAGGGTATCGTGGACAGATCTCACACACCATTCATAGGTACGTGGTGGTGCCAAGCAGTGGTTTTTGTTGCTGCTCGAAAGGGCCGGCTCGATCGTGGTAGTAACACGACCATGCAGAATATCGGCGTGAAGTGGAGGCATCTTGTGCTTCTGCGTTTCGTTCGGTGTATGAGGTAACCGGAGGCCCACTCTCCTCCCCATCGCTGTTCCTCATCCTCTCTCCGAACGCCCAGACATCCTTAAAGGCCGGCAATGCAACTGCAGCCACTCTGGTGTTGCAGATGTACATGGGTGATTTTCACCTGATTCCAAATTAAACAAACAAACAGCAGTGTGGCATGTTAGAAATGTATAGAGGTGAAAGGTGCTGAATATGTTGCTCATCTGATGGTTACTGATTATCGACGCCCAGGTATATTTGCCACACCTGTTGAGCTGCAGGTGCGTTGCCGGCCTTCGAAGATATCTGGAGGGAGGGCCTCCGGTTATCTTACTCAATGAACGAAACGCAGCAACACAAGATGTCTCTACTTCACGCCGGTATTCTGCGAGGCCTTGGCTAAAGCTAAAGCTGCCATTTGGTTTATTTGTAAACAGGATTGTAATGATAAATGATCAGAATAAGTATTATCAAAGGTGTTAATTTTAATAATATTACAAACTGTCTGCTTGAATGTATAGAATAAATTAGCAAGGACAGGACATGCAGGAAACAGCATATCGTATGGAAATCCTGTTTAATATGTTTATAGTTATTTACGAGTATTTTTAAAGAATGCAGTTGTGATACTATTGATCTATTCTAATTAACTATTTAACAACATCCTGTAGGTTTTAATTAACTAATGTAATTTAAAAGCTAAAACGTGTGTAAACAAATGATAGAACGGGTCGGTAACTAAACCAGTTGCAGTTGTAATATCCAAAATAACAGTTTACAACACTTTTTCAATTAAATTACGTAATTATTGGTTTATTTTATTAATCTTTTCAATCGACTTCAAAGACAGAGGAAGTTCTCAATTCGATTGTATTTTGGTACGTATGTTGCGCGACATCGTCGATTGTGAATTGATTTCAGTCTTTTTTGATTTCCTGTATTTACGGCCCACTCCCCCTCCCCATCTACCTTCTCATCCTCCCTCTCATCTCCGAAATACCCTTAAAGGCCGGCAACACACCTGCAGCTCCTCTGATGTTGCAGATGTACGTGGGCGACGGTAATCACGTACCATCAGGTGAACCGCTTGTTAGTCTGCCGCCTTTCCCATAAAAAAAAAAATTACGCGAACACTTCACATTTGAAATTAGACTATTATATTTTGTGAAGTTTCTTTACATAATTGGAATTTGAAGAAAATATATTATGTTTGCTATTTTAATTTTTTTTAACGGTCTGTTTAACTGTTGGTGTGTGTTGCAACTGTTTCCGAGATTTCAACAAGGGCAGCGGCAGAACATCAGCGTTGCAGCTTCACTGCTGCAGTATAATGCCGAGTCGAATACCCTTTCGTTGCTATAATCCAACATTATGTGTTATCTGTTATATCTTTGTTGTGTTGTAGCATCGAATAAACATTGTTTCTTTCTTTCTTTCTATCTTTCTTTCTTTCTTTCTATTGAGCTTCGTCATGGATTTGTGTACGCGGCATGTATTTCTGTACGTTATGAGATTTATGATCGTAACATTATATTAAAGACCTTGTCAACGTCACTGGGAATTTCCTCGTAACCCGAGTCAAGGAGACAAATGCAGAGAAGCAATCTTATCAAGTTGTGTACCCGCGACTCTATTAACACAGATTTTGATTTTCATTATTTTGAATTTACCCAGCACAACAAGTGAATTAAAAACAAAGTTTTAGAGAAGCAACCGACTTTATGTCTGGTATAACTTCCCACACTTTGGGATAGAATATTTTCGATAAATTTAAATTCCCAATCGGTGTAGAAATAAATACAGACGGATCGATAAAAATGTTTGAAATCGATTAAAATGTAGTGGATTTTTTTTTTTATGGAAAAGTAGCAAACGAATGATCGGATCACCCGATGGTAAGTGATTACCGTTGCCCACGTACATCTCCAACACTAGAGGTGCTGTAGTTGTCTGTAGCCTTTAAGAATATTTAGGGGATGGGAGAGAAGATGAGGAGGGGGTTGGGAAAGTGGGAGAAGGGCTTCGGTTTCTTCATTCACTGAACGAAACGCACAAGCACAATATACTACTACTTCAGGTTTGTATTCTGCGAGGACGTGGTACTACCCCGGTTGAGCTGGCCCATTCCAGCAACAGGAAAAGCCGCCGCTTGGATCTACCACGTACAAAGTGGAGTTAGTTATGGCAGTTATAAATACATATAGATTATAAAACTTTGGACAAATTGGTTTCGACTCAGAAGCCTTTTACACTGCGCCTTCACATTTCACAAAAATTCCGTTTACTTCACACGTAAATAACACAGTATGATTTTATCGGATAATGATGTCACAGGGAATGTTCGTGAAACATTTTGCGGCATAGCGTATAAGGAAACAGGAATAACACCATAGGACCATAGAACTAGAACTATAAAGGACCGGGTATAGGACTTACTAAAACCTTTATAGCTTTTCCAACCTTTTAAGACTATATTTTTTTTGTTGTAAGGAATACTGGCAATGCTATTTATTAAGAGAGCCGTGGTAGCCCAGTGGTCAGGGCGCTCACTTTAGTTTCATAGAGCCCGAGTGACCTGGGTTCGATCCCCGGTGCCGGCACCATGTTAACAGCAATTTTAAGTGCTGTATTTACCACGTGTTCAACGGTGAAGGAAAACATCGTGAGGAAACCTCCATGTCTGAGAAATTATTAAATAAAATATATATTATTTCGAGAATATGTGACGCCCGCCTACCCCCACTGGAGCAGCGTGGTGGGTCCTTCCCGGCTCCTAAACCCTCTCTGATACTAGAATTTGAGAAGGTGGTCTTTGCCCAGCAGTAGGCACTTACAGGCTGTTACTTTATTACTATTATTCCTGTTAACCCTCCAACTAAGCCCTCAGCTTGTATCTGGAGTAGTTCACGACAACAGTCGTGAGGCGGGTCCGAACATACGGCGTCATGTTTCGCAGTCCGCACCCTAACCCATTAGGCTATTGGCGCTTTTGTCTTGAGAACCCTTTGATATATCCATCCAATACCGCCATACATTTGTGAAATCTCTGCCCAGGTTAGGCGCTGACGTCAGGATATCGACGGGTGCCTCGCCGGGCGGCCTACGCCCCGCCCGCGCTTTCAAATTCAACTCGCTTATTTATTTATTATACGAGTGAAAAATTGTTTATGAGAATTTAAAACTTTTATACACATTTTTTATCAAACGGAACGTTAAAGGAATGATAATACAATTTTTAGATCATGTTTAAAAGTGTATTGCTAATTTGAAATTAAACTATTATTTACGGATGTTATCGCGTTTAATTATGTTTTTATATTCCCGACGCTTCGCGTGCTCTACAGCAGCCGCGGTCGCGGGGCGACTGAGGTGTCGGACGTCCAGATGTCATAGTCAATACGGGCTACCTTTAGCTTTTATTTTTTTTTTTAATGTTTGGTTCGATTTAAGAAGTCGGAATTTTTGGTCCGAACTAAATAATTAACTAACCTTCAGCGTTTATTTATTAATTTCGGTCCGATCTGCGTATACGTTCGCGTATATACAAGGAATCATTATGTATTGCTAATTTTTAATGGGCTTACACGAAGTATTAATCATGTAGGAACGATTACTTGTGTGCTCGTTGTAATGGATTATATAGGATTAATTTAGCCAAATCCCAACCTCACATGCACGTGGTGGATCCTGCTGACTAACAGGATATGGCGGGATCTAACCGATGTTTCCGAACCCAATCACCACAGAGTAGTGACGACGAGCTGGCCTCAATAGCGCGAGGCTGCCGGCGCTGCGTTCTTCAACCCGCTTCTCCGGTGTGTTAAGTATGGGCGAACTTTGCAAGAGACATAACGGCGTTTATTTCTTGGAGAAGCCTCCAGTTCCAGCTCGCGAATACCAGCAGTCCTCCTTCAGCACTGGACTGAAATAGACTGATGTAGTTGATGTAGTAGTTATATCAAAAAATTTCAATTTTAATAATAATGACTGTCATCTTCGAATAATTTAGAAAGCTCGAAAATTTTGTGCTTGGCCAAAAGAATTGGAAGAAAATAAATTATACAATCTCAATAAAATGGATAAACAGTAAATAAAAAGTTTCGAAAAATTAAAAGAGAAAATCCTAATCGGGGTTAAAAACAAATCAATGTTGCCTGATTCTATAATGAAACTGGCAATTTTGAAAAAAAAAAAATGTTTTAATTCTGACATTGCACACAATCCTCAGCTTTTGAATTCATTTAAAAAATAATTCCGAAATGTTTGAAAATAGAGATATGAAGTTGAATAGCTTCATAATGTTTTATTCGACTTCGGAGACAAATATAAAGAGTACTGTATAATTTACTCCGATTTATGATACTTGGCATTAATAAAGGATAGAGTCGTGACTGTGTCACAGATTTAGGTCAGAGTTACCTACAGACCTAAGTCAAACAAATAGGTATTTTAATCGGAATATTCAGTTTCTATATTTTATATATATATATATATTATATATTAAATTTAACCACTATGTGGATAATTGTAGGCGTATAAAATGGATTTCTCGGCAAAGGTTTGAACTCCTGTGGAGCCACGCTGCAGGCAGAGCGGCAGGAGTCTGCTCGACCGGGGAAGGTCAACACAGAGTAAACTATGGTGTCTCATATGGTTAGCGATTGAACCAAATACCTATTTACTGGTAAATGAATAAAACTAAAGATAAGTTTAACTAATGCCACAGAGGTGTCAAAGCATCTGCACCTAGATTTATAATCAAGTATAGATACAGTGTCTATGGCTCGCAATGACCACTTTTCATCTGGTGTACTCTGTACACTTGTGTTACCTTTAATGGTATAAAGTAAAGTAAAGTTGCATCCTGTAAATGTCCCACTGTTAGTTTTACCCAACAAGACCTCATCTTTAAATTTGAGAGAGTTTTCGAGCGTCGCTGCTCAGGCTTTGCGAAATTCACAAGTCTTTTCTTCTTACTTTCTTACTTCTTAGTCTTACTTTTTCATAGCTCGCCAAAAGAACTTCTTTAAAAAATCGTTTATTTAAAAAAAAAATTACATACTACAAATTTTAATTAATCATTTTCGTACAAAGGTATTGTAATAAATATGTATTTCGGGGATCGCGCAGCTCGGCCGGTGCTGGTGAGGGCCGCGGAGGCGTCCGCGTGTGCCTCCCCGGGCCTCGACGACAAAAATAAATAGGTCCTCCGGTTACCTCACTCACCGAACGAAACACAGAAGTAGAGGCACATGATGCCTATACCGCCACCGCTTGGCTCTACCACGTACTCGTATGTGCAGCAATGGAATTGTGATAGGTTGTAATAATAATGCACGTAATGAGTTGTAGATGAGTTGACGGTAGATTGAGTAGCTTGTCTTTATATTATTCCGTTCGATCAAGCACTCGTTCGATTAGAGTCCAGAACCTTACAAAAAGAAGAACATCGAATTGATATGAATACCAAATTTATTTAACCCTCAGTCTGTAAGAACTTTGTTCCCAAGATCCAATTAACGATCTCGCATTTAATTGTGGCGTAGGATTAAAAGGAAAGACGGACACTGATAAAAAATCCATTATTCTAAAAACGTGTTGCGTGATAAATGAGACAAGTGGTTCTGCCCACAGGCGCGTGCGCATACGCGCAACACTATAGTATTTCTCAATACTGCGGATGAGTGTTAACGTGTATAAGGTTGTGTTAATTTTGTTACAAAACCATTAATTTGATAAAACATTAATAAAGATATTTTTAACATGAACAATGCACAAAAAAAAAATTCGCTGAGAAACGTGTTGCGTTATTCTTTTTATTGGATTAGGGTAACATACCACCAGGTTCACCCGCGAACAACTTCAATCCAAGAAGATTACAGGTGCGTTGTCACCTCTGAGGACTTTTTTTTTTATGGTAAAGGCGGCAAACGAGATAGCGGTCTACCTGATGGTAAGTAATTACCGACGCCCACGAACATCCGCAACACCAGAGGAGCTACAGATGCGCTGCCGGCCTTTAAAGATCGAATGCCTCTCAGCCTGTAATTATACTGGGTCTCTGTACCATTCATACTCAAAAAAAAAACAGTGGCTACACATACATACACAACACTGAATTGCGGCAGAAGTGTAGGTGATACCTATCTAGACGACTTCTAGACAGAGGAGTCTACCTACTCCCTAGTGAAAGCACCTAGTGGACTTATCGGAACATATTTATTCTTCGACGCCAGAAACAAAACTCAGATGCCATCTTGTTTTCCTTAACCGCGTACATAGATTAATATTATTACACCGATGACCACAAATCACATTTAGAAGCAGGAACAGACTGAATTCAGTTTTAAAAACCGAACCGGACACGTGTCGCGCACGTTTTAGACCCTATGATGGTTAACAGTCGGGCTGACTGAAAATGGTTGGCAAAAGTAACCTCTAATTGTTCAGTTGTTGGAAAAAAGGTGTTGAGAAGAGGTCTACATTTAAGAGGGTTTTGGAGCCGGAAATGGTCCCCCAAGCTGCTCTGGTGTGGGTTGGCGAACTCAGTTGTTTAACTAAGCATCCAGGTGACTCGCGTACTATGAAGTTGAACCACGCTCTGCTTAACTAGACCGTTTTATAATTTTAGCACACCGTGGAGACCACCAATAATTGGTGATAGAAATAGAATAAAATAAAAAATAAAAGTCTCAGTGATGAATGAATGTTTTTTTAGGGGGCTACGAATATCAGAAACGTAAAGCTCATAACCAGACGCATATCCCGCTCCGCGAGCATAGACAATTTTTAGCTTATCGCACGCTTATCTGTCTTAACAGAAAACCTGAACGAACTCTCTATCGGCCCTCGAGCAAAGACCTAGATCCGCGCAAGAGATTACCCAACCGAGAATGCGAACCACATCGCGCACCGGCACCATTGCCACATTCGACCTTCGATTAAGTGGACAGGTGCTTTTTCTTGTCGCTTATTTAATAGCTCACTAAACATGTGAAGAGATTGATATATCGAAATATGCTGATAGATTTCTTTTCAACTCTGTTTACGTAATATATGTCCGATTAAGAATGTTTTATTGGATCGGAGTGACAGACGAACTAAACTTCAGCCCTGGTGTCTATACACCAGTTAATCAATAATGCAACGAAGATGGTCACAGCGTAGTAACCCCTGAGTACTATGATGCAACGCCTCGCAGCCCTTAATTATATTGGCTCCCTATGCCCTATAAACCGGAACACAATAATGGTTTATTATTGGCAGTAATGGGTAAGAGGATGGTACCTAGTCAGAACGACTGCCTCAAGGGTTTGCTGGAAGAGAACTCTGCTTAGGGTTAAGCTCGCCTTCGTACATTTATATTGTATATTATTAAAATTGTAAATTTATCATAATGTAATTTAAAATAATGTGCAATAAAGAATAAAGAACGACTTCAGAACAGAGGTTTCTATCATCTAGTGAAAGTTGGCACATTCCAGTATAATGTCGCATGCAGTGGCCGTATTCAGCATTTCATCTTGTTCCTTAGATGTATGAGTCGACTAGGGGCCCGTAAACAACCTTTTAAAAAACAATTCTCTGAGATTCAATGCAATTCCAAGTTGGAACGATATTCGGTGACAATGCAATACAATAATAGAATAAAAAATGTATTAATTTTGAAACTAATACAAAATTTTGTGTTGATATAAAGTAACAAAAATTTAGTCAATGTGCTCAACGTTCCAGGCTCAAACGTGCCCATTAAACTAGATGCATTGTCACGTTATATGGCATGTGAAATAAGGTTGAACCAAAATCGAGCCAGAGCGGACATTGAAGCCTCCTTCAAAACAGCTTTTTTTTATGGTTAAGGCGACAAACGAGCAATAGGTTCACCTGATGGTAAGTGATTACCGTCGCCCACATACATCTGCAACACCAGAGGAGCTACAGATGCGTTGCCGGCCTTTAAGGGTATTTGGGAGATGGGAGGGAGGATAAGGAGTGTAATGGGGAGGGGGAGTGGGCCTCCGGTTACCTCACTTACCGAACGAAACGCAGAGGCACAAGATGCCTCTACTTCACGCCGGCATTCTGCGAGGTCGTGGTATTAATCCGGTCGAGCCGGCCCATTCGAGCAGCAGCTTAAGCCGCCGCTTGGCTCTACCACGTTAAAAAGCTTGGGAGCGATCCATTAATTCTCAGCGATTATATATATATATATATATATTCCCACGTATGACTAGGCATTATAACACACCTTTTTTTATTAAAAAAAAGTCTTATTGTGTCTGATTAAAGGGTGAGATAACATATACATGCCAGTCTTAAATTATTCAGACCGGTAACAGACAGCGACATCTGAGGTGAAAGGTGTCTAGTACTGCCATGCCAATTGGCCTGCCAAGCGTGACGATTATAATTTGAGAGAGACTAATTTCAGTGGATGTCATAGAGACAGATGATACTCGTGCATAGAATCATATCATACATAGAATCAGATGGTACAAAACTCTCTGCTAAAACTGTCATGATTTTTTAACTGACTTCAAAGGAAGGATTCTCTCTTTATTCCATATGTATGTAGGTACGTGCACGATTTTTTCCTCCGTTTAAAACATCTGATTTTTTGTTTCTTACACTGGGTTAATCTAGGTATATTATGGGAAGGTTCTAGTATATAAAATATTAAGGTACCATTGACATACTGAATATTACACATATATGTGTATATAGTTAAAAAATATTCAATTATTGCCTTTTTGTTTTTTTTTTTCATTTATGTAATGAGCTTCGGAGATACAGCGCGGAAGTCGGTTCATTGATTAAACAACGTTATTTTTTTTTTAAAAATAAACCGTACTCGGTCGCTCGTTATGCCCGCCAGATACACAATCCTATCTGACTTATGCAACGGCTGCTAGACCCACATAGATAGGGTTACCATGTAGTGGTACTTAAATGAACATGTCGGACTCATTACATAATGCATAATTGTAAATGATCACCGAGTTCAGATGTGAGTGGTCCTTAGCCAGTAGAGATCTCTTAAGTTGGATTGCGTGGACAATTTTAATTTAACATTCGACAGGTCGTGTTGTTGAGTGTACGATCAAATAGTTAACGAAGATAATTTTCATATTTGGATCTATCTTTTGATGTTCGTAATGAAAACATGATTGGAAGAGTACACAGTACAAGAGTACCAGGTAAAGGAAAACATCGTGAGAAAACCGGCATGTCTGAGAAATAATAAAAAATATTATTTCGAGGATATATGTAGCCCGTCAACCCACTGCCACGCTGCAATAATTGAATATTTTTTAACTGTATACATATATACGAGAAATGTTCAGTATGTCAGTGATACCTTAATATTTTATATACTAGAACCTTCCTGTAATATACATAGATTAACCCAGTGTAAGAATAAAAAAAAACAGATGTTTTAATCGAAGGAAAAAATCGTGCCCATACGCACTGCCACACTGGAGTGTGGCAGGCCCTTTCCCGACTGCTTAACCTTCTCTGATACTCTTATTTGAGAAGGAGGTCTTCGCTCAGCAGTGAGCACTTACAGCCTGCTACTTTAAATACAAGCATCGGTTACACAACTGTATGTAGGGCAGAGCTTCAGGCCACGGTCATGCATTATCATCCAAGTTATCTTAACCACAAAAGAAATTGCTGTCTCGCACTCATTACCCCATACCAGCGTCACGTACCGTGCCTCCTCTAAAAGGATCTCGCACAAACTCTTTAGTATGTTCACACGAACATCGCCTCTGATTGTTACGTATTTCGGCGTATAATACCGTGAAGTGTTGCGAAATGTAACGGGCAATTATGCGGTTATTTGTATTCGTAAATGAATAGCCGAGTCGTGACAGAGGCACACAATGTAAGCTTCGGTCGAAGCCGGCTGAAACTGATCTATGTTCAGGGTTGTACCTCTTTAATGAAATTGACAATTCGCACTAACTAAATTGCAGTGGATGTCATAGAATCAGATAATACATAGAGTCAGATGATACATAGAGTCAGACGATACTCGTACATAGAATAATATCACACATAGAATAAGATGGTATGTTATATACTTAAATAATTTTTTTTATTATTTATTTTCACATTTCACGATCAAATCGGAGACGTTCTGAAAAAAGGCCAGGTCAAGAGTACTCTAAACCAACGAGCATGCATGCGAAGATTGATGAAAGTGGAAGAAGCTAAAGACGTATGTCAGGACCGTAGCAAGTGGAAGAAGATTGTCTCTGCCTACCCCGTTGGGAACACGGCGTGAATATATACATACATACGCACAAGCTAACAACTATGTTTAGCCAAACGGCGGCTTTTGCTGCTGCTCGGATGGGCCGGATCGTCCGGGTTCGTACCACGACCTCGCAGAATACCGGCGTGAAGTAGAGGCATATTGTGCTTTCGCGCTTCGTTCGGTGAGTGAGGTAACCGGTCTACCTCCTTCCATCTCTCAAATATCCTCATAGGCCGGCAACGCACCTGCATCACCTCTGGTGTTGCAGATGTACGTGGGCGACGGTGATCACTTACCATCAGGTGAACCGCTTGCTCGTTTGCCGGCTTTCCCATATAAAAATTTAAAAGTGGCACAATTGTATTATCTATCTATGGGTAGTAACACGACCTCGCTGAATACCGGCACGAAATGAAAACAAAAGGATTTCTTTAAATGCATCATAATACTACTATCTATGATGCAAATATCACAATCTTATCTAAAATTGATTTTATTCAGTTAGCTGTATCGCCTCTGTTATGTGTTTATCTCTGCTTAGCCTAATGGTTGACTGGGAGAGAATGTCTCCAGGCATCAAGTCCGCCATGTCTACCACTTTGTGCATGAAGCTTAAATAAATAAAATGTCCGTTATGTACCGGGCAACAGTCAGGGACCAGTTTCAGACCACGATGTTTAGCTCCGTACGTCCGTCCTATAATTCCTCCTCCGCCACAGGGCTCCCTTCCCACAATCTTCGTATCGTACTGCGGGTCGTCCATCGATCATCTTAAGAAAAAACCGGGCCTCATCAGTGAAGAGACTCTTCTGCAGGCAGTTCATCCCTGTTTCGGCGTAGGCGAGCGAAATTGGAACGAACTACTCTATGACCTGTGGTACTCTATTTCAGCCGTCTTAAGTTTACTTCTCATGATTCTATTTTTATCTATCACTTGGGAACTTCTTACTTCTTAACCCGGTAGTGGTAGCACAATATCCTTAGCACATTTCTTACAATAAACCTCTCGTCCCACGCTGCTGTTACTTATTTTGCGACATGTACTTTGTCTCTTTCGTACACTCTACAGAGTCTTCCGGTATCGTTTGGCATTGCAAAAAAATATCAGACATGGAAACTTTTGGGCCACTCGATTGTATAGTTATTATTTTTAGTGTAGTTATATTTTCCAATTAAAGTTACAGCTCTCGAGACTTTAGCTACGCCGAGATCCGGGATTATCATTTAAATTGATCGAGCAGTGGTTACGCGACACGACGACAATACAATTTTAGACGAAAACATTTGTAACCTAAACTGCTATTTGTTAAATAAAGCATTAAAATCAGCTGCCCTTCTCATAATAACGCGTTTAAATTAACACTTAACTTAAAAAAAAGCGTTATATTAACGCTTAACCGTTAAAAAAAACTAACGGAACTCGAAATAAGGAGTAAAAACATAAAGTAGCAGCCTGTACGTGCACTGCTGGGGAAAGGGCTCCTTCTCAAATACGAGTATCGGAGAGGATTTAGGAGTCGGGAAGGGTCCGCCACGCTGCTCCATTTGCGGGTTGGCGGGCTTCACATATCCTCGAGCACGTGGTAAATACACCACTTAAAATTGCAATGAACAATTTTAGTGGCTCCGGCCCAAACCCAGGTTACACGCGCTCTATGAAACTAAAGTGACCGTAGCAAGTGGAAGAAGATTGTCTCTGCCTACCCCGGTAGGAACAAGGTGTGAAGATATACATATATACATCAAATTAAATTTAACATTTTAAATCGAACACACACACACATTTACGAGTAATAAATAACAACTGGAATGTTTTCACATTTCCGATATCAATGAATTTTAGTCCGATTTAAAAAATCTAAATTAAACGCGAAAATTTTAATAATAGTTTCATTTCAAATCAAAATGGCACTTTAGGAAAAAGAATGTTAAATTAGTACTTATTTAAAATTGCTTAAAATTGCGCCGGGCGCCATCCGTGTGACGTATTAGCGATTCTGGCCCGCCATTGGTGGACGATGTCACCTTACCGCGAAACCCACGCAAGAAACGTTGTTTATTTAGTTTTTGCATATTTCGCTTTTTATTACGCGCCGTAGGAAGCGTGTTTACAAATTACACTGTACAAGATGTGTTTTTGTAATGTTTGAACAGACGTAACAAAGTAAATATATTTATATATATATTTATTTATTCAACTTCATATACATGAAAATGTATATAGGCGGACTTAATGCCAGAAGCATTCTCTGCCAGTCAACCTTTGGACGATGCAGAGATGAAATGAAGTAGGTGTAGGTGATAGAATAGAGAGAACTAAAGAGAGAAAAACAAATTATAATGTAAATCTATATGTAGATGCAATATTTAACTACGCATACAATGATAAATATATATATATATATATATATATATATATATATATATATTAATAATAAATACACACACACGTACGTACGTACATTTATAATTTTTAAATACATTAATAAATAAAATATTAAATATATATAAAAATAGACTATTACTGAGATAATTCCGCCATTTTTTTAAGGATATGTTCCTTAGCTTTCATTTTAAATATGTACCGACTGTTAGATAGATATATATAATCTATACTAATCGCGTTTGTCTATAACGAATTATCTCGGCTTTGAATCTCTACTCTACCTTCATAGTAGCACTAAATTGTCTATGACTTTTCTACTTTTTAAGTTGTAAATGTTAAAATGTTCACAATACGTTTGAACTGACAGACAAGGAAAATAATTTTCCATTTATTTGGATCGAGCAAAGTTGTTGCTTCGAAAAGCTTTTTTAAGAGTGTGTGTAACATGGAGAAGATCACCGAATTTCTACCGAAATATTAGGACTCTATCGTAACTGTAAGTCGGCACTGAAAATTGCATTAAATTTTTTTAGATACTAACATTTATACTTCCGATTATTGTAACTTAGCGAGATACCATCTCTATGGAAATTATTATGAATAATTTGTATTCTTGTATCACAAATAATTAATATTATAAGCACCGGTAGCTTCATTGATGTTGCAGATGTACGTGGGCGACGGTAATCTATTGCCATCAGGCGAGCTGCATGCTCGTTTACCATTTTCCCATAAAAAAAAAAGAAACTGGCACAAGTGAATTTAGTACTGCCGACACCAGAAATCAAACTCACCTGTGCTATGAAATTTTAACAGAGCGCACAGCCCTTGGGTATCCGACTCTGTCTGTATTAATTTTTGGCACAAAAATAGGAATATATCTATTAAAGAATACAACATTACTAATTTTTAAATGCACCTATTATATTATTTCTCCACACCCGGCTTGATTGGCAGAGAATGCCAAAAGTTATTAAGTTTGTAATAATTTAAAAAAACGGTGCAATAATGTTTAAATAAATATGTTATAACTCTGTAATGGTACAAAGTGGCGACTAACATTGCAGTCAGATCAGAAGCAGCTTATCGCTTACGAGTTGAGAGCAGGTTGGCGCATATCGCTGCGCGCGGGGCACGTGGGTGCGTCGAGGTGACGTGACGTCATGCAACCTGCGGCCTATCCGGCAGCCGCAGGTAGGGTAGCCAACTTTGAAGATCGAATACGTGGAAAAGTTGCGACATTCAATAAGAGAAACAAAAGAATAACTTAATAGCTAGACCGCCATTTCAGTGGAATCAACCCATTTTTCACCCGAGTTTATTTGGATTAACGTGACAGGTGGTGAGCCTGTCACCGTCTTAGTGTTCAGGCCTACTATACGAGTATTGAAAGACCCATTGGTGCGAGCCCACCACATAGGGAATCATTTCGGAAGTGGATCCCCCAAAATTCGAATACAGAACTCATAAAATAATTTAAGACAATTGACTGAAGATAATTGTACTGTAATTGACAGACAATTGTTCGACAATTTTTAATGCGGAGGTGGTAAGCGAATACAGAGTTCTACCTAAACCGACATGTGCATAACGGGTCATAGTAAAAGATTTTCTATTGTTTCAACATTTTAAGAAATTATGAACTCCATGCGTGAAAGATTTGCGTATACTTGCGCTGGATAGGCGGGGGGTGAGTGCTGGACCGCTGGTACATACCATTTTTATGGTAAAGGCGGCAAACGAGATAGCGGTGCACCTGGTGGTAAGTAAATACGTCGTCACCCACGTACATCTGCAACACCAGAGGTGCCGCAGATGCGTTGCCGGCCTTCAAGGGTATTTGAAAGATGGTGGAGAGGATGAGGAGGGGGATGGGGAAGGAGAGTGGGCCTCCGGATATCTCACTCACCGAACGAAACGCAAAAGCATTAGATGCCTCTTCTTCACGCCGCTATTCTGTGAGGCCGTGGTAGCAACCCGGTCGCGCCGGCCCATTCGAGCAGCAGGAAAAGCCGCCGCTTGGCTCTACCACAGTTAAAATGGCGGTCTGCTCCCCGTCACTATAGTCTATGAGATTCTATTTCCGCACAGTCGATTAGAAGCAAGCAAGACGGAGAATCATCCGTTATTCAGCGCAGTGCACCGCGTGCCGGTGAAGTTGACAGTTTGTGGAATATATTTCCACTTCGTCAACCTATAACTATATATAGGCAGTGTCGGACAATGCTCTTAAAAATGTATACGTCACAGTTTATAAATATACGTACCATAAATATTCAACTAGATTATATATCGCCTGGTGTTGCTACATCCTTAATGAGTGGGCGAAAAGGTTATTAATTTAATCTGTAACAGTGTATAACAGTACAGCCAACATAAACATTTATATATATGGCGTGAATGACAAATGACTGACCGCTTCACGGCTAAATAAGGAAGCGGGGAGCGCTGGTGGAATCGTAATTAGGCTTTGCATTGCATAGAATAGGGGCTGTGCAGTGGCGAACGCTTCGGCACCTAGTTCATGTCCTGTTTGAACATTATTTGATGTTATCGGCGGAAGAATTTGCCACCCTTCCGTGGATATCGAAAGAGGCGACTAAGGGGCTATCGTAAGAGGCGAAATATCCATCTCGACAATTATCAGAACAAACTCCACCCACTTGCGCGGGCTTGATGATTACGACAAATCCTCCTTCGGGAAGAGGCCTATGTCCTGCGGTGGTTCTCGTAGTTTTCGCTAGATGGCGGTTTAACGATATCAAAACATGTCAAACCGACCGTTGACGGTCAGCAGCGTTTTAAGAGCGCGGCGTCTGGTACTGCGAATGCCAAATCGCCCCATTGAAAGACAATGAACTACAGGGCCTTAATGCCATGAAGAAATACTAAATTTAAATTGCAGAAAGATGATTATACGATGAATTCAAATGTAGTGACAAAACACTCCGGGTCCCAAATTTTTCTACAATTGTCAACCTCACCTGCAAGGAAAAACCGCTGATCATCTGACGGCTCTAGTGTTCACCAAGCACCATTGCCGGCAGCGCACCTGCAGCTCCTCTGGTGTTGCGTATGTACGTGGGAGTCGGTGATCACTTACCGTCAGGCGAGCCGCTTGCTCATTTGCCGCCAATTTTTATATAAAAAAAAAAATATTGACTAGTGATGGGGAAAGGGTCGCCAGGCATTCTCTTGCAAAAACTCGGGACATGTAAAAAAATTGAATAAAATAAATCGCCGCGGAACATAACAGAAAAAAACTCAGTAAATTAAGTAAAGTAATATTTAATGAATTATTGTGTATTATATTAATTAGATTTATTGACTGTAAACATAAGACCGCACAAAAAACATGAAATATTTATTACTTCATCAGCCTATAAAAAAGCCGGACTATCCTAGTGGTAAGAGCATTCACTTTAGTTCCCTAGAGCGCGAGAAACCTGGGTTCTACCCGTGGCAGGCACCACTAAAATTGTTAATAGCTCTTTTAAGTGCTGTATTTACCACGAGCTGGGTGGTTAATGGTCCTGAAAACTTCGGTGGTTCCCGTTGGATTCTAGATTACTCGATATGAATGAATGCATTGGCATCTCTATATGCATGAGTGTCGAGGAGCTTGCATAATTGCATTATTTATGAGCACGTCGAGCTGGCGACATGTTTTGACACGCTTTGTGTGATAATGCCCTCTCTCACGCTGCAAGTCGCATTTGTCTGGATCGGTTAATAATAGATTTGAATCTGTTTTGCTCTTTTATCATTTCAGCCTATCACAAGTCCACAGCTGAACATAGGCCTCCCCGAATGATTGCCACGAAGCTCGGTCCTGAGCCACCTGCATCCATCGACTTCCCGCAACACCGCGCAGGTCGTCACTCCATCTTGTGGACGGTCGTCTCATAGTGCGTTTGCCTGTACGCGGTTGCCACTGGAGTACCTTTATTCCCCAACGGTTGTCAGTTCTGCGAGCTATGTGGCCGGCCCGTTGCCACTTCAGCTTGCTGATCCTTACGGCTATGTCGGTTACCTTAGTGCTGCTGCGGATATCATCGTTGCAGACTCTATCACGCAGAGATACATTTTGCTCCTTAATTGTGCTCAATGGTTTTGATAATTAACGGAATAATCACAATGCATTAATCCCCTTCAAAAGCCTTTCTTAGTTCATGTAGTATGTGTTTAGTAGAAAGCGACTGTAAAATAAGTAATGGCATTCGCACGTAAGGTGTTCCACCTTATGGTCCGTAAAGAATTCTGCTCGACTCTCAGGACCACTCGCATGAGCGTTAGAAAAGCGAGCACTTGTACAACCAGCCCTGCCGGCATCTAGCGACAGATCTGGTCCACGCCGACTATACTTCAGGCATACCCTCCCCCGCAGGCCCCAGTCACATAACCTTACGGTCACGTGGTATGGTCTGGTAAGATATTCTATTATGAATAGCTAGTGTGTAATCTACTACTTATTCCTAGTATGTTACTCCGTAAAAGCAACTAGGTTTAATAAATGAAATATTTTCCATTGTCAATAGGTTAACAAAGCGAACATTGAAGGAAAATTGAGTAGAGCCTTTATGTGTATATAATGTAAAAGAACGTCTGCGTCACAAGGTCGCGTTGTACGTGACAACGTTTATTGTCTCAAGTGTTTTATCTATGGTTTCATGTTTAGCCTAACACGTTAATGCTACGAAGGAATATTAACTATTTTTTTTTTTGGATATACTGGCAACTTACAACGGATTCTGTCAGTGTAATAATAAAAAGTAAATTTGACATATGACTTTTTTTTCGCGTGACCAGTGTATTTTTTATTTCATGGTTGTCTTTCTTCATTTTCTGATGGTTAGTTTGGTTTTAATTTTTATGCCCACGGTCCATAGTAATGACAATTTTTTTGGACTATTTCACAAATAAGCCATTTTGAAAAGATAGAGATATAAAATTTTATCACTTTTACAACTAGATACTACAAGCTTTTTGGGCTTTGTGAGCTGCAGTCTTTTGGCCGGGCTTTCCTATTATAGATCCTTTTTCGCGCTGTGAACTTTGTGCATCCGTGACTCGGCAAGCATTGCTGTAGCGTCGCTGCAACGCTTAAAACCGATCAGCCGTTAAATTATGCTATTGTACCCAAGATGGCATTATGTCCCGAGATGGCACTACCCTAATGCCATCTCGGGACTATCTGGTACAATCAAAGTAGGCATGAATGAAATCTGACAGAGAGATTCAAGTCATGTTATGCTGTTATTCTCACGCCAGGCGATGATCGATGAGAGAGATCATCAGAGAGATTATGTAAATTTTCTGTTTTAGATAATTCATGCTCTAGCCCCCTTCCCCCTCTCAAACACTGAGTCCTCACCATTTTGGACCCTACACGTCTTGGCCTATTTTATAGTATTTAACCACTTAAAATAATAAGTACTTGTGAGTTTATGGCTGTTGGAATTTTATCACACAAGTGACTTTAAGATCGAAGCGTAGGGTTACCAAATAAACATTTTATAATTCAGGATAAAATATAGAAAAATTTTAATACTAAATAAGGATTTACAATTATATAAAAATAAACGTTCGGAACCGTGGTGTACAATCACCGGGTTCGCGTTTCGGCAAGAGTACAAAACGAGGCCTACTTGCATCCAATAAGTAGCCTAATGAGATAGCAAAGCCGTGGTTGCCTAGTGGTCAGGGCGCTCACTTTAGTTCCATAGAGAGCGTGTTACCTGGTTGCGAACCCCGGTGCCGGCACCACTTACTTTGTTAATACCAATTTTAAGTGCTGTATTCAGCACGTGCTCGGCAGTGAAGGAAAACATCGTGAGGAAACCTATACCTATCTACGATATTATTTCGAGGATATATGAAGCCTGCCAACACGCACTGGAGCAGCATGGCGGGCCCTTTCCGAGTCAGAAATTCATTGGTACGAGCTGGCCATGTTGGGTTTCGTGACCTTCACTACGTGTAACAATCAGTTTCCGTAATCTTTAAACGACGCTCCATTAAAAGCGGTCGTTCGTCTATGAATGATGAAAAATAAAAAAAAAACACATCTATGGAAAGGACAACGGCGGGTAAGATGGTAGCCCTATAATTTTAAAACAAGATCACGTTCGATGACCTTGTCATGTGGTGTCGCTCCTGCACTCCTTCGTGACAAGTCGGTTGTGACGTCGGTTCAAGGTTAGAGCGGGTTGCCGAGGTTTGGAAACGCAAACATAATATAGTTTACTTAAACCATTAAAAAAAAGACTGCAATATCCTGGTCCTTCACTCGGCTCACAGATAAAATTTGATGTAATTTGTACTCTCTAGGTATTGTCATTTTACATCATGTTCTATGTTACATAAGGGATTTGTAACTGATTTTGATATAAAAATTATTGAACAAAAGCTAGTGATTCGAGCAACTTTCGCGACTGTAAGGAAATTAATCTTTTAACATTATGTTTAAAAATGTTATATACATATAAGAAAGCAATTAAAAGAAAAGAAATGACCCTAAGAGTTTAATGCCCTAGAGCTTGAAAAATAGCTAACTAGCTCGGCCGATAGCCGAGGGGTTTAGTAGATCTGCCTGCGAATCGGGAGACTCGAGTTCGATCCCCTGTGGGGAGAGCGCGTACCGAGAAACTTACGTACGATTTGTATGGTTGTCTCGGACACAAAGACGGCGACAAGCTCACCACCTGTTACGTTGTACTAAATTGGATGCGCAGACGTGAGACCACATTTTTATATATATTTTTCAAAAAAAAAAATCCCATTTGGTCCCGAGGGTATTGTAGAGATGACTAAGGGTGGGACAAAGTCTTGAATATATCAATGGCTACCGATAGATGGCGGGATAAGCATCTCGAAAACTACCCGACTGAAATGAACATCACATCAGGTGAACCGCTTGCTCATTTACCACCTTTCCTTTAAAAAAAAAGACTTTTTTTTTTCGGGAAATGGACAAACGGGCATGCGGCTCTCTTAGCTATACCACGTCATGCGATATCACGCATGATTGCCCTGTGGATAATAATTTTGCGTGCATGCTTAGTGTTGGTCATAGACAAACAGCAAAAAATATTTTAAATTTGTTTTAGTACTGAAAAATTATTTCGAATTTTGTTAAACAAAAAACATTTCTCAGTCATACACATTTCCTCGAAATATTTTCATTAATTCCGCCGAGGACGTGGTAAATTATTCGCGTAATTGCATATCCGGAAATAATAACAGAATTAAATAAACAAGCGTTATCTTAAATGGTTCGCATTTAAGATAACGCTTACCTTAACTACTTTACCTTCACGTGTTGAACCCTGGCCGGACACAAAGAGTGCATTGAATAAAACGAGATGAAACAAAAAGTTAACAGAATAAAAACAACCTTATAAGGTGCTAACGAGAAACCTATCAACGAGATAATGTTCCTAATTACACACAGCATCCTGCTCAGTCAACGCACTGTCAGATTCATTTAATAAATTGTTTTGATCCAATCGTTGGTTACATGTGAACATGGGCAATTTAGAGCGCTTACCGGCCGCGAGCGGAGCAAGGTCGTCCGACTAGTATCGCCTTCACCTCGCTCATACTGACTCATTACTGTATTGATTTTACATTTATTGGTATCGTGTTTAATGCAGGTGTTATATTATCATGAGCATAATAACTTCGATAGAGTTCTAACTTTAATATGCATATTGCCAAAGCAGTTGCCTTTAAAAAACAATAATTGTTCAAGAATAATTATTTATTATACATTAGCGAACTGATCAGATCTGTAATACCTATATAAACTAAACTTGAAGGTGTTATACACAAAAAAACATCCACGTGAAATATTGTAAAACACAGTGATAATTGATTAGAAGTTAAGATGTTATAAGCGAGTACACGGACAGACGCGCGACTTTCTGAAGAAGATTGAAGAAGAAGTGACATTACCTAACCCGTGAAAATAAAAGAGCTTCAATTGTTACTGTCAAGTAAAGGGTTAATAACATAGGAAAATTCAAAACTGTCAAAAGTTAATTTGATAGTAAAAAATAAAGCAACAATACTCTTTATCCATACTTTTGTACCTTAATACCTATTATAAATGCAAAAGAAACTGCCTGTCTGTCTGTTACGTTTTCACGGCTAAACCTCTGAATCGAAATTTGGTACAGTGATACCGCGAACCCTCTGAAAGAAGATAGCTTTTTACCCGGGAAAAGCCGCAGGAAATAATACTCCGCGAACGAAGCGGCAGGCGGAAGCTATTAAATTATAAAATGACTACAGTTATATTAATTAAAACAAGATATTCATCGTCGCACAGGCGGTGGTGGAAAACGACATATCTTTTTGCATGCTATTTAATCACAATCTACATATAAATGTAACAAACAACCTTGATATAAAATCGTAGACCGAACGAAAACTAATTTTAACCGAAACTAATGAGTTAACGTGAAACCGAAATGTCGTGTCGGCATTCGGGTTCAAATATGGCCGGCGCACTAATGAAACGCCATTTTGTATATTGCTACAGAGCAGTATAAAGGCGTATTTGCTGGCGTACGTTGCGTAGCCTGCAATGCGTTACGCACAGACAACGGACTTTCCCAAAGCATACGGCGGTAAGCTCCTTTTCTACCCAAGAGATCTCTGGGTCGGTTTCAACCTTTTGTCTATGTCTACCGTCAAACAGCAGTATAACCACTGGCAAACGAGCGAGCGGTTCACCCGATAGTGAGCGATTAACGAAGCCTACGTACATTTGGAACACCAGAGGAGCTGCAGGTGCGTTGCCGGCCTTTAAGGATATATGGTAAGGGGTAGAGGAGGCGCGAGTGGGCCTCCGGTTGCCGCACACACGGAACGAAACGCCGAAGCAGGCCGTGGTACTACCCCGTGCCGGAATGTCGTACAACGGAAACAGTTCAAAGGCAACAAAATGCCAGTAAAATAACAGGCCGTGAAGCATTCTATCTTTGTCCTCGTGGGTGATAAAAGCTGCTCATGGCTTTGATCTATTTGTTTATAATCAAAGGATTGTTAAATACCGTAACTGTATACTGTTCTAAGCTGGTATGTTTTTTTTTAACTTAACGTGGGGAAAGGTTCTCGCACCTACACAGCTTTGAAGATGCCGGACCGACTAACCCCCCCCCCCACGGTAGATGTGCTGTTGGCTCAGTGACCTTTACAGCTTCAGCGGTAGAGACTCGCGAACAGGAGGCCCGCAAGTTAATTGTAAGTAAAAAGAACAACGATGCTGCTGGTGGTGTGTCGCGCTCGGACCTCTGTTAACGAAAGGAAAGAAATACCTGGGCTTAGGTTGCAATCAAATCAGGGAGGACTTTGGTGTTAGAAACGCGCGTTCGACGGAGAACGGTACATTAAAACATGTTACACCAACATTCTTAATAAAATTATTAAAACCATATCGCGCACTAAATATCGGCGTAAAGTGGAGGCATCTTGTGCTTCTCCGTTTCGTTCGGTGAGTGATGTAACCAGAGGCCCACTCTCCCTTCCCATTCCACTCCTTACCTCCCTCCCATCTCACAAATTCCCTTAAAGGCCGGCAACGTACTCCTCTGGCTGCTGTGGTGTTGCAGATGTATATGGGCGACGGTAATCACTTACCACCAGGTGAACCTGTTGTTCGTTTGCCGCCTTTCCCAAAAAAAAAAAAAATATGACTCTTAAACATGGGTGACTATGTCATTCAATCATCTTCGATAGAAGTTGTTATCCGGTATCCATGGGCTGCCGGCACCCACTTACCATCACTGTTAGCGCGTGTTTCGGCCCAATTCAATAAAAAAATAAACAAGTTAGAAATCTTGTTTATCGCGTTATCGTCTAGCACGACATCTTGGAACATTACGTAAGTCATATTTATTACCTTCAGTATCGATTGTGGTCGAAACACGACCAATTGTTCAAATATAATGCTTTCATTTAATTAAGTGAATGAACGAATGAATGGAAATTCTTTGTTCTTCGACGTAAGAAAGATAAATTCGTTTAACAAGTGTCAAATGAAATTACAATTTTTTTTATAACCTACCACCGTTTCACACGGGGAGGTTCCACTGACGTAGGTATCCTCTTCTTTGACTTTTTTTTTTTAATAATAATGATGTATGTCATTACATAAAAGGTATGGTCCCATAGGCAATTGAAAGCCTGCCACAATAATACGCTGATCCACAAAACCAAAGCTTTTTGATGATTCTTTCCTCTCCTTTCGTAACAAATACTGAAAAGGCTACTTAAATTTTCTGAATTCCCAGTGGCCAGGGCGCCCACTATAGTTGACCTGGGTTCGATCCCCGGTGCCGTGCTCGGCGGTGAAGGATAATGTCGCGTGGAAACCTGCATGTCTGAGAAATACTTATTTCGAGGACATGTGAAGCCCGTTCTCGGCTCCAACAACCCTCTCAGATACATCTTATATAATTGACAAATTCATGACCCAAACAAATATTAATTATCCATATAAAAATATTTACTTTAAGCTGGATTCGAATGTGAGCGTTAGGTTTATACGCAAAGTCAAACCAAATGCACCATCGGGTCGTCGAGACAGAATGTTCGATTTGACTGGTAACTAAAAACAAAATACAATAAACATGTCTTCGCCGGATTCGTTTTCATCTCTGACATTTGAACACACCTTCGATTTTGCCCAGTATATCATCGCGCGGCGTGAAGCCGTCGAGTCAGGAAGCCGAGCCGCTAACCGGTCCCCAACGGCATTACATAAATGTGACCGTCCGTTTGTTGACGCCGTTTTTTGTTTTTTTTCTAATGCACCGAACGCAACTAGGAAGAGCACCAACTCGGAGTGATTTGTGATATAGGCAATATTAAAACTACCTTCTGTTTGTTTATGTTTCCCTTGCTAAACTGCGTCTTAAAGTTACGCTCACGATGTAGAGAAAAGGGCTTTGAAGCAATTCTTCCATAAGCAATATTGCGTGCCCATAGGGGTAGGCATAGACATGAAATCTATTAGGCAAGACTAAGGGTGAGTTATAAAGCGACTTGTGGCGTGATTGCTTCAGATAGACATGAATCTAAGCCAGCTGCTCCAGTGCGGGTTGGCAGGCTTCACATATTTCTCGAAATTAATTTTTTATTATTCCTCAGACATGCAGGTTTCCTCACGATGTTTTCCTTCACCGCCGAGCACGTGGTGAATACAGCACTTAAAATTGCTATTGACAATTTTAGTGGCGCCGGCACCGGGGATCGAACCGATGTCACTCGCGCTATTTGAAACTAAAGTGTCCACTAGGCTACTCAGACACTCGTATTTGAGAAGGAGGCCCTTTCCCAGCAGTGGGCACCTAAAGACGGATGCAGTGTACCTGACATTGCATCCGTCCCTTCCTCAGATCTTATCGTATGGGCATTACATCGGGTACGAAAAGGTGATGACTAGACTGAACTGGACTAGGGATATAAACACCTGCAAACAACTTCAATCGAAGATAGGCTGAACAGGACTAGGGATGTTTAAATTTAAAAGAAGGAAAGAAGGAAAGAACACTAAGACAGAATGGCCTACAGCATGTTATTATACTGATTAGCGGCTCAGAGTCAGGTACAGGAGAAGATCAGAGGAAGGTACCTGGACGACTCCAAGGCAAACAAGGAGTCTACCATCTAGTATGTAGGTAGTAGAAGCTTCGCTATCGAGGCCAGACAAAAGCTATATTAGTTTCAGCTTCCTAACCCCCTGTTGTTCTGGAGGTACAGTGGTCAGCGAGTAAGTGGGTCCATTGGCTTCTGCAAATATAAGTAAGAAGTAGTGGCCTAAAAACCTCCCACTGCTGGGTATAGAGCGAAGTCCCCCACGCTGCTCTGGAGCGAGTTCATGGAGCTTACATGGACACGAAATTAGTTTGTCTCCATACCGTTTGATAATTGCAATTGATAATTTGAAATTTTTTGTTGTATCGGCAACTGGAATCGAACCCCGTCCACGTCACGTCACGTCCATACCTCAACCTTAACAGCCTGTAAATAGTCTGCATCTCCGATAGAGAGGGTTTCCTTTAATCGCCTCGCCCTGAATATGGATTAGCGATCACTGTACCAGAAACCTCACGCTTTAGACGCTGCTGCCCCTCTTCGGTCTGCTCATTTATGATCTGTTCATTTTCGAGATGGTTGTAACGCCATCTGTCGGTATCCATAGCGATTTTCTTATCTTAAGAATAAATTTCAGTATCTCTCTTCTACCCATGATAGGGTCCTACGTTCCTCTGCTAATCATATGATAAGTATACCGCAACATTTTATCCATTTTGTTTGTGGTTCCTTCACCGTTCAGGCTACACTTCTCTGGAACTCCTTGCCCGAAGACATTAGAAAAGCCCCATATAAAATTTCTTTCAAACTTTTTAAAACCATCTGATACTTGTTAGTATTTATTCTGAATTATTAAATATGTATATATTAATGTGTTTGTATGTATGTATATATCTGTGTAGGTATTTATGTATATATTATAGTATGTATTTGCATATGTATGTGTTTGTGTAGATATGTATGCTTATACACTTATATGTGTCTTAATTATGTAGTATATTTCTCAATTAGCCTTTTCATATTTATATTATTTTAAATTTGATGCACCTATCACCACATTTCTTCACGCCCTGGGTCGAATGTTATAGAATGCCAAAAGGCATTAAGTCCGCCTTTTGTAATCCTTTTGGTGTAGACAAGTAATAAATGATACCCACGGGAAGAAAGGGGACGGTAGATCCTTACGCCACACGCGCCGAACCCACGTCGCTCGAGTACTGTTCGTAGTAAATTTTCAATTTAAACCGAACCCACAAGCACAGTATTTAGGTTAGCAAATATATCATAATCACATATCAGTTAATTTAACGGCACTCTATGGTTTACATATTGTCGTTCAGGTATTACGCGTTCATATACAGCCTCCATTACGTCGATAAGAGTAAAAGGGGAATTCCGTTAGTGCGCTTTCCAACCCACGCTGTGCAATGCGCGTTTTATTTCCTTCTATTTGATCTGAGCAAGGGATCGAAGTCCCCAAATGTATCTATTGTCATTTACTCATAACTTTTAAGCAAAAAAAATTTATATGTTTCGTTTTCTTACGGGTTTTTCGCAATCCATTCGGATGACATAGATGTTTGAAGGCATTTCTCTCAATTACATCAGATATGGGAAGGTGAACATGAGGGAGTGGCTCTGCGTAAGTTTTTTTTTTTTATGGAAAAGACGGCAAACGAGCAAGCCTGATGGTAAGTGATTACCGTCGCCCACATACATCAACACCGGCAACCGGCAATAAAGACCGGCAACGCACCTGTTGCCGGTCTTTAAGGATATTTGGGAGATGGGAGGTAAGAGGAGGGGAACAGGGAGGGGATGTGGTCCTCCGGTTACCTCAGTCACCGAACGAAACGCAGAAGCACAAGATGCCTCAACTTCACGCCGGTATTCTGTGAGGCCGTGGCATCAATCCGGTCGAGCCGGCCCGTTCGAGCAGCAGCTAAAGCCGCCGCTTGGCTCTACCACGGAGAAGGCACACAACACAACAGCAAAACTATTACACGTAGTTGACTTGCCTTGTTGTATCGGCGCAAGAATCTACCGATACCCTTTCTTCCCGTGCGTGTCGTAAGAGGCGACTAAGGGAAAATCTTCGGGAAAACCGCCATAACCATCACGAAAAATACCAGGCCGTAGAAGCAGACCGATGATGAGCAGCAGCGCCTACAGTGCGAGGTTTCTTTGTTTTTTGTGGGTCTGGGGAGAAGCGTATAAGAAAAAAAACAAATACACATGCTATTATTGAACCCGCATTCTGACCTTATTCAAATATCGCTCATTGGTTCAGCGGCACTTTCCAACAAAATACCACTACGATCCGTTTAAACTCTGACATTTTTAGCGCACGGATGCCGGAAACTAGTATTATTTAAGTCGACACTAGACTATGTCCGCGGCTTTGCGTGGTATTATAGATAATTGATCGGTTTCGCCGATGTCGACCACGGCGGCAAGTTCTGAATACTATCAACTATGAATAGCCTGCTGCAGGACATAGATAGACCTCTCTTATATGGAGGAGGTTCGACTCCTCGGTTCGCGGATTGGCGATCACAGCGCCAGACAACTCGCACCTTAAACTGCTGCCCATCATGGGTCTGCTTAATTTCGGTCGGGTAATTTTCGAGATGCTTATGCCAGCATCTGTCGGTAGCCAATAGGATTTTCAAGTACATTTCCGTAGTCGCCCCTTACTACCCCCTCGAAAAGAAAAGGGCTGGCAGATTCTTACGCCGATATCACACAGATTGATGCTGTTAAGGGCAGAAGTAGGTAACATTTTTTCTAACGCTTAACAACAGTACAACCAAATGTGTTCCGGTTTGATGTAAGTAAGCTGGCGTAGTATGAACACGTACTTCTGAGGTTCGAGAAGTACGTTGGGAACAGACGCCTTCGAGGTAACGAACGTCACAGGCCCGTGACCCCGCGGGCGCTCGGAAATTCGCTGACCGGATGTCATACGAAAACGTCATGGCCTCCCACAATCTCGTTGTTGATAATGCGCAAGATCGGGCAAAATCGAGGCGTAATAGTGGAAAAACCTTGACTTGTGCTCGGATTAGACCAGGGACAAAGAAACAAAGAAGAAGAATGAGAAATATCGGCTTTGGCTCTATTTGTAACAAAGAACTCACGAAGCCGGTACCCCGAGTACCGAGTAATGTGATTGAAATGCAGATGACGTGCCTGGTTACACAATAAGGCTTTTTGTTGTGCTACAAGAGATTTGTCACGGATCGATAATAAACAATACCTAATGAGGTAAACACAACTCTATATATTTTTCTGTCCTTGTCTATTTAATTGCATGTTTAATTTTACAAATATGTACTTTGTTTACTGAGAGATAAATATACTTATTTATAATTAAAAAAAAAACCCTCTCTGTAGGAATATCTCCTGTGTCGTGGAGGTAGTTCACATATATAAATTGCTCACGGACAAACACTCAGACGCGGAACATTTATATGTAGTCCATACTAGTCTGTACTATTTTATTCTTTTCTAAATATGTTGTTAACATTATAGTGATATAATCTAGACCTGGCTATATTATTTATGAACACCTTAACAAGTCTAAAACATCCTCTCCGTTTCACGTTGTTTCTGTACGTGGTAGAGCCAAGCAGTGGCTTTTGCTACTGCTCGAAACACGAAACTGGGCCGGCTTAAGCGTGGTAGTACCACGACCTCGCAGAATACGTAGCCGTGAAGTAGAGTCACAATGTGTTTCTGCTCTGCTGCGTTTCGTTCGGCGAGTGAGTTAACCGGAGGCTCACTCCCTCTTCTCATCATCCCCCCCGTTATCCAAATATCCTTTAAGGCAGCTACATCTGCAGCGCCTCTGGTGTTGCAGATGTCCCCAGGCGACGGTAATCACTCACCATCAGGTGAGCACCTTGCTTTTCCAATGAAAAAAAAAACCCATGGTTAATCGATAAGAATGCCACATAGCATTAAGCCCGCCTTTTGTACAGTTTTTTGGTCCAACAAAAAAAATGTATCTCCTCTTACATAATAAAACGATCAACTCCACGAGACTCTGGCGCCCTGGCACCCTGGCACCTGTCAATCGAGCTTGCTGCAGTACGGTCAAGGTGAACCAGACGTTACGTATGCGGCCGTGTTGTTCCTAGCGTGTTAACGAATCGATTATTATCGTAGCATTGGACGTTGTAATTATCGAAATTATAATGATAAATCGTGCAAATAGATTCATAATTCGATTGTAATGAAATTCTATTAGGTGTAATGTTTGTGGTCTTTTTGTTTGTAGCATTGGCTTCTAGTATTTAAGAATAAAAAACAAATTTAATTTTATTTCTTCGTTTTCAGTTCTAAGCGCTCTGTTGCCAACCTTTTACCAATGCAGCTTATTAGTGTCTTGGGCCAGGTTCTCTCAATAGACTGAGCTCCATCATACGAATTTGAGATATAGGTGTTGTATATTTAATCTTTATACGTGTAAGATACTTGTAACACTAACAATCGTGTAACTTCTGAATGACTTGACCGATTGAGATCACATTCACACAATTTATTTGTTTTGTCAATACGACAGTTCGTAGCTATGCTAGGATCCGATAGAGGGCGCTGTACTCAAATTATTAACAACTTTATTAATAGATCAAAATCACTCATATTCAAAATATATCTTGGTTTAGTACCAAAAAAGAAACACAAAAACAGGACTCGACAGGTGGAGCTATGATCGTGTTATTAAAACATTTTTATTTCACATCTCGCGGGCGGTTGCCGTATTCATTTTCAAAATATTGTGATAATTTTAATTTATATATTGCAAAGCCATTACAGGGTTCACGTTTCGGAAAAAGCACGCTTCAGTTTCCTAGAGCGCGAGTGACCTGGGTTCGATCCCCGGTTATATTGTTAATAGAAATTTTAAGTGCTGATTTTATTTCTTGCTTGGCGGTGAAGGAGAACATTGTGAGATGATAAAAAGTATTATTTCGTGAACATGTGAAGTCCGCCACCCCCCACTTGAGCAGCGTGGTTGACTCTTCACAGCTAAGCCCTCTTCGATATTTGTGGACATTTACAGATTGCTACTTTTATACGAAATGTCACCACATGAAATAGTCAACGTTATGGCTATCATTATGACCTAAAATCTACCTCACAAGGGACAGCAGGGGTAGCTGCGTCTGAGGTATGATGTATCTGCTGCTTCCGAAGCCGGAACGCCTGCCAGGCGGGGCGATTACAAATCTGCCAAATTCGAAGAGGCTTATATCCATCACCAACCGCTATGCGCAAACCTTAATAGGACATGTGCAGATAAACAGGTACAATGCACCCCAATTTTGGTCAATATGGTCGTAATAGAACACCATAATTATGAAAAGAGATTTACGGACACGGGATGGGCAATTTTTATTTATTATTAAATCGGATTTATATCATCACTTGCCCCAACACCGGGCGGGTTTGTATTTCTTTTACACCACTCGCTCATTTTATTATAAAGAAAAACTATAGTGCGCTACGTACGACTTCATACGCCGGGACATAACAAGCCGATCATGTCCAAATGTATAATGGGTCAATAGACCTGGCGCCGCCATTTTTGGACGTCCGCCATTGTTCCTAAAATCGCGATCGCCTGCGTTCCCTCGTGCGAGTAACAAAGTACTGAAAATGTTTACTTCCATTTTTGTAAGGAACTCTGAGAAACTTGAATTATGTCATGTTATTACTGAAATAATCATCTTCATCGTCATTCACCGAATAGCCTAGTTCTGGACATAATAAAAGAGGCAGCCTGTAAATACCCACTGCTGGGCTGTTTCTCAAATGCTTTTTGCGCTAGTTTGGAGTGTTTGAACTTAATTATTTTAGAGGATGTTTGAACTTATTTATTTGAGAGGGTTTAGGAGCCGGGAAGGACCCACGACGCTGCGCTGCTCCAGTGAGGGTTGGCGGGCGTCACATATCCTCGAAATAATATAGTTTTTTTTTTAATAAATAAATAATAATTTCTCAGTCACGCAGGTTTCCTCGCGATGTTTTACTTCATCGCCGAGCAAGTGGTAAATTCTGCACTTAAAATTGGTTTTAGTTTAGGGATAGAACTAAGGTCACTCGCGCTCTATATTTTCATTTACTTTGCTGAGCTTACATTGAAGAGATTCCATCGGTCTAAACAGGACCAAAACTGTTTGCCTACACTGCTCTAAAAAAAAAAAGAATTCGAGTTGTAACACGCATTCATAAAAAGTCGTTTAAATTAAAAGATAGATGTTCTTTTAATTACAACTTTACATAATCAAGATTAAAATCGTTTTATGAAATCCTTTAATTGTCATTGAATCATAATGGAATATGGTTTTCGTTAACGTTTGAAGTTATGACGCCGGAAAGAATTTTTTAATTGATAAATTCTCACATTTTGTAATATTCTTTATCCTTATATAGCTCTTTACGGTTACGATTTAAATAAAACGGACGCGTTTTTCACTTTTTTATCCGCCTGTATGTCTACGAAGATTTATTTTTACAAGAACAGCTCCGCACACCAAGTTGAGACCCGTATTGAATGTTAGAACAAACATACATGCAGTAACGTCTTACGTAACATGTCAGAAAGTATTAATGTTGTGTATTAGTCCAGAACATTAGAGAACGTTTTACTGTTGAGCATTGGTTTAATCTTATTGTGGAGAACTTGTTAAATTTGCAGGGAGCTAACTTTAGTTTTATAGAGCGCGAGTGACCTGGATTCGACCCCCGGTGCATTAAAATTGTTAATAGCGATTTCAAGTGCATGGCGGTGAAGGAAAACATCGTAAGGAAACCTGCATGTCTAAGAAATATAGAAAAGACATTATTTCGAGGATACGTGAAGCCCGCCAACCCGAACTGGAGCAGCGTGGTGGGCCCTTGCGCGGCGCCAAAACCCACTTAAATATTTGAGAAGGAGGCTTTTGCCCACCAATGGGCACTTACAGGCCGCCAATTAACATTTTATTTTTAATATTTGATGTAGATACCGTAGTGGTTTGACGCCTCTAATGTAATACGAATCTTAACTGACAATCAACATTGGGATACCACGGCTCACTAAGGTTGCGAGAGTACCAGCACTAAGCTCGGCGGCGCTGCCCACTTGCCCGCGACTTCGCCCGCGTGGTCGAACAACTTGGTCCCATGACAAAGGTTAGGTTTGGTTAGGTTAGGTTAGGTTAGGTTAGGTTAGGTTAAATTAAGATAAGCAGTATCTTATATCCTATTTCATGACATAATCTACATTTTTGCCAAACTTCGTTCATATTAGTTTTGTCATTTAATCGTGACTGAATGACAAACATACAAATATTCTCATCTTGTATTGAAAATATAGTTTCCTGAAAATCCGTGTCTTTATGGATAAGGCGGCAAAGAAGCAAGCGGCTCCTCCGATGGTAAGTGATCACTATCGCTCATACATCTACAACACCAGAGGAGCTGCAGGTGCGTTGGCTGCCTTTAAGGATATTTGGGGGGTGGGAGCGATGATGGGGATGGAGGAATGGGCCTCTTTTGTTGCTTTTAACTGAAATCCGTTCAAACAAACAGAAATATGTACATACAAATAATTCTATATATATAGATATATATTAGTATAGATAGGTTTACTACGCCAACACAACTTTCAAACTAAGACTAACAATAAATCCTATATAGAATGTACCGGGGAGGAAGTAGGGGGCGAGGGAGACGGGGGCCTCCGGTTACATCACTCACCGAACGAAACGCAGAAACAGAAAATGCCTCCACTCCACGCCGGTATTCTGCGAGGCCGCGGTACTACCCCGGTCGAGCAGGCCCATCCGAGTGGCAGCAAAAGAAGCCGCATTGCTCCACCACGAACAAAAACATAAACTAAATTAAGCATGTTTATTAACTACTCTATATAAGCATGATGTAAACATGACTAAAATTATAATATTTTCCTCCTGTTTAAAACGCAATAGTAATTAATTTGCAAGCAATTTGCATTCATTAATATTACGCGATTCGTATATTTGAATTTATATATATATAAATGAATGATAAGAACAAGTCAAAAAAAATTTTTTTTCATTAAATACTTACAAAAATAGCAACTGCGAACTGTGTGTAACTGGTTCTGTTAGTTTCTTATATGCATTTCTACTACACGGAAGATAAATACTACCAAAACACAAAAACTCGTGTTTCTCAATTCCGCAGGATATATTGTAGTACCGTAACAATCAGCGTAGATACAGATAATAATACATAATGAATAGATTTATTTGTGTTGAATGAATCCATAGACCCCTGAACTAGTAAAGTCTGTGTTTCAGGCGCCCATGTTTTCGCAATTATCCTATATAGAGCAATGAATCTCATAGTTTTTGTGCCACAGAAGAAAATTGAACGCACATTACATGTTATAGTAGAAAATCACGTTTAGTGAATAGCTGTGACACCTACGCGATTCATTGCGGACAGGTGTGATTCGACCTTAAATTTCCGGTGCGAAACGAGATGACGCAATCTCGACGGGACCAAAAAATCAGGTGTCCCAGGCGTCCCGTTTATATTTTTCCCATCTTTGCCTAAATTGGAAGCGAATAACAAGCTAACAAAGCGAATAATCAATATGTAATGCCGCGACAGACACCAGCTGAATTTTAATAGTCTCCGCCATTTTGGTTTCGAAATAATTCACTTTGATTTTGAACAATGATTAAAACTTATCGCCTCATTTAAATAAAATTAGATCTTTCTAGCATGTTACTGATGAACACCTTCTCTGTCGGGACTTCTGGGTAAGTACCATACTCTTACGCATATTTACCATCAAACAGCAGTGTTTTGCATTACTGTTTTATTCCGATTCGAAAAGGTATAGGGGAGTCGGTATAATTACGAGCTGTGAGTCATTCCATCTTAGTTCTCAGGGTTGTCAACGTATCTGTTCTGGCTCTATCACACGTGACATGGTGGTGGATATAATCTTCTCCTTATCCACCCTAACCTGCAGGCAAGGGTGTTTGCATTGCAGTTCACTCTGTCCGGAGTGAACATTATAATTTTTCATTAACTTAACAGCAATCCGTTTCAAAATCATGCAACTACATGTCGAATTACAAAACATACCACGGCCTTCCCCAATTAAGAAGTCGTATGCGACTGGTTACCGCGCACGGACAGTCGAGCCGTTTACGGCAAGTTTTTAATCGAAATTCTTAAAACACTTTACCTTAAAAGCGTTATGCTTACGAAGTTAAATGACATTTTGACTATTGTAGCATGGTAAGTTCTACATTCCAGCATAGAAATGTTACCCGCTTTCCGTGCTGTACGATATATGTCCAGAAGGATGCAGGCACTATGCTCACCAGCACTGCTGATCAGCATGTCACGGGTAAACCTTGCTGCTTAAGCTTGTGATTTCCAGGAAAAGTCCAGCAGGGAACTTTGAAAGGTTGACGATGATTATGATGTGCTCTTACGTCTCCACAACACGGTCTGTATGTCTCCATGGTTTTATAATGTTGTCGTCTACTGCTAGGGTTGTGCCTACTAAGAATTTCTTGTAAGGATTTCTTCATTGCTCATGAAAGTTTTGTAACATAAAGATGACGTCATCGGCAAGTTTTAGAAATATTTTTTAATATACCTTCTACGCAAGAGGTGCGAATGATTGAATGGAAACGAAAGGTTTCCTAAAAAAAGGGAAAATCTCTGTAAGCTTAGGTTGAGTAGATTGCACAACCCTATTTAGTGACAAAACAAAACAAAAAGTGGTGACGTCCTCATAGTATATATTTATAAACACCTAGTTACTTTACTTTTAATGTACTGTTTAATTTTTAAACGTTTATTTGTACCATGGTTATAATATTATTATTATTTGAGTTCTGTACTAGTATACATTTGTATTAAAGTACGAGTGTACAGTATAAAATATAATTAAAGACGAATGGAAAGATTAAATAAAATAAAAACAGTCTCACTAGTGTTTGTTAATTCGTATATGACGACTGTACACAATGATCCATCCGGTGGAAAGTACAGGCGAAACAACGAGAGGTCACAGGAAAACAAAAATACAACCTCTCTTGTACTCTCACAGCATTTGTTATTGAAACACTTTCTTCACTAAATCTCTGCATAACCATGACCATAACCCTTAATCTGCTTATGTACATATTATTGCCCATGAAGTTAAATAAATAAATAACGTCATCTGATGTTTTCGGACGTTATACATAACATTGCACGAGTTTAACAGCAGTCGTCGTTTAGCTACAATAAGGTTCAATAGAAAAAAGATTAACATTATGAAAATCCACCACTCAAACATCGCAAAATATTTTTCATACAGATCTAAGTAACACATATGTCTTACTTAGATCTGTATGAAAAATATTTTTTATTAAAAACTAGAAACATATGTTTGTTAACACATATGTAAATTTAATATTGAAATTTTTCAATCGCTTTTATGTTTTATAGTCTCAAACAGATGTCGCAACATCATCTTCAAACAAGTCAAAGGTATTAATTAGATCGGTGAAGTCAGCAGAATTTAAGTTACGATATGTCTCGTACTGTGACAGCGAATCCGCCTTCTGAGCGTAGCGATGACAACACATCCCAGTTTGTTTCGATTTTCGTCCAGCTGTGGACTACTGAAAGGCTCTATAGATCAAAGATGTCATTCTGTCTGTCTTCACTTAAATTCCATTTTATATTTCATCGTTTAAATGAAAATAAAAGGGGCAATTCGTAAATACGCCTATATAAAAGATTTCAACGAACCTACGTCACTTGTCGCGTGCGTAAAAACCATTGAGCAAACAAAAGCAACTCGGACATATTCATTATTTTGTCTTGCCAGTTGCTGCAAGGTTGTATTTTTGTTTTTCTGCGACCTCTTGTTTCGCCTGTACTTTCCACCGGATGGATAATTGTGTACAGTTGCCATAAACGAGTTAACAAACACTAGTGATACTATTTTTATTGTATTTAATCTTTCCATTCGTCTGTAACTTAAATAATATACATATTTGCATATTAATCACATTACCACTACCCTTTTAAGCATGAGATTCGCCCGAGGCTCCCTTGATAGCCAGCAGGATGCTCAGACAGGATTAAACAAGATTTACAAGTCAATTGCCAAATAATGGCAATACCGGCCGGCCAATAGAACACAGGGCATAGGCCTCTCCCATAGGAATAATTTACCATAATCGTCTCGGTCGGCAAGCAGGCCTGGCTCGTCACCGGTCTGTCTAACTTTAGTCTGGTAATTTTCGTGATGATTATCTCGAAATGTGTCGGTAGTCGTTGTGATTTTCAAGGCTTTTCCCTTAGTCATCACTTTCGACACCCACGGAAAGAAAAGGCAGATCTTTATAACGAAACTTAGTAATTTATATTTTTATTTAGTGCCTTCTTCTTGACATGTTTAATATTAACGATAAAATAATGTGACAATCTTTTAGTGAACATTTAAACATTCGCACACTCCGTTGAATAGAGTAGTACAATATAGCGAAGCAATGTATAATTCACATCTGTAACATACCTGTATTCCGCAAATAAATTATTATGAATAAGTACAAATAAAATATTGTTCCTGTAGTATAGTTCTTACATAAAAATCCGATGTTGAAATTAAACTGAGTAAAGACTCAATGGTCACCCTAGCAATGACTAAGTGGGTCCTTACGGCCCATAATGCCGCATGACGTCAGGCCCTTGTCCACTAACCGACAGAGACGTCATCTGGACCTCGAGTGCCCAAATATGGAGTTATGTGTTCTTAAATATGGAAGTTCATGCAGTCACTTTCGAAAGTACTCATTTTCAAAACGTTTTATGTTTATCAATTAATTATTTAATTGTAATTCCTATTATTTTAAAAAGATAATAAAGCAATTGAATGAAAAGATTGGTAAATGAAAAGAACAGCTTACTGAAACCAGTCTTTTTTTTATGGGAAAGGCGGCAAACGAGCAATCTTTTCACCTGATGGTAAGTGATTACCGACGCCCATCGTACATCTGCAACACCAGAGGTGCTGAGGTGCGTTGCCGGCCTTAAAAGGTATTTGGGAGATGGGAGGGAGTATGAGGAGGAGGAGTGGGCTTCCGGTTACCTCACACACCGAACGAAACGCAGACGCACAAGATGCCTCTAATTCACGCCGGTATTCTGAGAGGCCGTGGTGTTAACCCGGTCGAGCCGGCCCATTCGAGCAGCAGCAAAAGCGGCCGCTTGGCTCTACCACGAAAAAAGATTTACAGCATCCTTAGCTTTTGATCTTCTATTTAAAATCAAAATCTTTATGATTCTTTCTTTAATATTAACCCTTTATATAGAGAAGACAGGGAATAAAAAGGAACAAAACTAATTAAGCACACTTTAAGACGTAATGACAAATTGCGAATACCAGGAAATCAGAAGTGACGAGGATTGGTCAAGGTCATTGGCACCTTGGCGCGTTTTCACATCCCACGTTGTTCAACACCTATCTGCCCACACGCCACGATCATCACTCCTAAACTCACGCCCTTAGATACAATTATTATTAGTGTGGCATTACTGTGGCCTCGTATTACTAATCATTTAATTAAATGGCACTGCTCATTGGCATATTTTATTTTATGAATTTTATTCAAGAAACAAGCCGTTACGGAGCCGTGGTAGCCTAGTGGTCAGGGCGCTCACTTTAATTTCATAGAGCGCGAGTGACCTGGGTTCGATCCCCGGTGCCGGCATCACTAAAATTGTTAATAGCGTGTCTGAGAAATAACACTGGAGCGTGGGGGGCCCTTCACGGCTCCTAAACCCTCTCTGATACTCGTATTAGAGAAGGACGCCTTTCCCCAGCAGTGGGTACTTACAGGCTGCTATTTTATTTTTTATTCAGAAACAAGCACATCTTTATTAGTACTTATATATCCGTAGATTGTCGGGTGCTGGCACATTTCGTGGGCATCGTAAGGGTCTACTAGGGGTCTTCATGGTATCCGACAGATGGACTAATCCCCAACCCAGCTAAACGTGTGGATTTGGGAATGTGCTGCCATTAAGTAAGACCAATATCTAGCAGTTGATTATTTATAGGCTGCTGAGGAAGTAGAAGATCACGAAGATTTAGTCAGAAGCAGATATTAAAGGCATATGTAGAATAAATTACTGCCAATTGCTGGGACGCAAAAGTTCTCAACTGACAACCGCATAACGGAAAGCGTAGTTTAGTACACAAATCCTCTCCCCACCTCCTCTCACCAACACCAGCAGTTAAAACTGAAGACGCCTGATGCCAATGTAGCGAGCTTTTGTCGAACTTTGTAAGTGTTATTAGAACTTTATCTACCCGTTCGTGTCGTAAGAGGCCGCTAAAGGAAAAGCAATGACTACCGACAGAGGGCTGGAAAACCATCAGACCGTAATTAAGCAGACCGACGACGGGCAGCAGCGTCTTAGATGCGAGGTGTCTGTTACTCCGATCGCCTATCCGCGAACCGAGCGTGGCGATTCATTCAAATCATCCTGCATATAGTAGAGGTCTATCTATGTCCTGCAGTGGGCTATGTACATGCTTAGGTAAGGTAGTAGAGAACTATTGATAGTGATCAGAAGTTGTTGCCGTGGTCGACATCAGCGAAGCGGACACTATACACTGGAAATTATGGCAAATATTCCTCTTAGAAGATAGATAAAGATATTTAAAATGAAAGCTAAGGAATCCTTAACAAAATGGCAGAATCATCTCAGTAATAGTCTATTTATATATATATATAATATTTAAGTTATTAATATATTAAAATATGTATGTATGTACGTGTGTATGTATTTATTATTATATATCTATTTATTATTGTATGCGTATTTAAATATTGTATCTATATATAGATTTACATTTATTAAAATTTTTTTTTCCTCTCTTTAGTTCTGTCTATTCTATCACCTACACTTACTTCATTTCTTCTCTGCATCGTCCAAAGGTTGACTGGCAGAGAATGCTTCTGGCATAAAGTCCGTCTATATAGATTCTCATGTATATGAAGTTTAATAAATAAATAAATAAATAATGATGTGTGCTGCAGTGGACTGTTTACAGTCGGTTAAGGCAATGGATAAAGATATTGTGAAAGTGACGTTTGGTGGTACCTATAGAAATTGCATATAACATAAGTTCATATCGGCTATTCGAAAGCGTTAGCAATTGTGAAGGTGTGTCCCTTTCCAAACCGGACAAGATGGCACAGAAAAAAACATTTGAAGAATTTAAATTTCATTTGTTTTTTATTTAAAAGAAATTAGTACGAAGGTAATTGATTAAAACATTTGTGTAATTTTAGAAAGTATACGAAATTTCCATAGATTATATAAGCCTTAGTGGCAACTAGGTACTACTTGCGTGGCAGCGAAGGAAAATATAATGAGGAAACATGCGTGTCTGTGAAATAGTAATAAAATTTGTTATGTCCTCGAGGAACATGCGAGTCGCTCGTTCCTCTTCTATTTGACAGGAGGTACATGGTACGTGATAGAGCTAAGCGGCAGTTTTTGGTGCGAGCAGCACCAAAAACTGCCGCTCTACTCCTTTGATACCACAGCTTCACAGAATACCGACGTAAAGCAGAGGCATCGTTGTGCTTCTGCGTTTCGTTCGTCCTCTCCCCCGCTTCCTTTAATACCCTTAAAGGCTGGCAACGTACCTGCAACTCTTCTGGTGTTGCAGATGTACATAGGTATCGCTAAGAGCTATCTATCGGGTGGCTCACCCTTGCACGTTTGCGCCCTTTCGCATAAGAAAAAAAAAACAATTACAATTTCCAATTCATCGTTGGAGACGTTTACAAGATATAGATATTTGACAGAGATTACGTTATGTCATACTCAATCCACGACCATGAAAAGATCGAACAAAAGACAACCGCCTCATTGTAAATCAATAATAAACTTTTCCAACACAAAATACACACAGCATTAATGTCATAAGTAATAAATTAGAACGTGTATAGTATCTTTGAAAACGAATATGTCACATTAATTAGTACGCATTAGCTAGCTAGCGTTGCAAGAGCATTTTATATATGAGCTCGTACAATAAATCATAAAAGCAATATTTACGTGGAAACGGTAACAAAAAAAAACAAACTTAAAATAGATATCGAAATGTCGGTCTGGTAATAATATGTTTCGTCGAGTAAAAGCGAAGAGGAACGGTGCAAGGTAATATCGAGCGGCGGTGCATAGAGTGGTGGGCGAGTTGGAGCGGACGATGTCGGCGTTCTCGTATCAGATCCGTCGCTCCCCATCACGAGGTTGTGGGATCTGGGTTCGGTAAAATCGGATGGACCTTCGGCCATAAGTCGATCACCACATGCCCGTCCGTTAATCACCACCCACCACGTGCAGGTGATGTTGAACATGCTTTTGAAGAAAAATTTGGAATATTTCCCTTTACACTCTCATGGCAGCATACTCATTTTTAATATGTCAGAGCTAAATTATTCAAATATTAATAGTTATACAATGCCTCGACTTTTTTTTTTACAAATGGAAACAATTTTTGTATTTTTTTTTTAATTTTAGCGCTGTGCCGAACACGTCTCATGTTTGGTTATATTTAGAATCTAATGTTGTACGTCGCGTTAAAATAATAAAACTTAAAAAAAAACTACTTTCCCAATATGTACAGTTATTCCGTTAACATACCGCTGCGATTGTAACTTGGACCACGTACAACTGAGAGCGAGTTTAGCAGCCAGAGCGGCCTATGTCGCAAGCGCCCGCTGTTCGACAGACTACATTCGCCGTTTTGACGCAACACTGCGAGCCACCTGACGGTATATTAGTACGGAACTAAGAACCAACATGGCGTAGTTGCTCCAGTACAAGAAACACCACCGAACGGGTTCACGTCTTATGTGGCTTTGTTATCCACGGTGAATAAAGTGAAACCTGCATAGCAAGCCTGATGTAGCTGCTCGCCAAGCCCACTTTTTACGTGGTAGAGCCAAGCGGCGGCTTTAGCTGCTGCTCGAATGGGCCGGCTCGACCGGATTGGTACCACGGCCTCGCAGAATACCGGCGTGAAGTAGAGTCATCTTATGCTTCTGCGTATCGTTCGGTAAGTGAGGTAACCGGAGACCCACTCCTCCTCGTCCCTCCCATCTTCCAAATACCCTTAAAGGCTGGTAAAGCACCTGCAGAACCTCTGGTGTTGGAGATGTACATGGGCGACGGTAACCACTTACCATCAGGTGAACCGCTTGCGCGTTTAAAAAATAACTTTGTATCCGAGTTAGTGGGCTGTGGGGGGAAGATTAGCGTCATTACTTTGTACCGTTATTCCAGCCCTCTGCAGCTCTGAGGAGGAGTCGTGGGAGAAGAGTAGTTTTGATATTGCGATACGCCACTCTTCCAGTCCTCCGCGGCTCTGGTGGACCCTGCTGCCGCGGGCATGGTGGAGCCGCGAGGGTAGCAGAGTGTCTGTACTAGAACACGCCGCTCCATCTACCCTTCGATTGGCGTAAATGTGGTCATAGACTAGATCTACCGCTGGGGTCCGGGTAGATGGTACTTCCGAGAAGGCAAGCGCTTTCCTGAACCACATGGCCTCCGGGTGGCAGACATGGGAGGTCCGTTGCCCACGTGGAATTGGCTCGAGGCTGTGTAGGAAAGGGTTGCCGTTCGGTTTCCGGCGCACTTTGCCACGAGAGTCCTCTTCTAAAGAGGGAACGCCTAGAGGAGGCGGGCGCTGGTAGGCCGTGGGCATCCGATGATTTCGGAGTGTCCTCGTGGAACCTCGTGAAGTGTTAGTCGATGCAAGGACCTTGGCCCGCGTGGCAGGAATACATTAGGTACTTCCCGGTTAAGTCATGATAATATTGTATTATACCACAAAATCCCTGTGGTATCGCACCTAGAATTTGCCCATACAGATGGCCGGATAATCATCACGAAAAATTCGAGACCAAAATTATAATACCAAATAGTAACAAACCGTTGAGTTATTCTGTGGCGACAGTAGTTCGCGGCCTTGACATTCATTTTTATAATCGACATTTGTTACGTACAGACGGTCGCGTGATCTACACATTGTAAATAATAAAACGTTCGAATAAAAAAAATAAAACCTGTTTCAGACGTCGTGATTTGCCCGTTCTAATAACGTCAGAATAGTAAATTGAAACAAAAAAACTTCTTGATTTTTACAAACAATCCCCTATCCAAGACCTTAAAAACTGACGTCTAACTTACCATACCTTGCCTTAGCAGCCTGCTAATAATCCTCCTTAACTCCTTACGGAGGATTCCTCGTGATCGCCACGCACGGCAAGCGAATTGGCTATCGCCCCTCACACCTCGCACCTTGAACGCCGCCATCTGTCGGTAGCGATTGGCATTTCCATGCATGACTCTTCTAGAAGAACATGCACTAGCATTTGACTAATGCCGCAGTCGAAAGTTGTCGTTGTTGTCGAAATCGGTCAAGAGAATCGTCTACATGTTTCGAGCAGATGACTAAATTCCTTCATCAACCGGTAATATCGCTCAGTTCAAAAGTTCAGGATACTCTACTCTACTCTACTCGGATACGTAGCACGTTACAAAACTTATAACGGATCGAACATACGAAACATTAGCGCTTTATTAATGTTCTAGATTTATATCTGCTATATAACCGGACCGAAGATCTTACCCAAGACACTCTTGAGAAACAACTTGAGCATATAGTCATGTATTTTGATTAATTGTCTGATATTGCCCGCGATAATGAATTTGGCGAACGAAATGATGGAAAAGATTAATTCGTTTTTTACTCTGTGCTCACCTACGACGTTATGCAAATTATTATTAATGCTCTATGTTGTATCAAGGGCATATAGATAATTGAGAAAGTATTAAATAATCCATAATTTTCAGACACATAGTTATTTACCGTACGTTGTCTTGAGCTTAGGTCTTTCGGCCAGGCTCCCTATTACAGAAATCTGACAAGTGACAACCCTGAAATTAAACGAAGCTATCCTTTTTCGTTGTACGACATCAGAGTAACGATAACATATTTCAACCGCTTATGGGTTTTAAAGCTATTATTGTAAGCTTCTGTCCTATATATACTTGCAGTATATGTAGATTACAGGAAGACATAAATATTTCTCTTTTTTTTTTTTAAAAAAAAACGTTACACACCGCTGTAGGAATTTCTCCTGGGTCCCCAATGGGATAAAACACACAGGAATTATATATCAATAGATATATAACAATTTAAATGTGGAATAACCACGGTACTTCGATATTACTGCAGTCCTCTGCGACCCCATTCATGTTGCTAACTGCAGGGTCGGCTGGGGAAAGAAGTTCATGATACGTGGTAGAGCCAAGCGGCAGCATTTGCTGCTGCTCGAATGGGCCGGCTCGACCGGGAAAGTACCGTGACCTCATGGAATACCGGCGCGAAGTAGGGGGCATCTTGTGCTTCTGCGTTTTGAGGTTATAGGCCTACTCCCCCCTCTCTCCCACATACCACAGCTCATCTGGCGTAGGAGATGTACGTGGGTAATCGCTTACCTACTTTCCCAAATAATAAAAAATTAGCTCACAGAATACCAACGTGAATTTAGAGCCTAATGCTGCTTATCCTTTTCGTTGTACGACATCAGAGTAACGATAACATATTTCAACCGCTTATGGGTTTTAAAGCTATTATTGTAAGCTTCTGTCCTATATATACTTGCAGTATATGTAGATTACAGGAAGACATAAATATTTCTCTTTTTTTTTTTTAAAAAAAAACGTTACACACCGCTGTAGGAATTTCTCCTGGGTCCCCAATGGGATAAAACACACAGGAATTATATATCAATAGATATATAACAATTTAAATGTGGAATAACCACGGTACTTCGATATTACTGCAGTCCTCTGCGACCCCATTCATGTTGCTAACTGCAGGGTCGGCTGGGGAAAGAAGTTCATGATACGTGGTAGAGCCAAGCGGCAGCATTTGCTGCTGCTCGAATGGGCCGGCTCGACCGGGAAAGTACCGTGACCTCATGGAATACCGGCGCGAAGTAGGGGGCATCTTGTGCTTCTGCGTTTTGAGGTTATAGGCCTACTCCCCCCTCTCTCCCACATACCACAGCTCATCTGGCGTAGGAGATGTACGTGGGTAATCGCTTACCTACTTTCCCAAATAATAAAAAATTAGCTCACAGAATACCAACGTGAATTTAGAGCCTAATGCTGCTTATCCTTTTTATGTTGACTGATTGAAACGGAGACCTATTTTCTATAACAACAACAGCCAATTTTAGGCCACTGCTGAACATTGGCATTCGCTGAGAAAGCGACAGTAAAAGGCAAAAAGATTAACAAAGAATTATGATTGACAGATATGAGGAGTAAAATATTTGCCATCCCCTCTTTTGACGTGGTTTATCTAAGTCGACTAATAGAGAAGCCTTGGAAAGGTTATGGCATCCGAAAAAATGGCGGAGACCGATTACGACCAGCAGCGCAAGTTTCGAGGGTCTAGTCAGGCCAGAGTGAACAGACATCTAGGCATCCTAGCCCTCATCTTCGCTTTCCATCGGGGAAGATTGAGGTCAAACGCAAGCCTATTTTTTCATAAAAAGAAAAAAAAAGATCACCAATTTGTCCACCAAGGGATTATGATTATGCTGATATGATCCCATTGAAAGAGACGAGACGTTGCGTAACGGTAGGATTTTTAAAGACGAAGATACCTTTCTGAGTGTGGGATGTCGTACATACAAATGTGGAAATGTGGTGACAATTTAACAGTTTATTATGTTAATTAAAAACCATTTAAAAACCTGATTAATTAATACTTAATATAGACCTTGTGAGGCGCCTTCTAAACCAGATTTTTAATAGATAGAGATGTTTTTATCCATTCGAATATGGCGAAATATCGCTTCGAAATTAATCGATATTTTAAAAATATTAGTGAATTTAATTATATGAATTAAGAGCTCTGTTATTCGCAACTTCGTAGGCGTGGTCATTAGTATAGATCGATCTATTATATTCGAAAAAAAAAGTCCTTTCTTTTTCGCAAATCGTATCAATTATATTTACAGTATAGTAACAGCTGCATTAGGTTAAAAATATTACCTGGCAGGAACCTGACCTGACACATTTGCAAGTTTGTGGTTATGTTGTGCCTATGGTCCCTGCGAATTCGTGATTAGACAGCGACTGGTATTATTCTTTCATATATATAGAGATTGAAAAACACAACCGCAAATGAAACCGGTTTAGTAAGAGATTGTGCCAGTAATTGCAAACATAATTGCAGCGAACAATTACGTAGTGGCGAAGCAACTGTGGCATGCCAACTTCTGGTTCGGAGGAAACTAAATTAGCTACACGCTTTCCATCTCGTACTTATACCGTTTCATATTTTTCCTTTTTTTTTATGGAAAAGGCGGCAAACGAGCAATCGGTTAACCTGATGGTAAGTGATTACCGTCGCCCTCGTACATAAGTGCTTATAACGCCAGAAGTGCTGCAGGTACGTTGCCGGCCTTTATGGGTATTTGGGAGATGGAAGGGAAGTTTAGGGGGGAGATGGGGGGATGAGGGACTGGGCTCCTGATACCTCAATCACCGAACGAAACGCAGAAGCGTTAGATGCGTTCACTTCGCGCCGTATTTATTTTTGAATTGCAAACGTATCAAGAAAATATTATTTTTCCTAGTACCTATGATTTTTTTTAATAGTAGTTAAAAGCCTGCCCGCTTAGAGGAAGTAAAGAAAAAGTATTTATTGTCAGTTATTAATGTTTCCACGTGATCGTTTCCCGGTTTAAGAATATGTGTTATCTGATTAACTGACACTCTTGCATGTAAATACCCGACATACTTAACTATGTTACCACTACTTAGCACCGGTGCTCGTAATTAATATTTTACTTGCGCTCGAACAACGAGCCTTCGAGTTGAATAGTCCTAAAAATACACTCCTGCTGCACTGATGGAATGGTATATAAATTTCTATGTTTTTTTTTTTTTAAATAATTTTATATAGGATTGGGGGCAAAAGAGCGATCTCCGTCAGAGTCCGATTATGAAACGCCAATGACGTTCGTCTCTTACGTTAAATAAATGTTTCGATTTGATTTGACCAATCGTCTAGACGCAACATGGCACAATATTCATCTTCTTTAAAATACATATACATACTCATTAGCATCAGTAGACAATTCTGAACGGTGTGATAAATGTCAATCCGTCGTAGATCAAGAGAAATCAAACTATGTATAACGCGTTTGATATAAGAAGATTTTTTTTTTTTAAATGAAGATAGTCATTGTTTATTTTTTGTTTCAGGACACAATGCGGCCTTGCCAACCTTAATATTGAAATCGAAAGTTCAGCTGTACTCATGTTTCAGAAAAACATAAGGAGGTAAGTAGATTATTATTACTCTAAACCTTTCGATGCGGCATGATTACTTCTAAGAATAATAAAAGGATATATCTTAATACCAGTTCTTTATGCCCGAGGTAAGATCGTTGGTCATTATTTGTGCTAGCCTGCAGCGCGCCAACACTTCCTGGTAATCATTTTAGTGAGGCTGAAATAGTGACCATAGAGAACAATGGCTAACAATATTGCCCTTGTCATTCATATACTGTGCTAAATAACGTACATACAGAAATATCGTTTGAATCACAAACGTTCTAGTTTTTGGAAGTGACTTAAGATTAATTCAAAAAAAAAAAACATTCTTATTAAATTTGACGTTTTACAAAAAGCAAACATGATTTTGACTCTAAGTTAGATGTTGGAAAGTCGAAATTGCCTTGATTCAGTCGGCAAAATGTTTGCAGATAAACGAATCGATGATACCGAAAGCGCCGAATTGATTGTAACCGGAAAAACGAAAATTCGAGGTACCAACAATCGGGTACCTCACCATCCGATGTCAGATGAAATTGGTATCAAGGCAGACAACGCCACTGACGGCGACAAAGTAACTAAAGACGAACCAAGAAACGATAGCGAAACTAAGGAGCCGAAAGAGACCAAACAGAGATCTGTGTCATTTAACAGAGACGTACACGTAAAACGATTCGGTGAGTTCTCGCTCGGATTAAAAGGAGAAGTATGTAATGAAATTTGGTCCAATCAAAGTTTACTTTTGCAATAAATGCACAATATACAGAACACAATTAATATCTTACTAAATATTAACGATACAATAATATGGTATCGAAACGTAACAACTATTCAAAAATCTGTCGTGGAAAAACAACATTTTTTTATTACACTAGTTTTATAGGAAAGAAAACATCCATAAATCAAGTATACTTTGAGGTTTATTACGACATAAGAAAGAGCTTCTCTCGTAACATATTTATGAGCTATTGCCAGATTAAAAATATTGCTTTCTATTGGATCAACTTCATTTACTTCTCTCCTGTTAGCCGAGTCAATGTCGATATTGGGTTATGCACCATTTAAAAAGCATGGGGCTTAACGCATTAGCATAACCCCCTCTTACTTTCGCTAATTATCGAGATTAATGCAATGTTGTTTATACATATTAAACAATATTTGTAACTAACCAACTTTCACGTAACCACAATACGCATAGAATACGCTGGAGTGGTTATATCTTATGTAACATAAGTTTCCTTTTGTAGACTTAACTAATGACAATTGTCCGAAGTAGTTAACATCTTCTTGGCATCTATAATTAATCATCTGTAATGACTAACTGTGACTGATTCGGAGTGACTAATTCTAACATATGGAAATCTGTCTGTATCTATATTTTTTTTTCTCAGTGTAACTCAATTTCGTTTTGCATTAGCGTACCGTGGGAGGTTACCCATGACCTTAATGCTGACAAATCGTCTTTTTCTACAGTTTCAATTTCCTTGTGACAAACATTTTTTTCTTCCGCTTCTTTATCAGCAACTTGAACGACACTCAAATTAATATTGTTTTCATTTAAGTGTACAAAATATGATATAGATGAATCAGAAATTTACATTGATCACTATCTTTTGCAGTCGATTTGACGAGCCGTGGTAGCCTAGTGGTCAGGGCGCTCACTTTAGTGTCATAGAGCGCGAGTGACCTGGGTTCGATCCCCGGTGCCGGCACCACTAAAATTGTTATTAACAATTTTAAGTGCTGTATTTACCACGTGCTCAGCGGCGAAGGAAAACATTATAAGGAAACCTGCATGTCTGCTAAATAATTTCGCACTGGAGCAGCGTGGCAGGCCCTTCCCGGCTCATAAACCCTCTCTGATACTAGTATTTGAGTAGGAGGCCTTTGCCCAGCAGTGGGCACTTACAGGCTGTTACTTTACTATCATTTGATATCTCCTGAACAGAATTAAACGCTCGTAACATAATGAATAGATGCACTGTAATAAACACAATGGCTATCTACTATATAAGTACTACTTGCGTCTACATATATATATGTATATATTTATATACATGTATTTACGTATGAATGAATGAATGAAATACACTTTATTGTACACCAATAGCAAAAATAGAAAAAAAAATTATAAAAAGAAACTAAATACACAAAGGTACAATTGGCGGCCTTATCGCTTAGAAGCGATCTCTACCAGGCAACCATTTTGCAGAGGAAATAATGACCAGTGAGCAAGGGTTACGGGTGTACGCAAGTTACAAACTAGTGAAAATATAATATAATAAATGTATATTGATATTTACACAAACATATATATACTCTAACATATACTGATATATCTAAATAAATACACAATATATACCCATACACATATAGGAACATAAAGAGTAAAGAATAATTAATATAATATAAGAGCCATACGACGCAAGGAAAAGTAAGTGTTAAAGGATAAACAGATAATGAGAGATGAAGGAATAATTATTTAGGGAGGAAGGAAGTGCGCTTTGACCAGCCTTTTAAAAGTATCTAGGGATCGCGCACGCTTTATATGGAGTGGTACGGGGTTCCAAAGCCAAACAGCTTCAATGAAAAAGGATTTAGAATAGAAGGAAGTGTTATGGGATGGAATTTTTAAAGTAAGGTTATTGTCAGAGCGTTACGTAATATCCGACACTGGTGGAAAGTGATCAAAAATGTAAAGAAACATAGTGAAGAATATGCCACAAAATTGCATTTTGTTATTCTAATGGTGACAAAGAATGCCGATGTAATAAACCTGGTGGAGGTCGCGTCGATCACGAACCAACTAACGGGTAGTGCGTTCAATATAAATTCCGAAAGAAGAAAAAAAAACATAATAATCGATACAACGGCCGTTGTGGATGTAATGTGAATGGCTGATTGGAAAGATTGATTCTAAATATAGAAACTGTTGTCTATTACGCAGATGAGGGTCAATACATGAATTGCAGTTGAAAGAGAAAGCAGTATAGTAATTAAATATTATTATTATCTAATAAGAACAGCGTTTGTGAAACTGCATCGAGTATAACTTGGGACCTTAAAACGTAAAACCTATCACAAGTCCTCTGCTCTTTTTTCTTCTTTTATTCGGAAGGCAGCAAACGAGCGAACGCTTCACCTGATGGTAAGTGATTACCGTTGCCGGTCTTTAAGGCTATTTGGGAGACGAGAGGGAGGGTGAGGAGGGGGATGGGGAGGGTTACCTCACTCACCGAACGAAACGAAGAAGTACAAGATGCCTCTACTTCACGCCGGTATTCTGCGAGGCCGTGCTACCAACCCGGTCGAGCCGGCTCATCGGAGCAGCAGCAAAAGCCGCCGCTTGGCTCTACCACAAAGCTCGGTCCTGAGCCTCATGCATCCATCGCCTTCCTGCAACACTAAAAAAGTTTAAAAATATATAAATATACTTTATATACTAAGTCGTGGTAACCTTGTGGTTAGGGCGCCCTCTATGCTGCTTCAGTAAAATTATTAATAGCAATTTTGAGTGCGCTATTGACCACGTGCTCGGTGGTGAAGGAAAATATCTCTAGGAAACCTGCGTGACTGAGAAATAATAAAAAAATATTATTACGAGGATATGTGAAAGCCCGCCAAGCCGCACTGGAGCAGCGTGGCGGGCCCTTCCCTGCTCCAAAACCCTCTCAAAAATATTTGCAAAGAAAGCCTTTGCCCAGCTGTGGGCACTAACAGGCTGCTACATTACTTTTTGTACATCAATTGGTGTAAACAAAATTACAAAAAATAAATAAATTGCTCAAGTACAACAGGCTGCCTAATCGTATGTCCATGCACTTTCTTATGATCTTCTATCGCATTGGGTGTAAATAGTTGTAGTAAAAATATAGAACACCCAGATTAGATTGATTTGACACAGGTAGATTTGATGTAATATCCAAAAGGATTTATTTTAAATTTGTATTGTATTTATATATTTACATCAGCTCCATATGACTAACAATATTATTCGGTATTTCTTCTTCTTCATCATCATCACCAAGTCTACTGAATAAGGCTTTCGAAGAGGGTTCCAATAAATATCGGCAGACTTTTCGAGTCATGTCTTGTCCGTACTAGTAATCTTTGACAGGCAGTCTGGTGTGTACGCAGTTCCGCCGCTCTTCAGACTGTCTGCACTTAGATTAGGCATATTGTCTTCCCGGTGTACATCGCCAGGCGGGGAAGGGAGAGGAGGAGGGAGAGGAAGATTCTTCTCTCCAATATAGGAATAACGTAAGGTCTTGTTCGGTGCTAACACGTCGTAACCGGTCCTCTTCTTCTCTCACTTCCGATGGTCCATATGCGTTAGGAACATCCCTACATTAAAAAAAAAAAACAAGGCTGGAACGTTATCACGCGTGTGCACTGCGTGCAGTTGAAGTGAGATCTCACTAAAGAGATATGTTTCATAATTAAAAACTATTCCAATCTCACACGTGTGTAAAATGTTTCGTTTAAATCAATCAATAATATGATCGATTACGAAATTGAGGTCAACATCACTGAACGGACACGCTTACGCATTACGAATCATTCGATTTTTAGCGAATCGAATGTAAAAGATCGTTACGAGTAAAAACCAGAAGCCGAGTGATGTTCGCTACCCAACGCAGATAGAAGAAACTGGCTTAGTGTTACATACGTGTATTATTGAGCTAAGAAGTTATACTTCTTTCTTCTTTTTTCTTCTTCTTTAACAGTTATTCTAATTTATTTAATCAATCAATACAACCCAACTTTGTGTTAACGCTTTCTTTCATTATTACAAACCACTGATGACAAAATTATTTAGTTGGAGTTATGTAAAGTTTCTCAAGGTTAAATGAAAACTTAAAGTAATAATCAACAATTCTCAATTATATCGCATACAAAATGAAATGAAATGAAAGGAATGGAATGAAAGATAATATTCGTTTATCAATCGTCCACCGTCTCGTAATGAGGTTTCGAGGAGGAGGAGGAGGTGATGGAAGGAGAAGAAGATGAAGAAAACATAGAAACTTCGTAGGTGTTCTCTTGTCATAAAGTAAAATGCCCTTAAACAATAACTCAACAAGAACGAAGTGATCAACAAAGTTAAAGCACCAGTGCACTGCGAACCCGAGTAGAACAGCCTCCACGTGCTCATGCAATCATTATTTTTGTTATTATTACACACACTTTAATTAGAGATTATAGCAAAATACATTAACTGTAGATTGATTAGTAACATAAATCACAAAAAAACATTTAATTAAACTGTACTCTTTTTGTTCTTCATTTAACTTGATCAATGTTCGTTTTTTTTTCTCGTCTCTATCCGGAACGAAAGTTTTTGCCGCCACAAAAAGCTACAATTATCTTTGAGTCGTGAAAATTTGTACAAAAACCGGTGTGGTGAATCGATTGAGGGCTGATTCCTATTTGTAGTTGATGTCTTAGTTAGTGGAAGTGAAGAAGCGAAGGATTTTCACGCTCTTTGTTAGTTATTATCTAGAAGGATATCAGTCTTCTGTATTCTCGGTTGTTTCTACTGTATTTTTAAATTGTATACGCCTTTTTCATACGAGGTAGGGCCAAGGGCGGATTCTGCTGCTGCTTTGCATTGATAGTACCACATCCTCGCAGAACACCAGCGTGAAGTAGAGGCATCTTGTGCGCTTCAATAAGCAAGGTAACCAGAGGCTGCCCTTGGCCTTCCTCCTCCCCCATCCCTAAATATTCATAAAAGTCGGCAACGCGTCGGTAAGCATCTAGTAAGTACTATCAGGTGGTAGCGCTTGCACCATTCGATAATAAAAAAAACTTCTTCCAACTTGACTGTAATTGTCGTACCTGACCACGTGGATCGTTGGTTCTGCCCAACTTAATAAATCTGCAGTTTGGTCGGTTTGGTTTAAGATGTGGTCTAACTTCACATGTTCATCCGAAACTTTAGTACTAAATAGAAGTCATCGTCTTCAAGGTGAATCAATCACCTTGAGACACTTAGTTTTAATTATTTCTAAAATCAGTGAAGTCCATGACAACGTTTCTATTAGACCGTGTCTAACATATTCTTATGACAACTATTGAGATTAAAAAAAGAATTATATTATAGCAAACGATCAGATGTATTTCCGAACAGTTATGACTTAGGGACCTTCAAGAGAAGAGCTTATTCCTTCCTTAAAGGCCGGCAGCGCATCTGTAGCTCCTCTGGTGTTGTGGATGTTCGTGGGCGTCGGTGATCACTTACCATCAGGTGAGCCGCACGCTCGTTTGCCCCCTTCTTCTATAAAAAAAAAATTTAGAAAACCTTGAAAATAAGTAGAAAACGATTTAATATTAATGTGAGATAAATTATGAAACGAAATCATGGAAAACGTTTAGTAACGAAACGTATATGTTGCCCCATCAACTAGTTACTGACTCTATGGAATCTAGCAACTGGCATCACAAGCTTGCGTCTGTTCCTAATATTTACATTATGAATACCACCATTCTTATTAAATGTATTTATTTTTATGCATATAAAATGTCGAATAGTGTATTATCTTATCTCATCTTATATCATACTTACCATATTTCCTTTTTCTTTCTGGGTTGCCTGGAAGAAATCGCTTCTTAGCGATAAGGCCGCCTATTGTAATTTTTTTTATTTTAAATCTGTGTGTATAAAGTATATTTCATTCATTCATTCATTCATTATCTTCCCTCAGTAGTAGTGTAGTGTTCAAGGTGTCTTTATAACAAATTGTTAGGGGATCGGCCTTCGAATCAGGAAACTCGAGTTCGATCCCCTATATTGAGGGGTTGTAACAATGAACTTATGTACGATTTGTATTGTCGGTGTTGACAATAAGATAGCGACAGCCTTACCACCTGTCACGTCGTCCCATTCAAGCTGCAAGAACTAAAATGTCTAGCTTATTTTTTGGGTTCTATGGTTCAGTCGTGAAAATACAACAGATGGACAGACAGAGTTAATTTCGCATTTATAATATTATAGTATGGATATGGTAGAGTCACGCTGCTGCTATTGTATAGCTGCAGCACAGATGGGTCGGCTCAACCGAGGAAAACCACACTTACAGAATACTAACGTGAAATAATAGGATAATACTGCTGCGTATGGAAAATAAAGAAAGAAAGAACGATTTATTTGATACACATATTAAAAATTATAGGAACACAAAATACATAGATTAAAAGAGGAAAGAAGAATAATAATAATGAAAATATAACATTTAACACAGTCCATAAAAATGAGTACCAAATAAGTCTCCAGCTCAGCGTGATGCTGCAGAGGTTGCAGCGCTGATTTTGAGCTGGAGCCTTGTGGCTCCAAATGTTTACCACACCTTAACCCGGTGCACTCTGCTATTAAGCACACCAGGCTCTGGCGACCGAATAATGGCGAAGTATCCATTCTAAATTGCCGAACTCAAAGCTTACAGACTAGTTACAGTTAGGAAGCAGCATCACTACTGCTACCACCTTACGCAGCGTGGTGAGTATGGGAAAACCTCACAAGAAACGTATGCCAGCTTCTACCGGCCCTTCCTTGGAGAGACCGAGAATTAAAATATACTGATCCAGCTGCTATGAAGACAATAGACGCAATGTTTTTTGCGGTGGTGGTGTCAGAAGATCTGCCACCCACATTCTGCCCGTGGGTGACACAAGAGTCACCTTGGAAAATCTGTTGGCGTCCGACAGCTGGCTGTTTAATCATCTCAAAAATTCACAAGCGGATGATAGACAGCAGCGTTAAGGTTTGAGCTTTGATCAGAGGATCAAGCTCAAACACTCGGACTAGCGAATGTCCGAGTGTTTGAGCTTGATCCTCTGATTACGGTCTACGTCCAGCTAGATGGTAAACAGGTTAACCGAAACCCACGATGATATATTAAATTAGAATTTACCAGTTACGGGCCCTACACTGTCCTTTCGTGAATCTGTTGAAATTCCATTATTCTCGTGAGGTCAATAATATTTTTAATTTATCGTACCATTATTCAAAACGTGACTCCATCAATAAACTTGCAGGTCAATTTACTGTTTAATTATTGACTATTTATAAATAACGCGTAATAAATCAACCGCGAACTATGAAAATTAAACTTTTTGTTAGAAAACCAAAATAATAAAATTTATTATCCACTTTTTTTTTTTAATAACTATTAATTATTTTCGAAGCCCGTGCACGATTTTATCGTTCTTATACATACTAAAGCTGTAATAAGCACACCACCTGTAACGACTAAAACAAATGACCTGACCTCCGATCACCCCAGTATACGGTTGTGAGTGGTTATTAAAGGTATTTATTTTATTACTTATTGTTTTATAGCCAGTCGTATTTATGTTACACACTGTTATTTATGATATTTAATGCTGTTATTTAAAACCTATCACAACCCGTTAATAAACATTTAAAATATCTAACTTCTTAAAGAGTGGTCCAAGGATATTACCCTGAGGCGAACTTTTCGTTATCTTAAGTAGACATGAGCGGAGGCGAGATTTAAATCAGATGGCGCTCAGACGAACCTAAAAAGGTCGTCGATGACTATACAAAAGACATATGGATCGAATCTCGGTCGGCAATGACCTGAACAGCGCGTCCATAAGTGGTCGACACTTTCCAATGCGTTACTTCGATCTGTGCCACACCTATATGTTAATCCAAATTAATGATACAGCTGATGTTTGGTCGCTCGATCCTAGTTCACATGTAAATATTCATTTATTTATGTGTCGGCTTATGTCAAACCAGTTGTTAAAATTTATAAATGTCGTAACTTTAACTATTTAAAAGATTAAACTATTAGTTAAGGTTATTGTTGAAGGGGAACGTTGGCTGCTGTATGTGATATAAATGCACAACATGGTGATTTTCGTCAAAGGTCATGTTTTATTCATAAGGCTATCCTTTTTGTACTTTATAGTGCATTATTGGAATATATATGAAAGCCACAGTAGTGGTGTGTTTTGGGAGATCTGCTTCTGAATCAGGTGACCGAGTTCGATTTTCATGTGGAGGGCTCGTACAATTGCGTTGTAAAATAAATGTTTACGGCCTCTCAGCACCCATTATTGCGTATGCAGTCGTAAGAGATTATATATACATTATGTAAGAACAACAACTATTTAAAATTACAAATAAGAACTATGGCGTTTATTTTATCTATTTATTCTTCAGTCAAAGGAATCAAATAAAATAAAATGATAGATAAAAGTATCTTAAATTTTAATTACAAAAAAAGATAAGCTCTCTTGTCCAAGTACCCAAATTACTGGGGTGATCCACCAAACATTTTTGTCCTTTCAATCTACTTTTTAACGGAACTTATTGGAATCAACGTGACAACGTGGTGAGTCTGTCGCCGTTTTAATGTCCAAGCCAACGATACAAATCGTACATAGGTTTCGAAAAACTCACAGGTACGAACACGTGTCTTCTAATTCGAAGGAAGATCCGCTAACACCGCTCGGCTATCGTGTCTGTGTTTCGGAGCCGGGAAGGGCACACCGTGCTGCTCCGGTGCGGGTCGGCGGTTATTTTTTTATTTTTCACACATACGGGTGTCCGCACGATGTTTTCCTTCACCTCCGACCACGTGGTAAATACAGTACTTAAAATTGCTATTAACAATTTTAATGGTGCTCGCATCACGAATCGAACCCCGGTCACTAGCGCTCTACGAAACTAAAGCGAGTGCCCTGACCACTAGGCTACCACGGCTCTTTAAGCCGTGTAATAGCAATTTTCAGGAAACCTGCATGTCTAAGAAATAATAAAAATATTATTTCGAGGATATGTGAAGCCCGCCAACCTGCACTGGAGCAGCGTGGCGGCCCTTCCCGGCTCCTAAACTCTCTCTGATAGTCCTATTTGAGAAGGAGACCTTTGCCCAGCAGTGGGCACTTACAGGCTCTTACTTTACTTTACTTTTAATGTTTAAAAGTACAACATACCTGCAATAGAAACTTACGCCTGTAATCCCTGACATATGAATATTAAAAATAACGGACAGAGTTAATATTAAAAAGTAACCAAAAAAATATCCCTCTATAAACATAGCTAGTAAAAACATAGTTTAAAGGCCGGCAGCGCATCTGTAGCTCCTCTGGTGTTGTAGATGTTCGTGGGCGTCGGTGATCACTTACCATCAGGTGAGCCGCACGCTCGTTTGCCCCCTTCTTCTATAAAAAAAAAAAATAGTAAAACCTGAAAATATTTTATCCAATCGAAAGATTGATACGCTCTACAAGAATTAAATGAATATCCCGATATTTACATACAGTCTAAATAAATTACATATAAGTAATCCATAGCGCGCGATTTTACCTCGTAATTCTCATATTTATGTTATAGCTGAACACAAACAGCTGTTCCGTTGTAAAGGCTCACGATCAGATTTTAGTGACTTTAACTTTTACGATACCAATAACGCCGCAATTATCGTTCAGAGAAGTTACGTAATTGAATATTTTATAAGGCCTTTAATCGGTTGGTATTTAAAGTTTTTTTAGTATGAGACAATTACTTTAAGAATATTCATCAGTTTCAATGTTAGAAAAGCGCAGGGATCTCTCGGACCTGATGTTTATGTTCGAATTACTCAGAAACCAAATTGATTGGCCATATTTTCTGAGTAGGTACCCCAGAAAGAGGTTTGCATGTTTTTGCCCTTGTTCTGGGTTCGATCTCTCTTTACTTTATAACGTTTACAGTGCTTCCGCCGATATAAACATATACTCTGACTCGGTGGTTAAATTTAGAAAAAATCTAGTTAATATAATTCTTTGTAAAAGAAATTAGTTTTGATCTTAGGCTAAAAGTTGATTATAAATTTATTTATAAACATTTTAACTTAAATTTTATCTCGTTCTATATATTGCTGTGCATGCGACGTTTACCCATAATTGGTTGTGCTCCAAGTTATATCTGTTTATTCCAATGTTTCCGAAAATTTTGTATCAGTGTAACAACTGTTGGTAAACCTAAAATAAATAAATATATCAGCATCCTTCATATCCGTAGTTGGACATATGGCACGTCCAGATTAGGAGTTGACGCGCTTGCCAAATGAGATAGTAAAAGATGCTTCGGGCCTTAGACACTAGTGCCAATCTCGGTGTTCGGGGTGTTTAAGGCATAACATTTTTAGAATCGTACTGCCTCGTACATGCGGAGGTAGTCTTGGACGATCCGTACAATGTTACTGGTAGTCTGTTTAATTCAAACATATTGTAATTTAAAGGTTACAATGGAATGGGTGGACTTAACGCCTTTTAGCCTCTTCCAGTCAACCCTGAATTTTTTGTTTTTTTATTTTATGGGAAAAGGGCGCAAACGTGCAAGCGGTTCACCTGATGGTAAGTGATTACCGTCGCCCACGTACATCTGCTACACCAAAAGAGCTGCTGGTGCATTTCCCGCCTATGTGGCTATTTGGGGTATAGGAGGGAAGTTGAGGGGGGGAGCGAGCCTCCGGTTACCTCACTCGTTACCGAACGGAACGCAGAAGCACAAGAGGTCTCTTATTCACGCCGGTAATCTAGTAGCCGGTAGTCTATTGTGCGATCTTTGATGTAAGGTCATCTGGATTATCGAAAAAGACTAAAGACTATGTCTTATCTATTCCAAGAAATAAAAATAAATAAGAATAACCTTAGAGCTTCTTCAGATTCTTCTCTGAGGAATCGTTAATATTTGTTTGCGAACCGGTGTACTTTTTTGACGTGACTCTGAGTGAATTTTTTTTAACTGCCTTTATTTATCTATTAATATTCTTATCCAACCAGTTGAATCCTAACAAGCTGTATATGAGAAAACAAACGACTGTAAGGAATAAATCTGAACCGTAACGTAAGATTAATTCCCCATTTCTATTTGCATATAATAGACATCACGCAGCCATCTCAACAAACTGTTTACGATCTTTGTAGCGGCAGGTTTCGAATAAATTAAACTGTACGGATTCCACGCAGGGGTCCGTAGGTTCACGCATTACATTTATCAAAAAGTAAATTGGTTACCTATTCGTCAGCGCCGAACCCTGCGCGCTCTTACTACTCTCTATTCTATCCTGATTTCTCCTACTGCTCCTTCCTACTTTCGTTACCTGTCGTTGGCTCAAACCACGACAGAACCCAACGTTCGTCTAATAATCTCCTACTCCAGTGTCCCTCACATACCTCATGCTTTGTCCGTTCGTCCTTTCCTGTTCAATCCGTACTTCTTTGGAATGCGCTCCGACTCGAAATCAGAGCGTCTAACAGTTATTTAAAATGAAAGCTAAGGAACATATCCTTATGAAAAAAAATGGCAGAATCATCTCAGTAATAGTCTATTTTTATATATATTTAATATTTAATTTATTAATGTATTTAAAAATTATAAATGTACGTACGTACGTGTGTGTGTATTTATTATTATATATATATTTATCATTGTATGCGTAGTTAAATATTGAATCTACATATAGATGTACATTATAATTTTTTTTCTCTCTTTAGTTCGCTCTATTCTATCACCTACACCTACTTCATTTCGTAAGACGTCATTCCACTATAATATAGAACACTGTTCATTTTTTAACACCTAAGACTTGGTTTCGTAAATTATTGCATTATGTTATTGGTAATCACAATGAAATCCATTATTACAAATAAACGTAAATTTAAGTTATCCTTAAAATGATTTTCTTTTATGGGCTGGATAGCGGCTAAGGGCACAAGTTGTTTGAAATAAAATGCGATGAAAAGTGACCTCTGAATATTCCATTATCGGTCGTGATATTACTTACGTTTAACCTCTTTAGGGAAAAGGGGTAAACGAGTTAGCGACTCACCTAATGGTAAGTGAATACAGACCCTTCACATACACCTGCAACACCAGAGTTCTACAGGTGCGTTGTCGGCTTCTAAGGATATTCATCGGGGTATCAGCCCGGTCAAGCCGACCCACACCAGCAGCAGCTAAAGCCGAGGCTTGGCATGTACAATTTAAAAATGTAACTGATTTTGTTCTATTTAAAATAATTTATTAACGTAGCGTAGGACAGTCCTCGTTAAACGGAGCAAGAAAATTCCATGTCGCAGAAGTCCAAAGTCTCAGATGTTATGTATATAATCACGCCTTGTTCCCACCGGGGTATGCAGAGACAATCTTCTTCCACTTGCTACGGTCCTGACATACGTCTTTCGCTTCTTCCACTTTCATCAATCTTCGCATGCATGCTCGTTGGTTTAGAGTACTCTATAGGTTTATTATATGTTAGTAGTGCTATATAGGTTTATTATATGTCCACTACTGGCTACAGATCTCTAAAATTATGCGACATGACAGTCACTGTTCGTCGCTATTACAATGACGTTCGTCCCACATAAAAAAAAAAGTTCCCTTACATTGACCTTCACAACTGGTTTGAATTTCGAACTCTCGTAAGACAATGCGTCGTTTCGAATCTCGCTGTTTTTTCACCTTTGAGAAAATGTCAAAACAATTTTGTGACTTACTACCCTATTCTCTAAAGTTGAGAGTGCATTAAACATTCGAATGTCTGCGGCTACTGCTACCGCTCTGTACCGTTTATTAGATCATTACGCAGCATTTATCAATCGTTGTCTGAGTGTACAGTCGCGTGCATAAACGTTTTATATTGTATTTTCTTTTTTTTTAAAAAACATTAACCTTCCACTGTAGGAATTACTTGACAAATACCCAGACCCGGAACAATTATGTGTAGTCCATACAAATGCTAGTCCCGTGCGGGAAACGAACCCGCAACCTGCAAACGCCCCAGTTAAAAGCTTAGCCACTACGCCAACGAGCTGTCATCATATTAAATGAATATTTTCCATAATAGGACTAAGGTGTTAGACGTCGTATGGGGGTGAGGTGCAACATCGGAAATATAAAAACCAAAAATTTCTAAAATTACAGTTTCATTTCAAATGTGTAGTGTTCGCGTAAATCAAGAAATCATTCATTTCAAACGTGGTAGAGCCAAGCGGCGGCTTTAGCTGCTGCTCGAATGGGCCGGCTCGACCGGATTGGTACCACGGCCTCGCAGAATACCGACGTGAAGTAGAGGCATCTTGTGCTTCTGCGTTTCGTTCGGTCAGTGAGGTAACCGGAGGCCCACATCCCCTCCCTATTCCCCTCCTCTTCCCTCCCATCTCCCAAATATCCTTAAAGACCGGCGACGCACCTGCAGCATCTATGGTGTTGCAGATGTATATGGGCGACGGTAATCACTTACCATCAGGTGAACCGCTAGCTCGTTTGCGGTCTATTCCATAAAAAAAAAAAAATGTAATTATAATGAACATATTTTCATTAATTTAATTTAAATAATTAATAATATTAAATTGAGCCCTGATAGCCTAGTGGTCAGGGCGCTCACTTTAGTATCATAGAGCGTAAGTGACCTGGGTTCGATCCCGGTGCCGGCACCAATAAAATTGTTAATAGCAATTTTAAGTGCTGTATTTACCACGTGTTCGGACCTGCATATCTAAGGAATAATAAAAAAGTATTATTTCGAGGACATGTGAAGCTCGCCAATCCGCATTGGAGCAGCGTGGCGTGCCATTCCCGGAACTAAACCCTCTCAGGTATTTGAGAAGGAGGCCTTTGCCCAGCAGTGGGCACTTACAGGCTGCTTCTTTATATTTTAATTATAATTTTTTTCAAATAGTTCTGCATGATAAAGATTTAACCTTCAGAGGGTCACTGGTAATATTATAAAGGAGAATGTACGTTAATATGTGTTCCGGCCTTTGTTGCCTTGGAAAGTACACAGCGATGTACTAAAAAAAAGGCCACTGAAAAAAAAACCTTGATTCCAATACCGTAGGGTTGTCGAAATTAAAGAATTGCACCACCCCTATCGGACCATGAATGGTTTGTAGACTACCGGAGCCTTGCCCGTTAGTCGTTGATATGCCCCCCCTTATACTGCTAATGAGAATTATTTATGACCGCGTAGCTTAGTGATTAGCCTACCTGTCTGCTGATACCGAGGTCCTAGGTTAAAATCCCAGCCGAAACCTATGTTTATGCAAAAGCACAAGACTGGTCGCGTTGTGTTGCGTCCCGTGTCTCCGACACAGCATCCTACCCTCATTGACAACTGCCGATAGTATACTGGAGTTGTCACAGTGGTCGAAGCTGACTAGGAGGTCGCCATCATTTTTTTTTATTGGAAAGGCGGCAAACGAGTAAGCGGTTCACCTGATGGTAAGTGATTACCGCCGCGCGCGTACATCTGCAACAACAGAGGTGCTGCAGGTGCGTTGCCGGCCTTTAAGGATATTTGGAAGATGGAGGGAAGAATGAGGAGGGGGATGGGAGAGGGGAGTGGGCCTCTGAATACCACACTCACCGAAAGAAACGCAGAAGTGTAAGATGCCAGTAGTAGTAATACCAACCCGTTGGAGCCGGCCCATTCGAGCAGCAGCGACAGACGCTGCTTGACTCCACCACGTTTAAAATCTACTTGTACTAAAAATTACATGCCAGGTGACGAATAGGCAAGTGATTTGTTATTGACAAAACTCTAGGCCACTTGCGACAACAGTTTATCACACGACCGTACCACTACCGGAAGCACTCAAGGTCCGCGGCCGCTAATAACATAGTAACGCCTTAGCATTGTCTGTCAGTCCTGGAACCGAGGTCCAGTTAGCGCCTTCATCTAGGACTGTTTACATGTAGAGAACACAAGGAAGCTCTGCACCGTAACGTCTTAGCGGATAAGGTCGCGGCTACAGTGTAAGCGAATTTTACGACGTCTTCTACTGTTTGTACGTTATAATACTTTTCTTTTCTTATCTAGACTAGTCCTACCATGTACTCTATGAAATGAAATATACTCAATGCCGTCACCGATAGGGATAAGCAAAGATTACGTATTTCCATTTGGCACTCACAATATCAGCAAGTTGTCTTTCGCCATTGCCCAGCTGAGGCAAGGCCACCTCTTAAATTTTTTTGAGAGAGAGAGAGATTGGAGTCGCGACGAGGTCGTCACGGTGCTCCAGTGTAAGTCTGCGGAGTTTAGATGTCCACGAAGTAACCGTCGAGCACCTGTTAATTGCACCAGCCACCCACCAGCACTTGAAATTACTACACACCTCGATTGACCCTTGAAATTAAAGCGAACGTCCTGACCACTAGGCTCCATAATATAACTATGGTGTTTTACCTTGTTTGGAAAAAAGAAAAGAACACAAGCATTACTTCTGATACTGTCACGCCCAGAACTGTTCGTTTTATTCTTGTGTGTAGATCTTAGCTAAGTATTAACTTAGCTGATATATTATTATTATGTTTGGCATCGCTTTACGACGTCATGGAAGTCATCTGGGGCATTTTCGAAAAGTTACAACTTAGAGACCTTCGACGTGTCTGTAACTCAGACGTGGCTCGTAATGGGCCCCGTCTTCTAAAAGAAAGTCGAAAAAAATGGTTCTCGTTTACCTCGCTTATAGGACGAAGAGCAGAAGCCCAGATCACCTCTACGTCACGCCGGTACTCTGCGAGCCCGGATGATCCAGCCCATTGCGCTTGACTCTACCACGTAGTAAAGATATAAAAGCTCTGACGATCGTGTACCCAATAATTTGATGGTCAGTGATCTGGACATCTTAAGTTCATTCAACCCACTTTTCACAGTAGCTTATTTGGGACAACGAGACGGATAGTGTCGCCGTCTTCAAGTCCAAGCCAATGACACCAATCGTGCATAAGTTTAAAAAGTCTCATCGGTACGAGCCCTCCACATGGCGGATCGAACCCAACGCTCAATTCGCTTCTTTTTCTTCTTTTCGCAACTTTAATTTTTACCACAAGTGGCGATTCGGAGGCAATTCCCCAACCACTAGTGATAACCTAGTGGCTACTAAAGCTTAGTTTTAATTTTTACACACGCTCACACACGCGCCACGCATCACTCAACCGCGTTACCAATACATAACCGCTCAAAGTTCTATAAATACCAAGTTATGTACGTTGACATCACCGTTTCACAAGTCTCGTTTGCACAAGTGTAGTAATGGTTTTCGAGCACGAGCAAGGTCCCGTCGTCTGCCGCAAACACTCTATCTTTGTTTCCCATCGTACAATTACACCGAGCCATAACGAGCTCTGTTCATTAATAGTACCGACTGACTAGCTATTGATTGTAAAGATATTGTACTATCCGAATAATACATACAATTTAAATCTTTATTATACTGCAGGCCGTATGAGGAAGCTCAAAGTTGCTCAGTTATGGAAAGGGCTATGCTCGGTGTTTCTCTGCGTGATAGAGTCTGCAACGATGATATCCGCAGCAGAACTAAGGTAACCGACATAGCTGTAAGGATCAGCAAGCTGAAGTGGCAATCGACCGGCCACATAGCTCGCAGAACTGACAACAGTTGGGGAAAAAAGGTTCTCGAGTGGCAGCCACGTACAGGCAAACGCAGTGTAGGACGACCGCCACAAGATGGAGTGACGACCTGCGCGGTGTTGCGGGAAGTCGATGGATGCAGGTGGCTCAGGACCGAGCTTCGTGGCAATCTTTGGGGGAGGCCTATGTTCAGCAGTGGACTTCTGATAGGCTGAAATGATGATGATGATGAAATCTTTATTGTTCGTAATGAGTATCTCTTGACGGATTCAAGATTCAAGTCGATTCTTGTTAAACAATGATACTTGACAAGTGAAGAATTTATATTCCTATGCCGAAATATATCTTAATTACTTTTTGAAATATACATTTACATTAAATATACATTTGAAAGGAAACTATTATTTTGGGATTTTTGGACTTTGTCTTTTTAGATTAAGGTGTTGAACATCCTGATGTCATAGTTATCTCGGGCTACCGTCAGCGTCCGATCTACGCAGAAGGCGCTCTCAAAATCTTGAGGTCTTTCAGTGGTCCATCCATGGAGACACAGCCATCATCTTATCTATTGAATTATTTATTAATATATATTTAAATTCGGTTGTTTTTTTTTTATTTCTTAAGCTTCGCGCATCATCTTTGGCAGGAATCGATGTTACTTTGAGAGGGATTGTGATCTACCTTCTATAATGGTAAACAGGTATAAAGGTGTCCCCTATGAAAGAGAGACCACATTCGCAATAAGGGCTTGTACACACCTACATCTTGTTGAGGCATGCACATGGTGAAAGCTGACTTATCTTTTTCAACGTTCGACGTCATCATCATAATTTCAGCCTACCACAAGTCCACTGCTGAACATAGGCCTCCCCCAAAGATTATTATACACTCGACGTATTCAAATTTAATTGAATTCCGAATAAACCATTTTATTTAAACAATCTTCAAATATATTGAAAAAAAACAGTAAAGTAACAGCCTGTAAGTGCCCATTGCTGGGCAAAGGCCTCCTTCTCAAATACTAGTATCAGAGAGGGTTTAGGAGCCGGGAAGGGCCCGCCACGCTGCTCCAGTGCGGGTTGGCGAGTTTCACATATCCTCGAAATAATGTTTTTATTATTTCTCAGACATGCAGGTTTCCTCACGATGTTTTCCTTCACCGTTGAGCACGTGGTAAATACAACACTTAAAATTGTTAATAACAATTTTAGTGGTGCCGGCACCGGGGATCGAACCCAGCTCACTCGCGCTCTATGACACTATAGTCAGCGCCTACCACGGCTCGTGAAAAAAAATATTGAGTAATATATATATATTGAGTAATTCATTTTACTTAGAACGTATAGTTGGGATCCAGCGTTAATAATGTGGTCATGTTATACAAATGTTTTATTAAACGTTGCTCCTCTGGAATTTCATTACTTGACACAAAGTTTGGACAAAAGTTGTATAGACTTAACATAGTTTAAAAGCCAACTAACCAAAGACGGGTGAGAAATCGGCGACATTTTTTTTTTTTTATATAGAAGAAGGGGGCAAACGAGCTTGCGGCTCACCTGATGGTAAGTGATCACCGACGCCCACGAACATCCACAGCACCAGTGGAGCTACAGATGCGCTGCCGGCCTTTGCAAATTCAAAATCGATGTTATAGTACAATGATCACAAAGATATCGGAATGGTTTTTCATCGGATCGGAGTGACAGGCAATCCACCTGATGGTATGTGGATGGTGAAGCTCACAGGCAGATGCGTGGTTATCCTTGAGGACAAAGATTGTGTGTATTGAGATAAATGCAGTAGAAATGAGAGCGTTAAGAAGTATGATTGAGTGAAGATAGATTTAAAAAAAAAATACCGACGTGAAGTACAGAAACACAATATGCCTCATATCATAGATAATGTATTTATCCGTGCGTTGGTATTTCGAAAATTGTGCGCTGCCTTCTAGCGGCACCAGAATCTGCCATCCCCTATCTTCTGCTGAATTTCTTAAGAGGCGACTAAGGGAATAGCACTGACTCTCTCATTACAATGTCATGACGTGACGTAGCTCCTGGAAAGGCGATAATTGTATTGCCCTGCTACACTAAGGGCCACGTGCTAAATGCAATCCGGAGTAGATGGTAGGAGAGTGCTTATTATTAATTTCAACATGAGAAAAAGTTTATTCATTTTGTTTGTTTGTAGAAGATTAATCAAGGCAAATCAAGAATCTCAAGGCAATCCGGCAAAAACACAGTGACGATGCTAGGCCATGCATGACAGTGTCACCATCATGTTTTATTTTACTACGCTGAGTCATGCTAAATGGAAATCCGTATTCTATGTGCTTATCCCTGTGGGTTTTTTTCTTGGATTCGAGCGACAAACACACTAACATTCCACCTGTTGGTACTCGTAAGTGGTTATTGAAGCCCATGAGGCACCTGAAAATTACTTCAGGAGCTTATAGATTACGTAGTCACTACTGGAAACTAACGACGTATACATCACAGTCTGTAATTATGTCGTACTGGTTCTGTATAGTCCTTCGAATCGAAACGCAACAGTGGTTGCACAACTGATAAGCGGCTGAAACCCAGACGACTCCTGGACACAGAAAGCGACTACCCCCTAGAGAATCTAGGAACTTGTACCAATAACGATTGAAACAATAGTTGTTTGCTTCATTGGGGACCCGTTAACGTGATCTGAAAACACCGTTTACTATATTTGCATCCGTTCCAACGATATATAAAATAAAACTCGACTCGCTCTTTGCACGATGACTTCATTCCTATATCGCCGAGTCACCGACCGTTTGTTTTTTTTTTTTTCTTTCTTTCTTTCGACATCGTGGAGTATTGCCTTACGCTTTACGCGGGTGATTAACTGGCGTGGGCGGGACAAGTGAATCTATATTAAAGTAAATAAGTATCACTTTGTTTTAAATTCCATTAATTATGCGGTTTAACAGTTAGAGGCGTCCCGAGTCGTGGACTCTCCGTTTAGACTTTGTTATTTATGGCGAGTCGAGTTCATCTTGTCTCTACTATTGTCTGGGGTAGTCAGAAGCCTAGACATTTATAGAGGTTTCAACACACTTGTCATCAGAGCTTATGGGGAATAATATGGTAGATGGTGAGATGGTGTCCATTCGGATGTAGATATCGTGGTCTCGATTCCTTTTCTATTAAATCTTATGACAGTTCGAAGATCACAGCTGAAAGCCCAAATGCTAGAAACGCTTACATGGAAGACTTGTCTATTCACACATGGTAGGTTAAATATATCTTGTATTTACGCGAACTTGTATTTCTTACGGTTTTTATCGCGTATATTATTAGTTTTTTTTTATATTCCCGAAGTATACCCGTGGGTTGCCTGTGACCCGCGGTCACCCATAACCACGGTAACGAAATTAACTCATTCGTTTGTTTTGATTACAAAGCATGACAGATCTACAATCATCATTCATCATCTTTTCAGACTATTACAAGTCTACAGCTGAACAAAGACTCCCCCAAAGATTGCCACAAAGCTCGGTTCTGTGCCACCTGCGTCCATCGACTTCCCGCAACACTGCGCAGGTCGTCACTTCATCTTGTGGACGGTCGTCTCATAGTGCGTTTGCCTATACGCGGTTGCCACTGGAGTACCTTTATTCCCCAACGGTTGTCAGTTCTGCGAGCTATGTGGTCGGCACATTGCCGCTGCAACTTGCTGATCCTAATAGCTACGTTGATTACCCTAGTTCTGCTGCGGATATCATCGTTGCAGACTCTATCGCGCAGAGAAACACCGAGCATAGACCTTTCTATAGGGCATTGAGCAGCTTTGAGCTTCCTCAGTGAAGGCGAAGTACGGCCTGCAGTGAAGGACCAAGTCTCAGTTCTGTTAGTCAGACTGACAAAAGGCACTGGTTGTATACTTTGCTCTTGAGGTTTTGCGGTATACTCGACGAAAAGATATGACGTACTTCCCCAAATGCAGCCCAGCCGTGTTGGATTCGTCGATTGACCTCTGGATCGAATTCGGACTTACCTAATGGATCTAAAATGATTCAACTTAATGCGTGTGTACTTATTCTCGGTACCGAATGACATCACCTTTGTGAATGACATAATGAATATCTAATTTCTTTTAAAATTTTTTCAAAACCGGATAGATATTTTTATACCTCGCTTGTGAACCTCGCCGGCTTTGTACGTTCTGTACTATATAAAATAAATGTGAATATGTTATAATGGTAATGGTAGAGTCGGGAGAGGAAGACCTAGGCGAACATTTCGCGATCAAATCGGAGACGGTTTGGTAAAAGGCCAGGTCAAGATGGAATACGTCACAGACTGTAATTAGTCCGCCACTCTTTAACTTTGAACCCCGAACACAACGCTCTCTCTGCTGATTGGCGACAGAAACGGGCAAAAGGTAGCACCTCACCTGGTGGAACACGAGCAGACATGGAGCCTACCCAGTGGAGTCAATTGGCGGCTCTTGCGGCTGCTCGAATGGGCCGGCTCGACCGGGTTAGTACTCATCCTCTTCCCCAACCCTTCTTCCCATTCACCAAATATCCTTTAAGGCCGACAACGCAGCTGCAGTTTCTCTTGTATTGCAGATGTACGTGGGCGACGGTAATCACTTACCATCAGGTGAGCCGGTTGCTCGTTAAACAATAGCCATCCAATAAAAAAAAAAGGAAAAAGGTATCTCGATTCTTCAATCAATAACTGCGTCCAACTAACAGCTCATAGATTTCCACATTCAGGGCTTTGTAATGTTGCAAAATGAATGATGCAATTGGAATACGCTTACGTCTAAACGGGCTCGTTACAAAACCTGATCCCGTTATGCGCACAAGCTTAGTGTCAATTAATTAATAATAATAATAATAAATTTATTGGACATAAACAAGTGACAGATCATGTTCAATGAGACCATAGCCCCCCGGACTAGTAAAAGCTGTGTTTCAGGAGCCAGCGCCTTCCCCCATATGATTAAGTTATATATTTATGTCTTCTCTAAATAAACACTGACATAAAGTTAGTTCTAAAAATAAAAGGTTCTCGAGTGGCAGCCACGTACAGGCAAACGCAGTGTAGGACGCCCCCCCACAAGATGGAGTGAGGACCTGCTCAGTGTTGCGGGAAGTCGATGGATGCAGGTGGCTCAGGACCGAGCTTCGTGGCAATCTATGGGGGACGCCTATGTTCAGCAGTGGACTTCTGATAGGCTGAAATGATGATGATGATGATAAAGTTAGTTCACTAATAAGAAAAAAAAAGTAACCTTAATGTATTAACATTAGCGTATTGACGTTAGCATATTTCTTTGTATGTGTGTGTACGCTTGTTTTACCAATTTAAATTTGTCAACAAATATCGGTACCCTCATTATCAAATTTGATTGAGCAATTATCCCGTGGGCCCCACTTCACCGTTTGAGAATCATTTATTAGTCTAGAAGAATGCTAGCTTAGATGTTAACCGCACCCGACTGCTGAGGGCACGAGTCCTGGATTCGAATTACAACGTAAACCGTATCGCGTATCATCCCATTAACATTACATCGGATATGGGATGGCGAAGACGATGGGTTGCGTGCATCTGTGTTTGTGCGTAGGCTTACAACATCTCCATTCATGGTCTTGGTCAGAGGAATTGTTGGTGTACGTAAATATACGGCTGCGTTCGAAGCGTCTTAGGAATTACCGACGGCTCCATTCTATTTCTATTTATTGAAAAAACCTTACCTTCCACTGTAGCAATTTCTCCTGTGTCGCGGAGACAGTTTACGTACACGAATTGCAGACGGACAGACACCCAGACCGGGAGCTGTTATTTGTAGTCGCCATGCCATGCCCATTTTGTGCAAAATAATCATCGCAGTTCTGTTTTCTTTAAAATCTTATTCCTAATTGTACCAATAATCATGGTGACAAATCGCTCGAAGTTTCTTGCATAATACACGACGCATTCCAAAGATATATTTTTTTTAATTATTACATTATTTATAGTCAGATTAGTTTGTTGGTTAGTCACGAACAGGGGTTCGTAACTAACCAAAAGAGGGCTCTGACTGTAGCATAAAAATGGACTTTAGGACAAATACCTGAAAATTTCGTCGCTTTTGGCAAATGCCGGAATGACGTCAAATATTCTCCAAATCAAATATTCAGAGTGGTGACGTGTAGCAGCCTCTGAGATGCTGCACTAGTACCTCTATTGCCAATTCATAAGCCAGGAATTTTTGTTTTTTTTATTTATATCACACAGTTATGCAGTCTTGTCAACTAGGATTTCCTTTGTCTCCGTAACTGGTAAGACAGACATACCTGGTTACAATTGTATATGTTTGCCTCTAGCGCGATTTGAACCCGCAGCCCGCAGCGTCGAAGGCAGGGTCACTACCAACTACGCCATCCGGCCGCCGAGCATTAGCAGTGACTAAACGCTAGAACTAATTCTTATCTACGAACTTGACAGAGACAACTTCCGTGGACTGTAAACAGTCCTGGTTCTCATCCGGCAATGATAATTGCTACAGGGAAACGTAAAAATATTCCATTGCTAACAGTCCTTTTTTACCTACAAACCCAAGTTACAAACACGGTGTAAAAAAAAAAAAAAGAACACGAAAAGGAAGTTTAACGAGCTCAGATCCAGAACCTAACGAGTCCCTGATATTAAATTTAAATGGCAATAATTCTCGTAGGAGCCCCAAAAAAGTAGCTCGATGAAATTAAACCGGGGGAAAAAAAGGTAGAAAAAATCGTTTTCGTCGAAATGCGACGCCGAAAATAAATATGATTGAATTAATGTGACGCAATGGCCTCTGTTGACATCTCGCGGTTTCGTCGTGTTCGTTAAGAGTCCTTCTTTTTTTTTTATGGAAAAGACGCCAAACGAGCAAGCGGTTTACCTGATGGTAAGTGATTATCGTTTGCCCACATACATTTGCAACACCATAGATGCTGCAGGTGCGTTGCCGGTCTTTAAGGATATTTGGGAGATGGGAGGGAGGTGGAGGGAAATAGGGAGGGGATGTGGGCCTCCGGTTACCTAACTCACCGAAAGAAACGCAGAAGCACAAGATGGCTCTACTTCACGTCGGTATTCAGCGAGGCCGTGTGGGCGAACCCCTGATACGGCCGAATGGGCCGGCTCGTCCGGATCACGGTCTCGCTGAATACCGGCGTGGAGTAGAGGCATCTTGCGCTTCTACGTTTCGTTCGGAGAGAGGTAACCGGAGACCCACTCCCCCTCCTGCATCTCGCTCCTTGTTCTCCTACCCATCTCCCAAATATTCCTTAAAGGCCGGAAACGGACGTCACCTCTGGTGCTGCAGGTGTACCTGGGCAACGACAGAGAGTGGTGGGCGAAACTCTGATACTTCAAAGTCCAATTCCCCAAATACCAGTGATTTACTGTGCAATCCTTTGTATTTGAAAATATTGTTATATCATAGCTGCGACCATGTCCTGCAATGCAGTCTAAAAGAATTATAACCTATACATATAACATTACATTTACGTATCGTACACACGGACCATGTCCTTGTGAATGTCGTTCAATTATTAACTTACTGCAATATAACTCTCGGTTCGACCATACCACGCCGCTGCTTACAACAATCCGGAATATAAAATGAAATTGCTAAATATAAATTGAGTCGACGACGTAAAACGTGGAATAAATAAAACGTACTCATTCGAAACTGCTTCGCAGACTTTGAGAATTTTAAAGGATTTCAAAAGACTTGTACCCAATCAACTCTTTGTCGCGAAAAATAGTGATTTAACACATTATTAAAGCAAAGTAAAGGGCAAAGACCTCCTCTCGTATTTGGAAGGGTTATGGAGCAGCAAAGACTGACAGACTTCACGTGTCTTCAAAATATATTGCTCCGGGAGATAAAAATTGACAGGTTGCGAGATTAGTCGCGGGGTTCAAACTGACAGACTGGCCGACGGTCTCCGTGATGTCCGAACCAACAATTGCGTTCAGGACCTCTGTCTCAAGTAAGGCACGCTATCCACTAATACGCAGTCTGTATTGTATAACCTTCATGACCAAACCAAAAAAAAAAAAAACTTTAAATTATTAAAACAAACACGCTGTCTAAAATTAAATGAAACTTTAACGTAACCGCAAAAACATTTTGACACTTCGTTTAATATTTGTGTATCAGTAATTTTTTATTACTTCTATATTAGTGAAACGAATGTTAGCTGCATTTTATAATCTTAATTATATGATTATTATTTAGTTATCAAAACACAACAAATGCAAACACAAACTTACTTGCGCTGGTTGATTTTGTACATTGGTGTCTTAACTGACGAGTATAAACTAAAAACAATATAAGAATTTTTCTATATTTGGTATATAGAAAATTTATATATGTATATTTCAAAAACAATTTTCTATATTTGGTATATAGAAAATTTATATATGTATATTTCAAAAACAATTTTTCTTTTTTTATTACATAGGAGACAAACGTGCAATCCTGCAACGCCAGAAGTGCAGCAGCAGCGTTGTCGGCCTTTAAACATATTTAGGGTTTGTGGAGTAGACGAAACGCGGAAATACAAGATGCCTCTATCTCACTCTCGTATTCTGCGAGGCTATGGTACAACCACATTCCAGCAGCAGCAAATGCCACCGCTTGCCACTACCGCGCATACACTTAACTATGATCATCTTTTATTATTATATATCACACTATAAATGAGCCGTGGTAGCCTAGTGGTCAGGACGCTCACTTTAGTTTGATATAGCGCGAGTGACCTGGGTTCGAACCCCGGTGCCGGCACCACAAAAATTGTTAATAGCAATTTTAAGGGCTGTGTTTACCACGTGCTCAGCGGCGAAGGAAAACATCGTGAGGAAACCTGCATGTCTGAGACAATAATTTCGCACTGGAGCAGCGAGGCGGGCCCTTTCCGGCTCCTAAACCCTCTCTGATATTCGTATTTGAGAAGGAGGCCTTTACCCACTAGTGGGCACTTACAGGCTGCTACTTTTTTTTACTTTACACTATAAATGTCAATACTGTCTACCATCTAAAGTAATGGTAAAATCCTTATATCCTATAGTTATGAAAGTGTATAAAATCAACCTTTAGTTACATTTGTTACCTAATTAATAGAGATAGAGAGATTTAGATTAATTTATATATAACAACAAAAATTTTACCGTCTCTATCTCCTAATCCCAAAGCACAAGGTGCTAACAAATAAGACTTTGTCGGTGGAATGTTGGCGGAAAATTCTTTAAAATTTGCTGAATCCGAATCTCTGAATTGGCGAGACACGACAATTGTGATATTGTTTCCACGGATTGGAAACAATATCACAATTGCCAGAGCACCGACACAGCGCTCACCGACCGCCTTAGACAGCGTGGGGTGAGTAGGCGTAAATCTTTCAAGAATAGAAAATTTTCAAGTCTTATGCTGGCGTTTTCTTGGAAGGAGCCTTGTCAGCATTGGAATTAAATAGGCTGATAAAGAATAAGAAGAATTTAATATTTTAAAGTCTGACAGACCGGTAAGTTCGCAATCTTCACCGGTCTGTAGAGCAGAACTGTAAGTAGTAGTGGGCCTCCGGTTACCTAACTCACCGAATGAAACGCAGAAGCACAAGATGCCTCTACTTCACGGCGATATTCTGCGAGGTCGTGGTATTAATCCGGTCGAGCCGGCCCATTCGAGCAGGAGCTAAAGCCGCCGCTTGGCTCTACCACGTTAAAAGGGGGGGTTATACCGCCATCACTCGATATTGTTGCATTGCCACTCTTTATAAAATTACCTGAAAATAAGAAACAGATGTAAGAGCATCTTTATAAACCTTCGTATAAAGTTATGATGTTCAGTTAGATAATTTTTCCTTTATACTCATGACATCGCCGACTATGTTATTAATAGTGACTTCTCATCCCCCTAAAGATCTTAAGAGGTCCTATAATTTCTAAGGCTCTAATATATCCACTTTAATCTTGATATTGGTAACTCTAGTCCGCTTCCGTTTTGGGAACGTGCTCCATACTTATTAGACGTTATTATGCTATCTGTAGCTCAGACAATAATAGCTTGGTGAATGTCCAGGTCTGACTACCGCAGCAACACGACAGGAAGAATGAACTGATTCCAATATATTCGTAAATTTGTACAAAATATACTTATCACTAATCAATCATGCTAGTTCAGACAAAACTGCACTGACTAAAATTTCACATATGTGTTTGACGATAGACGACATATTTTCAAATAACAATTATTAATACTTTTTCATAAAACTGTCAATTTAATAAAAAAATATTTACATAACAAAAATCTGCTAAAAATAGAAAAGCGCTTATTTAAGAAATGAACAATTCTTAATCATTACCCTTTTTACAGGTAAACCCCGAGAACGGGGTGCCTCATCTGAACACCAATCGCCATCTATTCGAAAAGAACCTTTCACCCATCTATCCGAGCAAGAGTTAATTGAAGAAGCTAACAGAGTACTCGCTCAAGCTAAAAGCGTCACTTGCACTGCCGACCATCCTCCAGAAAAGTTCTTCTCTTTACCTCATAGAAAAAAAAATAAGGAGGAGAGATCAAGCAGACGGAACAGCGACGACGCTGGGTCACCAGAAGGCACAATCAAATCACCTCTTGGAAGATCCACCAGTGATGTAACCACAAGAAAAAGAAAAGAACGTACGTCTCTATCAACTCTATTCAGAAAAGCACAAAGGAATAAGAGTCCTGATGTACCAATAGTAATAGCAACGAAACCCGTCATTGTAGTGAAAAGAAGTAAAAGTGACGTTTCCGATTTGAAATCCAATACAACTTTAAACACACAAAACAAACCTATTCGCAAAAGGTCTGGCAGCGAAACCGAAGAATTCCTCAAGTCTTTAAGGAATAAGAAGTCACAGCTGTCGCCTATTATTGAAAGTTCGCCAAGGGAGGATTATTTCAAAAAGACACCGCCCCTAGAGGTATTTCAAAAAGAAAGATTAAAACAAAAGAACAGCAACAAATCTGAAGATCCGAAAACTAAAAAAGTTAACCCAGTTGAAAAGCCACCAAGATATAAAATCACTGATAGTAAAGACGCTAAACCACCACCCAGAAGTAAGAGAGGAAAATCTAGCGAGAAAGAAAAAGAGCCCTCACCGCCAATAGCAGATACGCCGAAACGCAAAACAGATATTAAAAAAACTAACTTAGTAGACGAAATTGATTCAACAAAAGAACAAGAAACAAATCAGAAAGTATTAAAAGAGAAAATTAAAGATAGCATCAGAAAGATTGAAGAAAATATCTATGGTGATAAGGAAATGAAACATAGTAGCCAGCAACCACCAGAAAAACCACCACTCACAAGAGGACAAACAGTTGACCAACTTGTTAAAATTTTGAAAGAAGATCAAGATTCGACGCACCCTAAAACACATTTGATTGTTCCGCCGAACGGAAGTAACGTGAATCAACCGTTCTCCTATACCAAACCCAGTACCAGTCCTGACCCTAACCTGTTTGTAAGAAATACGAGTCCGGATAGAGCATCAACTCCTGTTAACAAAATGGAGAAAGGCATAGTGTATGCGCAAGTGGTTAGAAACCCTAGAGATAACGTCCGAATTATTGGTAAAACGAAAACGTTTTCGCCGCCGAGAGATAAAAACTATTCCGATGAAGACGAAGGTCTCGGGTATGAAGAAAGATACAAGTATTCGAGCGATCGTAATAAAGATTATAAATACAAGAACAAAGAAAATGAGAATTTTAATAGCTTTGAGGGTCATAATATTACAGAGTCGCCCATTCGGCCTAGGTTCAGGGAATACAAACTAATGAGTTTTGAAGAATTTGAACCCACTTATGCCAACGAATACTCAAGTAAAGAAGATTCGCGGAACAATTTGGATAGTTTCAGAGGCAGAGGAGATGGTATGGATAACAAAAGGAAGCCAACAGAACCTGAACATACGAAAATTGATTTGGACTTTAATGAATTAAGTCATCGGCGTCAGCTTTTAGAGTCTCGTTTAAAGGCTCGACGATTAGAACGTGGGAAAATAAATATAGAAGAGCCTATAACAAAATACATCGTTGAAAATGATCCCATCTATGAAGCAGAAAAGCGTATGAAGGCAACTGAAAAATACGTAAACGAGACCGCTAGGTATTATCGCCATACTTTAGAAAGAGATGGCTATGTTGAAAGCAACGTCACTGAGGATTTAAATAAGTATGATTCAGATAATCAGAACGTTAAATACAATACGGAGAGTAGAACTTTCCAAAAAATTCATAAAGATGTTGACAGACGTGTATATAATTTAAGTCCAGAACCAAGGAAAGTGTTCCCTCCAGAGCCCGAATACGAACCACCCAGCTTAGAATCAGATCCTCGGAAACCCATTCTATCCCCAGACGAGTACACAGAGAAGAAGTATAAAGTGAAAAAACACTTCACTTCTAGTCACGACCTTCTCCAGACTGGTCAGAAGTACAAAGGCAAAGACGAATGGTTCGGTAAGAGAAAGGGACATTATGCGTCTAATCCGGAAATCGCTCAAGAGCGTGAAGATGATTACGCTAACCTCCGCTACAATGGAAAGCATGCCGAGTCTTACCATAACTCTTTGCGGCGCGTAAAAAGCAAAGACAGGCATCATAAAGATGACTATGGTATACGTCGCCACGATTCTGGCGATAGTCGTCATTACTACCGGGAAGAACAATCGCCGCGCAGATTCGATGTTGATACTAGACTGGTGGATTCTGGAATCGAAAACGATTTTCGAAAAGATTCTAGCGGAGAAATAAACAGAACTAGACCCAGGAGACACGGTAGCGAAGACGACGTACGCAACACTTCCCTGTTTTTGGCCAGCGAGAGGAGACATACCGAAGATAACTATCCAACTGAGCAGATTTATGCGAATGGTGAATATCTGGCGACATTCAAAGAATTTAAACGGGACGACAGAAAGGAATATCTATCGAGGGAGAGGAGTACAGATGACGGTTCCCGCTTTGAACAAAAACATAGCAGATACGATAAAAGCCCAAGTAGGCGCGACGATAAAATTAGTGCGAAACCTCCGAAAGCTACAAAGAAGCTTTCTGGACTTGAGAAAGTAAGTATTCGGTGTCTCAACTTACGCTAAGCTTCCAGAGGCACTTCGCTTGAGGAATGTTAAGAATGCGAAAAAAAACTAACCAGTTATTTGTTTCCAGGTGAAACAACTGTTCTCTCGCGACTCTTCAAAGAAGAGCAAGAAAGAGAAAGAGGTAGTCCAGCCAAAGACTCGCACGCGGGTACTCAAGAGCCCTGAACATCTTGCCATTGACGATTCTGAGTACAGAAGGTACATTACTTAAAATTCTGTCGAGATATTTACTTACTTGTAGGATTAAGTCCACATACATATTAAACCGACCTCCAAATACTAGATCGGCAGTCATCAAATGCGCAGGATATATTATAGTGCCGTAAGTGAAACACAACGGCACTCACTCATCTAAGTAGACGGTCAAGTGTTCGATCTAACGCTGATGCGATAAGACCGGAGGTAGAGTCAGGCGCAGTGTCATTGACGCGAAACTTAATATAACCAGACTCGAAAACCAACAATTTGCTGTCTGCACAAGTATTGGTTTAGGTTGGGATTTAAACCCACAACCCAAGGCCAAGCGATCAGGTCCTCTGACCGCTAATCCACGCGGAATATTTCATAATTCATTTATTTTCCATCAATGTATTATTAAATTCTAGTATCCCTACAATGAATTAATAAAGCCATTAATTAAATTAAACTTTCTTCTTAATTAAAATAAATTAATAATAATAAGGGTTTTATGATAAACTTACATAAATATTTGTATTTTAAATATCCATAGCATTCATTTATATACTTCATTAATGACTAAATTAAATCAATAGATTAATATGATTATACCTACAGGTATACCGACCCTGAACCGAGTGATATTGAAGTCAAAAAGAGAGATCACGATCCTAAAGAAGAAGAGAGGAAACACAAGCATTCAAGAGAAGATTTGGATAGGTACAGAGGCTCCAATCCTCGTGAGATCAATGAGAGAAAGTATAGAGACTCGGAATTCGATGGAAGGTAAAATTAACCAAGTACTTATTGGGTACCCTAGTGGTCACTCGCGCTCTATGAAACTAAAGGGAGCGCCCCTTTAGTTTCATAGAGCGCGAGTGACCTGAATTTGATCCCCGGTGCCGGTGCCACTAAAATTGTTAATGGCAATTTTAAGAGCTGTATTTACCACGTGAAGGAAAACATCGTGAGGAAACCTGAATGTCTGAGAAGTAATAAAAATCGAGGATATGTAAAGCCCGCCAACCCGCACTGGAGCAGCGAGACGGGCCTTTCCCGGCTCCAAAACTGTCTCAGATATTTGAGAAGGAGGCCGATGCCCAGCATTAGACTCCTACAGGTTGCTACTTCACTTTTTTTTTCACTTTTTTATTATTATTTTGGATTTGGAGCAGTTAATAAAACGCGTTGAACAGTACAACCACCATTTATCGACGGTCTGATAAATCAGTAGTGCTTGCATAAAGCATTATTAACATCTACCAAGACAACATACGTTACAGTGGAGCTAAGACCTAAGCAAGGGTTGCAATGGGCGGACTTAATACCTGCTGGCTAGCAGTCAAACCAGTGTGTTCTATGAAAGTTTGTAATGTAACATACAGACCTCTTATATCCGATAAATAATTGCGTTGGGATTAACACCGTAGCAAAAATTTGAAAAAAAACTCAACATTATTTTAATTCCAGATATGATAGGACTTTGAAGGGAGAAAGGAGATATAAGAGCCACGAGGAAGACAAGAGACGGTACAACTCCTCGGACAGGGAAAGTGACCACCAATCTAGACCTTCTGAAATCGCGAGCGACAGAAGAAGAACAAGGTCCCGAACCGCCGGCCCCCTTGACTCGCCCGCTTTGGTCAGTGAATTACCCTTTAGTTTAAAACTTACAGGTGATACTGGAAAATAACGCCGATAGAGCTTCGCACTACTACTAATGAAGAGGCACCTGCATTGGATACATAGTTCGTACCCTGAAATAAAGGAAATCGTTCCCCCACATTAAGAACTCAATGCCTTACAGGGTATACAAATATTTGTCCCGGAAGAGATTCGAACTAGCAAATCTAAAGTACCTAGTATTACACATATCACACAATTAACCATCTGTGCTAAAACAGATAGAAAGAGTTTAGAACCTTTTCTCGTGTATTATTCAAATGCGTTAGTACATTCACAAATAAATCTAATATCTAAAGTACTTATTTAACAGTTACTGTTTTACTCCGTTACAATCACATCGCGTTAACCTATCGAAGAATCCGAAGCAAAGGTCGATGGTTCAAAATCGAACGCAATTTTGTTTTGTGTACCTGAAATTATTGTCTATCGTAACAATAAAACTTAAATCGCTCATACTTTTAACCAAACATCTCCGACTGATATGTAATCTTGGAGCTCGCAATTTAAATTTCTATTAGAATTTATAGTGACCGAAGGCATTGTGATTGTTTAAATTAAGTCAATATAAGACTAACTATAGAGATTATTGGAGGTCCCGGGGGTCCCAGCTAAAAGAATTACCGCGAGTGGCAGCCGACGGTGACAAGAAGGCTGATTGCCAGCGTTGAAATGCTGCCAGCGCTCTTGGTACCATGACACGTGATGGGCCTTTAGGATAATAGATTGTAATTATTTTTTAAAGTATAGGGGGCTCGTTCGCCTAACGACCTGCACCCCATCACCCGATGGTAAGTGACTACCGTCACCCACGTATATGTCCAACACCAGAGGAGCTATGAGTGCATTGCCGGCCGCACGGACGCTTTGAGTGGGACTCCGGTAACCTCACTCACCGAACGAAACGCATAAGCACAAGTCACGTCGGCATTCTGCGAGGCCGTGGTGCTACTCCGGTCGAGCTGGCTCTATCCGCCGCTTGGCTCTGTCAAGTTAACAAATATGTCAATATCAATCTAATACCATATCTCAACATTTAAGTATGCTAACCACTAAGCCACTCGGTCATGCCTCGTTAAATAGACTATATTATGTGATCTAAAGTTAGACCAATAAATTGCTTAGGAATGTCCTACAAACTGCTGTGGGTTGTGACTGATATGCCAATAACGCTCGGTCTGGTTGCGAAGTGAAAGGAGGCAGCGGTCTAACTGAAATAGTTTCCTTTTCCGTTGATGTCCTCCTGGCTGATCTCGACCAGGAGATATGGTTGTGCTCACACGTTTCTACCTTCACCAATCCCATGTAATTCTTATGGGATAATATCGGAGAAAGGATTAGAAGAACACCTGAACACACACATAAATACATAAATAAATAAAAATGTAATTATTGCAAGTGTTTAAGAATGGGTTTGTGTTTGGTCTAATCTTGGTTCTCCATTGTCCGTTGTTTGACTCGTCCTCTATATAACTAATAACGGAACTGTAAGATCTAAGAACGGTCCATTCTTCTCAGATACGTAGTTTCTTCATCGCCTTTGTCATCGCCCTGTTGCAGTCCACGAATAATGGATATATAAACCTCTCCTTTCTTTCTAAACTGACCACGTATCCGAACGCAATCATAGACGAGGCCAATAAAAAGCCTGTTACTGGCTTCATCGCTGACCTGATGCCGGGCACGCGAGGCCTCGTGCCCGACCGCCAATGGAAAGTGAATTCATAACTAAATCGCTTCGCTCCCATAACTTGCGTCTACTTAACAAAAGTGAAAGTCAAAACGCGGACGTACCGCTCCTGTTCAATACACTTTATATTTATTCACAACATCGACATAACTACAATTTGCGACAATAAAACGCTGTGCTCCAGCACCGGGCAGCTTCCGCGTTGTTAACGAAATGTCAGTGTCAAAACATTCGTTTGTTTTCAACGCTTTCGCAACAACAACGAGATAATATTTGTAACGTTCATCATCATTTCAATCTGTCATAAATCCACTATTGAACAAAGGTTCCCCTCAAATATCGAGTACCGAAAAGCATGCTCCTGGTCCACCTGCATCCATCGACGTTCCTCAAAATACTCCGGTCGTCAAGCCATCTTGTGGGGGTCGTACTACACTGCCTAGATAACGCTTACGGCGTCAACCGTGAGGTTTCATAGGTAGAAGTTCGATAGAAGTCCGATTGAGCCTGATCCACCAATGCTTATTCTTATTTATCTATTCTGTAACCGCCTTCGATGTTTTATCACACCCAAAGGTTGACAGACAGTGAATGCTTTTAGGATTATGTCCGCCTTTTGATCTTATATTGTACTCTTATATGGTTCAATAAAGAATAAATAAATATCCTTTTTTTCGGCTACAGCTGCTGCAACTGTCCCTTACAAATGAATGCTGACACGAGAGGATTTCATCACCGTCGATGTAAAACATGGCCGCTTGATATTTGTCCGTCAGTTCATCGTGGTTACTGTCGAATTTAGATTTCTTAGCTCTTCAGGTACTTGTATAGATTTTTCCATCAAACAACTTCCAACTCACAACATTTCGAAGGCCTAATAACGATTTTTTTCGTCATGACTGATTTTTGAAATTTTACCGACACCTGGTATCATGATCTTGTTATTGCGCCATTATTTTAATCGCTGACGCTTACTTAAGACGTGTAGTTTTAGTTTCAACGTCAATTCATTTGTAATTATAAGTACTATAGTCATGATAAGCGAGTGGTTAGGAGATCGGTCTACGAACAGGAGTTCAGAGTTGTATTGTGGGCTTGAACACTAACAGGACGACAGATCTGTAAGGACCCGCGTAAAAGAACACAGCTGACTTGAAACACCGACGCTCTAGGATGTTTGCAATCTGTAATCATATCCTTGATCCCCCCAACCATTATAATAAAATAGATGATGAATGATAGACCACAAATCCTCGCGAAAGAACACCGATTCCTATCAAGGATGCCAAAAAACATCCTAATTTCAATAGAAAAGATGGCCGGGTACTACCACCGGCTTGGGATCCAGTAATGAACAAAATTAAATCTAAACCCAAGCACACCCCTGCCCGACCTCAAGATACTGTGAACACATTCTGCATAGATCGAACCAAAATTGATAAATAAAAGCTGAAGGTAGCCCGGGTTAACTATGACATCTGGACGTCTAACACCTCAGTGCCCACGTGACCGCGGCCGTTGTACAGCAAGCGGAACGTCGGGAATATAAAAACTGAGGAACACGATAATATCCGTAAATATTAATTTCATTTGTAATGTGTAGTTTTCGCGTAAATTCCAGAAACCAATAGAACGACAGAACCATCATATGTCGCGTCGGTCCAAATAAGGTCCGGTGAAAAGTGGCTAACATAATAATAGAGAGATCTAGATCTCTGATTACCCCAGTAGGAAAGGTAGGTATATCGTCGAAAGTGCTTTTTTTTTTTTTAGTAACCTCCTCCTCATTGAGTCTCAGATCATTACCGTATGACATCGGCGTAACAATCTACCACCCACATTCCTTAAAAATCACGTGGTAATCCGAGGAACTGTTCGGATTGATCCCAGCCGCTGAGTTTCACCATCGTACATCGCGACAGGATTCCAAGTTCCATCGATACCACCTAGATGGTTGGCATTCCGCCACAGTGAGTTTTACTCGAAGTTTTCTGCCACGCACTTCGACTTTTCGGAATCAGCTGTCGCCAGCGGTATTTCCGAACAGTTACGACTTAGGGACCTTCAAGAAAAGAGCCTATTCCTTCCTAAAGGCCGGCAGCGCGTCTGTTGCTCCTCTGGTGATGCGGATGTTCGAGGGCGTCGGTGTTCACTTACCGTCAGGTGAGCCGCATGTTCGTTTGCCCCCTTCTTCTTTAAAATAAAAGGATGTGAGCCCGCAGTTTGTTTGGCTACGATGAATCGTGCCAAATGAAAATCTGAAATCTATGTTGCTAATGTTATCCTTTATGAGTCCAGGCAGACGTGGTCTTTCGTCCTTTCATTTATATCCCGCTAAGGTTTAAAAAAAACCAAACATTGCACTATTATGGAACGCATCAACGATTCTTTTAAAACGGTCACTCGTTGACAAGATTGAGTTATTTCGTGCGCCATGCCAACATTACGAACGAGACGAGACATTGCCAAAAGCGCAATCGTTCAATCCCACGTATGAGTTTGCACGAGATTGTGAAAATGTCGAGACGCAGTTTTTACAATTGCTCGGTGGGCCGATAACGAAAGAGTAAACGTAATGCGTTTTAAATATTTGTATTCGCATGTTTCGCTTACATAAATCGGTTTGGCGTCAGTTATATCATTACATACTAACCGGGGCCCAGCTGTCCGTTCGTTCGTTGTTCTACAGTTCTCGGTAGGTGGCGCCATGAGATTAATTTCTTAATTCCTTAATAACGTCCACCGCGCCGTTGATCGGATCCAGGTTTTCTGATTTTCTTTTCCGGCACTCAAACAACATGTAGGGTGAATTTGATAATAACTTGACTACAGCGCCATCTGTCGGATCATAGTATAGAACTTTCGTCACGACAGTACAAATATATTGTAGGGATATGATCTCAATCGATCGAGTCTTTCAAAAGTTACACGATCACTTAATACACGTTACACACACATACGCCGGCAGGATTTTTATGTATAAACATACTCGTATACTACCATATTATCAGTATTCCTTTGCCCGGCGCCCGTCGTACTATATAGGTCAAGACAAGTCCCGTAAAGAGGACGTCTTCCATTGTAACTTTGTAACATTGGGAGGGGGCAAATTCTTACGCCTATACCACGCGACATACAACGCGACCCAATTTTCACCTCTCGCAGATGATGGCAACGTGTCGGGTGGCAAGCCTCGTCACCGGCTTCGCTCTCGGAGATTTCCAAGGTTTTTTTCCCATAATCGCCTTTGACGACACCCTCGGGAAGAGAGGGGTTGGCATTTTCTGGTCTTCAGTTATGACAGGCGAGGGACAACTTATGTACTCAAATAAAAATGTCTTTAACACTTAAACCTACCCTTGTAAATCAATGACACAGCATATCTGTGTCATTTATTTACAAAAAGAATGTGTTTTCTTTCATCAAAACGTTGCATTTGTGTTATGTATGGAACTCGTAAATACCAAATAAATGAAAACGTGGGAGGCTTTCCTTAACTTTTAATAACACGTATATTGTCACTTCACTTCAACTTGCTACCTATTACTGCTCAAAAGATAACATTCCCTTTAACGATAGACGGCCTAGGGTTAGTAATAGAACTTCGTACTGAACCCTTAAAATTAAGCAATCGATTTTTATTTTCCGGTTTATGCAAATTTAAAAATGATTAGAATTTTATTGAACCAAATCGATGATTTTCCTCATTCTACGTTTACAAACCGTTAGAATTTTTTTTTCTAACGAACTCGAAAGTGTTCGATGTGTTCTCAGGCATCGTTTTCGTAACAACGAAGAGTATATTTTTCACGCGGCTCACATACTCGAGGATCTTTGTCTAATGCTGTTGACCCCCGCTCGTTTTGACAATAAAAAAGTCTGAAGATTAACATTGAACGCGCCATAATTTATGAAACAGATAATAAAAGTGCCACCACTGTATCTTATTCGTTGCCAATGTCTTTCTTTTTTCTTTTTAGAATCATTATTATTATAACTTTTAAAACGATTTTTTTTTTTAAAAAGAGGTTTTAATGGGTATTTATGTGCCAGCTACTTCGATATTATTATGAAACATGGGCTGTGATTAATATGTAATTGTTTTAAATTCGCACCACACCAATATTTTTTATTCAACACTAGCTATTACCCGCGACTTCGTCCGCGTTGACTTTTGCATTCGCTAATAGGTCTTCTATAGTCCATTTTTTTATTAAATATTAAATAACAAGTTATAGAATAAATAATGCCACATTATCATTATGTAACTTCTTATTAATTTTATGTTTATTATTCAAACTCGTCCACGTATGTGTCGTAATTCCAAATATATCAGACCTATAATACCTATCAAGTATTTAGTACGTAAAAGTATAGTAAAGTGACTGTAAGTGCCACCCGCGGGGCAAAGGCCTCCTGCTCAAATACGAGTATCAGAGAGGATTTAGTAGCCTGGAAGGGCCCGCCACGCTGCTCCAGTGCGGGTTGGCGGGCTTCACATATCCTCGAAATAATATTTTTATTATTTCTCTGACATGGTTTCCTACGATGTTTTACTTCACCGCTGAGCACGTGATAAATATAGCACTAAAAATTGCTATTATCAATATTAGTGGTGCCGGCACTATGAAACTAAAAGGAGGGTCATGACTAGAGGTCTAATTCTGGCTACCACGGCTCAATCTATCAGAATATGCTTAACTTAAATATCATAAACAATTCCGAGGGTACTGGCTCTGCGCTCACCAACCCCTCCACTCGCCCATGTAAGGCATCCTAACTTCTGTTAACCTTTTCTGAATAGGCTTTTAGGAGTTCGTTTAAGACTGATAAAGAATATTTGAAAGTGAAACGGTACGAACTATCACATACGCCGAAGTTTTTATGTTCGTACGTGGTAGAGTCGGATGTGGTATGGCGGATTTTGCTGCTGCTGGAAAGAGCCGCCCCGACCGGGGCAGTACCACGGCCACGCAGAATACTGGAGTGAGTAAGAGGCGTCATGTGCTCTTGCGTTTTGTTCGGTCCTCTACTGTTGCACATGTACGTGGGCGTCGGGCGTGGTCACACATCTGGTGAACCGCTGGCTTGTTTACTTCCTTTTCTATAAAAAAATAAATCTTTTCTAGGCACCTAGATACATAACAAAGTAAGAAACGACGTAATAATCTGGCTTTCTTATGTCATTGAAACTTAATATATTAAAATAAACACTCTCACATTTCCGCTGAACAAAAAACACACCATAAACACCTAATAGGCTTTCAACAGGAAGTAAATCGTGTGGTTTGATAGTCAATAAGAGCTATTAATTAATTATTGTAAACAATTCCACTCCTTATGCATATGTAAAACTATTCGAACGTGGCCTTAGTTAAACATCGAGGAAGCGGTCGCATCAGAAACTCTGTTCTAGAGTTCTGTAGTTCAGCGTAGGACTTTGCCAATTATTCGTTTAAGGGGTTGCCCTCGAAATATTGAGAGGAGGCTGCCCTGCTGTGGGATATTTAGACGTTGCTAATTTTTAAAACTTTTGCTGCTGCTCAAATGGGCCGGCTCGACCGGGATAGTGCGACCTGGCAGAATACCGACATAACGTAGAGGCATCTTGTGCTTCTGCGATCGATGAGTGAGCTAACCAGAGGCTCACTCCCCATCCCCATCCCCGTCCTCGTCCTCCCACCCATCTCCCAAATATCCATAAAGGCCGGCAACGCCTCTGGTGTTGCAGATCTACATGGGTGACGGTGATCACGTACCATCAGGTGAACCGCTCGTTTGCCAAAAAAATACAAACTGGTCCATAAGCCGTATTGCCTTCAGAACGCCGTTTTTGAGCCATAGACGTGGAAAACCATGGCGAACGCAAACATTCGGAGTCTCGTCAAGTGCGGTACGTGACCACAATGTTTCGATCACGCGCACGTTACGGTGCGATGCGGCGTATCCAGCGCCAAGCGGTGGACGCGTGGGAGTCTCTCCATGTGCTTCTTCTTAGAGCTAGGGTAAACGTAAACAGTGAACTTCTTGATGTGAACTTAAATTGTTATTGTATAACAATTTATATTAACAATTAATTTTACACATTTTCTTGGGTAATATTTTAACTTTTTAACTCCCCATTCCATACACATATCGAGTAACTTTGAAGCTGATCAAATGGCTGGTGAAAATAGTCATTGGGGACCGAGTTGGTTGACGAGAGTTTTCCGACATTTCCCTCAGTCCGCAACAACCACGGTAGCCTAGTGGTTAGGGGATCAGCCGAGTTCGATCCCCTGTGAGATCCACTAAGATGGCGTACGGGCTCACCGCCTGTCGCGTTGTCCCGAATGAGCACCGGTGAAAAGTGGGCTGGAAGGCCATAAAATGTCTACACTTCTGTGAAATGGGGTGACAGATACTCCAATGACGCCATACGACGACATTACACTACGTAGTTTTAATCCCACTAAATATGAATTCCCATTTTGTGATGTCGACTGTACCGCGTTAAGATTCTAGTAGCGTACAGCACGTAAGGACACAAACATCTGTACCGTACTGTGGTACGGGTACCGATGCGATGGCATTGTGTTTAGGATACCGTAAAACTAATCAAAAACATTGTTATATTAATGATCGAGTCGCTCACGCATGACTTGCGGGTGTTTCTTTTTTATATATATAATATTCTTAGAAGATAAATACGACCTCTGGTAGTTTGTAGGAATACAGGATACTTTTCATATAAGCAAGCTGAAGTGGCAATGGGCCGGCCACATAGCTCGCAGAACTGACAACCGTTGGGGAAAAAAGGTTCTCGAGTGGCAGCCACGTACAGGCAAACGCAGTGTAGGACGACCCCTCCACAAGATGGAGTGACGACCTGCGCAGTGTTGCGGGAAGTCGATGGATGCAGGTGGCTCAGGACCGAGCTTCGTGGCAATCTTTGGGGGAGGCCTATGTTCAGCAGTGGACTTTTGATAGGCTGAAATGATGATGATGATGAAGTATGTATGCATGTATGCATATATTCACACCTTGTTCCCAACGAGGTAGGCAGAGACAATCTTCTTCCACTTGCTACGGTCCTGACATACGACTTTCGCTTCTCCCACTTCCATCAATCTTCGCATGCATGACCTGGCCTTTTTTCAGAACGTCTCCGATTTGATCGTGATATGTTGGCCTGGGTCTTCCTCTCCCGACTCTACCATTTATATATGTTTTAACATAGATATGTTTTTAACATAGATATGTTTTTAACATAGATATGTTTTTAACATAGATATGTTTTTAACATAGATATGTTTTTAACATAGATATGTTTTTAACATAGATATGTTTTTAACATAGATATGTTTTTAACATAGATATGTTTTTAACATAGATATGTTTTTAACATAGATATGTTTTTAACATAGATATGTTTTTAACATAGATATGTTTTTAACATAGATATGTTTTTAACATAGATATGTTTTTAACATAGATATGTTTTTAACATAGATATGTTTTTAACATAGATATGTTTTTAACATAGATATGTTTTTAACATAGATATGTTTTTAACATAGATATGTTTTTAACATAGATATGTTTTTAACATAGATATGTTTTTAACATAGATATGTTTTTAACATAGATATGTTTTTAACATAGATATGTTTTTAACATAGATATGTTTTTAACATAGATATGTTTTTAACATAGATATGTTTTTAACATAGATATGTTTTTAACATAGATATGTTTTTAACATAGATATGTTTTTAACATAGATATGTTTTTAACATAGATATGTTTTTAACATAGATATGTTTTTAACATAGATATGTTTTTAACATAGATATGTTTTTAACATAGATATGTTTTTAACATAGATATGTTTTTAACATAGATATGTTTTTAACATAGATATGTTTTTAACATAGATATGTTTTTAACATAGATATGTTTTTAACATAGATATGTTTTTAACATAGATATGTTTTTAACATAGATATGTTTTTAACATAGATATGTTTTTAACATAGATATGTTTTTAACATAGATATGTTTTTAACATAGATATGTTTTTAACATAGATATGTTTTTAACATAGATATGTTTTTAACATAGATATGTTTTTAACATAGATATGTTTTTAACATAGATATGTTTTTAACATAGATATGTTTTTAACATAGATATGTTTTTAACATAGATATGTTTTTAACATAGATATGTTTTTAACATAGATATGTTTTTAACATAGATATGTTTTTAACATAGATATGTTTTTAACATAGATATGTTTTTAACATAGATATGTTTTTAACATAGATATGTTTTTAACATAGATATGTTTTTAACATAGATATGTTTTTAACATAGATATGTTTTTAACATAGATATGTTTTTAACATAGATATGTTTTTAACATAGATATGTTTTTAACATAGATATGTTTTTAACATAGATATGTTTTTAACATAGATATGTTTTTAACATAGATATGTTTTTAACATAGATATGTTTTTAACATAGATATGTTTTTAACATAGATATGTTTTTAACATAGATATGTTTTTAACATAGATATGTTTTTAACATAGATATGTTTTTAACATAGATATGTTTTTAACATAGATATGTTTTTAACATAGATATGTTTTTAACATAGATATGTTTTTAACATAGATATGTTTTTAACATAGATATGTTTTTAACATAGATATGTTTTTAACATAGATATGTTTTTAACATAGATATGTTTTTAACATAGATATGTTTTTAACATAGATATGTTTTTAACATAGATATGTTTTTAACATAGATATGTTTTTAACATAGATATGTTTTTAACATAGATATGTTTTTAACATAGATATGTTTTTAACATAGATATGTTTTTAACATAGATATGTTTTTAACATAGATATGTTTTTAACATAGATATGTTTTTAACATAGATATGTTTTTAACATAGATATGTTTTTAACATAGATATGTTTTTAACATAGATATGTTTTTAACATAGATATGTTTTTAACATAGATATGTTTTTAACATAGATATGTTTTTAACATAGATATGTTACTGTAAAAGTTCGAATATTGGTTAATCTTAGAATTTACTTAGTAAATGTAAGGATTTGTCAAAAAACGTGTGTTTTTAGTTATGTACGCATGTAAGAAGTTATACTTCTTTAGTGAGAAAAAAAAATAACTAAAAATTCTATCCTGTTCCAGGTTGTTTGTAAAAAAAAGACCTTAAATATTAATGATAACGATTTAATTAAATAATGTAAACAAATAAAAATATACATACCGACAGTCAACCTTAAATCTATAAACCAAGAGAAGTTTATAATATAAAAAAACACTTTTATCACGTGTACTCACTATAAATTATACACACCACATATATAATTTAAAATCACACAGAATTACACATGTATATTTATGTATGAAACTATTTTTGTATCTATGCTGTTATAAAACACGTGTTGTAGATTCATATATATTTGAATAACTACCTTGAATATAATTATCAGTTCTCACGAAAACTTGAGAGACAATTACCAACCAACGTCACAGTGTCGTTTTTAGGTGTCGGTGTGCGCGCGCATCGTAAAAATTCACTCTCATGATTTTTCCCTAACGCCCCAAAAGAAGTATAACTTCAAAAGGGACCATTTTTACGGTCTTTTAGCATTAGAATTTAGTACACGCCAGGCTTCAACAGTGACGGCTGGTAATTTTTTTTAAATTTGGTTGGGTTAGGTTAACACAATTGTTCGGACGTTGGTAAAACGTGGTAGAGCCAAGCGGCGGCTTTAGCTGCTGCTCGAATGGGCCGGTTCGACCGGGTAGGTACTACGGCCTCGCCGAATACCGGGGTGAAGTAACCGGGGGCTCACTCCCCCTCGCCATCTCCAGCTCCATCCTCCCATCTCCCAAATACCCTTAAAGGCGGCAACGCACCTTAAAACACTTAGGTTTTACTTAACATAGATATGTTTTTAACATAGATATGTTTTAACATAGATATGTTTTAACATAGATATGTTTTAACATAGATATGTTTTAACATAGATATGTTTTAACATAGATATGTTTTAACATAGATATGTTTTAACATAGATATGTTTTAACATAGATATGTTTTAACATAGATATGTTTTAACATAGATATGTTTTAACATAGATATGTTTTAACATAGATATGTTTTAACATAGATATGTTTTAACATAGATATGTTTTAACATAGATATGTTTTAACATAGATATGTTTTAACATAGATATGTTTTAACATAGATATGTTTTAACATAGATATGTTTTAACATAGATATGTTTTAACATAGATATGTTTTAACATAGATATGTTTTAACATAGATATGTTTTAACATAGATATGTTTTAACATAGATATGTTTTAACATAGATATGTTTTAACATAGATATGTTTTAACATAGATATGTTTTAACATAGATATGTTTTAACATAGATATGTTTTAACATAGATATGTTTTAACATAGATATGTTTTAACATAGATATGTTTTAACATAGATATGTTTTAACATAGATATGTTTTAACATAGATATGTTTTAACATAGATATGTTTTAACATAGATATGTTTTAACATAGATATGTTTTAACATAGATATGTTTTAACATAGATATGTTTTAACATAGATATGTTTTAACATAGATATGTTTTAACATAGATATGTTTTAACATAGATATGTTTTAACATAGATATGTTTTAACATAGATATGTTTTAACATAGATATGTTTTAACATAGATATGTTTTAACATAGATATGTTTTAACATAGATATGTTTTAACATAGATATGTTTTAACATAGATATGTTTTAACATAGATATGTTTTAACATAGATATGTTTTAACATAGATATGTTTTAACATAGATATGTTTTAACATAGATATGTTTTAACATAGATATGTTTTAACATAGATATGTTTTAACATAGATATGTTTTAACATAGATATGTTTTAACATAGATATGTTTTAACATAGATATGTTTTAACATAGATATGTTTTAACATAGATATGTTTTAACATAGATATGTTTTAACATAGATATGTTTTAACATAGATATGTTTTAACATAGATATGTTTTAACATAGATATGTTTTAACATAGATATGTTTTAACATAGATATGTTTTAACATAGATATGTTTTAACATAGATATGTTTTAACATAGATATGTTTTAACATAGATATGTTTTAACATAGATATGTTTTAACATAGATATGTTTTAACATAGATATGTTTTAACATAGATATGTTTTAACATAGATATGTTTTAACATAGATATGTTTTAACATAGATATGTTTTAACATAGATATGTTTTAACATAGATATGTTTTAACATAGATATGTTTTAACATAGATATGTTTTAACATAGATATGTTTTAACATAGATATGTTTTAACATAGATATGTTTTAACATAGATATGTTTTAACATAGATATGTTTTAACATAGATATGTTTTAACATAGATATGTTTTAACATAGATATGTTTTAACATAGATATGTTTTAACATAGATATGTTTTAACATAGATATGTTTTAACATAGATATGTTTTAACATAGATATGTTTTAACATAGATATGTTTTAACATAGATATGTTTTAACATAGATATGTTTTAACATAGATATGTTTTAACATAGATATGTTTTAACATAGATATGTTTTAACATAGATATGTTTTAACATAGATATGTTTTAACATAGATATGTTTTAACATAGATATGTTTTAACATAGATATGTTTTAACATAGATATGTTTTAACATAGATATGTTTTAACATAGATATGTTTTAACATAGATATGTTTTAACATAGATATGTTTTAACATAGATATGTTTTAACATAGATATGTTTTAACATAGATATGTTTTAACATAGATATGTTTTAACATAGATATGTTTTAACATAGATATGTTTTAACATAGATATGTTTTAACATAGATATGTTTTAACATAGATATGTTTTAACATAGATATGTTTTAACATAGATATGTTTTAACATAGATATGTTTTAACATAGATATGTTTTAACATAGATATGTTTTAACATAGATATGTTTTAACATAGATATGTTTTAACATAGATATGTTTTAACATAGATATGTTTTAACATAGATATGTTTTAACATAGATATGTTTTAACATAGATATGTTTTAACATAGATATGTTTTAACATAGATATGTTTTAACATAGATATGTTTTAACATAGATATGTTTTAACATAGATATGTTTTAACATAGATATGTTTTAACATAGATATGTTTTAACATAGATATGTTTTAACATAGATATGTTTTAACATAGATATGTTTTAACATAGATATGTTTTAACATAGATATGTTTTAACATAGATATGTTTTAACATAGATATGTTTTAACATAGATATGTTTTAACATAGATATGTTTTAACATAGATATGTTTTAACATAGATATGTTTTAACATAGATATGTTTTAACATAGATATGTTTTAACATAGATATGTTTTAACATAGATATGTTTTAACATAGATATGTTTTAACATAGATATGTTTTAACATAGATATGTTTTAACATAGATATGTTTTAACATAGATATGTTTTAACATAGATATGTTTTAACATAGATATGTTTTAACATAGATATGTTTTAACATAGATATGTTTTAACATAGATATGTTTTAACATAGATATGTTTTAACATAGATATGTTTTAACATAGATATGTTTTAACATAGATATGTTTTAACATAGATATGTTTTAACATAGATATGTTTTAACATAGATATGTTTTAACATAGATATGTTTTAACATAGATATGTTTTAACATAGATATGTTTTAACATAGATATGTTTTAACATAGATATGTTTTAACATAGATATGTTTTAACATAGATATGTTTTAACATAGATATGTTTTAACATAGATATGTTTTAACATAGATATGTTTTTAACATAGATATGTTACTGTAAAAGTTGAAGGGAATACCTGTAGTAGTTTGTGAAGGATACAGAAAATCATTCACAAATATTTTTCAAACACAAACAAGGGTTGTGCTACACTAATTATTAAGACTAATAATATCTCACGACTCGACACGGACAATTTGCGAGTGCCCCAGCATGGCGTAAAGCCAGTTCAGAATAACTCCGAACAGTTTTCTTAGCGCCCATGTTTTAAATACTGTTACACGTCCATGTCTCATACTTATAAAGAAACAAGCATCGTATGTAACATTTCAAGGCACGTTGACACTTTCTAATGATCACTTTTACATAAAGATCAATTAAAGGATGTTGTCGTTCATTGGCTTGAAGTTGCTCGATCAATTTAGTTCGACGCCTCGGTGGCGTACTGGCCAAGCGTTTACCTGCGGCGCTGTGGGTTCGATTCCCGCACGGGCCTAGTAGTTGTTTGGACTACAAATAATTGTTCCGGGTCTGGGTGTTTGTCCATGTGCAATGCATGTATGTAAACTGCCTCCGTGACACAGGAGAAATTCCTACAGAGGAAGGTTAATGTTTTTTTAAACATAAATAAAAGAAGTTCAAATGTATGGGTTACGTTCGACATATTATTCGAAACGGTTTAGTGATAGGTTTAGTTATTAAGTGTCCACTGCTGGACATAGCCCTCCACACAATATCTGAAATGGTTTTGGAGCCGCGAAGGGTCCACTGCGCTGCTCCAATGCGGATTGGCGGACTTCACATGTTTTCGAAACATATTCTTCGTTATAACTCCGGCATGCAAGTTTCCTCGCGATGTTCCCCTTGGTAAATTCAACAAATTAAATATCAATTGACAATTTTTGACGGCTCGGTGGCGTAGTGGCTAAGCGTTTAGCTGCGGCGCTATGGGCCGCGGGTTCGATTCCCGCACGGGACTAGTATTTGTATGGACTACAAATAATAGTTTCCGGTCTGGGTGTTTGTCCGTGTGCAATTCATGTATGTAAACAGCCTCCGCGACACAGCAGAAATTCCTACAGCGGAAGGTAACGTTTTAATCAAAAAATAAAAAAAAAATTTTAATGGTACAAGCACCGGGTTAGAACCTAAGTCGCTATGGTACTGTGAAATGAAAGCGAACTCTCTGGCGGCTGATCTGCCATGGCACATGCCATATACCAAAACAGATACATACAATAAAAGAGTGACTAGGAGTTCATCAAACAGTACAAGTGGAAAGAAAGAATAAAGAAAAACCATTTATTCACGACACAAGTACAACACATTGCTTATTGTATAAAGAGAAAAGAAATAACTGCAAAACTTAATAAAAATAAAAATTAAAAAAAAATTGAAAATTAAAACTATGCAAAGAGAAGAAAAGAAAAAAAAGCTATAAGATTAGTATGCTGTCTATGCCACGATTTATCTGTGCTGCAACGTTGCCGTGAAATGGACCTCAATCAGCCTTGGCGCTGATTTTCAATGAGACCAGTGGTGGGCAGAATAGCTCGGTTCAGCTGCAATATATAAGCGATAGAAAAAAAAAATAAACGAAAAAATTAGCACTACATTTTTTTTTCGGTGCTAATTTTTGAATTAATTTAACGCATCTATGCTACTGAGAGGCAGAATGTCAGAATGACGTCATCGGGATGTCAACTCGGTGACATTGACCCCGGAGGCTGTTGAACCGTTTGCTACAGGTTTTTTTTTGCCTCAATTCAAATACGTGTAATGCGATATGCCTTAAGGTTTTTTGTGTGCCATTTACTGGCATCACCCGTTGACAGGCTCCTCCATAACACTGAAGCAGTGATATCATCTCGAGAATCGAATGAAAAAAAAAAAAAGACTTCAATATTACGCGGGAACCGTTTCGCTTCCGAATGTGTAGTTTTTTTTTCCTTCTCGTCCGATGCTCGTTGCCAGTCAACAACAAAACCATAACAATAAACCTCTTTTGCCGACTACGATTAGAGAAGTTATTTTCTTGGGAAAGGCCTATATGCATATGTTCTATCGTTTAATCAATCAACCATTTTTTCTTTATATAGAACAAGGTTTTACAGAGGTTGTCAATTGTTGTTAAAAACAGATCACTTATTCTGTCCGCCTAAGCGAATTTGAACAACAAGTTATTTTAATATTAAAAAAAAAAAATTTATCTATGAAATTAATACAATTAAAACATGTCCAAAAAGCTTAAATACACTTACCATCTCTTTATCATCTTCATCATTCCAGCCTCACAAGTCCACTGCTGGACATAGGCCTCCCCCAAAGTTAACCACAAAGCTCGCTCCTGACCCACCTGCATCTATCGACCTCCCGCAAGACCATCTCTTACATAATTTTAATTATTTACAACATTCCTTAACTTGATTTTATTCATAATCTTTACAATTAATCAGAATACTATAAAATTAGTGAAATTATAGTCAAATTAAAGACAGTATTTTTTTGGAAAATGATAAAAAAAACCAATTCGTAATATGAAGTCATATAATATATGAATTTATATAATATAATACGTAAGAAATTATTAACTAAAGGCAAAATATTTAACTAAAACCTTTCCATTTATCAGTGGCCATATGCCGATAGCCGAGTGGTCAGTGAATCTGCCTCCGAATAAAGAGACACATGTTCGATCCCCTACGTGGAGAGTTCGTATCAAGACTGAGTTTTTCGAAACTGAAGTACGATTTATTCTAAAACGATGTCTGCATTACAATTATTAAAAAAAACAACAAATAAAGATGGGATACCTACGGAGTTTCTTTCGTCTGTTTCTTCTCCGCCAGAGAAACCTCATTACGAAACGTTGGCACACTATTAAAACAAAAAATATGAATTGTAATTTGACGAACGAAATTATCTTTTCGAAGGTTACTTCGAAGAATTAAGAATTTTTATTCAATCATTCAAAGAGTGGGGTTGAAAGAGCTAAAAATGTCCAGACCTCTAATCACTCCAGTATATAGGTCGTGCCCTGTACTCCTTTCTATTTCACATCTGGAACAGTGCGACGTCGCCCCTCGAGGTGCTAAAGTAACGTTTAAAGTTCAACTGTTTTTTTTTTATCGAAAAGACGGCAAACGAGCAAGCTATTCACCTGATAGTAAGTGATACCGACGCCCATATACATCTGCAGCACCATAGATGCTGCAGGTGCGTTGCCGGTCTTTAAGGATACTTGGGAGATGGGAGGGAAGAGGAAGGGAATAGGGAGGGGATGTGGGCCTCCGGTTACCTCTCACTCACCGAACGAAACGCAGAAACACAAGATGCCTCTACTTCACGCCGGTATTCTGCGAGGCCGTGGTCGGGCCGGCCCATTCGAGCAGCAGCTAAAGCCGCCGCTTGGCTCTGCCACGCTGAAAACTTGTCTACTCCCAAACTTGGCGAGGTGTGAGAATACCGTCGGTGTTACCGTTACAGCCGATTCTATCTAAACGTATGTACGTGCGTCTCTATTTAGGATGTCAGATGATACAGCGATTTGCTGTGAAGAAAATGAGGTGAACGATGTGGGAATTATAATAACATATCGTATGCACACGCGCTTTCTGATCCCAAACTAAGATATCGTGAACTAGATTGTGATATGATGAATAACATAAGTATATTTCTTTTGCCTTACAAAAGAGAGACACATTAACAGCCTGTAAAAAGTCCACTGCAGGGCAAAGGCCTCTCCCATAAGGAGATCTCTATCTCAACGGCGCCGGTCCCCGTGGTCTGCGGCGAAGGTGGAACGTTGTGGGTTTCCGGTCGGTGCTAACCCTACATAACCCGTCCTTGCCCTCGCGAGGGAATACTTTAGGCATTGTATTTTTTTTAAAAAAGGTGCCTGTGTGATAGAATTAGTAGAGAGGGAGAGAGGGAGAGAGAGAGAGGGAGTGAGTCAGTGAGAGAGTGCGTACAGCACTCGTGGGAGGGATGGCGGTGCGATTGTCTTCGAAAAAGGTGATATAGTTTTATTTTTGTATGCGATTGTACGAAGCTTCTTTCAACACCTTTACAATAATAAGTATCTTTTTAAATTATTCTTAATAATGAATAGTCCCATCGATGATCTGAAATACTAATAACATCATTTTTAATAATGGATTATGCGTTTTTAATAAGTAGAAATCATGAACTTATTTCTGAGCTCGTTTAACAAAACATTTTTAGAGCTTACAGAATAATGATAGAAAAATTATAAGCTTGTTATAATGTATTTAAATATGAATTGGAATTCCGAGAAAACAAATTAGTTTAATTAAACCTGAAAAGCTTCATTGATAAAACTCAAAACACGAGGCCGACGGGTCTACCATATGGCAAATGACCTTATGAATTCGACACCTCAATTACACGCATTTCGTTTGGGTACATATTAGCCAGCAAATACTGTGAATAATCGCGAAACGACCTTGGACCCACGTTTGACCATGTTGAGACGTGGCAAGAATTTTAATTAACGTCCTTACGACAGTTTTGGACACTTAGAACATGCCAACTTGCTAGCGTGGTCGAGCCAAGCGGCGGCTTTTGCTGCTGCTGGAATGACCCGCCTCGACCGGGTTGGTACTACGGCCTCGCAGAATACAAGCGTGAAGTAGAGGTACATTGTGCTTGTGCGTTTGGTTCGGTGTGTGAGGTAACCGGAGGCCCACTCCCTTCCCCTCATCCCCCTCCTCTTCCTCCCTATCATCTCCCAAATATCCTAAACAGCCGGCAACGCACCTGCAGCACCTATGGTGTTACAGATGTACGTGGGCGACGGTAATCACTTACCATCAGGTGAACCGCTTGATCGTTTATCGCCTTTTCCATAAAAAAAAAAAAAACTGTCCATGATTTATTATATTGCAGAAAAACAAGCATTTGATAGGTACTCGTGCTCAACTATGTCCTATAGAATTCCTAAATCGCATCCTAGGAAGGGTTTGCGACACTGGTACTTATTCGGCTGATTTGTTTTTTTTTTATGTGAACACCTTACCGGTTACGTCATTCTTTTTTTTTTTTTTTTGCCCTGTATAAGTTTGATCATCCTCTTAGCTACTGCATTCGTTATATTTTCGACTTACGTACGGAAAAGTAAAATAAAGTAGCAGCCTATAAGTGCCCACTGCTGGGCAAAGGACTCCTTCTCAAATATCTGAGAGGGTGTAGGAGCCGGGAAGGGCCCGCCACGCTGTCTCCATTGCGGGTTGGCGGGCTCCACACTTACGCTCTATGATCTTAAATTGAGCGCCCAGACCACTAGGCTACCAGGGCTCCTCCACCTACCGTACCAAGCTGGAATGGCTTACTATCCGCTAAAGACTTTTGTTATCCAATCCTTCTTATCTTTACGATAAACTTCACAAGAGTCATGGAGATATCCATAACTATTGACCGAGAACCTCGTTCCCTTAACAAACTTAAGCTTCGCAACCCACAGTACGGGACTTTTCAGTTCCTCTTTCACAAGCATTAATTCCGCCCATTGTAAGTCTCTAGTGTAAGATGAACAATTAAGAATGAATAAATCATCATCATCATTTCAGTCTATCAGAAGTCCACTGCTGAACAAAGGCCTCCCATAAGGAGATCTCTATCTCAACGGCGCCGGTCCCCGTGGTCTGCGGCGAAGGTGGAACGTTGTAAGTTTCCGGTCGGTGCTAACCCTACATAACCCGTCCTTGCCCTCGCGAATACTTTAGGCATTGTATTTTTTAAAAAAAGGTGCCTGTGTGATAGAATTAGTAGAGAGGGAGAGAGAGAGAGGTAGTGAGTCAGTGAGAGAGTGCGTACACCACTCGTGGGAGGGATGGCGGTGCTATTGTCTTCGAAAAAGGTGATATAGTTTTATTTTTGTATGCGATTGTACGAAGCTTCTTTCAACGCCTTTACAATAATAAGTATCTTTTTAAATAATTCTTAATAATGAATAGTCCCATCGATGATCTCAGATACTAATAACATCATTTTTAATAATGGATTATGCGTTTTTAATAAGTAGAAATCATGAACTTATTTCTGAGCTCGTTTAACAAAACATTTTTAGAGCTTACAGAATAATGATAGAAAAATTATAAGCTTGTTATAATGTATTTAAATATGAATTGGAATTCCGAGAAAACAAATTAGTTTAATTTAACCTGAAAAGCTTCATTGATAAAACTCAAAACACGAGGCCGACGGGTCTACCATATGGCAAATGACCTTATGAATTCGACACCTCAATTACACGCATTTCGTTTGGGTACATATTGGCCAGCAAATACTGTGAATAATCGCGAAACGACCTTGGACCCACGTTTGACCATGTTGAGACGTGGCAAGAATTTTAATTAACGTCCTTACGACAGTTTTGGACACTTAGAACATGCCAACTTGCTAGCGTGGTCGAGCCAAGCGGCGGCTTTTGCTGCTGCTGGAATGACCCGCCTCGACCGGGTTGGTACTACGGCCTCGCAGAATACAAGCGTGAAGTAGAGGTACATTGTGCTTGTGCGTTTGGTTCGGTGTGTGAGGTAACCGGAGGCCCACTCCCTTCCCCTCATCCCCCTCCTCTTCCTCCCTCTCATCTCCCAAATATCCTAAACAGCCGGCAACGCACCTGCAGCACCTATTGTGTTACAGATGTACGTGGGCGACGGTAATCACTTACCATCAGGTGAACCGCTTGATCGTTTATCGCCTTTTCCATAAAAAAAAAAAACTGTCTATGATTTATTATATTGCAGAAAAACAAGCATTTGATAGGTACTCGTGCTCAACTATGTCCTATAGAATTCCTAAATCGCATCCTAGGAAGGGTTTGCGACACTGGTACTTATTCGGCTGATTTGTTTTTTTTTTATGTGAACACCTTACCGGTTACGTCATTCTTTTTTTTTTTTTTGCCCTGTATAAGTTTGATCATCCTCTTAGCTACTGCATTCGTTATATTTTCGACTTACGTACGGAAAAGTAAAATAAAGTAGCAGCCTATAAGTGCCCACTGCTGGGCAAAGGACTCCTTCTCAAATATCTGAGAGGGTGTAGGAGCCGGGAAGGGCCCGCCACGCTGTCTCCATTGCGGGTTGGCGGGCTCCACACTTACGCTCTATGATCTTAAATTGAGCGCCCAGACCACTAGGCTACCAGGGCTCCTCCACCTACCGTACCAAGCTGGAATGGCTTACTATCCGCTAAAGACTTTTGTTATCCAATCCTTCTTATCTTTACGATAAACTTCACAAGAGTCATGGAGATATCCATAACTATTGACCGAGAACCTCGTTCCCTTAACAAACTTAAGCTTCGCAACCCACAGTACGGGACTTTTCAGTTCCTCTTTCACAAGCATTAATTCCGCCCATTGTAAGTCTCTAGTGTAAGATGAACAATTAAGAATGAATAAATCATCATCATCATCATTTCAGTCTATCAGAAGTCCACTGCTGAACAAAGGCCTCCCCCAAAGATTGCCACGAAGCTCTGTCCTGAGCCACCTGCATCCATCGACTACCCGCAACACCGCGCAGGTCGTCACTCCATCTTGTGGCGGTCGTCCTACACTGCGTTTGCCTGTACGTGGGTGCCACTCGAGAACCTTTTTTCCCCAACGGTTGTCAGTTCTGCGAGCTATGTGGCCGGCATATATGAATATATGTGAATGAATAAATAAATTCATCAAAAGGGTTAAACTTTAAAGCATAATGCGCAATATAATAATCAATTTCGCAAAACAACGGATTAACTGACATTTATTATTATTTCCTGTACTGTGAGTATCATAACACATTTTATTCTCTTAAAGTTTATTGTGAAACTAGTACAAGTATAAATGACAACCTATCAACGTATAAGTTCATGCCAAAAACATCAATGATTGCAGCTAGAGACTGTTTTAAATATTTATAATTTTGGTGTTGCCTGGAAATATTTTTACCCAAGATATTGGGATGGGATGTCAAAATTATTAAAAATATTATGGAACAGTGGATGTGAACTATTGTACAATTTTATTAAATATTATTAATGTAACGATTAGGATTGTGAACATATTGTATAATTTTTTTGTAAGTTTATTTTTGATGTTAAATAGGCACTGCAGAAAATAATAAATCAGTGGAAAAATATAAGGAGGATTCCACCAAGAGCGTTGTCTCTTATTCTGTCATTTGTTGTTTATTCTCTTCTGTTTCAAAGTCAAAGTCTAAACGTTTTTTATTCAATTTAGACTTCAAAGCGCCAATAGCCAAATGGGTTTGGGTGCGGACTACGAAACATGAGGTCGGAAGTTGGAGCCCGCCATTCGACTATTGTCGTGAACCACTCCAGATACAAGCTGTAGTGCTTAATTGGAGAGGGTTAACAGGAATATTAGTAATGTTATTTGTTAAATAGCATTGCTAGTATTTTTTTTTTTAAAAAAGACTTCTTTAAAGCTCTCATGAACGTCAAAATCTACACCGGTTCGCAAAACAATACCTTCACAGAGAAGAACCGGCAAGAAACTCTGAGGTCAGCTTTTTTTTTCTTTTAACGCTATATTTGTCATTATTGTCATTTATAATCTACAATATTATTTTTTTAAATGTAAATGTTTACAATATATCAGTAGCCAGGGGACCCGCGTGTACAGATTAAGAGCTATTTCCACACATTGTTTTTAATTATGTATTAATATCTTTTATTGTAGGCCCTTTTTAATAAAGCCTTTTTTTGATGGAAAAGGCGGCAAAAGTTCGTTCACCCGATGGTAAGTGAATACCGTCGCCCACGTACAACACCAGACGTGCTGCAGATGCGTTCCCGGCCTCTAAGGGTATTTGGGAGTTGGAAGGCAGGATGAGGTGGGGGGTGGGGAGAGGGAGTGCGGCTCCGGTTACCTTATACACCGAACGAAACGCAGAAGCACAAGGTGCCTCTACTTCACGCCGATCGAGCCGGCCCATTCGAGCAGCAGCAAAAGCCGCCGCTTGGCTCTACCACTCACGAAAGCTTCTCTATCACTTGCTCAGATTTAAAGAATTAACAACTAGATTAATTACGCAACTGTCACATCAGTCTTGGCATCATTAGAGATTCCGTGGAATAATCTCGAACTTTCGTAATCTAGTTTAGTATTCTGTAAATTGATTACATAATTCTGCGAAAGTTCTTTGAGTTGTGTTTTTTTTATTCTGCATTTAAATGTAAATTGTTTGCTTCAAAAGAAGTAAAGAAGATGAGAGAATATTTTGTGGCACACCGCATAAGGCCTCTTGTTTCGGCATAATATTAGGGTCTTAATTATTCAAACAGCACGCTCCAGATCGCATACGTCGCAAAGTTATCACGGGTTGTTGGTCCGTCGACCTCCGCTAATGTTTGATTAGTCCAGGCTCGCACGAATGACAGCTAAAACCTCACAGAGTTCCTTGACCTCTGTGACATTGAAATCGTCTTTGAAATTTACTGATAAATTAACTAAAGTACAAAGAAAAAAAGTTTCTTTTCGTCTATTCAACGTAACACCTACATGTGACCTCTGGAGATGAACCGGCAAAAAGTTCTGCAGAAATCGTCGTTTTTAATCGCACGTATTTTGAATTGTAAATTATTAATTACTTATTGAAATGAATTTCTGTAAACAACTCATACTAATCCAGTCTTAGAAGACAACTGTTCTCATAGTGTCAAATGACGGAAATCAGACCAGAGAGCATTCTTATTATGTCCCAGTGGACGAATCTTTTTTTTTTTTTATTCTGCATTTAAATGTAAATTGTTTGCTTCAAAAGAAGTAAAGAAGATGAGAGAATATTTTGTGGCACACCGCATAAGGCCTCTTGTTTCGGCATAATATTAGGGTCTTAATTATTCAAACAGCACGCTCCAGATCGCATACGTCGCAAAGTTATCACGGGTTGTTGGTCCGTCGACCTCCGCTAATGTTTGATTAGTCCAGGCTCGCACGAATGACAGCTAAAACCTCACAGAGTTCCTTGACCTCTGTGACATTGAAATCGTCTTTGAAATTTACTGATAAATTAACTAAAGTACAAAGAAAAAAAGTTTCTTTTCGTCTATTCAACGTAACACCTACATGTGACCTCTGGAGATGAACCGGCAAAAAGTTCTGCAGAAATCGTCGTTTTTAATCGCACGTATTTTGAATTGTAAATTATTAATTACTTATTGAAATGAATTTCTGTAAACAACTCATACTAATCCAGTCTTAGAAGACAACTGTTCTCATAGTGTCAAATGACGGAAATCAGACCAGAGAGCATTCTTATTATGTCCCAGTGGACGAATCTTTTTTTTTTTAATTTTTTTAACTAAGCAGATGTAATTACACATAAGTCTAGGGAAGTGAACCCGCGTATCATTCTGTCATGAAATTTGAGACGGAATTATATTCATTCATCGTTCAAGTATTCATCGTTTATTTACGTTCTTTTGCTGCTGCTCGAATGGGCCGGCTCGACCGGGTTAGCACCACGCAGAATACGAGTGTGAAGTATGAGCATCTTATGCTTCTGCGTGTCGTTCGGTGAGTGAGGTAACCGGAGGCGCTGCACCTCCCCATCCGCCTCCTCGTCCTCCGTCCAATCTCCCAAATATTCTTAAAGGCCGTTGTCAGTAAACTACGCCAATATGGCTTAGTTTTATTTCCCTCACTTAACGTACGCGGACTCTGATCAAATCATTCAAATCAAATCATTTGTTTAACATAAGGTACATATTTTTCTTTTGACGAAACGTCATTTTAAAATCCACCACCGTTTCGTAACGAGGTTCCTCGGACGGAGAAGGAAACCTCGTAGATATCCTATATTTTTGTTTTTTTCTAAATATTTTTTTTTATTTTATTGGAAAGGCGGCAAAGGTTCACCCGATGGTAAGTGATTACCGTCGCCCGCGTACATCTGCAACAACGAAGACAAAGGCGCGTTGCAGTATCTCTATACACTGCCATATCACTCTGATTTATTACATAGTCGTTATCATTCTACGCCACAGGGTATGTCAATGACCTTGTGATATTCAGACAAATGTAATACAATTATTAACAACTAATTTTCCGTTTGATCTCCGGCCGATAGCTCTGAGTTATTATCTTAACACTTCATTAACTCATTTATTATTTTAAAATATGAAACACCGTCTTAATTTTTATGGCCACTACGATAGTATATTAAATTTCTACTAATAAAAAGCTCTTAGAGATTATGTCTTAGAGCACTTAAATAAAACCATTCTATTACATATTATTTCTATTCTTTTTTTTTTATAAGTATACCAGCAATGCTATTTATTAAGTAGCATTAGTTATATTCCTGTTAACCCTCCAACTAAGCATTACAGCTTGTATCTGGAGTGGTTCATGACAACAGTCGAATAGCGGGCTCGAACTTACGACGTTATGTTTAGTAGTCAGCACCCTAACCCATTCGGCTGCTGGCGCTTATTCTTCGGGAAACATCTAGTAATATGTAACTAATGAATAAAAAAGATAAAATCTAATCACGTGGTATTTTTTAACAGTTCCTGTAGCGGTAGTATCTTCAAAACTAAGTTATGGTATACTCAAACACTGTCTGTTCGTATGTTCATCACGTCCCCCTCGGTCGGACTCGGATCTCGGAAGGAGAAGCATACCGACTAAAAACCCATCCACGTTGCTGCCGGAGGCATTCACAGCCTCATCTGTAGGGACTTGCGAGAGCGGAGGCCCGCGAGTAAAAAAAAGGGAGACGAACTATTAATGATACGCGGATTAACAGGCGGGAAGAGAACAGTGGCGCGGAGACCGACGACCCACTGACGAACTGACACGACATATTCCGGGTACGAAACACTCCGGCATAGTGTTATGGCTGCTCAAACCGGGGGCGAGCACACGTGAAAACCAAAAAAAAAAACTTGTAATGTCTGTACAAACTATGCCGAGCAAGTTTTGTTTAAGTCATATCTAAATCCATCACCTTCATACATGCAACAACAAGTGACGAGTCAGTCTAAAACCGGCATCGAAGGCAGCGGGTTCGAATCCCGCTAGGTTCAAACATTTCAATGATAAATAGGAATGTTAATACCAGAGCTGTGAATGTTGGTTTAATATAAGAGATATGATCATTCAATACGTGTGTATTATTTTTATGTACATTTGTATATCCCCATCAAATGCTCAGAATGCAGAGAATTCAAGTTTGGAACTGTATGAAGTGTGTCCGTGTGTGTCCGACATTAAAAAAACCTATTTTGATTCTCAAAGAAAATTGTATGCATAAATGTCTTTTACAATATATGCCAACCATATTGTACTATGTATTACTGCATACTACATATCCTGTACATTTCGGTTACAGTCGTGTATTGTCGGAATTTATTTCGGGTGATAGTTGTGGTGAAGAAGGTGGTGCTCTTCTTATCTTCGGACTAAGTTCGGAATAGGCCATTTCATTGTTTTTTGATGCGAAATTAAACAAAGTATGATTTTCCAACATCTTTAAAATCCGCAAAATAACGCTTGATTCTATTTGCTACGTTAAAATAGTATTTAAAATGTAATTTCCAGGCTGAGAGATATCGCGAGAGACGTCGCCTGGCAACACCCAGCCCCACGCCATCGCCACCACGTCGCCAGCCAGCACCACAACCAACCAGTGGCAGCTGGTTTAAATCCCTCGACAGGATTGGCAAGAAAAGAGAAAAGAGCGTCAACAGCAGGGTATGTAAAATTTCCTCTCTTTATTACATCTTTGTTCACTGTATTCGCCTCTATAAGGCAGTTCAATCTGTCCGTCAGGACAACGGCGTGGATAGGGTTTTTCCCTAAAGTATTGCCCTTGAGGCCGTGGTACCATTCGAGCTGCAGCAAAAGCTTGACTCTACCGCGTCAAAAAGTAGAAAGTAGATATAAGAATTTGTATCCCAAAAAACGTAGTTACACTTTCTTAAGAATTGCAACAAGGGAATGAATTCCTGTCTTTTTGCCTTTATGGAACGCACGCACTGAATTTGGACACATGCACATGCATGTTGAATATATATGTCTAGTCTAGCTAGCGAGCTAGCCTTGGACCCTAGTGGCCAGGGCGCTCACTTTACTTTCATTGAGCGCGAGTGACCTGGATCCGATCCCCGGTGCCGGCACCACTAACATTGTTAATAGCAATTTTAAGTGCTGTATTTACTATGTGCTAGGCGGTGAAATTATAAAAAAAATTATTATGACGAGGATATCTGAAGCTCGCCAACCCGCACTGGAGACAGCGTGGCGGGCGCTTCTCGGGTACAAAACCCTCTCAGATATTTGAGTAGGAGGTTTTAGCCAGCCGTGGGCACTTACAGGCTGCTTCTTCATTTTACTTAACTAATACCTTCTTCTTTGACACGTTAACATTCCAGATAGAGAAAGATAGCGTCATCACCACAGAAGATGAATCATCACGACGTGCCTGGTCGAAACCGACAAAACCGCTTAACTCGCCCGCCAAGAACCTCCGCTTCTTCGGCGACACGGACCAGGAATCAGACGGAAACGTCAAACAAACGGTAACGAAGTCCAAAAGTCACCCGCAGTCCAAAACCCACAGCACTTTGAGGAAGACGATATCCAACTCCAGCACGGGCCTGGACGAGGTCGACCACAGTGAGCTATCGAACAAAAGCTACTCCATGTCCAATCTATGCAGAGTGGAAGCGAACGAATCGCCTCGAACGAGACATTACTATAAGAGAAACCTGCAAAACATATCAGAGATCCAGAGCAACTCGGAAACAGAGGGCCAATTCGATCGGAAGATGAACACGAAACCGCCTATAAATCCCTACGACAGATCCAGAAGTCACAGTAGCTCGAAGACGTTGAAGGGCAGTAAAAGCGACGTGAAAAGGCATGGCAGAGGGGAAGAAAGAGGCAGCACTTCGGAGCTCAGGAGCAGTAAACATGATTTGAGCAGGGATGCGAAGTGAGTTTCTATATATCATATAAATGTACCAGCATAATGTTGCTCCCCGTAACCAGAATGTGGGCTGTGGCTCTTGTTTTACAGGTTCAGCAAATTCGAATCAGCAAAATCAGCCTCTAGGGAATATAAACAATTAAAATAGTTATTATATTATTAATAATTAAAACGCCATCTCATAGAAGGGCAAAGTGTGGCGCTCCGAGCCAAGTGGGGGCGTTTGCTGCTGCTCAAATGGGCTGGCTCGACCGGGTTGGTACCACGCCTCGCTGAATACCGGCGTGAAGTAGAGGCATCTGCATTTTGCATCTGGATCGAGGATTGCCTGTGGAACAGATCGATTCGGGTTGTCGTTAATGGCGCCTCGTCCGATCTCCATGATATTAATGCCGGTGTGCCTCAGGGGTCTGTGCTCTCCGCGACTCTTTTTTTGCTGCACATCAACGACCTGCTGGTAACACCCGATATCTTTGGGTATGCAGATGACAGCACAGTCTCGGGGAGATACTTGTCCGATGCGAAGTCTGGGGCAAAAGTCTAGTCTTTCAGAGAATCGATGATTGAGGGGGTGAACTCGACTTTGGAGGCTGTTTCCCAATGGGGTGATGCCAATTTGGTCGAGTTTAACCCCTCTAAAACACAGGCTTGTCTTTTTTCGGCGAAACGGAGTCCATTCCAACTGACTCCGACTTTCCGGAATGTCTCCGTTCCGGTAAATGACCGTCTTGCGCTCTTAGGTCTAGATCTCTCTTCTAACCTAAATTTCGGTCGTTACATCGAGTCCATAGCAAACACTGCTGCCAAAAAACTTAGTATCCTCTCGGGGGTGAGACGGTACTTCACATCGGAGCAGCTCTTAAATCTATACAAAGCTCAAGTCCGCTCTTGCATGGAATACTGTTCCTACCTCTGGGATGGTTCGGCTAAACATCAGCTTGATGCTTTGGACTCGTTGGAGCGCCGAGCGAAGAGGAACATAGGCAGTGACTCACTAGTAGAGGCAAAACTTCAAAGCCTCGAACACCGTAGACGAGTGGCCTGCCTCTCGGTTTTTTATCGAATTCATTTCGGAGAGTGTGCGGAGGTTTTGCATAACCTAATACCCTCTTCCCCTTTTCATCACCGAACGACTAGACGCGGCGAGAAGTTCCACCCTTATGTTGTAGACATTCCTCCATTACGCACGAGGCGGTTTGCCTCTTCTTTCTTTGTGCGGACGGCTAAGGAGTGGAACTCTCTGCCGAGGTCGGTTTTTCCGGAGGCCTATAACCTGGATATCTTCAAGGCCAAAGTGAACAGACATCTAGGCAAGCGTGTACCATCCTAGGCCTCATCTTCGCTTTCCATCGGGCAAGATTGAGGTCAAACGCAGACCTATTTTTTCATAAAAAAAAAAATCTTGTGCTTCTGCATTTCGTTCGGAGAGGGAGGTTACCGAAGCCCCCCCCCCCTCTCCCCATTCCCCTCCTCATCATCCCTCCCATCTCCCAAATACCCATAAGGTCCACTGATGGTAATCACCTACCGTCAGGTGAATCGCTTGCTCGTTTCCCGCCTTTCTCATAAAAAATAAGAAAATGGCCGTTTGCACTAAAAGACGTCAAGCAAAGCCCGTTTGCCCAAAAACTATATAATATAAATTGCAAAATTTATACTACATGATACACAAAGCGTCTCGAAAATTCTGTATAGACAGATTTAAGTGATTTAAGAGCTAAGAAACACTTACTGGTATTTAAATCCTTTTTTGAATTAATCAAAAGAGGGACTTTAGCGAATATGTTCCGGGAGTTTGTTTAAGTAACGAGCGGTCTTTTTGTAATTTGACCTTCACAGAAACGGAAATAAAAATTCGAATTGCAGAAAGGTGTATTAAGAGGCTAAGTACAAGATAAAGATATCATTTACAGGAATCGTCGCCGCACACCGTTAACAAACTCCGGAGAAAGCAGCACGGAAGGTGACTCCAGCCACCAGAGCCAGCACAGTGTGGTCTATTTACACGCCACCACTGGTTAGTAAACACAAGCGATTTGCATGTATCACACTAACACATTGCATGTATCACACTAACACATTGCATGTATCACACTAACACATTGCATGTATCACACTAATACATTGCATGTATCACACTAACACATTGCATGTATCACACTAACACATTGCATGTATCACACTAACACATTGCATGTATCACACTAACACATTGCATGTATCACACTAATACATTGCATGTATCACACTAACACATTGCATGTATCACACTAACACATTGCATGTATCACACTAATACATTGCATGTATCACACTAATACATTGCATGTATCACACTAATACACTGCATGTATCACACTAATACATTGCATGTATCACACTAATACACTGCATGTATCACACTAATACATTGCATGTATCACACTAACACATTGCATGTATCACACTAAGCCTCTCCCATATGGAGGACTTGTTATAATCGCTACGATCGGCAAGTGGATTGGGTATCGCAGCACTAGACATCTCATCTCGCATCTTAGACACTACTGCTTGTCATCGGTCTGCTTGTCATCGGTCTACTTAATTTCTGTCTGGTATATTAAGAGATGGATATCCCACCATCTTTTTTTTTGGTTAAGGTGGCAAGCGAGCAAGCGGCACACCTGGTAAGTGATTACCGTCACCCGCGTACATCTGCAACACCAGAGGAACTGCCGATGCGTTGCCGGCCTTTTAGGATATTTTGATAATGGGAGGGAGGATAGGGGAGGTTAGGAGGGAACCTACGGTTACATCACTCACCAAACGAAACGCACAAGCACAACTTGCATCTACTTCAACGTTTATGTTGAAGTAGATGCAAGTTACTAGGTTTTTTTTTTAATAAAAAAAAAAAAAAGGACTTGCCCTTAGTCGCTTACGACACCCACGGGAAGAAAGTAATAGGCAAATTGATCCGATTCCACACTGCCTAGTGGATTTTGTAATACCTTTAAATTTTTTTTTTGTTTAAATGGGGTAACAAATTATATAACAGTCCACCTGGTGGATACTGCAGCCCGTAGATAGTTATAATAATTATACAGGCTCTCTTTACTTTTCAAACCGGAACACAACAGTTGGTAACACTGTTGATTGACAGTAGAAGCAGACGCTTCTTAGGCAAAATGGATCATTTACAAATTCCATGTGGTAACCGTGTGTGGTGTCTACCTGTCACCCCCTTTCTACCTGCAAGTGTCGTAAGAGGGAACAAAGAGAAGAGCCCTTGAAATATCATAGCCAGCTACGATAACTAGCCCGGTGCTAAGCATCACTTACCGCCATGTTCTACCTGCCGGTGAGGTGAATACTAGATTTCTGACTTCCGTTTAGAATTGCTAAATCGTGCGAAATGGAAGTCGATAATCTCTGCGTATCTATGTGAACGAAAGTTGTGAATTATTATGTACGGATTTGTCAGAGTCATGACATAAGAAGACACCTGTTTAAATAGCATTTTCTATAAATTAAAGTATTCCAATAAGTATCCAAAGTATCGCTGAAAATATTAAGTTCTCGAGCAATGACCCAAAAAGGACTGGTCTTTTTACTGCAAGTATTATAAGGCTAGTAACAGATATCGAAAATAAGAAGAGAGAGACCACGCTTGCCACATTGATTTCGATTTGATAAAAGTAAAAAGCATACTTTTTTTAGATAGGAGTAAGCGAGACGTCATTATCTCCCATTACCTTCACACGACAGAAATATACAACACAGTAAAGTAGTTATTAATGCGCTTATACAAATTGTCTATTTGATATAACATATAAATTAACTAATATATTTGTTCATTGGATAGTCGGTGACATCCCTGATCCGGGTCGCATGACACGTAACCGCTCAAAGGACGACGTGTCCTCTGTCATGTCGTCAAACCTACAAGTGAGGAGTACGACTAAAAGCTTTTCGCTGTTCGCTCCATGGACGCCGCGACACTACAACGAGCAACAGGACGTGCACTACGCACAGAAATCGAAGAAAACTAAACAGAAAGAAAGTGTATTTAAAAAGGCAACCTCGACGAAGAATTCGAACGAAGACAGACCGTCGACGCTACAAAAAAATAAATCGTACAGCCAGACGACGCTCAGTCGGCGACCACAGAGTCAAAACCGATTAACGAGTTCGAGCACAACACTATACCGTAGGGACAAAAGAGGCGGGAAAGAAAGTGCCAGCGAGAGTACAATATCGCGGAAAGGCCCGATCGGCAAGAAAAGTCAATCGAGTGAAATATTGAATCGAGAAGAACGGGAAAGGGTGTCTCGATCCATTTCGATGCCTAAGGATAACAATAAAAAAGCCGGTTGGTTTAAACTATCGAATAAAAACAAAAAACCCGAGTTGAATACCCGTGTCCGTTGATAATGATTGAGAATAAAAAAAATTATCTATCTTTATCGTTCAACTAATATCTCAATTCCCGCCCGTTTTTTAAATTATTTTCGAAGAATGCATATCAAAAACTTTTTAATTTTTTTTTAAACATAAATTTTGAAACCAACTACAATTTTTTTTGCATCCACCAATATCAAATCACGTATTACAGTTTTAAAATAACCTATCCTAACCTAACCGTTTTAATCACAACTTCGATATGTAATCTAACTATATAACAATAAAGCTGCTTTTAGTTAATGTTAAACATTTGAACTAAGTTGAAGCAATTTTATCTGAGACATTTACGTTGCTGCTCTCAATTGAGAGGATAATTTGTATTTTCGATGTCGGCCACACCGCTCTAGTGATGGTCGGTAAGCATTCACATCATATCGAAATAATAATTTTATTACTATTACGTCTTATTTGAATATAAATACTATTTAATAAACGACACTGCGATTTTTCTTTTGGTGCTATAAGTGTTTCGAAATTTGCTACGCTATTTTTGAACCAAAATTATTAATTGACTTTTCTATTACAACTTAACACAGTACATTAATTTACATAAATAAATTAATCATCGACAAAATGTATGAATATGTAATTACAATTTCCAAAAATTTGGTTTTTTCACATTTTACTTCGGAAGCATAATACTTTAATCTTTCTATACTATACTTGACGATAGAGTTCCAGTTGTTTAAAACTTAAGGACCCGCGAAGCGTTATGATAAGAAATTAAAATTATCCATATTCTACAAAGCAGACTGTATAATATGTAAGTTAATACCTACCCGATGAGCTGCTTACTTTACATCGTACTGTATTGTAACACATTTATTTTTGAAACTGTCAATTGCCCTGTATTCATCAGAAGGGACATGGTCGATAAAGATCAAGCAACACTTAGTAAGAATCTTTTTTCGTTAAAGAAAAATGTTATTATCTTTTTTTTGTTTCAAGAGCTACCCCCAGGGCTCGTAGCCGCTTTACCGTGTCTCAAAATCCTCTACCCTAATTATAAAATGTTGATAATTAAAAAAAAAATTAATTCGGCTTCATGTATTAATTCAACAGCCCGTATTGCGTTTTCGCTTTTTCACACCAGCATGATCAGTAAAGGCAATTCGCTCCAAATAATTGATTTTTTTAAAAAGTGAAACTGATATTTAAAAATCAATTATTGAGCACATTATTTGTTATAGATTTGAAATAATAAGAAAATTTTAATAATTTTAAAGGTTATCAAGTGCCATTCGTGAATTGTTTATAATGAATGTTACCATATTTAGATATAGTCATCTTTTGTAACAAAAAAGCTTCCATTTATTACTAATAAGGAAAAAATGGTTTAATATTAATAATTTTATCTGTGCATATTACGTAATATCTTGCTTATAAGATCTCTAAGTATCAGATTTAATAAAAAAATAATATTTTGTAAGGATTTAAGTGTTATTCGGTATCGATTGTCGGATGTAATAATAAATAATTATAAATAAATAGCCCAACTTTTATTCCTACTTATTAATATTTAATCTGTCGGTTACTTAGCAAGACAGATCAACAGGTGGAAGAAATGGTAGATTGTGTGCAAAGAGAAAAGTAGAGCCGTGGTAGCCTAGTGGTCAGGGCCCTTGCCTAGTTGTAAATAGCAATGTTAAGTGCTGTATTTACCACGTGCTCGGCGGTGAAGGAAAACGTCGTGAGGAAATCTGCATGTTTGATAAATATTAAAAAATAATATTTCAAGAACATGCGAACCGCGCCAACCCACACTGGACTCAGCAGTGGTTTTTTTTATATAGGAAAGGCGGCAAACGAGCAAGCGGCTCACCTGGTGGTAAGTGATCTCCGACGCCCATGAACATCCACAACACCAGAGGACCTACAGATGGGCTGCCGGCTTTTAAGGAAGGTATAGGCTCTTTTCTTGTAGGTCCCCAAGTCGTAACTGCTTGCGTCAGATATATATAAACGTATCTTATTCAGATTTCACTCACAAATCGTTTCCTATTGATACTATACCAAACTGAAAAAAAAAGATTTTATTTTACAACCAATAAAATATTCAGACTGTTTGAATGATTTACTACAACAAACGGAGCTTCGCCTTAAGCATTAAAATCTGATTTGCGATAAGATGCCTAAGGTTTTTTTTTAGTTTTAATTGGGGGAAAGTATATCTCGGGATCGGCATTGAAGATCCCGGACCGACTAAAACCCCCCACGGTAGATATGCTGTTGGCCCAGTGGCCTTTACAGCTGCAGCGGTTGAGACTCGCGAGCAGGAGGCCCGTAAGTTTGGTGAGATGCTTTTATTCAGTTTTATGCGGATATCGACCAGAACTAATAAAAAAATAAATAGTATGTAATTTAGTACCTTCCAGTATGTAATTTGCTTAATTAAAATAAATCAATGTTATGACAGTGAATTGAATATTATTCAGTGAATTATGAAGCCTGTTATGAAATTATTTAAAAGTAAAGTAGCAGCCTGTAAGTGCCACTGCTGGGCAAAGGCCTCCTCCGATATCTGAGAGAGTGTAGGAGCCGGAGATGGACCGCCACGCTGCTCCATTGCGGGTTGGCGGGCTACACATATCCTCGAAAATATTTTTTTTTGTTATTTCTCAGATAAGCAGGTTTCCTCACGATGTTTTCCTTCACCGCCATGCACGTGGTAAATACAGCACTTAAAATTCCTATTAACAATTTTAGTGGTGCCGGCACCGGGGATCGAACCCAGGTCACTTTCGCTCTGTAATTACTAAAGTGAGCGTCCACACCACGGGGCTACCACGGCTCTCTGAAATTATTTTATATTGTTAACAGAAATACCCCAAACAACAAGACAAACTATTATATTTATAAATGATATTAGGCATATGTACCGCTATCATTGGATTTAGATTGGCATTGGATAACACTCGATCGCAATAATTAATTAGACCTCCCGAAATAATACCAGACTCCCGGACGCAAATAGTACCAGAACGTCCATCGACACGAACCTATCCAACATTCTAATCTAACGAACTTATACAGCGTTTGCGCGTTCGCGAATGAAACCAAAACTATGTAATTTCGATAATCACTTTTCAGGGCACGATATTTTCGTACGTGATAGAAGAGCCAAGCAGTGGCTTATGCTCCGGCTCGAATGGGCCGGCTGGACCGGGGTAGTACCACGACCCCGCAGAATACCGCCGTATCTGGTGGTTCTTCGTTTCGTTTTTTTGTTAGGTAACCGGAGGCCCGCTTCCCCTCCTCTCTCACATCTCTCAAATATTCTAATAGGTCTGTAACGCAACTGTAGCGCCTATGGCGTTGCAGATGTACGTAGGCGCCGGTAATCACTTGCCATCAGGTGAACCGCTTGCTCGTCTGCCTCCATTCCTATAAAACAAAAGCAATTCGGTCCTGAAATCGATTTCTGAATCCATCTTTTTGCTATATGTCTAGGAGCTAGGATGGACGTGCAACTCCATAACCCACGAAATATATTTTTAATATTTCTCAGAAAAACCTAACGCGTTTAGAATGTTTTCCTTCACCGCCGAGCACATGGTGATTTAAAACTTAATAATGTTGATGATTTTAAATCTAAACCTACATATGTTATTTATACATAAGTAAGGTAAGTAAAAGGACATTTACAATTAATAAGCAATTTTTATTTGGAATCAGTCTTTACAGAGAGTATAGAGTAGAGTAGTTGTAAAAATAACGAAATGAGATCTGTATACATTCACAGACCAAACTCAAAATACCTTTTGAAAGACCACAGTTTACAATTCACATTTTTCATTATTAGGACACGATTCCTTTACCCTTTCCTTGGACTCCATCCTAACAGGACCCGTTTGAGTGATAGGGACCACTCTCTCACCCCCCGCCTCAGTTTCCTTGCGTGGAGCAGTGACAGTCAAGATACCATCGCTTGAAAGCTTAGAAGCAACGTCTTTCGACTCTGCACCTTCAGGCAAAGCGTATTTGCGCACAAACTGCCTGGACACATATCCGTGTTCATCCTTTTTCTCTTCATGTTTGGCCTCTATCACCACATACCCACCCGCAGCCTTCACAGTAATTTCATCGGGGGCGAAATGCTGAACATCCAAATTAATCTGGAATTTATCCTTGTCGGTCTTAATAGTCGAGCCCAGGTCTCCGGTCACGGTTTCTAGATACCTCCAGGGGCGGAAGTAATCCTGTAACATCCATGGAGCCATCATAGACGTGATTAAATCGTGAGGCGTCAGCGCCATTCCGAAGTCTTGGTCGGGAATCTTGTTGCCCTTTTGCTGGCATTCCTCTTCGCCGTGAACCCCCGCTGCTACAACAAATGCCAATGCCAACACTGAACCTCCGAACAACTTCATCTTTTACGTATTTAATTCAAGCAGCGATGAGACAATTGTTTGTTTACTGCACTCGTTACCAACAATTGCAACTGATGAAATGCGCTCGGAACCGGGGCAACGTCGACTTATATACAACTGAGACATCTAGCGGCCACTAGCAGTTTCTCGAAAACTCCGACGTGGTTATCGAAATGCATTTCGAGTAGAACATGCGTGTATACACATGTGGTTTACATTGATAAATCAAGTTATTTCGTGAAATTATTGAAACTCTTGCGAAAAATCTGTCACATAATCCTATTTTGTGTTTTATAGGTTTTTAGATAAACATATTGAATATATCTTTGAATGTAAATACTTTCAAAGATTGGATATAGTGACATCTAGTGACCAAATACCATTTAAAGATTAGTTCTCGCAGGTACTAGAAAGCTCTGATAATATGTAATGTAACCATTAGAACTTCAGTTTATTTTAGGACAAAAGGTCACTTTGCTGAATTAAAGTTAATTATAGTAAGTATATGTAAATAAGTAATACGTTACATTAATAAAAATTAAAAGCCATTTGGAGAGGGGATTCAGGCTCGGCAAATTAGGTCCACGTGCGAGTGAGGTACGTATTCGAAGAAAAAGCGGTTAAGTATATCATGTTTCACCTTAGACTCTATCTATACTAATACATAAAGCTCGTACGTGTGAAAGTTTGAATGTATTTAACTTAAGAGCTATTTGTCAGATTTTGAAGATTTTTTTTCAAATGTTTCTTATGATAGCCGTACCAGTTGAAGAACTGAGCTAAGGGTATGGACGAAATTTGTCAGAGGTTAAGATTATCCTAAAGAATCGGATATAAGATACCTCTTTTTTTAATTTCAATTAAGTATATATTTATTAATTTAAATTTTATTGCTATCACTATTAAAAATTATTATAAAGGTCGGACTTAATGCCTTTTGACATTCTCTGCCAGTTCTCAAGAGTTCTATATAATATTTGTGAACACGCGGGCGAAGCCACGGGGAGCCGCTTGTTACAATATTATAATTGCGTCAGACCGATGACAAAAAAAAATAAGAAAGCTCTCACGATCGTATGCCCAATGCTCCAGATGTCAAAACATTTTTAGTTCTTTGAAGCCAATTTTCATCAGAGCTTATTTGGGCTAACTTGACAGATGGTCACAAATCGTACGCAAGTTTCGAAAATTCTTTGGCACGAGACCGCCACGTCGAGCCTCGAATTCAAGTCTCGTAATTACGAGATTACGAGTTTCAATGGCTATCGTGGCATCTAAAAATAGTTTATTGCATATTACTTTATATAAATATTTTTCATTGTCATGTTGTAAAAGTAGAAGTAATGTAAAGTACCAGCCTGTAATAGCCTTTGTGTCATAGACCACGTGGATTGCACACACACACTTTTTTTTTTTTTATTAATTCTCAGACATGCCGGTTTTCACAAGACGGTTTCCTTCACCGGTTAGCACGTGGTAAATTCAGCGGGTACAATTGCCATTAACATATTTTAGTTGTGGCTGCACGATTTTAATCTTAACGAATGAATCTTAATAGTTGAAATAAAAGTACCATATAATTTAAAAATTTTGATTTCACCATATCAATCCACGATGTGAGAAAATATAATTGGTTACCCTACTACAAAAACCTATAGGTACGTTACAAGAGACCTACGTGCATTATCACAGAACAACCTTGAAGTTGCTTATATAGTAGATTTGATTTTATTTTGAGTGTTAATTAAAAAATATTACCTACACACCACTAATGACAATATGCAGATGAGGTACATATAAAAAAAATATTATTCAAATGTGAATAATATTTGCACTGTGTACGCTTAAGCCACTTAACAATAATGATTTAATGGATTTACCGCGAACACTACAAAATTAAACTATTATTTACGGATTTTATCGCTTTTAATTTTGTCTTTATTTTCTCGACGTTTCGAGAGCTTTACAGCAGCCGTGATCACACGGTTGGGCAATATAAAAACAATTATTTTGTACGCGAAAAATCCTTAAATAATAGTTTAGTTTAAAAACACTTAACAATCATTTAATCACACACTACATGAAAGTATTTTTCTTGTAGTCTTAGCGTTTATTATTATTTATTCATTAACAAGTATAATGACATTTAAAATAAGATTTGGTTGATATTCCCTACATATTTATATATTATAGGGATGTCTTCACGTCAGATTTATGTGAAACGATATAGAACAGTTATTTGTAGGTTAGAAATACTCTTGATAGGAATCGAGCTCGTGACCCGCAGCGCCGCAACCGAATGCTTAGCTTAATCTACACTTACGAATGAGACATTTTAATTTTACCAAAACTTTTACAATTAAATGTATGTTAATCTAATCTAGAAATATATATTACCATTTTTGCAAGACAATAACGTTTACAGTATACTGAACACATGAAAACAAACTTAATGGATTTGACAAAAGAACCTTTATTTATAACGCATAAAGAAATTGTTTTAAAACGTTCAATATTTTTCTTCGATATTTTTGAAATCAGTATTAGTATTTAGCATAATCGACACGCAGGTTGGAGATTGTCATACCATACCATAGATAAGACAATAGTTAGCAAACGCCACGCAACTGTTGTCCGCCTCCAATCTGTGTTTTTTTACCCGTCTACGAGGAGGTTTATGATTTTAGCAGTCTATGTCGTATGTATGTTTGTATTTTAGTATTTTCGTCTGTTCCCCTGCAGGGGCACTACTACAGGGGCACTGTGTTTACGTTAAGTGCAAGTAAGAAAAGTTGGGCCATTCTAACATAACTTGCGCAGTCGGCAGTTGCCGACAGGGTTCGGAATTTATCGCCTTGTGCGAAATTATCCAGGAGAACATCAGAGTTATGAAAACCTAAAGCTATCAAATATCTTTAATTTCTTGGAATAGAACTTATTAAAAATTTGTGAAACATAGGACTTTTTTTTCTATACCGCAACTCGGAGTGCCGCAGCCATACTACAATACCGATGACGAACAGAGCCGTCTATTCGACCTTTATCTACATCAAAGTACATTGTTTTGTATAGTTAAGAAGTGACTCGGGTGACTGCAACTTCTGCGAAGTGATGATAAATGAGTGAACCCGACGATCACGAACATTCCCAAACACCAAAGGAATAGCAGGTACGTTACTCCCTTCTCTTGAGAAAGCCTTGGCTTTTCTTGGCTTCTTGGAAACCCGTAGAATACCGCTGGCGATAGCTAATTCTACATAATTGAAAAAATACCGTAAAAAAACTCGCAATGGTGTTCTGTCAACCAAGTATTGAAATACCATAGGTTTACAGGTTAACCGGTTTTGTCAAAAACCGTTACGTTTGGTTAACCAACATCAACGGCTACTCTTATAGGATACAGGTTAACCGTTTTAACTCTGCTTTCATTCGCTGAAAACACAGCGCATGAAAGCTTATGAAGAAGAGTGCGTTCTCACCTTATTTTGCCCCTGTACTTACTGCTCTATGAACATATGTTTGATTTTCGAACGTTACGTATCTGTTACCAGAAGACGTTGATAATGTCAGTTGTATTCCATTGCGATATACGATGCTGGAACTTGGTGAAAAGTTCCTCGGTAAGTACTAGTTAATTAAGTAAGTTAACTAATATCTACAACTTGACATGGCTTTTGTTCTCGGTACGATCCGTCTTATACGACCTATCTTCAGTACCGAATTTGCGAAACTCCAAACATTTCTATCGTCATATATGAGAGCTTTTCTACCATACTTATTTACTTTGCGTGGTAACAACGGACCCTACGTCAAACGAATGATAATGCATGTAGATGGCCAGAAAGTTTTAGAAAACACCAGTAGCTTTAAGGAAAGTCCGATTTTAGAAAATCTTGTAACTACTTAAGATATTTGCCCTCGAAAATAAACACTCCCTGTGTTCTACTAAAATCAATCAACATTTTGAAGATAATATTTTCGTGTAGACTTTCGTCCTACATCTGTTTCAATATAATAAAAAAGAGCATGTTTTACTCAGTGTACACGTTTTAGAAGAAAATCTATTTGCTTAAATATCCCAGATTAGTATTGAAATACGTACGCTACATAAACAAATTAATATCACACGTTGCACGAAATCGTTACACTCAAATTCGAGCATAAAATCTTACTCTCATCGCGCCAAATGTAATATAATTTTAAAAATACTGTCATACTAATCTTTTCTTTTTTTAGTCATATAATATATAGATTTATAACATAATCATTCTCAGTTTTCCCTTCACAGACCAACTCCTTTTTATTTATTTATATAGATAGCTAAAACTTAATAAATTTTTGTTGAAAGTAGAATATAAAAACTGTTATATAAACATAGTTTAGATGAGAGTCATTATTTATATGCGCAGTCACAAACGAAATAAACGAGCTAAAACTAATCGCATGAACCACTGAATACGGTAAAGATAAAAGTTAGTTATAACATACGTACATAAGAGGTGTTTGCATGTGCATCGAATAGAGAAATACCACGTTAATAAATTCGAATATGTGTTTAATTTTTGAAATTTAGTCACTAAATGTAATCGTTTATCGGAAAAACAGTTTTTTGACGCTTTCTCAAAACCGGTTACATCACTAGTCCGTGGCAGGCTGCCGACATGGAGATTCTAATGTCAAAAATATAAGTCTTACTTTTTTAAATTACCATCAAATGATGCCATAAAATAGTACTTTTTTTGTGTTCCGCCGTGCTGGTAGTAAATTTGTAACTATGGCCCGAAGATATCGCGATGCTGCTGCAAAATTGCAGCAAAATGTACAAAAGCATTTGAAAGAGATGAAGGAGCTTTCGTCTTCGGAGGATGAAGAGCCTTTTGAAGCTACCGTACTTGATGGTGTATTTCAAAGTTACTGGAGAGGCGGAGGCGACACGCAATTGCTAAATAGAACGAAAAACATGTTAGAAGAAGCGTTAAGCGGCCGCAACATAACTTGTCTTATTTGCATAGGTTCTATTAAACGTGTTCATGCTGTTTGGAATTGTGATTATTGCTTCTCATATTTTCACCTCTCTTGCATACAAAAGTGGGCAAATGACTGTGTAAGCCTAAAAGACGAGACGCATGCCCCCATTGCAGTTTACGTGCCAAAAAAAATTGAATGGTGTTGCCCAAAATGTCGGCATTCCTACAGCAAAGAAGAAATGCCTCGAAAATATCGTTGTTACTGTGGAAAAACTGATAATCCACCATTTCATCCATGGTTGATACCACATTCATGTGGTGAAATTTGTGGAAAAAGAATTTCAACGGGAAATAATTGTAAACATAAGTGTCTTTTGCTCTGCCACCCTGGACCGTGTCCACCTTGTCCACAAACGGTTAATGGGAGTTGCTATTGTGGGAAAGAATGTAAAAGGGTTAGATGTAGTGCTGGCAAATGGTCCTGTAGACAACCATGCAAGAGAATTCTGCCATGTAAATCTCACAAATGTGAAAGCATTTGCCATGAGGCTGATTGTCCACCATGTAGTTATACGAGTATGCAGTCATGCCAATGCGGACTTGAAAAAATAAAACGTCCATGTAATGATTTGCAATGGCACTGTCAAAAAGAATGTCATAAACCTTTTACTTGTGGTTATCACAAATGTGAAAAGGTTTGTCATTCTGGGCACTGTGGCTCATGCCCCAATTCTGGTTTAATGTCATGTCCATGTGGAGCGAACCAGCGCTATGTTCAATGTCCAGATGCGATGGAAACATGCTTAGGTACATGTGGCAAGAGACATGAAAATTGTGAACACAGCTGTCCAGAGAAATGCCACAAGGGCCCATGCCCCCCTTGCCTAGTTATGATAGAAAAGATTTGTCAATGTGCCACACATACTAAGGCTTTGCCTTGTAGTAAAGAATACAAATGTGATTCAAAGTGCAGGGGAATACGGCCTTGTGGCAAACATGCATGTGGACGTAAATGTTGCAATGGTAGATGCCCTCCATGTGAAAAAGTTTGTGATAAACCATTGCATTGTGGTCGCCACAAGTGTACTTCTGTTTGCCACCAAGGCCCTTGTTATCCCTGTCCAAGAGAGTCAAAAATATCATGCAGATGTAAGGAAACATATATCACAGTGCCTTGTGGCAGAGAAAAGAACATAAAACCACCTAAATGTAGTTTACTGTGCAAGTTCAAGTATAAATGTGGTCACATAGAAGAAAATAAGCATTTATGCCATTTTGGTGATTGCCCTCCTTGTAAAGCTATATGTTTTAAAACATATGAAAAGTGTGGACACCAATGCAAGGCAACGTGCCATGAATACGTAATTGTTGTGTTCAAACAGGTAGAAAAACCTGCTACACCATGGGAGATACAACCACCGAAATCTAAAATAATGACATTAGATTGCCCTCCTTGTGAGATACCTGTTCCAGTCTCTTGTTTCGGTGAGCATGAAGTTGAACAGCAACCATGCCACTCAGCATCTCGACGACCATGCGGCAGGGAATGTGGTCGCTTACTTCAATGCACAAATCATTCATGTAGCCTATTATGTCACTTTTATAGTTACAATCCTGATTATCCAAATGTGCCACATGCATGCAAGCCATGTGATAGGGAATGTTTGGTAGTCCGTCCAGAAAAGTGCACTCATAAGTGTGCAAAATCCGGTTGTCATCCTGGAGCATGTCCTCCTTGTGAGGTTCTAGAGAGAATTCGCTGCCATTGTGGTGTTACAGAACTATATTTAAGGTGTAGAGAGCTTGCTACAGCTACTGACGAATTGTTTTGCTGTCAGCAGCAATGTCCAAAGATGCTAGAATGTGGTCATAGATGTAAGAAACTATGCCATCCAGGCCAGTGTAAAGATGACCAAATTTGCTTAAAGAAGGCAAAAATACACTGTGCCTGCGGTAATTTGAAAAAAGAAGCACCATGCAATGCAGTAAGACAACAAGAAGTAAAGGTCGCTTGTGACAAAAGTTGTGAAGCTAAACAAATAGCAGCTAAGAAAGAGAAGGAGAAAGAAGAAAGTAGACTAAAGGAATTGGAAGAAGAAAGGAATCGTAAAGAGTTGGCAGAATATGAATGGAAACTAAGCGGTAAAAAGAAGAAGTACAAAGAAAAGAAAATGACAATCAATAGAGATGAAAGGAACTTGCTTCAAAAATATTGGATTACTGTTTTATCAATAGTAGTTTTAGTGGTAGCATTTTTCTATTATGTATTGTTTATTTGATATATAATATTGTTTTATATTCTATTACACATGGTTTCACATTTTTGGTTAAATTTGTTATTTATTGCACCTCTACTAGGGAAAGGCTTACTCTATTTACTGTTAGAAGGTAATGTTATTTATTAATAATTTCTATTCTGATGTTATGTGGTATGCTTGATTCCTATTTATTTAAGACTAATTTTCCTTTAGAATTAATGATACAATAAGTAATGTAATGAGAAGACTGTAAAAAAAGACATTTTGAAAATTAAACTGTTGTGAGTAACCATATATTATTAACTTCCCTTAGTCATCTGTCTGTTCGGTACAAATATTAATTAAAATAAAATCTACTTGAGCTAGGAGACTTGAAACTTTAAGCATAGCTCAGAACTGGATAAATAAAAATGTGGTGAAAAACATGTTTCAATTTTAAATTATTATTATTTCTTTTAGTTTAATTTTGGAATGCATCTTTGTATCGGTTTTAACTTTGTTATCACTATTATTTTTCATATCCTAGCTTCATAGCACCAATAAAATAAAGAAATTATACCTTTATCTGGATTATTTTGTATGCCTGAGGGATGTAAATCCTTGTATTTATTATTTTTAATACAAATAAATAGAAATTATCCCTACATTTCAAATTCTAGTAACAGTATCCATCACAGTTCAATTTTAACTAGGGCAACTGTGTCGAAAATGGGTGTTATGCAGCATTTTTATTTAACTATGCATCTCAGCGCACCTTATGGAAATGTTATCTCTACCTGCGCATAGCTATGGGTGACAGGTGGAGACTCTCCTTACCTTACCAGCCTGTAAATAACACACTACAAGCTAATTGGCGATCTCAGCACCAGACACCTTGGATGCAAATGCCTGTTATAAGTTTGCTTAATTTTGGTCTTGTATTTGTCAATACTGTCAAGGCTTTTCCATTAGTCCTTACATGCCACATTGCAAACGACAAGTGTAAGTTGCAACAATTCCCCTGGGATGAAGTAGACAAGGAGGTTCAACACTTCTAAGTATTTTACCAGTCTAAATCTTATTGTTGGACATGTGCATCTCTATTTATTTGTTTGTATCTATGACTGAACTCCACGCACCCACTTTCCAGGAAATTGGATAGTTGTTTTGTTTCGTTTAGGTTCAGCCTATGGCAAGTTCCATATATGAACAAATACATAATCATTGGAAACAAAAATAATAACCATTTTTCTTGGAGTAGTATCACCTTTATTTAAAAAAAAAAGTGCAGATACTAGCTTAAGGTTTTCTACATGATAATAAAAACAAAATAAATCATAATTATTATGTCACTAACTTGTATGATAATAATCATATTCTTAGATGAATATTATAATGATTATAAATAAAAATATATATTAATTATAATTATAACTATAGTAATTACAATGCTTCAAAAAACAATGTATATTATTATTACACTTTATAATATAACACAAATGATGTTCTGAGATTACTTTTAACTGGCTGCAAAGAAGGATATCACCCTAATTATAATTTATTAGTGATGATTTATGGTGAAACAATTATATGGCTCAGAAGTTAGAAAACTAGTCTTAGCCAGTTTCAGAAATACATAACTTATTACAAAAACTAGGATGAAACATAGAAACTGATGTCATACAATTTTTAACCAATCAAATAGTTAACATCTAATAATCAGTAAAAAACAAATATGAATCAAGAGCTCTTTCATGCCTCGTTAGGTAAATATGTAACTATTGCTCAATAGTTAACATTTACTATTGTTTATTTTAAAACAATTTTGTATCTTTCAATCAAACTAGATGAATTTTCCTTACAGAAACATGCTACTGCCATAGGAGTAACACTTTACACATCACATGTCTTACAATAGAACCCAAGTTTCATTAATTGAGCTTAGAATTTTTAATTTATAAGTTGAAATGGTACTGTTTATGTATGGTTTTTTTTTTACAGAAAAGGGGGCAAAGTGCAAGTGGCTCAAGTGGATCACTGATGCCACTCATTCCATGGCATAGTTACATATGACCTTAATGTTTAATGACACTGTGTGTGCTTTACAAAAATTTATCCAGATCATCTCTGCAAGGGTTTGATCTGGCTTAATAATTTTGAATTATTATTTGCCCATGGTATAAAAGTAGACTTTGTTGCAATAACACATTCGAGGAGCATCATACAGTCAGCTTCGGCTCTGTGTGCATTAACTGGTTCTTTATTTAACAGTCTTCTATATAAGTCCGATAAAGAATAACTTATTTTCTCTTTTACAACTTCATCTCCATTATTTTTTGTACTATTCCTTTTGGAACATTCTTTTTTATTGTTCTGCTCACTGCATGATATGTTAGACAGAGACACTGTCAATTCATCAATCTCTCTCCATTCTTCTGAACTGGCATTTAGTTCTGGCCACTCATCTTCATCATCGGTCAATATGTCCATTATTTTTGAATTTGGTGAACTTGTACAAGCTGGTATTATGATGCTTTTGTTTGGGGGACTATTACAAAATAAATCTTTTTTCAAAACTTTTCTAAATCCACTCAATGAGTCAATACAATATAGGTCAACTGGTAATTCTGCATCGGCATCTTTATATTCAGCTAAAAGTATTTTAAAGTCAAACCTATTCCCATTATGAGCAACCAAGCATACAGGTTTTGTTAATTCTTCTAAAAATGAATTAAGGGTTTTAATTTTTTCTTTAAAAACTGCCTGTTGAGCCAAGGAAGTGTTTGACAACCCTGTCAGACTTTCTACTTTTGGAACCATTTTTCTTTGTGGGTTAAAAAGAAGCGATAGTTTATTTAGCAATGGCAGTGAACCATGAGGTGTGGACTTAATATCACTAGCAGAGGCTGCTATGAATGTAAGTTCTGTAATTTTTGTTTGATTATTTTCGAAATAGGGCAAACCTGTTGTTTCTATGTCGAAGAACACAAATGTAGAAATATACATTTTGTTCATCACTGCATCAGTAAATAATAAAACTATTTACTTACACAGTTTAATAACATTAAATGTCTTCCTGATATTATTAGACGTACTAGACATTGTGAAAACTCCACTCAGTTAACTTTATTTTAAGCTTGAATTACCTTTGTAGATCTAATATAAGAACACTTGAGTTGAATGTAATAAATGATGAAATAATGAGTCACAATCAATAATATATATTCATCTATACGTAAGTAGATCGTTATTCACTCGAGATTGCTATACGCATATTGGATACTGTCAATTTTTGTTTTTTCCATTCTTATCCAACAAAAAAAGCAATACCGGCGTAAAGTAGAGGGTTTTGTGTCTGTGTTTCATTCGGAAAGTGAGGAAGCCGGAGGCCCCGTCTCTCCCTTCATCTCCCAAATAGCCCTTAGGGCCGCCAATACATCTGCAGCTTTTCCGGTGTTAAAGATATTCGTGGGCGTCGAAATATCCAAAGAGTGAGCCATCGAGTGAACCGCTTGCTCGATTGCCCTCCTTCGCCCTCCTTTGCATAAAAAGTAAAACAAAAGCTAAATACCGAGCTACCACAGACAACTAATATATATATTTTACACTGTAATTAAAAAAATTTTTTCATTTTATAGACAATTCATTTCCCTCCGCCATTTTGGGCTAATAAAACTGGAAGCTACAAAAAATTATATTTTTCTTGTCTTCTACATATTCATCTACCAATCATCATCATCATAATAATTTCAGCCTATCAGAAGTCCACAGCTGAACATAGGCCTCCCCCAAAGATTGCCACGAAGCTCGGTCCTGAGCCACCTGCATCCATCGACTTACCGCAACACTGCGCAGGTCGTCACTCCATCTTGTGGGGGATCGTCCTACACTACGTTTGCCTGTACGTGGCTGCCACTCGAGAACCTTTTTTCCCCAACGGTTGTCAGTTCTGCGAGCTATGTGGCCGGCCCATTGCCACTTCAGCTTGGTGATCTTTACGGCTATGTCGGTTACCTTAGTGCTGCTGCGGATATCATCGTTGCAGACCCTATCACGCAGAGAAACACCGAGCATAGCCCTTTCCATAGCGCGCTGAACAACTTTGAGCTTCTTTATACGGCCTGCAGTGAAGGACCAAGTCTCGGATCCGTATGTCATCTACCGATCAAAGAGTATAAAAGAAGGTACCAATGAATTTTTAGAAAAAAATACAAATCACATATTTGACACATCAAACGTAAAATGACTAGCTAGAAACAACTTAAAAAAATACTTTACCGCTTCTTTCTATACTTTACAACATTGTAGCTATATTGTCAAAAACTTGTCTTGTCATATTAGTAATTTATAGTCAAATTAACAGTTTACAGTTTTCTATCTGGGTAAGTACTTAAAGTAAAGTAGCGGGCTATAAATGCAAAGGTCTCAAGAGCGAGCAAGAGAGGGTAACAAGAGTTGCTCCGACTGAATCATGCAAACCCTGAGCCAGACAAATTCGTACAAGACAGAATAATGCTATTTTAAAAATATTAAATAACCTATGGTATTTGAGAAATCAGACTTTTTATACCGGCCACGAGAACGCTTTCGCACTCATCCTTTTCCTCCGTCCTGGCTAGATGCATCGGAATAACGACGTGTCTACCTCCTCGACCTCTAAAGTCACGTGGGCTTTGGACCCTGCCGAGTCGGCCACCGATTCGGCCAAGATGATTGGGAAGCCAGGCGCTCGTAAGAGCTTAAGCACCAGATACGACCTTAAAGACAGCCCACGGCATGCACCTGTAAGCATCGTTGCACTTCGAAATAGTTTCGTCAATAACACCCACTGTAGGTGTTGAAAAATGAGGTGGCATAATACATTTCCAAGAAAAACCATTACCAGAAATAATTAGTACCCAAATTAAATAAGTTTTCTTTGCATTATATTTACTATTTCCGTACTGGGTTCATTATTATGGTGTATACAATAAACAATACCAATTAAAACTTGTTCTTTTTTTATGTCTGCCTTTCCTGATAAAAGTCTACAATTTTCGTTTTTTCGTCTGCTGGCAACACCTCTATCTAAGTTTAATATACCAATCATCAAACATCAAACTCATAGAAGCCTGCATAGAGTATATAACTTATATAGACTGGTAGTCAGTGTCATACATGTCATGACATGAACTCATGTTAAGAGATCATAGATATACGTATTGTTGTTATCACTTTTTTGTAACAATTTTTTTCTAATAATCGTTCTTCTTTATGAAGCATTTTAATTTAATTGGATACAGTTAATTCATTATGAATGAATTACATATACTAATTAGCATAATTTAAATTAAAATGAGCTTTTCATGAATCATACAATTGTGTTGCTGAAATGTTGCCGAGCTTAGGTAAGCTAAGCTGTAATTATTTATGGACTAATAATGGTGTCAATAGCTACATATGTATTCGTAGATCTTGAAACTACTGGTTTGCCCGTTGAGGAGACGAATCGCACCAAAATAACTGAACTTAGTATGGTAGCGGTGAAACGGCATCATTTATTATTAACACGCTCGGGTGCCGCACCTAGAGTTCAGAACAAACTCACTTTATGTTTCAATCCATGCAGATTGGTGCAACCGGGAAGCACAAAGACCACTGGCCTCTGCAATGATCTTCTAGAGGAGGAAACTAAGTTTAATGAAGACGCGTTTCGGGTTATAAATTCATTTCTCAGTGTTCTTACTAAACCAGTGTGCTTGGTCGCTCAAAACGGGCACAATTTCGATTATCCCATTTTAAAAAATCATTTACTCAAGTTATCTGTAAATTTCTCCGACGATCTCTTATGCACTGACTGTTTGCATGCCTTCTATGACATATTACAAAAATTAAAACGCCCCCAATCACGTTCTGAACCTGAATTCTGCTTGAAACAAGAAGGAGCGAATGATAAAGAAACAGATTCCATCTTGCAAGACCCTCTATTGAAAGTTGGTCTAGAGGATGAATTTGATAATGATAACAAAAAATCTATGCAAGCAGTTAACGAAACAACTCCTAAGCAGCAAAAAATAATAAATAATGGAGTACCTAAAAAAGTAGAAAGAAATAAACTGTCTAAAGTGCGAAGGAGGTTTCCCTGGAGTGAAGGTGTAAAGCCAAGTGAGAGTTACAAATTGCTGAATATTTATGAAAGAGTGTTGCATCGTCCAGGTATTGAAGCACATCGTGCGGAAAATGACTGCATAATGGCTCTAGAAGTATCCGTAAAATTGGGTGAGGAATTCGTGAAGTGGGTTGATGCAAATCATTGCCGATTTGCCGATGTGAAACCTATGACTATTGGAGTTCGTCTTGGGGAATAATGAATGAGCAGATGTATATATATTTGTTAAATATTTAGCTGGAACATCTAATACAACAGTTAATATAATACAATATATATTTGTATTTCACTATGTGTTTGTACATTACATAAGACAAAAAACTGTTTACAAAGCTCTTAGTAGTCATTTTTTTTTTAAAACTATAAATTGTAAAGTTTCAATAAGCTTTTAGTAATTATGTAAGTTTTTGAGGAGTTTTAACTTGTTTTCTTTGTGCTTGTGATATCTCTGTATATTTGTCTATACCATTCTCAAAGAATTATGAAACATATCTTTATATCATTTTTTATTATTGTAAAGCAAATTTAAAATATTGTTACTTAAGAAGGACCAACAGCCAAATAGTTAAAGGGCCTTTGAAACATAAAATAATAAGTTTGAACCCGTATATGGTTACTGCATTCACTTGTGCATCTAAAGAAAGTGTTTTAGCTTTGTATGAGTGATTAACAAGAATTTAAGTATTTTTTGACAGCTTTTTCTTTGGCTGTCAGCATTCTAAACCATAAATTATTGGCTCTACGATTTTTAATGTAGAAAATAATATCAAACAAAATTAATTTGTATTAATTTTACGTTATTTTAGCGCATTTTATTCTTTTAAAACATGATTTTATACTATGGTTTTAAATTATGTATTATGTAGTGTATAGTTTTTATACTATTTCATGGTGCTAATATGTGTAATTAAACTATCAAATAATCTTTTTTTAAACAATAAAATGATTTAGGAAACTTTGCTTGCTTTTGTGATGAAATGTGTTTTATACATTTAGCCAATTTTGCAATAAATATTATATTTTTTACACAATTTGTTTTGTTTTAAAATTTGATAATTTTCTTCTGTTCGAACTAGCTAATGTATGCCATTTTAAAAATTTTTGCTTGTGGAATTCTGTAAAGTAACTTTTCTGACATTTCTAAAGATATACTATCAGGTAGGTGATGTGGTAGCCTTTGTGACCCTCCAGGGGTTCAATTCTTGTGCCGGCACATGCCTCACACTCAAGGGAAAAATCATTAGATAACCTGTGTCTGAGATATAATAAAATTGTATTTTGAGAATCCTTGAACACTGCAAACCCGCACTGGAGTAGGTTGGCAGGCTTGTCCTGGTTTCGTTGGGCTCTCGAATATGTGGAGTGTAGTGGGAATTGCTCCCCCTCTACTTGACCGAGAACCACCAAGATGCTTGCCTTGAAACACCAGATTTATCTTGCTACTTCACAATAGTGTGAAGAAGAAGAAGAAGAAATTAAGGAAGAATCAATCTCATCCCAACCTAGCATTCTGTTTCTTTCCAGGACTGTTGGTGTTGACAGGGATACTTTGGGGATGTACGAATCCGTTCATCCGCCAGGGTACCAAAGGCCTGCGTTCTGTCCGCGCGGAAACTTGGCTGGGTCAAGCATACGCCGAGATCGTCTTCCTTTTGGGCAATTGGCGGGTAGGCGTGGCTTGTTTCTCCGCTATTAAGCTAGATAGCGCTGCTATCTAAAGATTTTTTTACCATACGCTCCTAGAGTCCATCTGGTGGCAGACGTTGCAGCACATGTACATGCAAACAGCTTCAATCGAAGAACGTCACAGATACGTTGTTGCTGAATAAGATTGAACACTTCACAGCCTGTAATTATACTGACTGTCTGTTTGCCACAAACCAGAACACGATAATGGTTGCTCTACTGATTAGCGAAAGAAATAAGCAAGAGACCGCCTGCGCTTGGAATGAAAAGCCAACCCGCGCTTCTTACGAGTAGTTACTAGATCATTGGTGTGATATCAAACAGACGTCCGCGTCTCCTTAGACGATGCAGCTTCTGAATTTCAAGGAGATGGACCAGCGAGCAGAGTCTCTAATCTTGCTTCAGTACAGTACTCGAGTAATACATGTACAGTAGTACAGTAATACATGTACTCGCTTTTTATTTTTCAGTTTGCAGGCAAATTATTATTTACACCGCCGAATCTTTAGAATCTAAATCAGCGCTTTAAATTGAAAGAAGCATTTTAAGTGCTGACTTACTGTTTGTCGATACGAGGAGTTCAATCCAGATCACTCGCGTACTACGTATATATGTAAAGCAAAAGCCCTGTGGGACTTTCTAGGTAGGACTCCATTTCTGCCTGGATGCCGTCTGGGTAAGTTACCACCCTCCTAAATATCAGTAGTTCAACCACTGTTGTGTTCCGGCTCGAAGGATCGATGGAGACGGGATAGTTATAAATCGAGGGCCATTCTATGGTCCTCGGGCTTGAAGACTAATCTATATCAAACGTGAAGTTCGCGGCTCGCACTAGAGCAGTGCCTACCACTTCCCGGCTCCAATATCGATAAGTGAATGGAGGCATTTGCCCACCTCTGTGACATCAAGCAATACACTGACATCGTCCTTTTTTTTTAGTACGTGGTGCCATTTTTGGTGAATCAGTGCGGTTCTCTTGTGTACCTGGCGGCTGTGCAACGCGCTCCACTATCTCTCGCTGTGCCAGCTTCAAACAGCTTGGCTTTCGCATTCACCGTCATAACTGGCTCTGCAGTGGGCGCCGAAGAACCTCTGGACTATGGTATTTCCTATTCCATAATCTAAAAATCCGTGCAGTCATGTCTTCTAGCCGATTTCGACCAACACGCGAGCCTCCTCTAACACGGTCGCCGATTGTTAATGTGTGTGTCAAGTGCGCAGCCTCTACAGCAGGGATTCCCAGAGTGATGGTTCCCTTGGGGTCGATATCGGTTTCCCAGGGGTCGACTTGAACGAAAACTGATTTTGGGGCTCATCATCATCATCATAATTTCAGCCTATCAGAAGTCCACTGCTGAACACAGGCCTCCCCCAAAGATTGCCACGAAGCTCGGTCGAGGTCTAAAAATCGACCCCTATTAATTAACACAAGTTCTTATTTGAAACTTTCATGATACTGTATAACTTGTGTCACGTGTACCAACTTGTTATGAGATTGACTAATATTGTAGTGGTAAGTAAATTTAGTAAGATCCGAACTACGTACTGTACGAATTCAAATCGTTCCGATAATACAAAGTTGATTAATTTAAATAGTACCGAATAGGGACAGACGCCTATTTATATGTATTATGCTCCACTGCAGGACAAAGGCCTCTCCCATAAGGAGGATTTGTCGTAATCGCGACGCTCGGCAAGCGGATTGCCGATCGCGAAACCGGACACAGCGCACCTTAGACGCTGCTGTCCGTTATCGGTTTAATTAATTTTGGTCTGGTATTTTTCGAGACGGTATGTTTGAAGGATTTTCCCTTTATCCCCTCTTCCAACATATAAGGGAAGAAAGGGGATGACAGATTAAATTTTTCAGACACAGCATCTGTATTAGTCATTTGCTTCTCTTTCAGGTTCGATCCTCGGCATTGTGCTCATAATGGTTGGGACCGCGTTGTGCTGTTGGGACAAAAGTTATTAGACAATGGATCCACGTTCCGAAGAATGTTTTGTTATAAATCAGCTGGCAATATATAATACTTATTTAAAATAAGGTTAAATTGTAATAAAGTTTTATGAAATGACTATAATTGATCATTTTTATTCGTTTGAATTGAAACTATTATTTACGGATTTTATCGCGTTCAACTTTGTTTTAATATTCCCGACTTTCCGATTGCTTTACAGCAGCCGTGGTCACGGGGAGATTGAGGTGTTAGACGTCCAGATGTTATGTTAACTCTGGCTACCTTCAGCTTTTATTTATTAATTTTTGATCCGATCTACGCAGAATCGTTGAATTAATTAAATGCGATAAAATCCGTAAATAATATTATCATTTCAAATGTGCAGTGTTCGCGTAAATATCAATTTTTATTCGGTTAAGGAATTAACCCTACAATTACATTGAACAGTTTGCGTTATTGAAAAGTGTTAAATAATGTACAGTTTGCGCGGGAGCTTTGCCTAGCGCGTGAATATCAAATGCTTCATAACGAACCCAGTGCGCATTGTTGCCATAAACCTTAATACAGTTTACAAAATGGCGTACTTTTAAATTATGCCACGTCTTTGAATGCACAAAATGACTAAAATCGTGTGGGGAAAAATAGACAAGGCTCATACGAATAGTTTAATGAAAATGTTTGTAATCTGTTTATTGCGTCCATAAGTACAAAATAATAAATATTTTAATTACTAATATAAGTTATAAATTTTAACACATGTACAAATTAACATACACTGAAAAACAGGAGCAATTTACATTCTCAGCAAAATATAAAAAATATATTTAAGTAGATTAATTACATTCTGTTCCGTGGAACATAGATCATACCTAAGTGTATCCACATTCAAAATTCGTCTGAGCATAATAAATAAAAGCACTTCCTTTAAATTGTAGCAAAAAATGTCAACTTCCTCTTCCGTACATTGTGGTTATTTTAACTATTTGTATAGGACAATAAATAAAGACAAATATGGCCGTATTTCTCATAAATTTATGAATTAATGTAAAATATACAAGGCTCATACGAATAGTTTAATGAAAATGTTTGTAATCTGTTTATTGCGTCCATAAGTACAAAATAATAAATATTTTAATTACTAATATAAGTTATAAATTTTAACACATGTACAAATTAACATACACTGAAAAACAGGAGCAATTTACATTCTCAGCAAAATATAAAAAATATATTTAAGTAGATTAGTTACATTCTGTTCCGTGGAACATAGATCATACCTAAGTGTATCCACATTCAAAATTCATCTGAGCATAATAAATAAAAGCACTTCTTTTAAATTGTAGCAAAAAATGTCAACTTCCTCTTCCGTACATTGTGGTTATTTTAACTATTTGTATAGGGCAATAAATAAAGACAAATATGGCCGTATTTCTCATAAATTTATGAATTAATGTTCAAATGACTAGAGCTTCTGTGGACTAGACTTTAAATTAAGTACTTACATCATTTATAAATATTTTACATGTGAAATAAAATAAATTGATGAAATTGACTGAATTGTGTCTATTAAACATATTAAACGTCTGTGTATTGTATTAAACATACGTGTTTTTAATTGTTACATTTTTTATGGTAATAGCTTCCTGGTACAAATTGTTCATTATAATAATTGATCCAATTTAATTGAAAATTATGGATATGTTTTAGAGTATAGCTCAGTTCGAATGATTTTATATTATGATTTCGTATTATGGAAATATTCGTTGACATGAACGTTAGGTATAGCCACTTGAGAAAATAAAGGCACATCTTATCGAGTTTTGTTTATAAAATTACAGAAAATATAATAAAACGTTTTTAGTTTCGACTGCTAGCCCATAGTGAACAGACCTGGCGTAACGTAATAGTCAGAAACTTATTGTGAGCAACCTCACTTCTACTTCATTAGCGTTACCGATGAATAATATTATTTGCAACGTACTAAGTGTTCGGCGGCGAAGGAAAACATCATTGGAAACTCGGCGTTAGGTCATTAATAGGCGACGACTACTTTACTTTTTGGTTTGTAAGAGAGATCGTAAAATTAAAAAAAATATAAAACACATTTCGTTATTTCTACTGTGCGACAGTTCAAACGTTTCATATAATGTTACATAGATAGATTTCAGCACTTTTTCACAAGTTCAATAGCTGTGTATAGTCTGTGCAACGATCGCGAGACGCGGGTTTCTTCCGCGGCGAGATTGTGCCTCTCCGCCAGCAGGGCGCGCGCGCGCTCGGCGTCGCGTGCCGCGGAGCGCGTGATGTGCGCGGCGTCGACGCGTAGCGACGTATTGCGGCGGTGTAACTCTGCTATCTCTTTTTTACGAGCTGAAAGATATAAAATGTATAATTTTAGAAGCCACGATACACGATTGGCTAGAGGTTCTGTCCTGATAGGGGCCTTAGCTCGATCTTATGTACGATTTATTAGATTTTTCAAACCAGCATTTATAGTATTGAAAATTATAACTTTAATTCCAAGACTTGATTTTTCAAAAACTTGATATTATTGCCATAATTGTATTTTAAAGAAAATTATGATAGCTTTGGAATTTAGACGTACTCTACACGTCGTGGGTCAATGATCTAATAAGAACCAGTAACGGTGTTTAGAGATATCATATATTAAGTAGGAGTACCTATATTGGTCTGTAACCGAAAATATTTCAATAAAAATTTATGAAATATGGGTTCAATAACCACATTGGTGCTAGTATTATCTGGCTCATCGGTGGTCAGAGGCAGTTGAGTTCAAGGGCTTCGTCTTACTTCGCTTCTTCAAGGATCGTTTTTACGTTGTGAAGGCCTTTGATACGGTTTGGCACAAAGCGCTTCTTTCGAAACTTCCTTCCTACCGGCTTCCCGATAAATTATGCAGTTGAGTCACCAGCTTTCGCTAGGAAATGGAGCACCGAGGTTGTTGTCGACAGTGCATGCTCAAACTTCTACACCTGCTGTTCCGCAAGGCTGTGTGCTGTCTCCTATCCTTTTCCTTCTGCATATCAATAACATGCTGCAAATTAGTAGTATACATTGCTGTGCAGGCGACAGCACTGGTGATGCCTTATACATAGGTCGTGCGAATATTTCTCGAGAATATGTCGAAGTGTGCCTGAATTCGGACTAAGAGCAAAAACTTTAAATACACAAACCGATGACAGGCAACAGCGTGTCAGGAGTGAGGTGTCTTGTCAAGTTTAAAGTATATGCTGCATTTGGGAGAGAGCATCGCTCTGAGGAAGCACAGGATTGTTAACTGACTAATGCTAATGATGATGAAATACCTACCAACTTCGAACTCTCTGTAACTGTTTATAACAGCTTCGATTCCCGGCCAAGATTTCGTCTCTTCTACTTGACAGCTAAAGTCTTGCACTCTCTCCATGCTGCTGTCATTAAACATCTCCGTCACACCCGCTGCAGAGTTCTGTGGCTCGTCCATTGAGGTAGCTTGTGAAGACATCACTGTGGTAGGATCCTGAATGCTTTTCAATGAAATTATTTTAGAAATATTCGGTATGTTTATACTAGGGTAGTTTTGAAACGGCTGTTCTAACTTTAGTGCTGGTTTTTTAATGTTCTCGCTATCAAATCCGGGGTTCAGATCCCTCTTCCTCGTATTCTGACCACTGAAGTGCTTGACACTTCTGTCGGCCATTTTTGATAAACGATTTAATTCTGAAAAATTTTTCTCGGCCAGAACTTTGATGATATCCCCGTCGTCACAAGTGGAGTCCAGTCTCTTCTTTATAAGATTATTATTATCGTTAACGTATTTTTTGATCTCCGTTAATAACTGGAGCTGACCATTAGGATCTAATTCTAATGATTCCGTTTGCAATCTCGGTTGTTTCAGAATTTGTTCTGTTTCTGTTGTACCGTAGCGACGCTTTCTTTCTTTTACTATTTCCCGCCATACTTTTTCATAACCTGCAAATCAAATAAAGTTTATCCAATAAGCAGTTTAATCTTAGGCGGCAAGTATTAAAATTATGTTAAATACTAAAACATTTATTTATTTATTTATTCTTTATTGTTAGCCTTAAGCTTAAGGTTACAATGGGCGGACTTAATGCCAAGTGGCATTCTCTACCAGTCAACCCTTGTTATGGTGAAAGGTAGTTGGCAGGTACAAAACAAAGAATAAAAAATAAAATACTCCAATAATAATAAGTTGATAAGTACATATAAATACACTATGTAATTAAATAAATATTTATAACATAAAATACACAAATACGTATACAAGTATATTAAAGGATACCTAAATAAATATATAATAAAAATCAAAAATAGATAAGCTGAATATTGTCAATGATCTATTATTCTATTAGGTAATTACGAAGTAGACTCTTAAATGATTTCTTGCTAGGAGCTGCTTTTATCTTATCGGGCAGGGCGTTCCAGAGGAGTGTAGCTTGAACAGTAAAAGAAGAGTTTTAGTATCCTGTATTATTTTGTGGAACGCGAGTCTTAAGTTGGTAAGTAAAACATGTTGGATGTCATAAATTATCTACGGATTTTCATCAATGAACATGTGAAATAAGATCAGGCAGAGACCCTACTCCATAACGCTTTACTTTTTAAAAGTAAAGCGTTATGGATTCGAAACCTCCTACGTTCAAACATCCGTATGAGAATGTTTGTAGTAGAGTCATGGATGATTATCTAATTACAATTTCACCGTCCACTGCCAAACACATATGTACTATAATGTTATTGGTGACCGCGTGGCTCAGAAGTTAGCGTACCTAGCTGCTGAGACTTGGAACTTGGGTTATGAATGAGCCGACGACGATATCTTGGCTACAAATCAGGGCTTGCAATTGGCTTTCGAGTCCAGCCGTGCTTTGTTATGTTCCGTATGTATCCCTGACCTTTCTCCGACCTTATCGCATAAGCGTTACATCGGATATGGGAAAGCAAAAGCGACTTGCAACACTATAATATCTCCGGCGCAGTTGTCAACTGCAGACAGTAATTGAAATTTGACGGCGCGGTCTACTGCGACCCTCATGACCATTGTCACAATTTTCTATTATCACTAGCAAGTATCAAGAAATAACTTGAGACAAATAAATATTTTTATACATTTGAAATGAAACTATTATTTACAGATTTTATTCGCGGACACTAACATCGTCTTGGGATCCAGTAATAAACGAAATTAAATCTAAAACAAAGTGCATTGCTCGGGTAAATACCAGAAATCATTGCTTCTATACAATTATAATTTATCGTCGAAATAAAAGAATACGAACCTTTTTTATATTTAGGAGTGACTTGCATCAAGCTCAGTTGGGACAGGAACATCTGTTTTCGTTGGGGAGTCGCCTCGTTTTCGCTTGTATTGATATCGTTATTCGTTTCTGTTAATGTGGACTTCCTCACTGACTTTGCGGTAGGTTGATTGTCATCGCTGAAGATTCGATCCAATCTTCCAGCAGCGATGTAGGCAGCAGCTATCGAGTCCCTTTTTAAGATTCTCTCCATACGTTCTAACTCTTTTTCTGTAAATATATTATTTGTGATCGTTCAACGATAAAATTTCATTTCGTTTCATTAAAACTTTGTTAATTGTTGAATAAAGCAGACACTGTCAGCTTTCTAATGCTGTAACTCGAAAAGGGCTTGAAGAATAGTCATCTTTTTTATGGGAAAGGCGGCAAACGAGCATGCGGTCAAAGTGATTGCCGTCGCCCACGTACACCTGCAAGACCAGAAGTGCAGCAGATGCGTTGCCGATCTTTATTGGTATTTGGGAGATGAGGAGGGGGACGGGGTTGGGGAGTGGACTTCCGGTTACCTCACTCATCGAACGAAACGAAGAAGCACTAGATGCCTCTACTTCATTTATCCTTTAAGATAAAATTAATAAATATTAAATTAAGTAATCCCAAAAATTGCAATATCCTACCATATTTCTATTGAAGATTTGCTGAAAAAATAATAGAATATTATAAAGTTCGTTTAACTTTATTTTAAAATAAATATTATCCAATACCTTTATAAGCATTTTTCGTTGCCAGATTGAAGCCAGCAAGAAAGTCTATCTTTTCATTTTCAGTTTTGTCATTCTCGCTTCCGTAATTTGTAATTATAGAATTGTACTCGTTTAGTTCATATTCATCGTAATCACTATCTTCATCTGTGGTATCGTCGTTTAGTTTGACTCTGGTATTCGTAAACTCTTTGTAAATCTCCGCTTTCATTTTATCCGGAGTTATGCTATCCATGAGGTTATCCTGTGGTTTCTTTAATTCTGGTTTCTGTACATCTTTTCCCTCTCGATTAGATAAATATTTCATCCTACGCATACGTTTCTTCTTTTCATAAATATCTAAGGAGCTGATCTCTTCGAATTTTGTCATTTTAGGCCGTATGTTGGTAATAACAATCTTCGGCTGTAGTTTTGAATCCATTTGATATGGACAGGCTATAAACAATTTGTCGCTCGTTTTTGCTTGATCAAACGGCTTCTGAAATTCATTTTTATTTTGTCCGACTGTTTTAGGATAGTCCATGTTAACATAAGTTTGATTATTTTTTTTATCAGCTTCTACTATCATCGGCACTTGATAAACTATTTGGGGATTCATGATGACCTTCTGGCTAGACGTTTGGAATACAATATCTGTCTTGTTTTTATTAGAAAGTGTCTGTAGAACATTGTTGCTTGATTTGAGGACGTGTATCTCTTTGCTGACTGCCACATTTTGGGCCTTTGTATTTTTCGAGGGTGATTCATTGTTAGTTTTTGTAGTTATATCGTCCGTAAGCTTATTTTCATTTGCAGAAGTTTTATTTAATTTATTTGTGTCGTTGTTGGATTTATTGTTTTTAATCATCATCAGATTTGCTGGAAACTGAACATTACTCAAGTATAAAAAATTTGGTTGTAGCACAACGTTTTTTGCTTCCAGTTGAGATTGTTTTTTTGTATTTTTCAAATCTTGCTCTTGCAAAGTTCCCTGAGATTTCTCCTTCACGACAATTTTGTTACCGTAAATTTGATTTTCGGTAATTAAATTCTCAAAATCATTTTCGTCACAGTTTTCCTGATGCATTCGTTTCAACGCAACGACTTTTGATGATGTTCCATTATCATTGAGAATTTCTTCTTTACATTTTTTGGCTTGGCTGGAGAGCCGTGAAGGAGCTTGCAAGTTTTTTGGATCGAAGCTAGATCTCTGCACCGTAACTTGTGAATTTTGCTGATGGATGGTAAGGAGCATTTTTGAATTTGACGGATTTTTATTTTGTATAAATAGTATTTGATTTTTCTGCTCGTTAATTGTGCCTTCCGATGATTTACTGAGGAAACTAGATTGATTAGTTTCTGTGGTTGGATTGAAAATTGGTCGAATAGGTGCTGTGGATACCTGAGGTGTATATTGTGGTTCTTTAGATTCACTGGAAATATCAAGTTTTTGTTGAAATTGACTGTCGGTTTTATTAATCATTTCGGCTGCGTTTATTAACGTACTGATACTGTTTGTAGCTAAAGGAGGTACTGGTTTTGTATCTTTGACTTCTGGCTCTGTTTGGGCGCTCTTTATTATTATATTACTTTGAATTTCAACCCTCGGCCCACTTTCTGGTTTTTGGTTGGGAAGCGCTTTGTTAAAAGTAGACTTCTTGGTGATACCTTGTAATATGTCCGGAGGATTGCTAACGCATTTCATGTCTATTTTGCTTATCGGTATGCTAGTTTTTAAACTGAATCGTTCATTTGTTTTTTTCTTAACCTCCTTGTTATGCTTTGTCGGTATTGTAACAGTTGCTCCAGATCCTTGAGTAATTGATTTTATACTCATTTTAGATTCACCGACTTGATTTTTATTATCTTCAGGCACAGGACTTGCCGGTATTGTTGCCGGAGTGAAGTTTTCTTCGAAATCAGTTTGAGCATTAGGTTTTTCAACAATATGGAGCTGTGGATCAACAGTTTTAGTTTCGATTGCTTTTTCTTCTACACTGACAGGCGTTGAATCCTGATCGGTATTGACAGAAAATGGCACGAACTCAGAACTGGCTGGTTCCGTTTGAGGTAACGCAGCTTGTGATGGTTGAACAACTCCTGGGTAAGAGACGGGTTGAAACGCGGAATAACCAGGTATCGAGTAGATATATCCGCCGTAATTTGGATAACCTGGTTCCACTTGTTTCGTGGTAGTTACACTAGGACTTGGATTTGGTATTGATGAGGGAGAAATTTTTGGGGAATGTGGTATCGGTTTAGGTGGTAAAAAAGGGGGATTGTCAAGAAATGTGTTTGGTTCCTCGGTGGTTTTGAAAGGTTCAAGAGGCTTTATTGCTGGGACTGGTTCAGGAGCTAAAGGCGTCCTTTCTTCTTGTTCTGGCGGTCCAACTGGACCAGCTGGCTTCGGTCTGGCTGTGGAAGTAAACAAATACTGTGTAAACGAAAGTAATTAGGTTGGTAGGTGAAATTATCGTACATAACGAAGATACAATACAAGACTAATCAACTTGGCATGTGCATTCAGAATTAAATATCTTTTACATTCTATTGCATGATTTACTAGAAATTTCTTAATTCTAATGTAGTCTCGCAATCTCTCGTGATAAATTAACACTCTCTTCCTCAGTCTCTCATCTATCTAATAATGTGTTTTTTTTGTCTTTATATCCAATAATGTAAAACATCGTATAAACAATACACAATAACATTAAAAATTAAGTAAAACTTTCAAACTATTTAAGATTCCTGACCTTCCTGAAACATGCAATCCTATTTCTAACAATAATCTACTTCAACATATGTATTTTTTAACCTAATATATATATTTTTAATTCATACCAGTAGTTTTTAATAAATACCCATTCTCTGTAAACTAAGCAAACGAAAACCGGCTGAATTAGTTAATTTTATTGTAAACTGAACTTATAAGCCTTGTGCTACAAAAACGTAAAAAAAATTGAAGCCAAGCAAATTCTAGATTGAGTAAGATTCAAAACACGCACAGTGTGACGGAACGGCAGTGATCTAATGAACAAGCGTACATAAATATAGAAAGTGGTAAGTCTGTTACTATCTTGATATAACTAGGCGACCACATGGCGTTATTTGCGAAGATATGAGATAGTTAATTGCAAATATGTACGGTACCCGGGGCAATTTCGGACCACCTAAAAAATTTAATTAATCATGTATTCGGTTTTTCATAAGTTCCATTTATTAACGTTAATATAACAATTAGTTTTTTTTTTTTTTTAGAAAAGTGTGTTGTTGTTTTAGATGTTTGTGTTTCGCTTACGATTGGTCTGGTTCATAGATGCGCAAGTTGATGTATAAATTGGCTCCAAGGAGGCTTCCCTCAGTCCAATCCTATTTCATATCAAATAGTATTGTAGTTATTAAGAAAAGAACAATAATCGTTTTGCACGCCTCATTTATTGAAACTCCCTTTGATAAACTTGAATAATATATTATTACTTCTTATTTATGTCACTTGAAAACGATGGCGCCACTTAATCCTATCCAGTTAATAATAAAAATAAGAAATAATATATATATATTATATATAGTACAATCCGCTGGGGTTACAATTTTATTTTCTTAAGAGTTAAACGGTTATGTAGTATATTTCTCAATTAGCCTTTTCATATTTATATTACTTTAAATTGGATGCACCTATCCTATATGGATACCACATTTCCTCACGCCCTGGGTTGACTGTTAGAAAATGCCAAAAGGCATTAAGTCCGCCTTTTGTAATCCTTTTGGTGTAGACAATAAAGTATAAATAAATAATAGTGGGACGTGCGCTTTTGGATTTTCCAATTTTTTTTTATTATTGGAAAGTGGTGAAAACCGAGCTAACAGCTCATCGGATAAGTGGTTACTGCAGCCTATGACCCTCTCAAATTGGGATAAGGTATTGTCTAGCGTTAGGACATTTGTAGGTTGTCAACAGTCCATTGCTTGTAATAAGCCTCTGCGTAGTTGGGATGTTATCATGTTATGCGTTCCATCCGGGATTTTTCGAAATGAAGACGACGTGGCTTTTCCCTGACTGGGGTGAGACGGGGTGGCAGAATTACTATTGTCACCACCAGCCTGATGTCTGGTTTTAATTTCGATCTGATGGATGTCCCCGCTAGGATGTGGTGGTTTCATGGGTTTTTACTTTGGAGACTTTACTGTCCACTGGTATGTATGTGGGAAATCATTTATATATGTCAAATAGGCCCTATGATCATAATCATTATCCTGTGACCTGTACAGAATGGATGAGTATTGACATTTATGAAAACTTGAGTAATACCAGTAAAGCGAGAGAAGGGAGTAAAGTTGGAGATAGTATAAAAAAATAACAGAAGAAATAAAGAAAATAAAGAAAGCCATTTTTCAATCGACTTAAATAGCCTAATAATCCAAATGTAACGTAAGCATTCGCAATGACTATGAGTTTATTGACCTCGGCAAGAGCGGTTACCGCGCAGGATTTATTTGTCGGTGCGAAAGCGCCTACAACAGTCAGCATGCTATACATAAGAATAAACAACAAGTAATTATTGCTTATTTTATGGTCACACTCACCACGCCGGACAGACGGGTCGGTGAGCAGTGTCGGTACACTCGCACTAAAGATGTGTCCTCTATCTTTAGTGTGTGTGATTTGAGTTCAGCAAATTCGGATGAACAGTTCTGCCATCAGTATGTCACCGGCGCCTTGTCTATTAATCATTAATGTGCAGCACATGCAAGTGAGAGTGACCCTTGCCTTCTTGATACAGTGGTAAGCATCACCGCCTGTATTCTCCTTTAGCTTCCTTTACGAACTCAAGAAGCCTATGTTAAATAGGAGACTATTCTTGCAATAGGACGATTATCGGAAGACAGGCAGTTTTAAAACCGCAGTACCACTTTAGACGCAACCCAGTAGTCACTGTCAGGGTAATTTAAATGTGGCTGCTTGAATGGTGATTTGACGATCTTTTTTTTATTAAATTTCACATAGCAGACTACAGTAATTAAAAGAAAAAATATAGCTTTGATAATAGACTCTGGCTGCACTCGAAAGGAATGTAAACTGCGTGTCTATGCCGTTAAAATAGTATTAAAGGTTCAAAAGGAAGATAGTTACACCGTTTCACCAAAAAATTTAAATACGATTTTTTAGATGCTTTTATATTCTGCAGGTGTTTTTTTGTTGAACATAATCTCGGAATTATAATTAACTATTATTGCAATAAATTTAAATGTGCAAATTAAATATGATTTAAATTCTCAGACTGGAAATTATCTAACATTTCTAATTGCCATCTTTTATCCTTTGATTTTTATTCTAATTTTTGTTATATCTGTATATTGGTACTATTGTAATGTAATTACATTAGCAGTGTCCTGTAGCAGAGTTTCATGTTGGGTCTTTTACATACATGATACCTTCGTTACTCAAAAATACAATAAAAAATTTAATTTGATTTGCAAAGGTATATTTGCCTATAGTTATATCGGAGGTAAGGGAAGTTGGCACTTCCCTTAAGACGACGTCACGCTCGCAGGATGAGATGTCAAATTCTTGGAATTTTAAAACTAAAACAAATTGTTATAAGATACTTGGCATCCCGCTCCCCAGTGCCGTGGTATCTAGTGGATCTAACTCGTCTTATTTTGATATTACGCAAGTGCGATTTATGCACTGAATTTATCTATTGCTCGTCGGCGAAGGAAAACGACGTGAGATCAGAGAAAGAATAATAAAAAGGATTTTGAGGGCGTGTCAAGTCTGTTATCCCACTCTGGAGCAGCGTGGCACCTTTCCTGCCACCACAGACTCCCGCAGATAGTTGAGAAAAGATCCCAAAGACCTTTGCCCAGCTGTGGACATTTACATGCCGGTACTATGTCTACTACTAGACACCTTCGTGTGATTGCTGTTGAATATGGCTGCTGTGCTGATTAGGTCCCGTATTTTGACCGAAACCAAACATCGGTAGGCCCAACACCCAGATCGTTGTATTTCAGGTCAGTTGGTACCGCCCAGGCGTTGGTGCCTGATGGTAAGAGATTAACGACGCCCACGTACATCTGCAACACCAGAGGAGCTGCAGGAGCACCCGACATCTCGCCGGTATTCTGCGAGTTCGTGGTACTACCCGCGGCCGAGGCGGCCCATTCGAGCAGCAGCTCAAGAAACCGCTCGGCTCTACCTCGCACAGTGCAGTTCGAGCCTTGATCGAATTCATCTATCATTATGACTAGTGTTTCACTTTGAGTAGATTTAATTCACGACGTAAGTATTTTTCAAAGGACTATTAAAAGGTACCAACCAAGGTATTGGTGGCACCTTCACCAGCCAAACAGCAATACGTTTTGTTTCGGTCTTACCAAAAGGAAACAGGAACGTTGAACTACAGATATCTTGTCTTCAGTAGAAGACATAAAGGCCGCAGTGGTTTGTTCTGGCTCCACCCCTAGCGATGCCATCAAACATTCAAATGATTTTTGAAGTTTCACATCTAACCCAACCACGCCCTCGTTATTTCTGGCCCTAAGCAAGCGTGTGCGAGCATGACAGTGATTCGTGTGCTATGCTCAATACGAGGGATACCTGGTCTCGCTGTCCCCGCTTCAAACATATTTTATTCGCGCATTCACAGTCATAACTCTGCCGTTGTCGCCGAAGAACCTCTCGTCTATGGTATTTCCTATTCCATAACCTAAAAATCTATGCATTAATGTCTTTTAGCCGATTTCAAAACATGCCAGCCTCCCCTAACACGTTGGCCGATAGGTAAATGTCAAGTGCGCAGCCTCTTCAGCAGGGATTCCCAAAGTGGTGGTTCCCTTGGGGTCGATATCGATTTCGCAGGGGTTGACATGAACGAAAACTGATTTTAGGGGTCGACGTGGTCTAAAAATCGACCCCTATTTATTACCCTATTAACACAAGTTCTTATTTGAAACTTTCATGATACTGTAACTTGTTATAAGAATGACTAATATTTTAGTAGGAAGTATCATTGTTGTACTTTAGAAAAAAAATTATGTAATTTGTATTAATAATTATTGACTTGGTATTTATTCAATTGTATGTCTATTTATATAGTTAAATTTTGATGAGTAAATGATGTCAAGTTTACTCACTTAACCAACCGCAAAGTTTTTAAATTGGTTAGTATTTTGTATTAATACGAAAATAACTAGAGATAGGATTTTTAAAGTAATTTGGCTATGGGGATCTGAGGTATGAGTTTATTTTGGAGAAGGGATCTATTACCCAAATAGTTTGGGAATCTTATAAAGTAGTCTTTCTATATAGTCTATACTGCATAGAAAGTACCAAAACATGGGGTTCTTGGAAACATCGCCAGTACTCTCGCTCGGTAAGCGGGTTGTAGACTGTAGAGGTTGTACCCACGCCGCTCTGCCACTGATCTATGTGATTTGGATTCGGTATTTTATATGGATTTTTCATAATCCATCGATCGCCAGAGCCTACTTTGTTCCAACCGAGATATATTACATAAATAAATAGGCATACATTACCAGACTCGAACTTATCAAATTCTCTAAATATCACTTTCTCACTCTTCCCTTTCCGACCTTTGTTCAAAGGAAATCACGTTTTAAAATATCGAAGCTTGTCCTATGTTTATTAATTTCCGATTTTTTAAGTTATGATTTGTGTATCAAGCTTATGCGCATAAAGTTTCATTAAAATCGGTTTATTCATTTCGAAGATTATGTACTTGAAAGTTTTACGAAAAGCCGTGAGGTGTAAACCATTTTAAACTCAAAGATTAAAATAAAAACTAATTTATCTTTTACACGGCTAAAATAAATTAAAAGTATCAAGTTTAATTAGAAATTAACATTTTACAATAAGCACATGATAACAATTACGCCGACGCTACTCCGAAGAAAAATCCGCCGACAAATCCGACAGACAAGCAACTGTTCTTCTTAACGAAACGAAGAAACTTCTCTATCAGCTCTTGGCTGTGCCCTACGCCTTCTCTTACCTTCTCCCAGTTAACGTAAATGTATCCAAATTCACACGCGAAATGCAGAAGAATCACTCCACCTCCCAGACCGAAGGCTGCTACCTTGCCCACTTTAGACACAGCGACGCCAGTCGCCCAACCGCTAAAGGTGCCAAGCAGTAAGTTTCTGCTAGAAGAGCACTTGGTTAGCTTATTTACTGTGACATCAAAGATCGATGGATCTTCTTTAGGCTTAGTCGCATACTTTGATAATTCAGAGAGATTGATGTCCGGAATAGGTTTTGCCATCTGGTGGCATTTTCTATTAAAAAGCCATTGTTTAAGGTAAATAATTTTTATACCTTTTGTTCAATATAATATACATATATATAGGCTTTGTTGTGACAGTTGATTAGAAATTAATTTGAAGTTTAGTTGTCTATGGAAGAAGTTATTAGAGGCAGAAGGTAAATACTTCTCGGTTATACTTTGTCGCTTTACGGCTCATTAAAAAATAAAAAATTGGGAACTTGCTAAAAACCGAAACAACAGTGAAGTTACAATACTTGATTTCTGTGCAACAGATTTGGAATTCAATTTGTTTTATATTACAAAATAAGTATACCTGGTATTTTGTCAAATGAATGAGCTGAATATAACCTTAGTCTAAAATCGCGTCGACGGTCGATTCGATAGGAAAGATAAGAGACAATTTTTTTCCCAATATTGGGAGACCATTGGCTTTCGTTATTATAATACTATTTAACGTGCTACCATAATAAAATAGTATTTTTGGGACTTTCTCTTAATCCAAATGCTCTCTTCACTGTCAGGTACGCGGTATACCCTGGGAAACAAACGACGTTCTGGTGACCGAATGATGGCGGAATATCCATCCGAATATTCCGCAGCCGATGATGGATTGGATCCAAGGAATGTATGTCAGCTTAGCAGACATCATCTCTTGGAGAGGTCTATTTTAAACAGTGACCTAAAAGGCTGATAGTAGGTAATTAATACCTTAATGGATGGAAGAATAATTGTTGAATAAGAGAAGGTTATTGAAGATTTGGCAGGGGACATTCACGGGCACTGTTGTTTACATACTTAGAGTAGGTCTGCAAAAACCTATTAGTGTTTGAGATGGTTTTGGAGGTTTGGTAGGAACTTCATATGTCCTTGTTAAATATATTTCATTCCCCGCCGGACAAGTGCTAAATTAATTTTTAACGGTGACAGCACCGTGAACCGAACCTAAGTCACTCGCGTACTATGAAATTTAAAGCGAGCGCCATCGACCGTTAGCTACTGCGGCCATACGAGTATGCATTGGGTATAATCAGAAATGGATTTAGTCTAGTACATTCATTAATTCAAAATCTGTCGACACACACTGTCGACATTCCTTTATATCCAATAGACTACCTATTAGGTTAGGAGTAGGTTGCTTGGGGTCGCTGAAGACATTTTATCCATCATCATCGCCATTGCACTACGTACATGGGTAGAGGCAGAAGCATCACCTTGAACTAAGGAACCCATCTGCGGGAAAACATGGTAGCAACAAAGACAGTTAACCCCATTTCTCTTTATGCAAGTAAATGCTTAAAAGAAATCCTTGTTTAGCACTCATCAAGAATATAACGAACTGAAATGATGACGATGATCTTGTCATTTAAATAAAGAAATTTAATTTAGTTTTGCGAGAATATAACTAAATTAGATTTTCTGATTGAGATAACTGTAGATCATTTCCATACATCAGAAATAGAACCGGTCTTAAAGTAGCTCCTTGTGCAACACCGGGTGAAGAAACAGTCCAATAAAACAAGTTACTAAACTTGTGGGTTTATATCAAAACATACTTTTTTTTATGGGAGCGGCCGCAAACGAGCAAGCGCTTCATCTGACGGCAAGTGATTACCGTCGTCCACGTACATCGCACCTGCAGGTGCGTTGCCGGCATTTAAGAATTTGGAAGATGGAAGGGAGGATGAGGAGGTGGAGTGGAAGTGGGCGTCCGGATGCCTCTCTCTCCAAAGGAAACAGAAGAAGCACAGAAGCACAAGATGCCTCTACTTCACACCGGTATTCTGCGAGGCCGTGGTACCAAGCCGGTCGAGGCGGCCCATTCGAACAACAGCAACGGACGCCGCTTGTCTCTACCACGTTTATACTTTACTATATATACTCATAATTACCTGCGTCGACGAAATCGTCTTCCTATGTTACCTTTCAAACTTGTATTCGCGTAGAATTGAGTACCTTCTACCCGCATACGAAACTATTTATGAATTCAAAAAACAAAGACAGTGCAGCGGATCATCGTCATCATTACAGTCAGCCATTATTATTTAGGAGACATGTGAAATCCGTCAACCCGCACAGGAGCAGCGTGGCGGACCCTTTCTGACTCTAAAACCCATACCAAATAATGACAGGACGCTTTTGCCCAGCAGTGGAAGATTACAGGCTGTAACTTCACTATACTTTACTTCATTCAGATTAGCGTAAGTAATACGGAAATTTGAAAACTAGGAAGTGCCTCTGCTTACGCGTACACATTCGGTTGGGACTCGAGCCCTGTATTCTATCGCTACAAAATGTCGTATTGTCGTACAACGTATTGTATTGCATACCAGAGCATGACTTTTTAAACGCTTACAGCCTGTAAATGGCCACAGCTGGGCAAAGGCATCCTCTCTTTAAGAAGACAAGCGTTAAATACCAACGCAATGCTACTGTGTTTCGCTTGGTAATAGAACCGAAGATCCGTTTAATGTTAACAAAGCATAACATCTCAGTGCACAGTGACGACCAGACCTACATATTGTTGCTTAGTGAGTAATAGTACAGAGCCACCATTTAATCTGGGAAGTGATGGTGAACTAGATGTCATTTACAGTAGAACTGTATTGATTATTTTACGAGATCTAATATGAATAAATAAAGCTAAGAGAATCTTATACCGTGGTTGACGTGTTTCTTTTCACAAATATTTCACCATTTTTAGAGGCGGTCGTTTCGACAAGGTCAAGTAGAGGCATCTTGGGCTTCAGTGTTTCGTTCGGTGAGCGAGATAACCGGAGGCTCAATCCCCCTCCTCCCTACCGAATACGCTAAAGGCGGGCAAACGCAAATACAACTCCTCTGATGATGTACCATCAAGTTAACGTGTACGTTTGCACCGTTTCAATTAAGAAATGGATAGGTACATCAGTTTTAAACTCTTTACAAGATTACAGATTCGTATTCCATTTGTAATAATTTGAATATGTTTACTTAGGCACGTAGTAACTTAAGTTTCACTTAAGTATACACACTTAAGTGAAACCTTGTTCGTGGGGCTTCCGACAGCCGGCGAAATAAACCATCTTCAATATGTCAGACTTAAATTACTCCGACCTGTGACAAATTATTTAGCTATGCAAGTGTAAGTCATTGTTATAATTATATTACTGGCTGGCCTAGCAGACGTTGTTCTGCCCTTTCCGGTAGATGGCGCGATGAGTTTTATTTCTTCAAAATCTCGACAGCGCCACACATCGGGTTCAGATTCTATGATTTTCGTTCTTGGCACTAAACCAACATATATTGTGAATATGAGTTATTTTGATTCATAAATATAGAATTTGTTCATAACACGACTACAGCGCCACCTATCGGATACTTGCATAGCTATGAACCAGTCTCGAGGGTACAAATTATATTGTGCGACATATCCTCAATTGGTTAAGTCGTTCCGATGTTACACGATTACTAACAGACGCACGGAGGATTATATATATATATGTATAAAGATATACCTGCCGTTCGGTTGCCAGTGTCTATCCTTGGCATCTTTCATGGCTTTCAATTTTGTCATGCAATTTCGTTTGTACGAAATAAACGTTTTTCTATCTTTACTTATCGTTCGAACCGAGATACCGAACTGATGTTAGTGAGCAGCATCATATGTACTCACACCAACTCACTTGCCCAGCACGGTAAGTACGTACCAAACTTTCTCGAAGTGTACATTGGCTTCTGCTGGCGCTTTTTTTGGACAGGCCAATCTTCAGCACTACTAAAAAGCCATAAGCCGACAACACACCGAATGGGTGCTCCCACTGTCAAAATTGTGTTCACCCACAGCTGGAAGAATTCACACCTCTGTGATAATGCTGGGATCCGTAGCTTCAGATAGATGGCCCCCATAACCACCCTAAATATGCCAGACGCAACCAGTGGCGCGGCCAGCTCGCCACGTGGCGTTGGTGAAGTTATAACCTATCATGTTCCAATAACTAACGTGACAGTTGCGAGCGCCACTCGTAACTGTCACGTTGACAGCTATAAGTGCACCCCTGCCTACCCCGTGAGGAATTACCGTCGTGTGTGTTGTGCTGTAGAACGGTAGTGTCAGTATTGTTGGAAAGACTGGGACGATTGTAGAAAACAATTATGATTTAGAAGTCACAATTTCTTATGTTTTAAAGCAGTTTAACTTTTGACGAATCTTCGCAAATATCGCTCGGTTCTATCGCCTGTACATCTGAAATGGCCACACATAACATCACAAATGCTTTCTAAACTCTACATTCAAGCTTTCGAGCGGGAGGGGGGGTGAGTGTAAACAAAAAAAAAACTACAGTCCGCGGGGACGTTGCAAGCGACTTGCATCGCCCCCGCGGACCAAGCATGCACCATTATAATTCCACTGAATGTATTTCTCAATAAAATCATATTTTTTATTCTTTTCACTTGTTAGGTATTGTCCATATCATGTCTAACTATAACGTAGTATGTACACGGCGGCGCCTCCGCAGCCGCCGGCTAAATGCTTCATACGAAAAAAATAAAACGAATCCGTGAAATTATCGAAACACCTATTAAAAGCTAAAATTAATAATAACTATCTAAGTTAAACGTACAAAGAGGTTTTTTTTGTTGCTTATAAAAAGTTTTTTTTTTAATGGATATTCCAATCGGGCGCTCGGGTCGCCCCGGGCGGGAATACTGCAGGGGAGTTCGAGTCTTATCACAAATGCAGTACGAGACGCTGTCGCGAAGCTGACGGCGCGCGCGAGCCTCAATTAATAAAGCCTACTTAATTTATACAACCGACCCCGAGCGCCCGACCTCACATTCAAGTACAACTACCCTTCCGAGTGAAACGGACACATCTCCATTTGGTACTAGGACACGTCTTGCGTCTCCCTCTTGCACGGACCCTCCGACGTTCGTTCGTGTCGTACAAATGACAGCTGTCAATTAATCTAACAGGATTACAGAAACTAAAACAGTACAGATCGGCATAAGCTGTTGAAGTAAATACAGAAATATTGGAAAAAGGAAGAATCACAGAATCGAAAAACGTATCACGATACGATATAATCGATTTATTGCACAATTCTCTTCTAGTTGCGTCAACGACTCCAATCGGCCGCAGTTACATAGTTTTTTTTTTTAATTATCCTTTACACCAATCAAATTAAGGCGGAGCATCCGCCCCGCCACGTCCAAATCACAACTGCGACGAATGATAACATACAGAAAGGACACCCGTCCCAAAGTATAATAAAAATATACATAAAGTAATCTAGAGCGTTGACAACATAGTGACTAACGGAGGTAAATAATACATTGATATGTGACTTAATTAAAAAAATATATGTATGACCCAAGCGCTAGGCGCTAGGCGCAGCAGTCAATGTCAAAATATACCAATTCCACTCGAAAGCGTCGCACAGCCGGCGCCGTCGGCCCGTAGCGCTGCTCCGTGCAGCAGCGCCGGCCCGGCGGGCCCACGGACCCACGGACCGACGGACCCACGGACCCACGGACCGATACATACATTAACACCTAGTTTTATTTAAATATCGCACGACTATCTACACGCCTGCACCTGGCAGTGGTATCCACACTTAGATTTTTTTTATTTAGCAATAAATTTGCCCATCATTAAAATCCCCCCTTGGTACATCGTTTTTGTGTAGTGACAGATAAAAATCTAGTTTAAGAAATTAACGGACGTCTTTAATTTTATTATCAACGCTAGACAGATAAAGAACCTTACGCTACAGGTACAGTTTGACAGGTGGCTGTCACTGTCGCGCGTGACACGCGTGACACGCGGCGTGTGGGTGACACGTTGTAGGAACTCTATTGTTTCTATTGCACATCGACGTGACACGCCAGCTTCCCACAGAGTTTACAATTCGAGAGAGACAGAGAGTACATCTTTATAACATTTCAGAAATTTCGATAACAATCACATGCCAAGAAGAATTTGTACTCAAACTTAACTCCATCAACTGGTGTTGGCTCGTCATTCTGATTTATATAAGAGAATCAATTAGGACATTTCAGTAGATACAAACATTCCACTGATGAGTGTCTGGAATCAGTTCTCTTTTAACATTTCGATTGTCTATGGTTTTTATGTACTAGTATAATTATCAGTAATTAGATTTAAATATTAGGTGTTATTGTGTACAAAGTAATTTCATTTACTTTCATATATCGATATATTTGTATTTACATTAGACAGATTTTCTCATTGATTCGATGACAATGTGTGCTCAATTCTGATAAATAACGAAAGTGGTTTGTTAAATATAGATAGAATTGTGTGAAGGGGATGCATGAAATGAAATATAGAGACTATTTAGTGGTTGGTTGGTCTTGGGAGGGTCGGTGGGCGGGTTTTCACATTTTATTATTGTGTTGATTGGCAAAGTATGTATGGCGCGATAAACTAATTTCATAAATAAGTACAGCTTATATTTTAACCATGCCATAGGACCGGTGGTTACTTAAGTTCCTTAAGATCCGTCTGAGTGTACGTCTAGAAAGGTGGGAGGGAGGCTGTATATAAGAAATCCTGCTTGGGATGGACCAGATTTTAAACGAGTCAACGAACCTGAATTTAGGGAACTGGGGAGTTTAAATTAGCTGTATTTGAATATACATGTGTAGATAGTTGTGAGTGGGCTGTTAAAAGTCATCCGGCTTCTGAGGCTCTTAAGTCTGACCCTCCCAACGGATCCACGTGTGGCGTCGGCGGGCAGCGCGCGAGCTCAGCGCACGGCGGGCGCGTGCGCGCGCGTGTACGTGTGCGTGTGTCCCCGAGCGTGCGTGTGCGTGCGCGGTCACGCGGGCGCGTCGCTCTCACCGCGCTCGGGCTCCGGCTCGGGCTGCGGCTCCGGCTCGGCGCGCGGCGCGTACTCGTAGGAGCGGTAGGGTCGGTACAACAGCGGCGCGCGCCCGCCGTAAGCCGCGTGCGCTGCGTGCGCGTGCGCGTGCGCCGCGTGTGCTGCATGTGCCGCGTGCTGCCCGTGCGCCGCATGCGCGCCGTGCTGTCCGTGCTGCCCGTGTGCACCATGTGCGCCGTGCGCGTGCGCCGCTTGCGCGTGCGCGGCATGCGGCTGTAGCGTGGCGGCGAGTGAGCGTTGCTCGTCACGACGGGTCTCCTTGTCGCGCGCGAGCCTCTCGCGTTGCTCCTTTTCCCTTTGCTCTCTTTCCCTGGAGAAGTTGATATGAGAAAGAGGTTAATACGAGTACAAGAAAACGTGTATAATTTATGAACTTTTGTAGTTACTACTGCTTGATAATAATATCTTTTTGTAATTTATTTCCCACATTGTTTTGAATAACAGTTTAAGTATAATACACTACAAATTTCGATTTTCAGCGTTGCCAGTGCACGATAAATTACTTAATTAATTCAGTTTATAAATTTAGAAACCACATTTAAAAAGAAATAAAATGTTAGCAAATTTTATCAATTTTGAATGATGCTAAATGTCTAAATGCTGTATCTTGAGGCAGCGTTTTAGTGGTTAATAGTACAGTTCAAAATCTATTAACTTTATGGATATAATATACAAACAATGATTAAGGTTATATTAAATGCATTACATAAAACTTTCTTTTACAATTACAATGCTTAATTTGTTTAAAGTTATCAATTAAAAGGCACGGAATACCCCAAGGCTTACACTTAAGACCTCTTTATATCAATTTTTATACCAAGAACAAGTTATTTACCCATATTACTAGTAGCAACCAAGGGGATAATAACTAAGTTTTACCCAAATACCACATTATAAGCGGGAGCAGCTTCACATATGTGAGGGTACCGAAACTGCACTCACTAAACCGCTGGCCCAGCATGTCCGTGTGTTCAGCAAATGTATGCCGCCTTTTGCTGGTTTTCTTGGAGAAGCACATTATAATCGGCAGTACATAGGTTGATAAAGAACAACTAAGTTTTCAGTTTACCTCTCCCTTTCTCTTTCCCGTTCCCTTTCCCTTTCTCGTTGCAACGCCAGCTCCTTATCCCGATCTTCGTGCGCGGCGTGTGCAGCGTGTGCGGCATGAGCAGCGTGTGCAGCGTGCGCGGCGTGAGACGCATGCGCGGCGTGTGACGCGTGCGCCGCGTGGGCCGCGTGCGCTGGATGCGGCGCGTGGGACACCAGGGGCATCGGCGGCGCTAACGGGGGGTATAATGCGTAAGGTGGCAACCAGCCTACGCCCACGCCCACGCCGCTGCGGAACATTCTTTCTAAATACATTTGCTCCTCTGCCGCTAACCTGCAAATTAAATTTTATCTTTGCTTCACCATGCCACGTCTCAACAAGTTGTAGTCAAATAAAACAAATTATAGATTCGAAGTGGCTTGCATTAACAGGGTGGCCTGAACTCGCGAGTCCGTCGGTTACTTACATTGTGCGGGTGCTGTTTTCGTTTGGGTTCTCCGTTTTAGAACTGGAGCAGATGCCAATGAATGGGCAGCATGTCTTAGGCCTAGAAAGGATCTCGTTGATAAGGATGTGACAATTGTGATAAAATGATGCGATGTTCACATACCATCATGGCTCGTTTGTCCATAAAAAAAAAGGTGCAAATGTGAGACAGGCGCATCAAAATTAGATTCGATGTGATGTTTCTTTCACCGAACAATATAATTTTGATAGCAATAAACATAATGATTTCTTGTACTTACGTGAACACATTTAAAATGAAACTATTATTTACGGATTTTATCGCGTTTAATTTTGTTTTTATATTCCCGAAGTTTCGATTGCTATATACATATGTTGCTGTACATTGTGGCCGTGGTCATTTCAAACTTTCTACTGACCTATATTGTAACGCCGCACTGGAATACAGGCCGGGGTGGGCATAAGGTGAATATGCGGTGGGTTCCAGAAGTGGAAATGAAGCCGCCGCTGGATGCGCGAGTCTGCAGGAAGAACGAATTCAAAATCAACATACCTGTAATGAAACTGAACAGCGAATAGGTAATTTGTAAGAATTGAACAGCACAGTTAGTATATTCGACAGTTTTAATGTTCACTATCTCCACATTGACAAATGTCGTTGTGTGATATTCCAATTTTATAAGTAAGAGAAAGCCATGTCGCGTGGGAGCGGTAAATAAGTCTACCACCCCTTTTTTTCTTTGGTCTTGGGAAAGTTTAAAGCAAACTCGACGACCAGGGGAATAAGGTAAAATCTTTCGTCGCCGGCCGTATTGGGTTTTGTAATGTAGATAAAATAAGTCATAGGATAGGACGTTTCTTTTACTTAATTACGTAAATGGCAGTTCAGCATTCAGAATCTGCCATTGTCAATTGTAGGGCAAGTATCCCACTAAGTCTGACATGGCTTGATATGAACATGAGTAGAGTTATATTTATTTATTTATTTAAACTTTATTTGCACATTACATGACAAAAAGGCGGACTTAATGCCAAGAGGCATTCTCTACCAGTCTACCATTAGATTGAACAGAGAAAATGTAAAAGGGTGCACAATAATATTATGTTAGAGTTATACTCGCAAGTCTACTCTTTTCAACGTGAACAATTGATTATGTCTTAAGAAAATGTGTATACGTTAATGAATCAGACTACACTGTCTGATTGAATTACAGTTTAAGGGTCAAAATAGATAAGTTTGGATACCGTGGTGCGTATCCAAACTTTAAGTGGTGAAAGCGTATACGTTACCTGTCATCGGGCCGGTAGGGTTGGAATCCGCTGGTGGGTAGGTGGTGCGGCGAGGCGCGTTTCGAGGGCGCCGGTGGCTTCTCCTTCGCCTCGCGCTCGGCCGTCGCCGTCCCTAAACACTCGCGGTTCAGACGCCGGCTCGCGGCCACAGGCCCTTGACATCGGCGGAGCTAGGACTTGGGCTTATCCTTGCAATATGTCTGGTAAGCATGTATGGTTCTATCTTTGAAATGTATGTTTCATACAGCTTTCACAGAGCCACAGCCCTTAATGTCTAGCTCCACTGATGACAATCGGTTCGAACATTGAACGCTTCGCTTTGATATCAAAATTAAAACATTAAAGGATAAATACAAAGTTTGACAATTGAACGAGACATTAAAAAATATAAAACCTGAGATAGAGTTAGTTAACAACATTTCATCGCTTAAAGAACTAAATCCAAACGGCGAGAGCTGGATGTGTGAAAACGTACAGACAATAATTAAGAATATTGACGTTTTGACGTCGACGATACATTTTGGTCCAATGGTGCATTAACAGATGCCAATGTCAAAACATAAAGAACAATATACGCAACAACCAAACAAAAGAAGGCAAACGCGTAATCTTTTTAACAATACTCATTTCTAACATCGTGTGAAACGAATATGGAATTACGAAACTATTAAAGAATAACTATTGTAATTCTAACTAACAAATTGTACATTTCGATAAAAAATTAATTGACCAGAGCGAACTCAATGGTTAAGTAACATAGTCATTTTTTTTTCACTCTGGACAATTATTACAATATTTTGTAAAAAAAAAACATGTTATTATTTTTTATTCTCTCAGTGTCTTTGTACCACGTATCTGTTAGATTCAGTTTGAAAATACTCAAATTATCGTATTATAAGGAAATGGACGTGAGAACCCAACAAGTGGCCTGTTGGAAGCTTTCTAAGTCTACTCAAATAAATAAAAATATTCTTAGCTCGAGTAACAGTGAACTGATATTTTAAGTAGAAAATTGAACGATATTTTAAATCATATTATTTATGACAATGAACAAGTACCTTTTTTTTAACGATCTAAATGTCCTTAATGCGTGATATAAATATATTACAGAGGACATAGCGTAGCACCTTGAGGTAATCTCTCTCAATTTGTAGTATATAGTTATTCGTACAGAACACATGCAAATGTTTACTTTCACATGTAGAAGTAGAAAATAGGTTATATCGATTTGAATCACTATTAGTTGATTTTACAAACAGAGGTGGAGTTTTAGATCAAATAATTCATCGAAGACTCTTAACAAAAAGTGTCTGATGTTTTCTTTCAATTAAACCGACGAAATACTTGTTGCTCAAATAAGCAACCTTGCACTGTTGCATGTATTTAAATTGAAAGCCATTCATTATTGATTACGTATGGTTTGTTCAAACGCACCCGTACTCTTAGAATCAGTCTTAAATTTTGTATTGGAATTGAAAGAGTTTCGTTATTGCATTAGGCACACGTTCGTAATTTATCCAGTTCTCCGTCACTCGGCCAAGCGTGAGAAGGGTGATGTGCGGCGTTAGATCACTCACCGTCCTTGGCGTCGGGGCCCGCGTTCTTGGCGAGAGTCCGGAGCGCCGCCGCGAACGGACCTCCCTTGTTCGGGGCGAGGTCCGATCGCTTCGCTATCTTGTTTGCGCTCACACCTGGAAAGAAGAAATCGGGGAATTAATGCGATTATACTTTCATTCGTCGTTAACAGTCTGTATGAGTCATGGTCACAGCTGGACATCGGGCCACTTCATGAAAGCATGCCATCCATGAAAGACTTTCTCAATCTTCACCATGCTGGGCAGGAGAGGTTAGCACTCGTACAAAAGATGCTGCTTCCCATCTCTAGTCCATGAGATTTGTCGTCGGCATAGTCGGATGGATTTTTTTTTTTAAAAAAACTACCTTCCGCTGTAGGAATTTCTCCTGTGCCGCGGAGGCAGTTTACATACATGAATTGCACATGGACAAACACCCAGACCGGGAACTATTATTTGTAGTCCATACAAATACTAGTCCCGTGTGGGAATCGAACACGCGCCCATAGCGCCTTTTTCGATATAAGATCATTCGGTCGCCAGAGCCACGTTAGCCAGGTGCACCACGTGCAGGTGAGGTTGACTCTTGGAGAGGGAGATTTTTTTTTTAAGTTTACATACCTACGCACTTTGAGGGAGTAAAGACTTAGAAATTAATTAATATAAATGGTAAATTTGTAATATCATGCATGTTGCTTAGACTTTTTTGATGTGTGTATAAACAGTAGACAATTTCGTGACACACAATTATGATCATAGATCGGCACGAGCCGTGCCACACCGCGGGATTCAAAAAGGAAATAATAATATGGACATGACATGTTTCGCAAAAATTAAGAGTTATGTATTTGTAAATAGAAGTCAGAATATTAAATAAACTCGTATAATGTAACATTTTTCATTAAAGAAAATATTGATAATCTATGGTTTCATTTTATACTGCGTAAAATATTACGTGCACTCATATAAAACATGTAAGTGTTAAAATATAATCATTTGAAGTGCATAACGGCCCTTAATAATTAATTAATTATATTGTATTGTGCCTACCTCTTCTATGTAACATTCTTTGTGATTAATGATTATATACACCTATTTTGAATTTCATGTTGTTTTATTTTATGGTAAAAATCATTAATCTTATCCCCGTTACGGACTTACTGTAATGAGAATATATTATTTTCGTTCGCCGATTCGATAGCTGGAATCCCGGGGAATATCCATATTAACATAATGATTGAGGTCATTGACACCATGTGGCACGGGTCGTGCCGATCTATGATTATGATATATAAATTACGCAGCGCGAGCGAACGGTAATGTAAAACAAACAAGGGGAGTCGAGAAACAAGAGAGAGAGAAACGAACAAGAGAGAACGCCGTCGGCAGTGCGGCGTCCGCCCCGGGACATTGCGAGGACAATCAATTAAATATTGATAGAGCGGCACCGGCCTGTGCCAGCGCCACCAGTATCGTATATGTGTACGCTACTAGTGGGGGTTCTGGCGCGTGAACAGGTGGCGAAGCCCTCGGGGTTGCCGTTCAAAAGATTGGACGATTGGATCGATCATCGACGTTACGAAAGCTGCAACTTGACAGTAATGTAAGCCGGGTTCACATACGCTCGAAATAATTTTTCTTTTTGTTATTTCTCATATATGCAGGTTTCCACACGATGTTTTCCTTCGCCGCCGAACACGTGGTAAATACAGCACTCAAAATTGCTATTAACAATTTCAGTGGTGCCAGGGATCGAACCTGGGTGTTCTGGGTGCACGCGCTCTATGACACTAAAGTGAGCGCCTACTAGACTACCACGGCTCTAACAGCAAAAGAAAAAGCTAAAACAATGTATTAAAAAGCAGTTGCAGTTCTAGCTTTTTAACGTGGTAGAGCCAAGCGGAGGCTTTAGCTTCTGCTCGAAAGGGCCGGCTGGATCGGATTAATACCACGACCTCGCAGAATACCTCGCAGAATGAGGTAACCGGAGGCCCACTCCCCCTCCCCATTGAACCCTTATCCTCCCTCCCATCTCTTAAATACCCTTAAAGGCCGGCAGCGCTCCTGTAGCTCCCCTCGTGTTGCAGATGTATGTGGGCGACGGTAATCACTTAACCTATTGCTCGTTTGACATAAAAAAACAACGACTTTAACATAAAAAAAAAAAATAGATGGTGAATACAAAACACGGCTGGTATCATCTCAGCCGACCGGATAACTACACAATCTTCGGCACACTACTTTAATCTATATTTACATGAATCATGCCTATTCATAATATACGCAAATACGACTAAAGATCTTTTCTTAAATCAGAACGGGGTAGACAAACGGAGCTAGAGCGGTCAGTGGCTAGAGTGGTCCGCGGGCTGTATCAACACCTGGGAACAGTCGAGATGAAGAAGATAAGACACGTCGACGCGAAGAAGAAAACTCCCAAAAAGGAAATGTTATTATCGGAGTAGCAGTGCTATTACTGTTTTCTTTTCAATCCTATGATTTATCTTGTCCAAGAGGTCCAAGGGTCCAACACGGACCATGTCATTGTTACAAACTTTCAAAAGAGAGTGAAAGAAAAGAGACATCTTTCGATGCTTGATACCCAATTTGAGATTCTCAATCAAAAGATACATATGAAAAGTTTTCTGTATAGTTCAGTCTTAAACACCTAAAAACCTTTTGTAAACATAATTAAAACCTTACATCTTCGCGATTGCGGCTGCATGAGACCCCGGTGTCTCTCTCTCTCTCTCACACCCACACACACACACACACACACTTACACACGTAATACTCATACACACAAGATATAAATCCATCGGGCACACGGCTAGTTCCAAATAAGAGATCTGTGTTTCTCTATTAATCAGTATATATCATTATATATATATCTAATCAGTGTTCGTTACTCCGTCAGTATAAATTAACTCTATCAACTCTATCTGACCATTGGTGTCCAAGACACTAATGATGGATACGCTCTTCTTCTTCTCTTTACATAATTTGTGGAGTAACGGAAGAGTCAGGATGGCCTGATGATGAGAAGGAATGATTTACTAATTATTCCTCATGTAGTTTACTTTAGCCGTGGTGCAGTTCCTGTGTCTCCACGACAGCCAGAATGGTTAGATCATCAGCCACCGAAGCGGGTAAGTCGGGTTCGAGCCGCTATGCATGGACACCTCGTACCTATGATTTTTTCGACAGGCTCACCACTAGTCACGTTGTTGTCACCAAATGAACTATGTTGACAAGTGAAACGACTAAATTATTGTCTACGTCTCTGACCACCCCAGTGTTGGGCATAAGATCGCGTGAGTTTATTATTATTATTATTTTACTCCTATCATCCGTTGATAGTTGGATTTATTGGTGTCTCTGCTTACCCGTTGAGTGAAGTCGTCATATTGTCACTGTTACAATTACATTAATAACATACACAACGTTATGTATATTGGGAAACGTACAGCGCATTGAAGGCGAGCGGTGAGGGCAGAGACAATTTGAGAGGGCGCGGCCTCGCGTCCCTCCAATTGACTCCGTAGATTAATGCGGTCTCCGCTAACAAGCTTCGGTCGTATACCGTCTAACTCTGCTTAAGTCGGAGACAAACGCAATCATGGAGAGAAGGTTATAAAAGCAAATTCGTTAGTATTGTTTTTTTTTTTATGAGAAAGGCGGCAAACGAGCAATCGGTTCACCTGATGGTGAATGATTACCGTCGCCCACATACATCTGCAACACCAGAGGAGCTACAGGCGCGTTGCCGGCCTTTAAGGGTATTTGGGAGATGAGAGGGAGGATAAGGAGTGGAATGGGGAGGGGGAGTGGGCCTCCGGTTAGCTCACTCACCGAACGAAACGCGGAAGCACAAGATGCCTCTACTTCACACGCCTGTATTCTGAGAGGTCGTGGTATTAATCCGGTCGAGCCAGTCCATTCGAGCAGCAGCAAAAGCCACCGCTTGGCTCTACCACGTACAATAACATCATTCCATGAAACGTGTGTCGGCTTCTGAATGCCCTTTTTCGGAGTAGCCTATGTTCAGCTACGAATTAAAATAGGCTTACGTATGTTAGTACGATTGGCATTTAGAGCCACAGATTAACAATATGCTAGCCAGCGATCGAGAGATGGCGGAAATCCGTTTTCTTTTTTCTTCTTTCCGACGAATTGGTCCAGCCTAGTAAATCACAAAGACACATGATGGGGAGCCGCAATAGTAGAGCGAGGGTACCGACACTACGCTCACCGATCCGTCTGTCCAGGTTGCTGAGTATGGGCAAGCGCTTAAAATAAATGCGTGTCCAGCAGTGGAATTGAATAGGCCGATGAAGAAGAAGATATAAAAGCCTATATTTATATTGTTTTAGATTTGAACCCAGGACTGGCGACTCCCGTCTGTCTTTATATTTACAGCGCGGGTCAAATGAGGGTAGCCTCGTTATTCATTAGCGGCGGGCAGTTTAATCGCCGGGTCAATCGAGAGGTCGGACGTTGCGACCCGGCCGTTCTCGTTCCTCCGGGGCCGTGCTGACCGCGGATCTAAGATACATCGGTCGTAGAAGTAGTAGACTGACATTGATGCATGAAGCCACGAGTTCCGAGTGTTAAGAGGGTCTGCCTCTGAATGAGGATATCTGGAGTTTCCATGCCATACGTGGAGGGCTCGTGCTGATTCATTTTTTCTAAGCAAGTTATGTACGAATTTAATCATTGACCTGAACAAGAAAGGTCGTTTTTGAATATTTTGTTTTTCTCGCCCTACAAGGGATCGAAATTTGACATTATTTCTGTGTAGCTTAGTAGATGAAATCGTGGATAGGTAGGTCACTGGGGACAGGGCTGCCGTAAATCACTCGAAACGACGGAATTTTTAAAAGAAAATTAAAACACGATAAAATCGGCAACTCATAGTTTCATTTCAAATTTGTAGAGTTCGCGTGAGTACAAAAAGTAAAAAGTGAGTGAGTAAAAGTAAAAAGTTAAGAGTTCCATAGAATTAAAAATGGAAGCTGACAAAATCAAGGTGATCAATTTTTTCAAGAGATTTCCTACTCACACACGCACAGACCAACACGTGACATCTATCTATATTTATTTCAAGTAACTTTTGTATGTCCATATAAATGAACTTATGCCAGATCATATGTCAGGATTGTTCTCTGGAATGTCCTTATGACGTATTATATATAGTATACATACGACTTTTCTACCGTACGAGTGTACAATAAAGTCAGTAGAATTAAATGGAGCCGAGTGAAACGAGTTCTTTTTCCTATAGTGCACAACCTCGGCGCATTGCAGTCGAGATGTGCGACATACCTATGGGATATTTTTTTTTTATAGGACAGGCGGCAAACGAGCAAGATTTGGGGGAGGCCTATGTTCAGCAGTGGACATATGATAGATATATGAAGCTTTTCCAATAATTTCTAGCTTCGTATTCACAGTTTATTTCCTTTCTTTCATCAGGTGTTCCGGAAAGATTGATTGTTTATATATGATTATTATATTCATAGCAAAACGCAACCATCTTTTTTTTTTGTAACCTATGTATATTTACAAATTTGATTATAATAAATTTGACTTATAGTATGAGGAAACCTTCATAGGTTTGTGTACATACTAGTATTCACTGATATTCGTTCAACCAACCAACGCAGTACCATTGCGTTATTCAATTCAACGAATATTGTAACATTGCTATGTGGGTAGACTGCAAAAAAGAAATCAAACAAAAAACAGTGCCACAGTGATCTATATCTTAAATTTTTTAATCCTCAAACATCACAAGGCCCTAGCCCAGAAGCTCCGACTGTAACACGCCGATTCGTTTACACCCACTGGAATAACACACCGATTGATGTCGTTTAGGACGCGAACAAAGCGTTCGAACACGTGACCGGAGTCAGACGGCATGCGTTATACGAATACTTGGCACACTGGTAGCTCTGCGTTGCCCGTGACATGATCGGATGACGTAAGTGACTAACCGTGTCATATATCGGAACTTCTGCTCGTAATACAATCTTATTTTATTACAAGATTTTTGTTATTTCGTTAAATATTAAAAAAAAAATACCAATGTTAAAAATAATATTAGTAATGGTAGCGAAACAGAACAGCTGTTTTGTGGCCGCCATCTTTTATCGAGATGTTTGCAAGTACCAAGTGTTAATACTTCTTTTGGCGCGTTTGGGTAAAATGATGGGAATGAATTTTTACAATGCGCGCGCGCACACACACCGACATCTAAAATTAACAGGATGAAGTTGGTTTCTAAATGTCTCTTAAATTATCTTGGTAGCTATTATGGAGGCTATACACTATTATGGAGTGTATAGTCTCCATAGTAACTATATTCAAATATTTATGAATTTTTAACACACGTGTTTTACATCAGTGTAGATAAAAAATATACATGTGTATTTGTGTGCAATTTTAAATTTTATATGGCGGTGAATGATAATTTATTGTGTGTAATCGAGATGAAAGTGGTTTTCTATGTAATAAACTTTTTTAAGTGGGTACAAAGATTTGAGGTTAACTGTCGGAACGTATTCTTTTTATTTGTTTAGTTAAATAAGTATAACTTCTTACGTGCGTACATAAGTACACACCTACGTTTTTTTTTTACTACTGGTGGCCTTATCCATTATGCCACAAAAATTTCGCGGGACGTTCTTCGATGAAATCATACAGTTTTCACATCCTTGACATGATTTCGTTTATTGACAACCATGTTTCACATACTATTTTCTTTTAAGAATGAATGAAGAATGAAAGAAAGAAAAGAAACGGACTAAGAGCCATAACTTGAGAAACTCTCGGGTCAATAATTTTCTGAAACTTTCACGTTCGATCCAAATCTCGCCAGACAATGTCCGCAATATCCCCAAAGCGCTAATTGAATCAAACAATGCAACAGGATTTGCAAAAGAAATAAACACGTGACCCGCGTCGTTAAGCTCGACGGAATTTAACTGGGCGTGGGAAAGAATCCCGCTCTTTGATTAGTGTCCGTGGCGCCTGTAGCTCAGGTGACGCTGTTGGGATGACGCCTTTGAACGAGGCGCGTGTTCCGAGGCCCCTCTCTATGTACACGTTCCATGCTCTAACCAGGAAGAGTTATAACATTTACAGCCTTTTCTCACTTGCACGCGAGTTATATCATATATATATGTAGCAATGCTCATGAACAAGCGTGATCTCATTCAGAATTAAATTCAAATTTATTCAGGAAAAGATTGCGCTATATGTCTATATGTTGAATCGAAAATGTTATTATAGTGTTAATGAAATTCTGTGGGAACAATGTTTCTGTTAATTTTATTTGTTATTTATCTTATGACTGTTTGCCAATTTACATTAATTTTAACATTAGTATTTATTGATTTATTGACATGTTTAATATTAATGATTATGTAATGTGATAATCTTTTAGAGAACATATAAATATTCACATTTTTTTTTTATTTAAACTTTATTTAAATTCCTTTAAACATAGTATTATAAAGGGCGGACTTAATGCCTCTTGGCATTCTCTGCCAGTCAACCCGGGGCGTGGAGAGATATAGTAAGGGTGCCGAACAATAAATTTATTAAAAAAAAAAAGAAAAGATACATAAATAAATATATAAAATACACATACAATTATTTACATAAAGACGGAATAAATACATATATATATACACATATATACATATACACACATACATACATATACATATATACACATACACACAGCATACAAAATATTATTATAATTACAATGACCGATGATATCAATTCAACTAAGTGGGAACGGATGTCTTGAAGAGGTGTTCACGTACCAGTCTCTTGAACGATAACTTACTGGACACTTTCCTAATGTCTTCAGGCAAGGAATTCCTTGCCTGAAGACCAGGTTGGTACCACGGCCTCACAATATACCGGTGTGAAGTAGAGCCATCTTGTGCTTCTGCTTTTCGTTCGGTGAGTGAGGTAACCGGAGGCCAACACCCCCTCCCCCTCCTCTTACTCCCTCCCATCCCTCTGGTGTTCCAGATGTACGTGAGGGTCGGTAACCACTATAAAAGCTCACAAGACCTATAAACCGTCATGCAGCTCGTCCTATGGGAGTTTTTCTTTTCGCAAGACTTAGCGGAAGTCGACGTATGCAGGTGGTTCAGGGCAAGAGAAAGAGAGAGAGAGAGAGAGAGAGAGAGAGAAGAGAGAGAGAGAGAGAGAGAAAGAGAGAGAGAGAGAGAGAGAGAGAGAAACAGAGCGCAGTGGACCGTAGCGCATCTGAACAAGATCTCTTGCATTTAGTATCGGAAACGGGTGCAAGCAATGAGTGTGTGATGAAGTATACTTTATGTCCCATGTATCCCACATATAATATAAACCCTAAATATTATATTAATATTCACTACCACACCTTATAGTAGTTATTGGCGCTGCTTACCCTTTTAAAAGCATTTCGACCAATTGTGTTTTAAATGTATGTTTGCAATGTAAATGATCGACTCGTTTTTCAGATAATCAGATGCATCCCTTTAATTGGTTGAAGCGTTTTGTACGGCATCATGTGTGTGTCTGTGTGTGTGTGGGGTCACTTTACTTCACCAGTCTTAACGACAACATAAATACGTGATTCCCTTTTTCCTTACCTTACGAAATATATTAGTTTCTTTCGTAGCTCTCCTTTTATAATAAATACAAAAGGAAGGTAAGTGCTTCAACTTTCTATGTGTACATAGAAGTATAATAATAATATAAATAATGGAGGTATTTTTTGCTTTAGATAGCAATCCTTATCTAGTCTCATGATACTGCAGAATACATTACATTGGGGACGACCTGTTTGTAGATAGATCCCGGTCACTCGATTCTTACCTGAAACAAAAAAAACAACTTCAAATTAATCAACTGTATAAAGAAGTGTACATTTGACATGACTTATTCCTTATCAGCAAGTATTCATGTCGACAGCTGGACAGGGTCTGCCTTAGGGATTGTTTGGCTCAATCGCCACGCTTGGCAAGCGGATTAGTTTGCAGTTGCAGACACTGCGCACCTTAGACATTGCTGCCTATAGTAGTTCTGGTATGTTTCAAGTTGTTTATTCCACCATCTGTTGGCAGGAATTTCCCTTAGTCGACTCCAGCCACAGCCACGTGACGTGACGGGGACACATCTTGAAACATCCCATGGCTGGGCGCGGTTGTTTCAATTTGAAGAAACTTTTGTAGCCGGGGAGGACTTTCGTGTGTCCCTGAAATTGTGTCTTATTTCACGATGCTTTCCTTCAACGACGAGGACGTTTTAGCGGTGCCCAGGAACAGGTCCTGAGGAACACACATTGCCCACACGCCTAAGTACTACAACACTTTAGAGAAGCTTTGCCCCCGACGTTGTGCTACAGAATTTTGTTAACACATCTGAGTGTCATGACACGACTTACAACAATCGTTTCAAAATGTCACGTGATGGGTTAAGTCATTGCTTCGTTTTGGTTGTTTATCCAGACAGATACATATTGGTTTGTATTTAAGTATTAAATGTATGATTCTATGTGTACATTTGCATATATTGAACGTATGTGTGTATATAGTAACTATCTATGTAAGTAAATATTTTGATAGTTATATCACTTTAATCGGTACATTTGGTTTGGCTGGAATTTCCCTTAGTCGACTCGCCTCTATTATATATTTATCTCTGCTTAGCCTAATGGTTGACCACGAGAGTATGCCTTTAGACATTAACCCCCATGTGTACTTTCCTCAAACTTTTTCAACGTGGGTGCGGTTGAGGTAGCCATGTTTGCATTTAGTTTTCATAAATTTTTAAAATTATAATTCCGTTGCATCTACACCTGCGCCCACACCGCGACCGTAGTCCGTTGCCGCGTACGCTGTGTTTATTCCAGCGCACCCGCACCCGCGAACGTATATATATGCTTTCCAAACATATGAATATTACTTCAATAAATGATTTAATCTAGCATAAAGTTTAAATAAATAAATAAGCATCACAATGACAAAGACTTTTTTTTATTATAATTATACTTAAATATAGCGAGGATATATTCGGTCAGGAATATAATCTCTCGAAACGCCACCGCTCGTCCATCAGACGGTATTCCGTCAATTACTCGTTGCGGGCTTTGAAATTGAAGCGGGCCCGTCGACACCCGATCCGGGGCAGGGTTGGGGCAAATTGGATATTGCCGGGCAAACATCCACCGGCCGGCCGTCCGTCTGTTTGTCTGCGGTGTGTACGTTGCCGCTCCGTTATCGTTTGCTTCTTTATAATATTGCGCGTCTCGAGCGGCGGACGTGCGCCTCCGATCGCCGACAGAAATTTCCAAATCCATGGTATGTTGTTTAATTTGTAGTTTAGAAACTAATTGGCTGAATGTCATAGACAATGATCCCTAAACACCATGCCCTCTCCTAATAATATTTACATCTTGAAATGTATAAACAAAAAACTAAAAAACCTTTGTCTGTGTGTTCGCCTATAACAATGCCGTTTTTACTATATAATTTATAATATTTCATCAAGAAGGTATAAAAATAAAGTAAATTAGAGCATGCATTACACATTCACATTTAGTTTATATCACAGAATCACATCTAACAAGGCGCGTTTCGTTTTTCGTTATGTCGCGTAGTAAAAAAAACAAAACGTTACAATAAACATGGTCTACGTATAATCGCGCAAACATTCGCAATCTAACTCTTGCACCCTTCTAATCGACAACATCCCAATTAAAACCCGATTAAAAAAATAACCCCATCGGGGGCAGCCCCTGCGGGGGCGACGGCGGTGGGGCCGTCGTTGAAGCGACGAGCGGTAATTAATTCAGTCTGAAGAGCTAATTTGAGCCGAAGTCACCTGCAACCCCCGCCCGCCCCTGTTTCGCACCCCGCTACCCCGCAGACGTCACAAACACCAGTACAGATCAAGTTACAGACGCGAACGAACCACACGGATAACAAGAAGAGTTGTTGTAACGACTCTTAAAAAAAAAAGTTAAAATTGAGTCAGTAACAAATTTTTTAACAATTTTTTTAATACTGAGTAAGTGTACATAGTAAGCGAGAGTAAGTGATTTTTTACATCTGCAACACTGGCTTTGGGTTCGGCAAATTCGACATCGTTCGGTGGCCAGAGCCCCGTTTGTTGACTGCAGTGGCAAGTGCAGATGAACTTGCCAATTAGGGAGAAATAGTTATCATTAAAAAAAAAACATTTTCACTCTCCAGTATCGGAAGTGCTTCCAACGTTAAATAGCTAAATACAAAGACATCCAAACTGGAACCAAAGATGAATACCTAATAGATATTTGCACCGTCCGCGACTCGAACCTGCGGCGTCGAACCGAACCCCCAGCGGGTACCGCGCTGATCGACCACACTATAAGTGTACAAACAGTACGCTTGCCACTTAGCCGGAAACTTGAGGCGCAGTCATGGAATCTATACGGGTTCGTCCTCCCCTCCGTGCCGCACTTCAGACACCTGTCTGAGATTGGAGACCGATAACCGAGAGGGAATTAAGCGATCCAGCCGACCCATGATCGTAAGCCGTAATTGTTATGCGTTAGCAGTTCGCGATTGGCACATTCAATGTGTTAAATGAATTATCATTTAGACATTTTTAAAGCCTCTTTAGGTGGAAGGGATCTACCTAATCAGGAGACACTAGTTCGTACCCCTATGTTGAGGAGTGGTGATACCACTACGCTAAGACGGCGACAGCCGCTCATCACCTGTCTAGACGCTGATAAGACGCATTTAAAAGGCCGTATTTAAAGTACACTTTTCATACGATAATATTTTTTACAACGACTATGGAGCCAATAATTAATAATTTACTAATAACTTATTAATTATTTGTGTTGTATGTGCCGCTCCTCTGAAATCCGAGTCTTGAACTACAGACAGACAAAGTTAGCGATGGCATAAAAGTTCCACTTTTCACTACGATATCCAAAAATCGAGCACTAGGTGATTATAGAATTTCAAAAACGTATTCGAACATTAACCGATACAGTAGCAAAAAATAATGTAAGCCGACGGTTCGATACGGTGGCAAATGAGCGGGAAATATCTAAGCTCCTCTAATCATGCCGTCAGTTAAATAAAACGAAGCTTAAAGTCCCCTCGCTGTTGCATAACACTCTCCTTGCGATGTTGTAAAATGATCACCCGCCAAGCTCCCGACGCGGCCGCGTCCTCACTTCGCGACATAAATGGGATATTTCGAGAGCGCGAGCGATCTAAATATATTCTGTACGTGTCATCTGGAGAGTGTTAGGATTATGGTCGGCGGGACTTCTTCGCGCCGAAGGAAGAATGTCTGGGGAAACGAAAAGCCGATCACAGATCAAAGGCAATGAATAAAGAGCACAGACGTCGCGAACCGCAGTCTATCTCGTTCGTTCTAACAAAAAAACGTACTTTAAACGTAGTGATAAAACCAATAAAAGCCTTTTAAAAATAAAATAATCGAATCGAATCGAATTTATTTAGATATTGTAACGAATGCCCGATAATGTCTTGATAACGTCTTCGAATGACAAGTCGAAAGAAATAATGTTTTATAAATTATCAGTCGATGTCAACAAAACTCTAGGTAAATAAGGGCGGCTGTACACTGGTCGAAACATTTTCTTCAATTCAAATTAAATACCGTTTCGGTAATATTCTGTAATAATCGAAAATAAAAAGACGATCGAAATTCTAAGGCAGCACAGTTCCGAATTCTGAAGTAAGTGGAAGAGAAAGAGAAAAGGGAAGGAAGGACAGAGGTTTGGTAACTATCAAGAAGACCCGTGAAAGATAACGTGCGAGGGACAGCGCATCAACAGGGAACCCGGCACCCTTTGTAAGTGTTAAAACATAAATAAATTGAAGTTTAAGAAACCGGCCTCCTTGCTCCAATCTCGCAACCCGATTCCAAGAGCTAATAAACAAAACTATATAAATTAATAGTTGCTATGGAAACAAATAATACTCCATTAGTACCTAACAGAAGTGTTAAAATTTAAACATTAGATGAAGTTTCAATTTTGAATTGTGAAATTGTCTGAACTGTGCTCTGCGTGGGAGTATTTAACTGTTTACGTGGTTTACGTTTATCGTCCACTCATATATAGAAGAAATAAAGAAACAATGTTTATTCGATGCTAAAACACAACAGAGAAATAACAGATAATACAATATGTTGGATTATAGCACCGAAAGGGCATTCGACTCAGCGTTATGCTGCAGCAGTGTAGGCACAGCGCTGATGTTCTGCCGCTGCCCTTGTTAAATATTAAATCACGGGAACAGTTAAACAGACCCCGTGAAAACAAAAAGAAAGAAAATAACAAACATAACTAAATAAAGAAAACAAATATTGATTTTAAGAGAATACAATCTAAAATTAATAAATACGAATAATGATAGATATATATATATATATATATATATATATATGAAAAGAATTAGCAATTCTACCGCATAGTTTGTACAGCTATTGACCCTTTAAAATGCCAACCTTTCTGCAACCATTCTGCCAACCTTTATGCAAATCTGCTAGCAAACAAACTAGGCTATGGCGACATATACAACAGGCTTTTACGCTCACCGAACCGCTCACCCAGAGTGGTGAGTGTGGGCAAAACTTCCAAGAAATTTGGGCTTTCTTTTGCTGGCGCTTTTAAGAGAGATCCACGTTCAGCAGTAGACTATAGGTAGTAGGGGTTGTTGTAATAGTTCAAAATTAACTTTCGGTGTACGGATAGGTAGGAACCTGTACTATGAGCCTAGGCAGCATAATGTGCAGGAACGTTTGTGTGTTTTGTGGCCAATGTGACCTTCGAATGGATATCGGCACCTACAGACACATGGCATTTCTAATGTAGACTACAGATCACTAAAGATTTCATTCTATAGTTTTCAACTTAATGATATGCGGAGAATTTGAATATTCAAAGATGCGAGTCAATCCACTCGTTCTAAATCACTTGAGCAGCAGAGTGGCAGTTCTGATTGTAGATTCGCGTGCATAATCTATGGGCCGCAGCAGGCCGACCCTCGTCAGATTCGCCCCCGATCGATCAGGCGATCTGTGGCGGCCGTGCGGAAACACATTGTGAGAACATAGAAGCCCCATGTGAAATATATTACCTTTGACTACGAGTAACTTCTGGTGAAACAAATTTATTTACACCGTCACAAGTGGCTGATTTACAACGTGTTATTGCGAATATTCTAGATTTGCGAACATGAGAATAACAGATATCTAATATATAATCATGAACTTACTGGTTCAAAAAATAAGCAAATTTTTAAAGAAAACTTTACTTTCTTTCAAAACATCCCCTTTATTAAGAAACTCTGTAAGTAAAAAAAAAGTCTGGGTTTGAACCCAGTATATCTCCACATCAGCTATTCAAAAATGTCAAAATAATCCTAGGTTAAACCAACAAAACATTTAAAAATTCGTTTTGAATTAAGGAAGAATTAGTTTAATCTTAAATCCAAGCTTAAACAATCATAGATCGAATAGATACTAAAGAATCTCAATAACTTATAAATGCCTAGTGAACTATATCAGAGTCACAAAGTACGGTCGACGGAAAGGTACTTTTCAACATCGAAATCATTCGGCACAGTTTTGGCGATAGCGTCTTTTGTTGGGACCCCACGCCATCGACCTCTATACACTGCTTTATAGGACACTTCCAGCTCGGTGTACGTGTATTATTCCTCTAAGGTTTTTAGCCGTTTCATGAAAACGTTCTTTGGGTTACGACGAATCGGAAAATGGGGTAAAACAGACTTTTTTTATCAAACATTTGGGAGGTAGTGTGCTATGAACGGGGGAATATAACGTCTTTTCCTCTAAAACGTCAAAGCTCTAGCCAAAAAGACGGGGCTCTGGAGAACGAATGACGGTGGAAAATCCATCTGAATTTGCGAAAACAAAACCTACTGCAGGGGAGCAGCACCACTATGCTAAGGCACTGCACTCACCAGCCCGCTCGCTCAGCGTGGGTGAGTATGGGCAAACCTTTCAACAAATATATGCAGGGTTGTGCTGGCACTTTCTCGGAGAAGCGTATGTGCCGCCGCCTGTGTTGATGAAGAAGATAAAAATGAGTGGAGACAAACATTATCATGACAACGCACAAAAAGATAAATATACCATATATATAAAGAGCCGTACACTGGCGGTGTAAACGATCCATCATTCACGCGAGTGCCGGGAATACATACAGCTGAGAACACTTAGATTCTTCATTATTACCCATGACAATACGCGGTTGTCAATCAGTTTGTAGAGTCTAAGTTCAGCATTGAGCATTTTGGATACTATTAAACAAAAACTGTGTGATGGCCAGCTGCTTTTCCCCTTTTTTACCGTGATTGACATTTTTTTGTGTTGTAAAGTATATATACGTGCATATAAAAATATCTACATTTTACGATGTAATTCTTTTTTTTTCCTTTGTTACGCGTGAAACCCTATGGGAATGGGTAACAAATGTTTCACGTTGCTAGAGACCTTGGCCTCTGTAGGTACTCATGTAGTCCGGGTCTGGGAGGCCGGTTCTGCGATCGTCCAGCCGACTTGCGAGCGCGGCTTTTTTTAGGTTAAGGGTTAAGAAGAAGTTGATATTATTTTAAATTTTATATTAGGTGGTTTAATAAACGAATATGCTTTTATAAACTTCAAAGTTAAAGATAGCATTTTTTGTTTATATATTCCTATATTGATTAACTGTTGTAAAATGAAATAACAGCTTAGTTCACACGCCGCAACGTTCTCAACTCAGATCCAAACTACATTATTACGCCGAGTTCGCTTTTGAATGTTGACAATTTGGAGGAACTGCTCCTTCCTTCCTGTTTGATCGTTTCTTTTTTAAATAAGGATTAATGTCATCCATATTTTCATACGATAACGTTAGAGATTGATCATTAACGTATTTAATGCGGGTTTTGTATTTATGTTATGTTATGTATCTATTGCTTAATAAATAAATAAAAATGAACGTCTAATCGTATGTTCCTTAATAAATTAAAAAAAACGAGGATACAATCGACCCACACGATAGCATGGTTGCCAACACGACGGAGTGTTTATTCATTATTTCTTGTGACCTCATGATATCGGACTAGCACTTCACTGTTCGTTGTATGTGAATTCTTTCCGCTTGCCGCTCATAGCGTACACCGTACGCCAAACGGCGGCATCGTCTGCGGATTTCCATTACAGCCCGGCGGCGCGCTCCACCCCCGCTCGCGCGCTGCCTACACGGCCAAACACTAACCGACATCGTAGGCGGGTTTTATGCCAACACGCACTGCCCATCTCAGAGTCAAATTGCGTTACGTTTTTCATTTATCAAACATACACAGCACTAATGTGCATAAGAGTTATAAAAATGTAAGTAACCCATACTCAGAATGTTTGTTACAAACAATACAGGTCGGACTTCTAAACATTTTAGTCCCTACAACCGGTTTTTCACCAGAGATTCTTCAATATCTTGGTGTCCAGGCCGACGATACAAATCGAAAAGCTCATTGGTACGAGCTTTACACATAGGAGATCGATTAGAGTCTCATGATTCGGAGGCGGCTCTCATAACCACTCGGCAGTCGTGGCTATATACACTTTTAAATAAACAACGTGACCTCGGGACAGCTAGTGGTCCAGGACGCTCAGACCGGTGACGTCATTCCGTCTGCGCTATGCGTTGCGATTATGGTTTGCCGTAACCAACCATAACCAATACGAAAGGAGCTTACGTCCAGCAGCGGACCTTCGTTGGAGAAGAGACAGAACGAAATTCATTATGTGAAAGCAATAAGGAAACGGTTCAATCTCCTCTTCACTAATGCCTTCGCAAATATAATTTACATTTGTGACGTTTCACTTCTTTTGTTCTGTCATATTCGCTTTCATGCTTCTGTTCCATTCAAGATAGATGTTTGTCTGTTCCAAATAAAGACCGACGCAATTAGGCAAACAAATCGTGGAGGCGCGCACCCACACTCCCCTCGCCCCGCCCGCTCTACAGAGCACGCCACTCTGTTACCAACTTCATTGGGATCAAGTCGATTACTGTTCGTAATCGCACACCCTCGCCACTTGGGCGTCCAACTCCTCGACATAACGGCGCGGTATACGGTTATACGGCCACCGTTAAATGGCCTCCCGCGCCGCCCACACTCTGACAGAAATAGACCCCGGAGGGGGGATACGCGGTAAGTACAAAGGTCTTTATAGCATGGTCTCGATGTCACTTGCGACTTTACGCTGTGCATGGATTCAATTTCCATTACGGCGCCACATCTGAGCATTATGCGCCTTACCACAATGTAACAGAGCATAATTTGAACCGACAAGAGATTTAGTACTTGTTGAGGTAATACGTGATTTGCGGCGTCGCTGTTAGGGTCTATTTTGTTGTGCGCGCAGCACGGAATGTTGTTCGTTTCATTTGGAGCTCTATCGTTCGTCGGGCAAGGTGTATTTCGGCATAACGGGGTATACTACGGGGTGCTTTGGGGATCGGGCATGATAATCCCGGCGGCAGAAGGCATCGCGTCAACTTTTAATTAAAGCTTCGCGTTTTGGCGGCACGTCGACGGGCACACCGGGGCACACCGGGGCACACTGGGGGACACCGGGGGACACCGGGGCACACCGGGGCACGCGAACTGTGACGCTAATTGACAAGCGCCCGAGATCGAGCGTCGCGGTGGGTTACGTGCTGCGCCACATGTTATAGTTAGCGTATGGAACGTCACGCCGGTAACCTATTGTAACAACGCACGCAACTGATCTGTTTGATGTTTGGTTAAGTTAGACAGGACGATATAGAATTCGCGATTGACAGAATATAATAATCTCAAATTAGCTGAGTGCTGCGGTTTAACCCGCTTTAAATTTGAATTATGCTTACCTTTGTGGTCACTGTACGGCTCCTATGGGTAGGTCTATTTTATTTAGCCTATAACCTTTCTCAATAAGTGGACTATCTGACTAAAAATATTTATCGGACCCGTAGCTCCTAAAATTAGCGCGTTCGATCATATAAACTCTTCACGTTTATAACATTATAGTCAAGATTAAGAAGTGCTACTAGGTTTGGGACTAGGAACTTCAAACCAGGGACCATATCCGCTACCCTATAAAACAATACTAGCTTTTTTTTAAAACGGTTTCGTTTATCCAATAAATATTGAAAACATAACACGTTATGATTTTATCAGGGGATAACTTCACACGTGGAATTGTTGTGTAATATTTATATGAAAAACTAAACCAAGACAAACGAAAGAGTTCAAACTGTAACAATCAGGCAACTACTCATTCCTGGGCGTACGCTATCATTCCTGTTTGGGTTTGGAGCAGAGAAACCTTCCGCTACTCCTGTCCATTTACGCACCAGGCGCACCACCCCGATAGCTTCCGAGGTGACTAATTCAGGCCGGAGTTATTTCGCCACTTATCCAAATGCATACGAGCTGTTTCGTGCGAATTAAAAACCTGCTGGATCTGCACCACGTTGAGCATCGGAGCACCACATCTGTTTTTTTTTTATATGGGAAAGGCGGCAAACGAGCAAGCGGTTCACCTAAGCGGTAAGTGATTACCGTCGCCCACGTAAAACACCAGAGGTACTGCTGGTGCGTTGCCGGCCTTTAGTGGGCCTCCGGTTATCTCACTCGCCGAACGAATCGCAGAGGCAGAAGATGCGTCTACTTCACGCCGGTATTCTCCGAGGCAGTGGTACCAACCCGGTCGAGCCGGCCCATTCGAGCAGCAGTAAAAGCCGCCGCATGGCTCTACCACGTACAAAATGCAATCACGTGCAATCGCATTTTTAACGTTAAGACAATACCTTCAGCTATGAGCCTGAATGTACTCTATGGTCAACGCTCTCCAACACAGACTCATTCCAATTCACGATCCGAATCCAAATGGGAGATGATATTCATGAAACACGTAGATTATTGTATTTCGTGCATGGTTTCACTGGTGATTGTCACGTGTCTGCGACACTGCACAGCGTCTCTTTCTCTGATGTTATCGTATATCCTTTATTGGGTTGGAGAGGTTATGTATTCACCCAAGAGTAAATCCGTATTTGCGCGACCACTTGCGACACGATAACGTTGGTTGAGGGTTAAGTTAGAGGTAATAACAAAGCGCCAATAGCCTGAGGGCTAACCCCTAGATTGCGAACTGCGAAACATGACGTCGTAAGCTCGAGCCCGCGAAGCTGTAATGCTTCACTGGAGTGGTTAACGGGAATATTATTAATGTTACAACTTAATACATAGCATTGGTAGTATTTGTTTAAACAAAAAAATACACCAGCGCTGGGTACATTGTCAGGTGCAATGTGAACTTTTTTGTCAACCTTACTACAGAAAAAAAAAAAAAGAAAAAACTTAGCACATGTTACTTACCCATAAGGCCCCGGGATATTAACAAATCGGGAAGGACATTAAACGATTGCCCCGTTTAGCAGTTAGCTACATTTCAATTCGATGCTCAGAGCACGCTCTTTTGTTTACAAAGAGAGACAGATTCGTCTTATCAAAGATCCGGTGTTGACGTTCACAAAATCCCCGACGGGACCCCGACCCTAACCTCGAGGGGGAAACCTCAAAGATGTGACTAACAACCTTGCGTCGCCGAGTTTCTGCGCTCGGCGGCCCAGCCCTCTCCCTCAGGTACCAGTGTACGGAGGGTTTATTTTAAGGCCCTGAGATCCGCGGGTTAAGGACGTCCGTGTTATGTTATACGTTTATCCGGTGTATGCATGGGTGTGAGCGCGCGATTTTGTAATCTAGTAATGTTGCGATATAATACTTTAATAACGAACAATCTTAAGTGAAACTTTAACGTGAAAGATGTAGTGACACGAATTGAGAAAGGGATTCTGAGCTGGTTGGGCATGTGGAGAGGATGAATGTAAGTAGGTTGACGAAACAAATATATGAGGCGAGTGCAAATGGTACAGGCGGGAGAGGAAGACCTAGGCGAACGTTTCACGATCAATTCGCAGACGTTCTGAAAAAAGCCAGGTCAAGAGTACTCTAAACCAACGAGCATGCATGCGAAGATTGATGAAAGTGGGAGAGACGAAAGACGTATGGTAGGACCATAGAAAATGGAAGAAGATTGTCTCTGCCTACCCCATTGGGAACAATGCGTGAATATATACATACATACTTAAGTGAAACGCTGAAAGGTCAGGAACGTCTGCTGTGAATGTTTGCTTTTTATGATCAATGCTATATTGACAGACAGACATAGGGTTCACGGTTACGGGTTGGGTCTCTACGCGATTCCAGACGGAAGCCTATGAATAGACCAAATGGAATTTCGCTAAGAGCTGCAAGCATCTCTAATCTGTAGACATATGAATGCGTTGTGCAATTGTCAATACTATATATAAAAATAATTATTATTTTTTCAATCTACGCCTAATGACGATATGTATTCGTACACTATAAATCCACTTCATCAGTATTTAAATAATATCAAGAATAAATATCCCAATGTCCTGAGATCACAAACACGCTTGGTCGCCCGTCTGAACATCGATGCTCCATCTGACGGCATTACGAGAGACCCCATTCCCGTATCTCTGCCCCCCCCCCCTTCCGCCCGCAGCCCCCGCCGCCGCCGCCGCCGCCCCGCATCACTGCCTCTATATGCGCCGGCATCCGCTCCCTCCAGCCGAGAAGTGCGCCTACTAAATGACTAAAGCTCTAAGCTAGAACGCGACACACTCGACACACGACACGATGTTTGAAATAATTCAAATTTCGAGTCGAGTCCTATTGGTGAAAGAATCTTTATAAACATCGATTACTCAATAACTCTGTAACTACACTCAAAGATATCTCCGTTTATAATATTAGCAGAGATAGGGATAGATTATAGTCATTAGCGAGAGCACGCGAGGAGGCTGCGCTAAATTTAAACATAGTATAGAATTATAGGGGTAGGGGATCGGATATGCGACCCGATTAGGTTAATAAAGATCACTCTTTAGGGGGGTGATGGAAATAAACATGATAGAAGTACATTCTGGATAAACCAAGATTGTAAATATATGATATAAATTTAAAGTAAAATTAAAATCCGCAAAAAAAGACTAATTATGTATATTTACAAGAACATTGCTAATTTATAATATATATATATATATATATATAAAGATTACTTATAAAGATCGTTTATTACATATAATTAAAAGAAAAACTATCTAAGTCTATGAAAATATTATTTCCATACTTCTTTGCGTTAGCGTATCTCCATTCTCCACCCAAATTGATACATCCGATAAGTTTTTATCGCGCCAAAGTGCACGTGGGGGGGATAAAGAGCTATTTCCTCCACGACCCTCAAACTTTATGATTGATGTCAGAGGTGAATCGACCGAGGTCGGGGCACGGAATTTGTCCTTTTCAGCTCGCAACTGGTTCATCTTAAGTTTTGACAATAGTTTATTTGCAAGGCAATTTATATGTTTAGGACGGGAACTCTCCTTGCGGGTCGCGTATTCAGCGAAGCATTGTCTTATCGACTAATGTAACTAAACACAAAAAGCGGTAGGGCCCTCTCTCTTACTTATAGGGTCTATTTTATAATATAATTTCATGTAGCATGGAAAAGATAATACATGTTTAATAAGGATATTGAGCGCGACAACAGTACCATTTTGTTTATAAATTTTAGAAGCGTTTATATATTTTACTTAGTCCGGTAAGATAAGATCTTTCATCGTTAGATGTTTAAAGTTATTATGGAAAAAAGAAAGATGCATCACATATATTTTTTTTATTAAAAAATAATCCCATGTGTACAGTGTACACTGCGCCGTAGAGCTTAGCAAAAGCAATTACGATCTACTCGAAGCAAACTCTACGCAGGGATTCGCTACAGCTCAGCAGCTGTCCCCCGCATAGGTTGAGAGCTATAAAGCCGTCTTCAGACGCGACAGCTCGGTAGTAATTGTCGAGCCGGCGGGCGACAAATCTGCCGGGCATTTCCGGCCGGATCGGCTTCACAGCCCCCTTCGCTTCCGGCCGGAGAGAGGACCGCCGGTGTCGGTTAGAGGTATCGGTCTCGCCGAGCGATGTCTACTAATAAACGCCACTTGGGCGTGAAATCCTTTGAAGTCACGATCTTAATGATAATATGTTTAATATAATCAATTGAGACACTATTCGTACACACGAGACGAAAGATTTGTTTTTTTTTCAGCAGCAGTTTCTAAATAGCATTGGCCATGTGAGAATCTCACCACCCTCCCTCTTTTCCCGATGACGTAAGAGGTAACTAAGGGAAAAGCCCCGAAGATCTCGTGGCAAACACCGGATGCAAATCTGACGACTGGAAATAATCACCTCCCGTTACATTCTATCCCCCGGAGCGACGGAAGTCGAGTGCTCGTATTTTTTTTATTTTTAAACTGCGATCGAGTGAAAAGTAAGCTAAGATATACTTAATAATATTTGTGAGAACAATAGCATTACAAAAAAAAACCTAATATTTTCTCCGCCCCGCTAGCCGCCTGTAGCTTTTACCAAGCGGCACAAAGAGTCCGGACGGTGGTATGCGCGCGCAATCCGATAGGGCGACTGCGATTGCCTCTGAATAAAGAATGTCCCGTCTGTGCGAGGAGCGGGGGGAGGCGGGGGCAGGCGGGTGCGCCCGGCGGTCGGTCACAGAATGAAGACTGAAAAAAAAATACATATCTACAAAAAGAAAATCTTTATATACACGGTTTGTCCTATGACTGCAATACCGAGATAACCCGGGTGCGTTTTTATCGTTAATAAGTTGTGACCACAGATCAAGGTTTCAGTTCTATCGTTCGACGAGCGAGCGGTTTGCCTGATGGTAAGTGATTCCACCGGCGTCCACAAGCATCTGCAAAACCAGAGGTGCTGCAGGTGCGTTCCCGGGTAATTTAAGGGTATTTGGGAGATGGAAGGGAGTGGGCCTCCGGTTAGCTCACTCGCCGAAAGAAACGCAGATGTACAAGATGCTTTTACTTCAGGCCGGTATTCTGCGAGACTGTGGTACCAACCCGGTCGAGCCGGCCTATTCGAGCAGCAGCAAAGCCGCCGCTTGGCTCTACAACGTTGGTAACTTATTTCATTTTTTTTTTTTTAATATAGCAACTCTCATGATGCCTACGTCTACGAAAACGCTACGGACTACGCGGATCTACGAACCAATTCAAAGTTCCGGGTTTGTATTATTGTCGGTCGTGATACAAAGAAATGCGGGCGTGCTTCATTTATAACTAAGTTTATTTAAAAATATTACATTATTTGCCACGTCTATTCGAAGTAGACATTCTGTATAACCAAAGTCTAGCGTCAATTCAGTGTTGGCAGCATCCCATGAGAAAACAAAACTGTCCTGTAAAAAAAACAAGTGTTGACGGGCGTCGTCTGTCAAGGGAGGAGGCACGTTGCCGTCTTGACGCGTCCACCTCGCCGCTCGCCGCCGCGCTCAATTAAACCGTCACCGCGCGACCCGAGCCGTCGGCTTGATGGACCCTCGTCGCTCGAGTGAACCCATTAGGATGCCGTTTGACGTGGTTTGTGTGAGGTGTACGAAAATCGGGAACGTTTAACGATATCGATACGAATTTCGATTTAAAAATTATGCGCCTTCTAGCATAGTTAATCAAGTAGTCACAGCTACGTTTTAACACGCGATACCTTCAAGTGGTTCAATGTCACTGTTAAAATTTTTCCCTTTTTTCTAAATCGATGTCTCGGCATGTTTTGATAATAAGCATTCAATTGTGTCAAAGAAAAGTTCGCGCGCGACATTAGCACGATTTAGCTTCAAATAAATGTGCAGCTAATCCAGTTATGACTTAAATTTATAAGGCTTGACTTACCTGTACACGGGCAGGGCAATAACATAAATCGCGGTGCGCGTGCCGTGCGTCTATTACCATGTGAAACGGCTCAATAAATGCCGTGGAGCAACGTGGACGCTCTCGTTTTATATGACGTCACCATTGAGGGGAAGAAAAATAAAGTAGAATTGTACTGTTATCAGTCTGTGAGTCTTCCACTGCCGGTACGTGCGGAGAGAGTTTAAATAAGAACGTTTCGACGCTCGCCTTCCCTTGCAACCTTGTTACAAGTCACCAATTTTTTAACTCTCTTCGTCATGTTTATGGGAGTTCGCTTTAGACGTTTTCGAAGGAAACCCCCAGGTGGAGAAAACAACGGAACGCTGTCACGCCGCTTTCCTTATTTTTAAACACATGAGGGTAACAGACGTGAACAGCAGTCCATCTGATGGCGAGAATCCTGTGCGGTCTATAGAACCTAAGTGTTCTTTCTTGTTTTTTTAAAAAAAAAGAACACCAGCAATGCTATTGTAGCGGCATAGTTATTGGCTATGATCACAGACTGCAGACTCCTTTCATGATGGCAGCTGAAGGGAGTTCACTATGACATCTGGACGTCTAACACCTCGGTCCCCCCGCGACCGCGGCTGCTGTAAAGCAATCGAATCGTCGGGAATATAAAAACAACATTGAACGCGATAAAATCCGTAAATAATAATTTCGTATAGTGGCATGCTAGGTTTTAGATTTAATTTTGTTCATTACTAGATACTGATGGTGGTACCCAGCCATCTTCTCTATTGAAATTAGGACGTTTTATGATTTCAATTGCCTCGCGAATCATCCTTGGCCGGAATCGGTGTTCCTTTGCGAGGATTTGTGGTCTATCGAATTACATTTAACATTTTAAATTAAACACCCACACCCACATTTACGAGTAATAAATAACAACCGGAATGAATTCACATTTCCGATATCAAAAATTCACAGCGATTCGATCATTTGCGTGTTTCCGATTAACATAACAATGGCCGTGCAGAATTATCAGCTATCATTTTAAATATGGATACAGCAATTAATTAAATATGGCGGCGATACTGTGTTGCCGTCTGATTAAAAATCTGACGTTGATGATAGCGTATCGTATTTTAATATAATATACCAAGTATTACGAAGTATTACGAAGGAGTACACAATCCACTAATAGGTGCAATGTGGACATGCCGCTGAAATCCCGCATGAGATGAACAGAGGTGCTAGTACTTGAACCTACGAACGGCAGGGTATTATTCTTTACGGAGTTCAAAAACTGAGTTGTAGATAAATCTGTATACAGCATCAGAACATAACAGGTTGATGATGATGGCCCATCGCGTCTCTTCGGATAAATTAGACATGTTTGTCATTAGTAACCGCCTTTCGATGAATAATTCTTGGGCTATTGCAATCGCCAGTAGGGAAGTAAAGCATCACAATATTAGGATACTTTCCGACAGCCTGACGGTTATACAGGCCCTCGACAGCAATTTCATGACGTCAGGGCTCATATACGAATGCTACCAGCGCTTAAACGTGGTATGGCAACTGAACAATAAAATCCTACAATGGATAAAAGGTCACAGCGGTTCACGAGGTAATGATACGGCGGAGCTTGCCCGGGGGCTGGTCGGTGCCCTATTGGACCGGAACCCAAAATCCCAATACCCTTTGGGCACGTTCGCTGACAAACACGAAACCGTACTAGGAACCAGCATGGGCAACTATGGACAAACCATGTAGAGTGTAGACAGGCTAGGGAGGCCCTTCCAACGGTTAATAACCGCATAACCAAGATGCTGCTACGCCTGAATAGCCCCAAATTCGGATAGTAACTAGCAACATAAACGAACATTGATATTTTAACCAACATCTGTTTACTATAGGTGTTACAGACAGCCCTCTGTGCCGAGCGTGTATGGAGGAGGAAGAAACGACGGCCCACGTCGTGTTGCAGAGTCCGGCGGTCGCGGAATACAGAGCTGAGCACCTCTGCTCGCCGCGGTCGCTCCCCGTGGTCACTGGTAACTTTAAGGGTTTACTGAGTTTCCTTGAGGAGCTCGGTTGGCTCGAATAAATCATATTCCTGCCCACACGCGAATACGCGCACAGTCGTGGAGTTGCGGACACCAGGCCGTCATAAGGCATGGAGAAATCCCATCTTAGTCTTCAGAGGCGACTGCGCGTCTGCAACCTTCACGTCCACGTGACTACGTTACCCACTCGCCACCCATCGTGTGGACGTTTCTAAAGTCTATCATTGCCATATTAGACTAAAAACCTTCGACCGCACCCGTTGAAAAGCGGTGGTGGCCGCAACCGGGAGTCGACGCATGAGTAATTTAACACATACCTGATTGAGGGAAGTAGGGCGCCCCGACGCCCATCAGCGAGTGCGGCGACCGATAATCCATCGCACTATTCACACGCGCACGTCGATGTCGACACCGCACCGCACTTCATCGACAACATCACACCGCACAACACTGGCCTCTGTCGGCACGACTTTGACGTCGGTAGGTTCATTTTTTTTTTTCATTAAACTCCCGTGTAATTTCCTGCGCGTCGGATAAATAATGGCAAAGTGGTCACGTACAAGACGGACTAGAATGAAATGGGTCCAGTGTTCTCCTGATAGTTTAAATTGTAATAGATCCCTACTGAGTACATTTCGATGGGTCCTGCTTGAGAGAAATATCCGTGCATGAAATTGTAAAATATAACGAGCTCCACTAACCTACCCAAGGATATAAGAGAAGTCCTTGAGTAGGGCAACGTTCCTCTTATTGCCAACTGGCGAATGGCACCGGCTTCGCGCGGACAGCTATGTCATATATAAAATAAAAGGTGAAAATCGCATTGATATCTATTTAGAAATTCGGAGGCCTTATCCGTTATGGCAAAAGCAATTTCACAAAAATTCCGGGCGACGTCATTTCGCTGTTAAATTACACTGTTACTTTTAACATGGTTTCGTTTATTCAGGACATGGTTACCAATAAACAAAACCGTGTATTAGACTTGAAAATAACACGGTATGATTTTATCGAGGAAAGATGAGTTTTGACAAAGCTGATAAGGCCCAAGAAGTTACAAGTATAAGCGAATAAACAGATAAACGCGGATTGCGTCTTTGTTTTATACTATTTAAAGACAACTTAAAAGAAAAAGCTTTGACAACTAAAAAGACTTTTTGATTTTTGCAACTTAAATAGTTACTGTAAGCTTGTTACCGGTAACAATTTAAGACCGGATGAAAGCTGTAGTGATGGGCTGTCGTATTATCGAGTGGCGGCGCGAGGTCGCCATTGTGTTTTTATCGAGGCGTTCTATCGCGGTCTCGCCACTGTCGCTCGCGGTGATTCAGAGCCCGGTGTCGAGCTGCGGACATTCCTCTCCGGAGGCACGGACGGACCGCTTTCTATTGTGCGGAGGTCGTAAACAATTGGGGAGGTCACCGCGGGGGAGGGCGAAACCTCCGCGGATATATTTAACTAATTGCCGCGATCGGTTCCAACGTATCTACGATCTGGTGAATTGTTAGACGGTGACAGTCCGTCAATGTTAATTCAACTCGATTAAACGTTGCCCTTTCGCAACGATCGCTTCTGCATTGTGAATAATTGAACCGGTTGAGAAATATTATGGCGATATTGAATTATTTTTTAGTTTTAGACATAACCATAAAACACGTACCCTCGTACTATATTAAGGTAAAATCACAGCTAGCAAGTGCCCATAGCTGGAGATATATCTGAGAGGATTTTCGAGTAGGGTAGAACCCGGCACGCTGCTCCCGTGCGCTTTTGCGGACTTCACATGTCATCGGAATAATATTTTTTTATTATTTCTCAGACATACATACCGCTGAGCACATGGTGAATACAACACTTAAAATTTGTTATTAAAGCACCAGTGATCGAACCCAGGCACTACTATACCACAATAACATTGGACTTAACAAGCAAATTAGCAACTGGAAGGCGGATCGCGCAGCTCACGGCGTCATATCCGAACAACATAAGCAGGGATACACGTGCAGCTGTGTACACGGCTCGATTGGACAATCGGCAGCCGTTTGGTTGACGTACTCGAGCACGCGCTCGCTCCTGGCGCGAATAGTTGAGTTTGACGTTCGTCACCGACGTGGTGCGCTCGAGCACCGGATGCCAGTTAACAAAACAACGCGCCGTAATTACGTCTGAATGTGATCAAGTTTTTTTTTTTTATATAGAAAAGACGGCAAACGATCAAGCGGTTCACCTGATGGTAAGTGATTACCGTCGCCCACATACATCTGCAACACCATAGATGCTGCAGGTGCGTGTGCAGGTGCCGGTCTTTAAGGATAATTTGGAGATGTGGGCCTCCTGGGTTACCTCACTCACCGAACGAAAAGCAGAGGCACAAGCTGCCTCTACTTCACGTCGGTATTCTGCGAGGCTGTGGTATCAAACCGGTCGAGCCGGCCCATTCGAGCAGCAACTAAAGCCGCCGCTTGGCTCTACCACGCTTAAAAAAAGTTAGGCGATTACCTTTAACTGGGCTCGCGCGTTACATTACGTCTTAGTTAGACGCAAACATAAGTATACGTTACTAAGTAAGTATAGTTCATTCATTAATTTGAAAATGAGAGAACAAAAAGAAAATGCTTCATTCCTTAACACAACTAAATACTTTACGCAGCACACAATGAAACATCAATGAACATTGTTCGTTTGTTGCGGTTGCAGCAACAAAACGGCACCCGGCTCGGCGCACGCAGTGCTACAGCGGTGCTGCCACAACCATGACGCTGCTTCTCTCACCGTTTGACAGATTTGCGAGTGGTCGTGGGACGCTGCCCGTTAATGTAATTTTAAGCAACATATTCTAATAAAACTAAATATAAATAACTAAAGTTATAAACATGTTTTTTTTAAATTAAATTTGTGTCTGTTCGAGGCGTGAAAGATATCAACACTAATGAAAACCACACACATGCTATGTGCATATACAGAGTGACATTTTTTTTAACTAAGTCTTGATCCCACAATATTGTAATATGACAGCTTATTTAGATATATAGATGCTAATGGGACCAAAATTCAATCTTTGATGATAAAGGTACTTACTTAGATATATTGACATAGCCAAATTTAAGGCAAATATGCCTTTTAATGAATTCGAATAACGAAAGTGTCGTAAGATCAAAACGTTGGCTTTGCAAAATCGCTCTCGATTTTCACGTGCAAACGAGAATCGTGACCGGAAACGAGAATAGAAAAAAAAAAAGAAAAAAAAAAACAAGGTCCATCGATTACATACGTAATTGGAGGCGTCACGGCGGCCGGGTGGAGCCCCCGGCGGTGGAGCGCGGGATCCGCGAAAAAACAACGTAACGACAAGTCTCGTTAAATAACGAACGGCCGCGTTCCCGTTAATCGTTTTCAGATTCCGTAACGCTATTTCGTGAGTGGCGCTATATTCTCTCGATCGACAGTTTTATAAACGCGAGCACAGATTGCGAACAGCGAAGTGTGCGAACTAAAGGTCGGTTCATGTTGCTCGCTCTCTTGCAGCGATAGCCTCATTAGCTTTGTTACGTTGATTCACGTTTAAATTTTAATTAAAGAATTAGCGTCGAAATGCGCAAACACAAGGTTAATAAACATAACTAATTTAGGGTTGTTCAATTACAACGCATTTATAGTAAGATCATATGAATTACTTTATGAACCCCGGGTTTGATTATATCCGAATGTTTTGATTTTTTTAATTGTCGTGCGATGTGATCTTGTCTTGTGGCGACGACACTACACACATATATTCACGCTTTCTTCCTAACGGGGTAGGCAAAAACAATCTTCTTCCACTTGCTACGGTCCTGACATACGTCTCTCGCTTCTTCCACTTTCATCAATCTTCGCATGCATGCTCGTTGATTTAGAGTACTCTTGACCTGCCCTTTTTCCAGAACGTCTCCGATTTGATCGTGAAATGTTCGCCTAGGTCTTCCTCTCCCGACTCTACCATCACTCTCTTATGGGCGTCGTAAAAGCAGACACTCAGAATGTCACCGCTTGCCTAGAGTGTGGCAGTTCCAGCTAAATGCTGGTGTCGTATTAAGTTTATGCAAGATATAGATTTCATTTTTTGTTTGTTAATTCATACAAAGAAAGCCGGGCAGCTTCTCGTAGATCTATTGTAAAGGGTGCCGGCAGAATATCAGCGCTGCAGAATTTCCACAGTAGCAATGTGCTGAGTCGGCTGCAGTTCAATATTAATCTTAATATTATTCATTACTTTACTGTTTTTCTTTTTCGCACCAAATGTTATTGTATTGTAGCAACGAATAAAAAATCCTTCTTTCATTTCTGGTTAGGATAACTAACACTAATTCATAATCAACAACGTAATACATTCGTATAGCCAAACGGTGTTGGCCAACAAACGTATAGGCATAACTTTGTCATTTGTCTTTGTCTATTTATATGCTTGAAGTAATAAAAAAAAACTAAACAACAACATACAACGCAGCGCGACGGCGGAGCTGTGACGTTCGCTCGTGTGCCACAAACACCGGACGCACAAGCAGGCTAACCCTAATCGAAGGGTTTATGGGGGGAGGGGAGGGGTTTGAGGAGGGCGGGAGGGGGGCAGCAGCGCGGGGATCGAATTAACGGGCACGGGGTGGCGGCGAGCACGAACGGAGAGCTATAAAACCGGCAGCGGGTCGCAAGCGGCGAACTTGGCGCTACCAAGCTACAGAGACCTCGCAACAGGCTCCGATTTATTCCAACTCGAACATTCGCGCTGTAGGAACTGCTCGGCAGGATCATCGGCAGCAGACTTGGCTACGTATCGGTCGTTGATTGTGGATATACCGTTTCAGTTTCTCTTTATTATTTTCATTCCGTTGTTAACATCTCGTCTAGAATTTTTTTTATTTCAGTTAGCTATCAGCCATACATTACGAATACTGCTTTAATTATCACTATCTCAAGCTTACAACGTTGTTCACGCGGTAGAGCCAAGCGGCTCTTGCTGCTGCTCGAATTTGCCGGCTCACCTGGGTCGGTACCACGGCCTCGCAGAATAGCGGCGTGAAGAAGAGGCATCTTGTTCTACTGCGTTTCGTCCAGCGAGTGAGATAACCGGAGGCCCACTTCCCCTCCTCATCCCGAATCCCCTCTCCCAAATACCCTTAAAGGCCGTCAAAGCATCAGCAGCACCTCTAGTGTTGCAGATGTAAGTGGGCGACGGTAATCCCTTGCCATCAGGTGAGCCGCTCGCTCGTTTCGCAAGTGTTTACTGTAACGCACACGCAATAAGATCAGGAGGAAGGGTCAGGTCAGCTGTGTGACGGGCATAGAACAGGACGCAATACGATCAGACCCGAAAGTCAATAATTTGTGTTTTTTGGAAAATTATTGACATCGGTTGGGATTCGAACCCGGGGACCCATGTCTCAGCGGTCGGGTACGCTAACCACTGAGCCACGAGATCGTCAATTGTATCCAAAACCGAATGCATTACAATTCAACACTAATCATAACGACGTAACGTAAATAAAATACAATGTAACTCGAGACTCCAGCTCCATATATCTTTTTGATTTGGCAAATTCATGATCACAGGTAGAGGCCAGAGGTGTTAAGATGATCATATAAATAACTAGCAACCTGCGCCGACTTCGCACGTTCTGTAGTATTTAAACTAAATGTGGGTTGACTGGTAGAGAATGCCACTAGGCATTAAGTCCGCCCATTGTAACCTTAAGCTTAAGGCTAACAATAAAGAATAAATAAATACACCTCCCTCATGAAATGTTCTAAATGATGGTGTAAAAGGTAAGTAAAGTAGCACCCTGTAAGTGTCCACTGCTGGGCAAAGGCCCGCCTTCTCAAATATACAGATATTTTCTGCCACTTCACTTCACATTTCCACGAAATTATATTTTTTTATTATTCCTCCGACATACAGGTGTCTCCCTCGCGGTGTTTTCCTTCACCGCCGTGCACGTGGTAAGTTCAGCGGTTATCGAACCCAGGTCCACTACCACTAGGCTACCACGGCACTAAATGACGATGGGAATCGTCGAAATTCACATGGAACAGCTCATAAGTTAAGCGAATACACAGACAAATATTATTTTATACTATTCGAAGAAAAAGGATATATATATATATATAAAGAGTTGTTCGTGTAAACCGCTCAAACGTAAACAAGTGAACGCGTTCTGAGGATTGCTTAATATAAAATTTTGGAATTGTCTGGAGAATACTGCTCGTTGTTGACAGTGGTTTTTATTTATTTATTTATGTACAAACAAAAAGGCATGACAACATTAAAACAAATGGCAAAACTTAGTGCATACATTTCTAATACATATTATGTATACAATTAAATAAATAAGATTACATATAATTAAACACTAGACATAGATATATTTAAATAAATATATATACATACATACATGCATACACATTCGTAAATATACAATATATATTCGATAAACACGAAGCTAAGTAGTGTTTTTTTTTTTTTGATTTAATTGACTGAGATTCCTAAAATAATTACGGTTCAGGTCTGAACTTTGTGTGTGCTACGTAACAGCGGGAGGCTTTTAAAAAAAGAATTAACTTGCTCATCGCATTAGTAGTATGCATGAGCACTCACGTCACCCAGTGGTAGGTAGAGTGTACAGATTTCCATTTGCCACTCCACAGCGTAGCAAAACGGATCTCCGTCTGTTATCCGTGATGGGCCCTGCTTTATTTCGGTCTGTTTTATATTGGATATGGATATCCCGCCCTTTTTCCCTTAGTCGCCTCTCGCCACACCCACGGGAAGAAATGGGGGTGACCAATTCTTACGGCCATACCGCACGGCAACGTTTCTATAGCCAGTTCGTTTATTCCCTATCGTCGAATCTACTGTAATAAACTTCTTAGTTTGCGGTTGAGAGTCTGCAGCGACGGTAGTAATAATACATTTGAAAATATGTCGAATAGACTAAAAAAGTGCGAACTAATCCATCGAGTCCCGCCGATTGCTCGCACGAAATCAACTACTGCGTACAAAGGGGACTAAGGGGACTAAGGGGACCCGCGGGACCGGCGGCCCGGGCCCGGGTTAATGGAGGCGCGTCGTTCACGGCCGTCGGTTTTAAAGTGCCGTAATTATACGCTCCTAACTCGATTCGGGGAGATGACCCCAGTGTACATCTGATAATGCCGTCATGCTTCCCGCTACTGTGTTTTAGAGGACTTATAATTTTCAAGTCGCTGTTTTTCTGCCAAATGATCCGCCACTCTCGCATAATGCACTAATGGTAAATCGTTTCATCTGTTACTTCTGTTCTATTGTCCTTAAATCCCTCTGTAGGAATTTCTCGTACGTTAATTAGACATGCATAAATAAAAACACGGACGAACAAACACGCTGACACGGAACAATTATTTGTAGTCCATATAATTACAGGGCCCGTACGGGAATCGTAACCGATCTAAAACCACCGCAGTTACTAACAACAAACTTATATAGAACGATTCGACTAATTATGTTTTTTTCTTCTTCTATAGAGTAATCTCACAAAAGGTTATGACTTGCAACAGCCCTGGAGTTAACGCGAACTAATTCGACGGCGCAGCTCAATCAAAACATCAAACGGCTGTTCGTCCGACGCCGATCGAATGAAGTAGGAAACCGTTCGCACGTGAAATCCAGACGACGAAAATAAAGGTTATGTAATTATAGTCTGTTTACACGGAAACGTTCGGTACAGATGGTTCATTTGTTGCTCGCGCAAACGTTTCGAAATGTAACTGTCTATTTATAGAGACGTATGTTTATAATGTTAGACGCACTTCTGCCTAAGTCAAAGATATAGATAGATTCTTTGACTTCGGTACAGAGAACTATGAAGAATCTCAGGGAGCTGAAACTGACGGGTTTAATTTAAAAAGATATAATAGATATGTAACATAATTCCGTTCGTTTAATCGACCTTCTTGGTGCGAAGGACGGTGTTCTCAGTGAGCTCCATCACACAAATAAATACGCTGGATGGACTTAGCGTATTGCTACCGATCAACGTTTTTCAATATTACGTTCTAATTATAGTTTATTCACGAGGTGAAGGCCTCTTCGGAGATAGACATCTGCTGCGGAGACATTTAGATATGTATAGACATGTATTGCTGAAGAGTTTATGCAATAATGACTGCCATTTCCGCGCATTGTCGTCATAGTGCATTGGCGATCTTCACATAGCGTAGACCTAAACTCGCTGAAGTGTTATCCAAATCTGTTCCGAAACGACCGAGTGCGGACACCGCGAGAGAACCTCGTGTAAATTATAGTGCCGCGAGTGTACACACAAGCACGGACGCACTCGCTCGTCTTTACCCTCCCGGATCCGATGTCACGTTTGTGCCATGACATCGGTGGAATGGTGAAATGGGGCACGAGACAGAAACTCTACACAAACAAATCCAAAATTTTTAGGTTTAACACTAATATGGGCATTCGTACCAAGAACCCCTGGCTCAATAATCAGATACGCTTTCCGCTAAAACACTGGGTCGTCATAGCAAAAACAAAAAATCCGACTTCCGCCTATAAATACGAACAGTAAAGACGGATTCACGCAATCTACCGCATACCTAACGATTATTTCGACTCGTAGACACGGACGGCTTCAAAGCTAAACTTCCACGTGCAAAGTTTATCGCTCAGGCAGCAGGAAGTCCACTAACAAGGGAAGTGCACGCTCGCGGTCGGGCCCCGACAGCCGAGCGACAGCCGCGTCGCTGATGCCCCCCATTATTAAAACATAAACCGTAGCACTCGTCGCCCTGTGCCCTAACTTACACGCTGACTGCGTTTTATTTCAAAAATATTGAGAAAAAAAAAGAATACTAAAACCTTTATGGTAAGTAATTCAGTATAGCAAACAAACGCACACAAACGCACACAAACGCACTTTAAATTTCCACACACTCAAGAAACTATGTAAACAAACACTTCATGTTCGTTAATTATCAATTATTTAATCATCACAATACCGAAACAAACATCGATGTTTTCGAAACGTTTTTTCACATCACTAAACAGACGGCGACAACGCAGCGTGGCTCGCAAGCGCTCGCAGCCCGCGGAGCGCGCTCGTCGACTGAGCGGGTACGAGCGTCCGACGTACAGCGCATGCGCAATGTAAGATCCCATCCCACGTTGGAATTTGATACGTGAGCGGAGCGGGCTTAGAGTCGACATTGCACTGTACGTACACAGCAGACACCTGTACAAAGCGTGCAGGGGTCGGAAGTCCGCGGTGCAGTGTCATTTCCACTCTCTCCACATTGCTTCCCTAATAAAAACGAGATTTGCCCCGCGGCGGGCGATCGCATGCGGGCGCGCCCCCCGGCGCCGCTCCCCCGTGGCGCAGCGGATCCGCTGGGTTTAACTTCTACAGGTCGGATTAAGCTGCGAAACGGAAGTGATCATTGTGAGAATTTTTCGTCACGTTAAGATGGTTCATTTAAAACCAATGAGGTCCATTACGTTTTATTCAAAAAAAAATTAAGCAGTAGCTTGTTTACGTGCAAACATTTGTACATCAGTGGGACGGGCTCCTCGCACGGGCCGCTGATGTCCAACCCGATGCGTTTCGACACACCCTGGCGATATACATTACGCGGACAGGTTGGTTGAGCACTTGGTAAATTCAGCACTTAAAAATTAAATTGAACATTTTAGTGGCGCCGGCGTCGGGATTCAAACACAGGTCACTCGCGTACTAGTTAAAAGCGAGCACCCCTCCGGGCTCCGGCGCTACCGTGGCAGTTCATTTAAATGCTATTTATAAATTAAAATAAGACGCCATATCTTTATTTTGCTTTCACACTTAAATACGTAAAAATATCTCCTTTTCTGCCATACTCCCACACCGCGAGGCTCAGACAGTCCGAATAGAGGTATTAAAAAGTCAACGGACGTCGATTGACAACCTACTTATTCATTGTTATTTTTAAAAAGCGTTTTTATTTATAGTATGAAAATAACTTCAGTACTTTAGATGATTTATTATTTCTATGATTATTATCAATCCGTACGTGGGATTAACATGTATATGAAAGAAAGAAAAATGTTTTATTCGTTGCTAAATACAATATACGGTATACAAAATACAAAAATAGTTAATAAATAATATTAGTATCAGTATTGAACTGCAGCCACAAAAAGGCGGCCGGCTCAGCATTTTGCTACAGCGGAGATGCTGCAACGCTGATGTTCTGCCGGAAGCCTTAATAGAAGTATCCCTGGTCTAAATGAACGTTCAAGCATCCGTTCGATAAATCCAGACGTGAAGGCCAACAACTTGCGTGAAGCTTGAGCCAAGAACCCGCGACTTAGTGGTCTTAGTTCTAACGAGCCACGCTATTTTTTTTTATTGGTTAAGCGGCAAACGTGCGAAGCGGTCCCACCTGATGGTAAGTGATCACCGTTGCCCATGTACATCTGCAACACCAGAGATGCTGCAGATGCGTTGCCGGCCTTCAAAGGTATTTGGGGGGAGTGGGCCCCCGGTTACCTCACTCACCGTACGAAACGCAGAAGCACATGATGCCTCTTCTTCACGCCGGTATTCTGCGAGGCCTCGGTACCAAGCCGGTCGCGCCGACCCATTCGAGGAACAGCAAAAGCCGCTGCTTCGCTCTACCACATTGAAAAAGTTACCACATTCGTTCGATAGAAAGCAGCCGATTGTACTTCGATTTTCCTTCACTCATCAACATTGCCTGATCATGTTCCACTACGACGTTTAATCAGTTCAAAAGATCCGTTAATGATACAAACATTAGCCTCCTCTCGATTGTGGTACCTGCGCGGGGGGAGTGAATGAATTAAATACACATTTATTGTACACCAATAGCAAACATAGGAAAAAAATAAATAAAAAGAAACATAAAATACACAAAGGTACAATTGGCGGCCTTATCGCTTAGAAGCGATCTCTACCAGGCAACCATTTTGCAGAGGAAATAATGACCAGTGAGCAAGGGTTAAGGGTGTACGCAATTTACAAAGAAGTGAAAATATAATATAATAAATATATATTGATATATACACAAACATATATATACTCTAACATATACTGATATATCTAAATAAATACACAATACATACCCACACATGTACAGGAACATAAAGCGTAAAGAATAAATAATGAAAGGGAGTGTGTGGGCGCAAGTTCTACGTTCAACTACCGCCATTTTAATTTAATATTAATACAAATAAACAGTTACGGGAGTGGTTACGTATTATACAACAACGTTAATGATTATGCAGTAATTGGTCAATGTATATTGAAAGGCTTCCTTTTATTTTCGGGAATAACATCATAGAAAGAGAATGAATGGTTCGTTCATTTTTTTTAATAAAATCAGGCAATTTGCGAATAACAAACGTGAATTCTCACCTTTGCTAAAGTGTAAGCAAAATAAATTACGGATTTTATCGCGTTTACTCAGATCTGCGTGTAGATAAGTAGAAAGTAGACGGAAGCCGGGGTTAACTATGACATCAGGGCAAACATCTCAGTCCGCGCGCGTGACCGAGGATGCTGTAAAAAAGGCCGAATCGTCGGGATTGAAAAGTAAAATTAAACGCGATAATATACGTACGTAATTCGTTCATTTGGAATGTGTAGTACTGAGTAGTAATAGAGATTCTTAACACAACTACATCTGTTCCGAGAGATCGATGCCTCGCCCAACAAGTGGCAACATGCAAATGACTCACGAGGATTGGAGTGTGCATTACAGACATAGGTCAACTTATTGCTCGGCGCCCAACCATACAAGTTAAAAAGGCGCGGTTATAAAATACGTACTGCATCACTGCACACTGCGGCGATACTTGGCAACCTTGGCGCCTTGGAAAGCGCGGTCGGCAGTGTTACGTTTGCCGCAGTCTATTTCAATAATATTTATTATTACTTAACATTTACAGCCCTTCGGTTTAGACCCGGGATTCGTAAACTATTTTGGGCAATAAACCTCTTTTCCAAAATGAGCTGATACCTCAACCTCAGACTCCCATAGCCAAATTACTATAAAAATCCTGTCTCTTATTTTCTTTTTCTATTCATACAAAATACCACCACAAGACCACGACAAGGGATACCATTTCCCGGAATCCCTGGATTACACAATAGTAGCGCTATAAAGATTATTCGATAAGAATTTAATCTATATAAATTGATCAATACGTAAATTACTTGTACATTTTCGCATAATGGTATTATATAATGGTACCCGGTAATATTTTATAATTTTCACAGCCCTGCGAGACGCCACCTGCCTGACACCTGACACCTGTCACAAAGATCACAGACAGTTATTCGCGTACGTACGTACGTCACTTAAATCGACATTTGATGTCGCGCCGCCGGCAAGTGTTCCGGTACGTTGAACTGTGCCACGGTGTCGTGGGCGCCGCGACCTGCTCCCACAGCCGAGCACAGCGCCTGACGCGGGCAGCCCCACCGGCTGTTGCGTTCCCGGTAGCGATGGCCGATGGTGGACACTCGAAATGTATCGATATTCGTCGAAGAGTTTTTTTTTTTAGATTTTTGAGACTACTGACAACCATAGATGAGTTAATATAAGTACACATATAACTAGTGGGTAGATATATGTAACCTATGGCACATTTAAATATAATTTTTTTCAATAATTCTTATAGGTACTATGTAATAACGGGATATGATGGTAGTATAAATAGTGGCTGTTGAATGAGTAAGCTCGATAAGTCACAGCGAGCAGGTCGCGCGTCCCTAGCGCGGGGCCCATTTAACGTCACACCCGGCGGCGGAACAACCCCCGTTCCGCGTGACTGTACGGGTGTACGGCGGGCGGCGCAGCGCCATCCGCCTCATACATATGGCTTTCATTGTATTTCTGCGTGTTGTTATAAATATAAATAGATCGTGTTGAACTGTGTTTCAAAATAAAGTTCATAGAGCTAGACCAAAGTTAAAACAATGCACACTTTCAACATGGATAAACGGAAATAGAATTTTGGTAATTAAGTTTTTATTTTATTTTTGTCTGTTCACTTTGGCGTTGCTGACCTTTGAGGATATTTCGTGAGTGTAGTGGGCCTCCGGATACCTCACTCACCGAACGCAATGCAAAAGCACAAGATGCCTCCTTTGCTTCACGCTGGTATTCTGTGGGCCGTGGTACTGTACTACCCCGTACGTACCGGCATATTCGAGCAGCGGGAAAAATCGCCGCCGGACTCTACCACGTACAAACTGGTCTTGGGATTATGTTCAGGATCCGCATAGGTTTCCGCCGTCGTCTTCTGTTTTTGAAATATGCCAACTGTCCCTGGTGCGACAGCCGTGCGGCGCGGTGTACGCCGTGGGCAGGAGTCGTGCCGGTGTGCGGCGACAAATAGTCGGTCGGGGCGCGCTGACCGCCGCGGCGGGCGCCTGCGCGCTGCGGCCCGCGCAGACCGTGCAACGGGACAGACCCGGCCGTTCAATTTTTTTTTTTTTGTATGGGAAAGGCGGCAAACGAGCAAGCGGTTCACGTGATTATAAGTGATCACCGTCGCCCACCTACACCCGCATCACCAGAGTTGCTTCAGGTGCGTTTTCGGCCTTTGAGGGTATTAGGGAGATTGGGGCCTCCGGCTACCTCACTCACCGAACGAAACGCAGAAGCACATGATGCCTCTACTTCACGCCGGTATTCTGCGAGTCCGCGGTACCAACACGGTCGAGCCGGCCCATTCGAGCAGGAGCAAAAGCCGTCGCTTGGCTCTACTTCGTTTAAAATTTTACCACGTTTATTTCTAATAATAATAATGCTTATTATAGACCTACGAAATCTGTAAACGAATTATTTATGTCCTGATGAATCCATAGCGAACGCTTACTTTCAATTTAACCAATCTAATTGTACAGTACAAGGGTACAGTGCCTATACGTTAATACAAAAATTACAGAACATGCTGACCATTAATTTGAAACGTCAATATTTTTTTTTTTCATTATAAATGAACTATCTCATCTCATTTCTCATGATTACACTTACTATGTTATATATTGTACGATCCTCACTGTGTATGTATGATATAGAGAACGGATTTTTTTTTAATTATCGCGCGATAACAAAAGAAATTATTCATTTACTTACACTCGCTGCTTAGTGATCGGATCAGATCTAAATCCTTACCTGTAACAAATAAACACATTCTGAGTTAGTTAAGTCTTGACATGTTGAAACAATTGAAATTCTATTATTTTAATGCGGACGGGTTAGTGTGCTCCTTTGCGTTGACATGGTTATCTGTCAATGGGTAATAGATACGATGCTAGGATACACATGACTAAACAGTATGAAAGCACGGTTTGCATTCAAAGAAAAAATATTATTTTATTTTTTATCGAATAATGATTACATACTTATGAAGCCTTAAAAATTTAGGCGAATAATAATAATAGTAAGAACAGATAAGAAAACGAAATATCTGGACCTGGCTCACGAGCTGACCGATATGTGCGGTGGTATGCCGACAGAAATGATTCCTATAGTCGTCTCTGCGAATGGGTTAATCCCAGTCGGCCTCTCGGAACACCAGAGGCGGCTGGGACTCCGTGAAGGACCGCCCCGTGCTCAAATGCAGAAAGCGGTGCTTCTTGATACTGCCGGTTTCTTTTCCTTTCCCCCTAACCCTACATATTTATATATATTACTCAACCAGACGAGTATATATATATATATATATATATATATATATAAATAACCACACAATAATATTTGTTTATGTTCTCCTCACAAGACAAGACCATACATGATTATCTAATGAAAAACTAATATCTATTTAAATATAGGCGTGTTCATAGTCTAGGATGTGCGAGGAGGTGGTGTCTGAGATAGGCATAAAGAGCATGTATTACAGATCACCGTTCCGTTTTAATTGGACCTGGACCTCATCATAATTTCGCATTTTACTCCGACCGCACAACAAGTAACAACAAGTGGCGTGTCTGCTGGCGCGTCGCTCTGCCGCGGGGCTCGAGTGTCGGCGGGGCGTCGGTGTCGCGTCACCCGCGCCCGCGCCCGCTGATCACGCCGAGCCGCTCCGCCGCCGGCTTCGCGATGCCCTACATGCTTCTCTGTTCTTACGTTCGGGCCTCGCTTGCGCTTTCAAAGCTTTTTTTTTTAAAGACACGATACGATATAGGCGGCGCGGCTTCTTAGTTTAGAGGGTCTCTGGTCTTCTGTTTTCGTAATATATTATCGCCGACAATGATTCCTGGGCAATGTCTTGACGACTATGTCTAGTCAATGCGCCCTCAGCTCGAGTCTCAACCGAAACTGTGAGTGCTTTCAACACGCATTCCATAAGACGGACAGACCGGAGAAATTAGGAAGTGTAAGGAAGTAGGAGTGACGACCTGCGCAGTGTTGCGGGAAGTCGATGGATGCGGGTGGCTCAGGACCAAGCTTCGTGGCAATCTTTGGGGGAGGCCTATGTTCAGCAGTGGACTTCTGATAGGCTGAAATGATGATGATGATGAAGGAAGTTGTGCTTTGTATGCGAAAAACTAATGACGATGAACATAGAAAAAATCGGCATTTTTGGTCTGTAATCTGTATCGAATCGCTCCAATTTCGAATTTGTACAAGATTTTAATGACATCTATTGAATTGATCATCTACACATGTTGCCGAGCGACTGAAACAACAACAGAATGAAACAGTGCTTCTAATTAATAAACAAAGACGTTGCTAAATCTATTTTATATTGTTTAGTGTTTTCTATTATCCAATTCCCAATTATTCTATTTTTTTTCCTTTCAGTACAAGGTCGCCCTGGAACTGGTCGAACTAAATGTTTTATTAACGAAGCAAGTCGCTAATTGACGTCTGGAAATGTTTTCTTGAGTTAATTTTATTTTTCCAAAAGTCCGTATCGTATTTGACGAAGTAACACGCACTCATCTACATATAAAACTCCTCTTACCCTATCAAAATGTTTACATTTATGGTGACATCAGAGGGAGGTCCGGATATTTGTACGTCGCATAAATATCGAAATTCTAATATGATTCGAACACGGGACCCGATCGGCCCCGACATTCAGACACTGCGGCCACTTCCGAAGTGCGGCTCGAGGACGCGTCGCGTCGAAGTGGACGTCAAATGGGATTACTGCGTTCGCTCAGAGATCGTTATCCCAAACATTATCCGTTAACCGACACCCGGTTATAAAAGGGTTTAAGGCTTGCCACACACACGCCACTAGCCCCGCTAAATTGCTGTTAATTTGAAATAGTTTTAAGGAATTTCACGTCAAGAAATATAAAGCATCAAATGGCTAAAGCTTAAGGTCATAAGGAAATTACCTACACATGCAGCTATTGCTGATTGATGAAGCAATCGCTGCAACTTCTACTTTATAAATGTCGACATGAATTTGAAATGAGACTATTATTTTACGGATTTTATCGCGTTCAATGTTTTGTTTTCATATTCACGACGTTACGTGAGCAGCCGCGGTCGCGGGGGGACCGAGGATCTGAAGGGGTTAGACGTCCAGATGTCACAGTCATATAGCCCGAATTGACTGTGATATCTGGTGTAGTAGAGGGCGGACCACAATGAATAGTGATTAAATTATTATTTAAAATGAAATACTATTTACGGATGTTATTGCGTTTAATTATGTTTTTATATTCCCGACGCTTCGCGTGCTCTACAGCAGCCGTGGTCGCGGGGCGACTGAGGTGTCGGACGTCCAGATGTCACAGTCAATACGGGCTACCTTCAGCTTTAAATTATTAATTTCGGTCCGATCTAATCTAGAACGCACGGCTGCTGTAAAGCACTAGAAACTTCGGGAATATAGAAGCAAACATTAAACGCGATAAAATCCGTAAATAATAGTTTTAATTCCAAACGTGTAGCGTTCGCGTAAATACAAAAAATCATTATGCAGGCATGAAGTTCGCAGCGCCAACTCCTCTACGTACGTACATTACGTCCGCTTGGATTCGCAGCCGGGACCCCCCGCCGGCGGAGTGCACGCCTGCTAATCACGGGGATCTTGGCGACTCCGCCGCCGCCCCACGGCGTAGGGCCGTGTGTCGTATTGTCGATAGTTCAAATAATTTTATAATAAATAATGTATTTTCATGTTTAACAGTTCACAGGACACTGGATTCTTTTTTGCTAAATTGCATGTGGCTTGTCCAATAAGAGTACACGATGGACTTCTGTAAGCATGGTAGAGCCAAGCGGCGACTTTAGCTGCTGCTTAAATGGGCCGGCTCGACCGGATTGATACCACGGCCTCGCAGAATACCGGCGTGAAGTAGAGGCATCTTGTGCTTCTGCGTTTCGTTCGGCGAGTGAGGTAACCGGAGGCCCACATCCCCTCCCTATTCCCCTCCTCTTCCCTCCCATCTCCCAAATAACCTTAAAGACCGGCAACGCACCTGCAGCATCTAAGGTGTTGCAGATGTATGTGGGCGACGGTATTCACTTACCATCAGGTGAACCGCTTTCTCCTTTGTCGTCTTTTCCATAAAAAAAAATGGACTGCAAACTTTAAAGTGATCTGGACGGTGGTCTACGTACTGTCATATGTATATTTGGGTAGTGTGACACGGACATATAAGTCATCGTTCATCGAACATGTCAGCGACATATTACCTCCAGTAAGTGTCATGATTATTAGCACTGCTTTAAAAAAAAAAGTTGCTAAGCATAACGTAATTATCCTTTATATATCCGTTACAAAGACCAGCTCTCGTAATAAGGAGTGATACCAACATTACAGCAACAACTTGGACTTGGTCAAATATATGTGGTATTGTCAATCATAATCAGAAATTTTAAATGCAAGTATCGACACTTCCACTTATCGATAAGACGCGTGACGTTACAATCACGGCAGCGTTCCGACGACGAAGGCGATGTGAATAATATTCGACTGAGCCGAATCCCGTCGACTTTGCGCCTCCTCTAAATAAATCATTCGCGTGCGCGCTGGCCCCGGCGCGGTCGTGAGGCGACGCGCGCTCCGTACGCTATCCGGAAGACAATAACGCGTTCTAAAACAACGCAGGCGTTCGCTCTATTGTCTGGCACACTTGACGAGATGCTTATTACATTTTTGCTCTCGTGCTTTCCAGCTGGAAAACTAAATTTCCGTGATGACTAGTTACGATACAAGTGAGCGCATGCCACCCACCCTGTCCTGCCTGTGCGCAGAGAATACATTATCAAACGGACATCCGCAACGCGCTGTTCGAATCTCCGGGAGCAAGGACGTGGACCTCGGCCCTTACTCGTCTCTCACGACAGACATACATGGGCGAGAAATAGGGTCGCCAGATTATTACGCCGTTTTAGGGTTAGGACAGTTATTTTTGCTGTAGGCCCCGCATAGAGACTTACATCGATTTAGAATGAGAACCCAGACCCAATGCAGCTCTGAGATGTTATAAATAGCTCGTTGGCAGTAATTGGATCACGGCTCCTATTCTTTCACCACACGGAAACGCTGCAGCGTTGCTACGCTGATGCTAGCACCAACCAAGCCGGTTCGTGGCGAGCCCGTCGTCGACATAGTGTTCAGGTTAACGATACAAATCGTCAAAGTTTCGAGGAAATCATTGGTTGCGAGCACTCTACGTAGAAAATCAAACTCGCGACTATCTTTTCTCATAAATGTTTCATGCCAATTGTGCATTCTAACTCCGATGTAAGCCAATTTTGTCACAAAATATCGACGTTCATTACCGACCTCTTAAAGACTCGGGACCCTCACCCCATATCATGTTTCGGCGTCTCGTTAATCCCGTGTACCAATATACTTGTTAAGCAGAGCTAAAGAGTGCAAAGGGGCAAATTCGTTATAAGACAGGGTTCAAACTCAAATATCAATTACGTATTTATTCTTCATGTAACCGAGAGGATATCTCGGTTACATAAAGAATAAATACGTAGCTTGTAGCTTGTACAAAATCACCACGAAAAATCGATATATAATATTCGAGTCATATATACGTACATTCTACATGGAATAAGTCGGTGAACGCTGTGCTGTACCTTGTTTATACGTCACTAAACATTTTTTTGATTGGATTAATCATGACATCATTATAACATAACCATCGTCTGACTAAAATTTTACTCGTTTTTGAGAACAAGTTTGGACAGGTTACATACAGCTCCTAGACTCAAACTAGAACAGGGCTAAAGTGATTCCGCTTGTCTTCTGCAGTCTGCTACTAAGCCACTGTTGGGCGTAGGCTTTTATCATGAAGCGGCTGGTTTGATCCTAACACCCAGCGTGTGATGCAGTCCTCTGTCAACGGTCTGTGTGTATTCGATCTGGTGTTATTTTAGATGCTTAATCTCTCATCGGTCCTTGCATTTCGAATAATCGCATTCCGCGGTGTGAGAGACAACAAACAGAACAAACGTATCTGTACAAAACGTCTAATCAAAATACCCTGTAATAATTAAAAAGGACTGTGAAATTAGAGGAACAGCGGAGCGCTACGTCCGGAACGATCATTCCAAACGTTATCATAGAACTGAAACTTTTCAAACGTGGTAGAGCCAAGCGGCGGCTATTGCTGCTGTTTGAATGGGCCGGCTCGACCGGATAAGTACCACGGCCTCGCAGAATACCGGCGTGAAGTTGAGGCATCTTGTGCTTCTGCGTTTCGTCCGGTGAGTGCGGTAACCGGAGGCCCACATAGGGGATGTCCCGTCCCCCTCCTCATACTCCCTCCCATCTCCCTAATACCCTTCAAGGCCGGCAACGCACCTGCAGCGCCTCTGGTGTTGCGAATGTACGTGGGAGACGGTAACCATTTACCATCAGATGAACCGATTGCTCGTTTGGCGCCTTTCCCATAAAAAAAAAAGCAGCGCGTGGTCCCCCGGGTAATCGACGGTAAAGTGCTGTCTATCACAAGCGTGCGGGTAGAACAGAGTGTTCATGTAGCGCGCGGCTCGGGGTAGCCGCAGACGCTGTGCGCATGCGTCCCGGCTGTGCGCGGTCACGTTGCACCGAGACGGAATAAAACGTGACGTGCGTGTTGAAAGTGTTCGTTTCTACAATAACGTAGCTCTATACCGTCCAGTCGTAAAAAGACCGTGGATTGATAAATGACCGTCGACTGAAGTTAATAGGAGATACAAAAAAACTTTCACTCGAGATCAGTCTGATAGCTGTCAATTTACAAACTGAATCGCTACACAATATAACATGAACCCTTATCTTCACAACAGGTACTTGGTTGTCTGGAAGAGATCGCTATGTAGCGATAAGACCGCCAATTTGTACCTAAAAATTTACTACCATTTTTATTTTGTGATGTACAATAAAGTGTTCTCATTCATTCATTCACTCACTCATTCAATCATTCATTAGTACTTGCCGTATTTAAAATCAAGACATTTGAGATTGACATTATGATAATATCCAAACATCACAAATGCGGAATGCGGCTCCCGATTGAGCACTTTCGAATAATTGTAGAGTGTAATACAAAGGCAAATAAAAAACAACACCTAACGAAAACCAAGCAGAGGCGGCCAACGCACGCCCGCGTTTTATTACACTCCGTGATCCGTCAACGTGCCACATAAAACACCCTCTTGCACGAACACATAACCCCAGGCAACGGAAACGCGCAAAGCTACTACACAGCGACCCGAAGATTAAGCGCCCGTAAAAACAGGGCGCCTCGCCAATAACATCTTCATACCTCCGCCCGCATTTAAACACCAACTCGAACGTAAGCGATATCCGACTTTAACACCTCTACAATAGGGATAAATATGGTATGAACGCAGTCGCGCTATATTTCAACAGCTCTATGACACATGTCCATTTACTAAAGACCTTTCCGGGCTTCCGACTGTTTGTTACGTTAGTGGCTGCCGGTGTCAGGTCTGCAAGCGATTGTATCTTTTATTCTGCTAAGCATTACAGGATAGAATAGCGTGTAGGCGTTGCGGATGTGGAAGCGGGTCGCTGTAAAGAGGTAGTTAGGCGCGGTGTAGTTGTTTCATCGGGTCCTTCCGATGGCGTAGATGCGATTAGAAGTTGAAAGGGACGGAAAGTGTGGGGGGGGAATGGGAGATTGAGAACGGAGAAAAAGGATGCGACTTTGTTCCGTTAAATTTATAAATCGCTCAAATTAATTTTTTCTTTCATATTGCTATGAAATTTTCTTTTATTACCAGAATTACTATAGCCCCTGCACGACTCATAAGCAATAGAAATTATATTTTTCCACTAACGTATGATTTCTTTTAAATTAATATCTTTAAAGTAAATTTTTTCTTCTTGAACTTTGTGAAATTTAGATACATTTTCCAAAAAGTAAATGGTTACAAATTATGAGTAATAATAATCAAATAGGAGTCCCGAAATAAGAGTAGCAAAGTATGCTTTGATTGCAGTTTTTAGTCAGCAAATAATTGCATATGAAACAAAAGATATTTATGTACGTACAAATTAATATATGTATTATTTTAAAGTCATGATACAAACGGTGTTACTTGATAATATTCATTTGAATCGCTCAGTGTGAAATGTTAAATAAATATAATTGTTAAATGTTTCCGACGAAAACAAACATATTTTTATACTTCTGTGTAAATAAAAATAAATATAAATAGATAACGATAATCCACGACAACCGAGTGGTTAGGGGATTTTTTTTACGAATCGGGCGACAAACACACACAACTTTCACATTTGTCATTTTAAAGATAAAACTAAGCGACATTGCATCCAAAGGGTTAAATCTATTCCGACATAGATATAAAGATTTTTATATATTAGTATATTAATTTAGCTATGTAGCTCTCAGTACGATTGCGCTCGGTTATTATTAATAGTTTATTTATTTCGTACTAAGTAATGAGCCGAAATTTTCCACATAATTGTCCTGACTCTTATGATGATGGAGTCTAGTCATACAAGACATTACTGTCTGCATGTCATTACAAGCACATTGAATCTGTTCCTGGTACAAACACATTATGTAATCACTATTATATATATATAAAAGGAGGAAACAAAGGAAATGTATATATATATATAACTAGTGCCAACCCTACACAAAAGTTGGAAACCCTATCCGCGGAGTCGGCAACGTCGTAAACACGCGCCGGGCGCGCCGCGGGACGCGCACGCGACGACCCGACGACGTGACGGACACGGTGGCATTAACGTCAACGCTACGGACTAAAGCCGTATATTGTAACGTTTTACAGCCGGGTTTGAGAACATTCTTCATATGTGAGAAAACGTCGTAATGACGCCGTAACGCAATTTATGGAGAGATTGACGTATTTTTTCAACCAAACGCCCTCCGTTATCATGTAATGTCAAGTCATTACTCGAGAATACAGTATTATTTTTCACAACCAAGACCTGATTGCGTTTATTGGTAATGAAGTTGGTAACCAAATTAAAATATATCACAATATGATTTAATCGGGGAATTAGGGCACTGAGATTTTTTTTTCAGTTCACCTGCAACACTATAGGAGCTGCAGGTGCGTGGGCGGCCTTAAAGTATATTTAGGAAGAGAAAAGGGGAAGGTGAGGCTCCGGTTACGTCGGTCACCGTTCGAAACGCAGAGGCACAAGATCATGATCAAGACCGTACCACCACCCCCGGTCGAGCCGGCCCATTAGAGCCAAGAACAAAAGCCGCCGCATAGCTCCATCACGTACGGCAACGCTGAATACTTGAACGATGAATGATGAATATAATTTTATCTCAAATTTAATGACAGAATGATACGCGGCCCCCCTTCTCTTGACTTCTTTGCAATTACTTATACCTAGTTAAAGAAATTAAATAAATAAAAAAAGACTGCTCGTCCATCGGGACACAATAAGGATGCTCCCTGGACTGATCTCCGTCATTTGAAACTACGAGAACTGTCGTCTACTAAGACTGGATTAGTATGGGTTATTTACAGAAGGACGACGGCGGCGCTTAATGCTTTAGAGGCGTTCTGCTCGCGAGTCTCTACCGCTGTAAAGGCCACCGAGCTACCGCGGCTCTACCGTGGGGGTTACCGGTCACCGGAGAAGGTGTTTCTCCCACGTTAAACTAAAAAAAATGCTCTATATGCAGCAGTCTGTGTGTAGCGGCGAAGATTCAAAAACCCGTAAAATAATATTGATCTTATGCCAAAAATTTTTTTTTACAGAAGAAGGGGGCAAACGAGCATGTGTTCGGAAATACCGCTGGCGACAGCTGCTTCCACAAAGTCGAAGTCTGTCAGAAAACTTCGAGAAAAACGCACTGTGGTGGATGCCAACCATCTATGTGGTGTTGGTGTAACTTGGAATTCTGTCGCGATGTACGATGGTGAAACTCAGCACGGACGTGGTGATGGCGCAAAGCAATCAGCAATCCATTAGTAATAAAAGTAGGAAAACGGTGTCAGGCAAGCTATGGAATTTTAAATTTCTCATGACAGTAAAATCACGTCTAATGTAATAATACCAGTGACTGTTCATAGTCATTATTCAGAGGTAAGAAAGTCACTAACAAAATCGGACCCCAAATATTAAATAATTCCAAAATCCACATACGGATGTTTTGTCTTGGATAAAACCACTCAAAATATACGACTGGTATTGAATTGAATTGTTTAAGTGGAAAACGTCGGTGAGGCAATCCGGAGTGCGCATCCCGGGAGGTGTAAAAAGACGAGCCGTCTAAGGCAATGAGTCTGGCGGCGAGGCTAATGCGGGGGCGCTGGCAGAACAAACAAGCCGACAGCGGCGCTACCCTGCAGATAGCCCGCCTCGCTCCGCCCATGCGCACTGGCGGCGGAAGCTAGAGCTCGAGGCACACGGCGCGCGAAATTGAAGACAACATAGCGAAGCTGATTTTTTTTTTTGACGTTGAATAATCCATTTTGGTTGACCTCACGTCACGTAAAAAAAAAAAATAATAATAATATTTTATTGGGTTGCAGCAACAAAACGGTGTCCGACTCAGCATAATGCTGTAGCAATGGTAAACCACAACTACAGCGCTGGTATTCTGTCGGATACCTTTTTTATTTTTTATTTTTTTGACCCCACACGGTCCACGGTAATTTTAAGAAAAATTGTACCTTTTCGTTTTGGAACAAATACAAGATTTAGAAATTATTATTATTATTGCGACACACACGGGAAGGACTATAGACTGTTTTAAATAAATAGTCACACAAAAAACGGTAGCAATATTTTTTGAGTTAATTCGTTATGATTTTTTGTATTTACGCGAACGTAGATCGGACGGAAATGAATAAAAAAAAACTGAAGGTAGCCCGAGTTAACTATGACATCTGGACGTCTAACACCTCAGTCCCCCAATGATCGCGGCTGCTCTAAATCAATCGAAACGTCGGGAACATAAAAGCATAATTAAACGCGTTAAAATGCGTAAATAAAAGTTTTAGCTCGTTAGTTCAAACTAATTAATCCTGACAAGCCAACAGTCAGCCAACAGCCAGTCATAGTCGTCACAGTGGCAATATGTTGGCAGGCGGCCATCAATTCAGATGCCACCGAACCCAAATCTATAAGTTTGTTCAGAAATTAATCAGAAAAGTATGACAGAGTGAAGTAGTTGCCTATTGAAATGACGTAGACCACAAGTGCCGATAAGGAAAAAGGTGCACGACCATCAAGATCATTCATCCTGAGAGAATGAAGTATACGCAGCCCTCAATGCCACTACGACTTGAGAATCACGTCGAAAACAGTGCAAAAAGCTTACACCACTGGCGCAAAAACGAAGTAAATTATTGCTATGGCGACGTTTTAAGATTTTATCTTATACAAAAATGTTTAACAACTCATAAATTAGCTAATGTTTCACTATGGTATATTATATAAACTAAAAAGAGGCGAACATGGTAAGAGGGTGAAAAGGAGACAATTTTAAAAATAACTTATCGTTAGCTCGCGAGTCAAGGCGAGGGCTCGGGGAATAAATAAGTAGCGAGCGCCCGCAATGCTCGACAAACATTCCGTCGGTCCGCTCCCGCGCGCACCGGTGGCACACTGGAGGCGGTGCGCGATGCTAACCGAATGCTATACCAGAATACGTTTAAAGTCGAAAATGACAAAAATAACGAAATTTCAAGAATGAAATTTGATAATTAAGAAAGTAATAAAACACCGTTTTTTATTATTCTGTAATTAGCCGAGAGGATAGACCTCCGAATTAGGAGACTCGGAGTTCGAGCTCGGTGGGCTTGTAATAATGAGTTTCTCGAAACCTATGCACTATCGACCTGGACACTAAGACTGCGTCAGACACATCGCCTGTAACGTTGTCCCCGAATAAGCTCCGATGGAAAGCGAAACTGCTAGAAATACCAAAATCTCAGACCGCTCCAGAATTGTGAACATACATAAGTTTCTTACTACTATTGTGTTGTCCCTGTAAACGCGGCTACACACCCATCATTATCAGAATTAAATATTAACTAACACGTTCTCTGCCAACGCGGTCAGTGCTGACCGTCAGTGAAGTTTCCCTTTAGGGTTATTTAAATTTAAAATCTGTATAAAATTACTAAATTGTTTTTTTTTTGCTTATATGCTTTTATCTTTTACTCAAATGTTACTTAGTAATAACAAAAGTCAATTTGAGCCACTATAACTTTAACCAACTATAACCAAATTGATATGGAGAAACTAGTGGGCCACGCGGGTCAATTAATATGCGATTTAGTTGGAGAGCACTGCCCAACGGCCTGTAAGAACGAAATGAAAACTCTCGTAAAATGCGCTCATCACTGACTGACGCGGCTCGAACTGAAAGTCTATATGTCAACCATCGCCGACCGACACGGCCCGGACAGGAAACTGCGACTTTTTTTTTCAGCATAGAACGTGTTAAGGCATATATAATAGCAATGTGGCGTCTAAACTTAACAAGGGTAGAAGCGAGATATGCTAATATTTATCTAAAGTCAGTGCAAGGGCTCTACGGCAGTCTACGAGTATTCATTAGCGCGGCGTAGGCGGAAGTCGACAAGAGCTACGAGCGATAACAAACATAGTTCAGTCGGAATTATTCAAAATCGAACATCAAATTTAAAAATCTACTGAAAGTGTAAAGCTTTCTAGTCAGTTTAGCTTGATCAGGATCATGCTATGTGGCAATCTTTGGAGGAGGCCTAGGTTCGGCAGTGGGACTTGGGACACGTTATATGCAATTGTCAAATAGTATTCAGGACACCTCATTGAGTCATTAGATTAGTTAAAAGTCTGTGCGAACATATATAGCAGCAAACACAACGTTAGGATACAGGTTGTATTGGCTATCGTAATACGAATGAAACGCTCATAGAGTTTTTATTAACAACTAATAAGTAGTTGTTAGTAGAGTTGAATACCGATCGTTTCGTTTATTTTTAACAATATCATTTATTTACTACAAAGTTATAGTGATTGTACATAGAAAGAGAGCTCGGGCGAGGCTTCACAGGTTCTCGCGGAATGTATCACGCTCATAGGAAAATTGAAAAGCTCAATTTGATAATGAAGCTACTAGAAAAGGTTTTTATGCAGCGATAAAGCCGCGAATTTGTACCTCCTATATTTTTATTATATTCCTATATATATTGTTGTGGTGCATCACATTCATACTTCACGATTAAATGTAACGTTTGTTACTACAGTCAACCTTTTTAACTCTCACGTGTAACATGCACACCTATCTAATATACGTACTACAGTGCTTATATATATAGATACGCGATTAAAGTTTGGTCGAGCGGACCTGCATGCACAAAGTCAAAAGTAGACGCGCACATAAAAATAAAAACTTAACCGTCCGACGCAGCGGGCACGCGAGGGGGCCCGGAGTTATGAAACGAAACAAAGGCAACGGCAAAGGCTGGCAGCGTATCGCCGAGATCGGGGCATAAGAGCGCTCTCTGTTGGGACGGAGAGCCCCCGACTAGGGACTGTCAAACTATATCGATATTTAGCTTTTTTTGTTTTTTTTTTGGTAAAATATCTTGAACTTCTTAATATTTATTTATTTATTTAAACTTTATTTTAATACCTTTAAACAAAAGTATTACAAAAGGGCAGACTTAATGCCTCTGAGCATTCTCTGCCAGTCAACCCGGGGCGTGGAGAGATATAGTAAGGGTGCCAAACATTAGATTTGTTAAAAAGAATTGGTAAAAAATAAAAAAAATACATATAAACAAATATGAATATATATAAATATATGTATATTCACATACACACAGCATACAAATTATTATTATAATTACAATGACCGATGATATCAATTCCACTAAGTGGGAACGGATGTCTCGAAGAGGTGTTCACGTACCAGCAGTAGTATGTCATCTATGTTAACACAACTCGTGAAGGTTGCTGCGACAAGCAATGCGGAGACTTCAATCGAGTGAAGATTGACGACTATTTTTTACTCCAACCGAAAAGTTATAAGAAAGCATACACATATATATATATATATGAATATCAGACAAACAAACGTATTGACATGGCACACGTGCAAACAAACTGTAGAATAGTTTTTACTTTAATGATCAAACCGCGTATTTTGTTACGATGCGAAATAATTTGCTCCACTATCTTATTATGTAATGATAAAGTCTCCATTTTGATCTAGTTGCGTTATTGTTTATATTATGTTCTTTATTATTTTATTAGTATAAACAATTTGAGACTTTTTAATAGTTATTCTTATAGGAAACAAAGTAAACCTCGAATTTCCAAAGTGTCCGCCCGCCAAATGTGGCGATTTGGCATCGAGAGACGCCTTCGTCGAACAGTGGATTTTTTAAAGGCTAAAGACGAAGAAGACATTAATATCAATATGTTATCTCTAACGCACTATCTGTAAACGCACTGGCGTTCACAATTTTGTTTCTCATTCGATTTCACACAGCATGCAGGTGCTTCGTAGTACATAATAGTTCAACAACATACTTTTAGTCGTTTTATATAAATATTACATATCAATGTCATTTGTATTGTTATTTATATTTTGATAACTGTTATATACCTCATATATCACATAAAGCCTGTCGATTGTTCGCGAAAAAATATCCACGGTGCCGACAGAATACCAGCGCTGTAGTTGTGGTTATTCATTTAGCATTGCTATAGGATTATGCTGAGTCGGAAGCCGTTTTGTTAGCTGCAACAACATCATACACCAATAGCCGAATGGGTTAGGGTGCGGTCTGCGAAACATGACGTCGTCAGTTCGAGCCCGCCGTTCGACTATTGTCGTGAACCACTCCAGATACAAGCTGTGAGCTTAGATGGAGGGTTAAAAAATAGAGGGGTCTTTTTTGTTATGTTAATTAAGTTTCATTACGTGTTACGTGTAATTTCCGAGTTCAGTAAAATGACCATGTCACATCGACCTTAGGTCGTAGAGCAGTAGAAATATCGATAAATGTAACGTCACCGCACTAGAACGCATTCCGCAGTGCCGGCCGAGCTGTGCCGGCCGAGCGGGAGCGGCACGACTAGGGCCAATTAAGCCACAGCTTCTTGACACCCGATAAGGTCTCGACGACTGGTTGCGTATCGAAAGCCCTCAGGGTGACACGCCTTCGTTAGAAAGGAGCAACTTTGCGTTTAATTATGTTACACGCTCAGCCTTGGAATTATTGAATATTTTGCAATTGTATTAGCTTAGTGGTCGAGGCGCTCACTTTAGTTTCATAGAGCGCGAAAGACCTGCGTTCGATCCCCGGTGCCGGCAGCACTAAAATTGTTAATGGCAATTTTAAGAGCTGTATTTTCCACGTGCTTGGCGGTGAAGGACAACATCATGCAGGTTTCGCATGTCTGAGAAATAATAAATAACCCCAACCCGCACTGGAGCAGCGTGGCGGGCACTTACCGGCTCCAAAATCCTCTTAAATATTTGAGGAGGCCTTTGCCCAGCAGTGGGCAACTTACAGGCTTCTAATTTATATTTTTTTCTTTACACTTGTTAATCTTTAAGCTAGCCATTTGCTGATTGAAGATAATCCTATAAGTAATATAAGACGTCCATGGCCATCTGAATTCAAACAATTAACAGTGGGTGTTTGAGTTAATGTGCCATAATGCCAAGAATGTATCCTTACTCGGCTATTAGGTCTAGCCCTTATATAATTAATACATGCTACCTATCATTAACCATTTAAATGCAATTCAAAAACTAGGGTTAAGTTGACACTGTACGAGGGTTATAATTGAATATCGAAATTTGTCATAAATATAAGTCATGGTATACTTGTATTTTTGAATGTGTAGTAAATACGGAAGTGATATCACAATTGAAGAAACACTAAACAAGCCAAAAGATAACCCCCCAACATTCATCCCCGGAGACAAAGGATGTAGATAGGAAGTAAAGCGAGCGAAATACAATACAGCAAAGTTTCTCGAGCGGCATAAGAGCGCCGGCCTCACGTCGGGCGCCACAATTTCAGAACAATCCCGATGGCGACATCCGACGCGAGAGTGTCGGTGTTCAATCGGGAGCATTCGAACGGAGGCAAGTAGTGGCTCTACAGTTTGGGGGAGTAGTATAACTTGAGCGCCCAATAAATTCCACACAATTAAACCTTTGAAACACTGCCCGGCATAGCATGGTGAATCTTCCAAGCTTGACATTCCAGCTTTCGTTGGAGCATTTGTGTTCTGCGTAGTTGTGGGCTAGTACAGGCTGATGGAAGGCAAATGGGAGGTGAATAACAAAAAAAAATATGTATTCTTGGTGTGTATATGATTAAATAAAAGTCTAAAAAGATTTGAAGACATTCAGAACCGTGCATATTTGTATATATATGTCAGCGAAAATGATTTTACCGTGTGAAACTTGTCAGCGAGTAGACTCGTTCAAGCGACTCTCCTGGATACAACGGGACACCAAGTACCAAGCGCAAGAGACTACCGCCGTGTTAGCGATACGGGAGGTCGCAGTCGCGGGAGCGAAGCGGCGAGCGGACCAGGGCGGCGGCGGGAGCGCAACGACCGACTTCCGTCGGCGAGTGTCGCGAGCGGGAGCTGTACGCCGGGGCTTTCAATCCTCTCGGGAACGCGTAGATTCCCGCCGGCTTGTGGAAAACGCTCAATCTCATGTTGCCGATTATTAATCAAACGAACGAACCTAAATCAGAGACTAGTGAAGCCTGCCCTTGAGGCTACTAACTAGTGTTGATAATGATGGTGCCAACACTGAGGAAAATTTTTTTTTTTAGGAAAGGCGGCAAACGAGCCAATGTTTCACCTGATGGTAAGTGATAACAGTCGCCCCGGTATATTTGCAACAGCAGAGATGCTGCAGATGTATTGCCGGCCATTAAGGGTATTTGGGAGATGGGGAGGGGGAGTGGGCCTCCGGATGCATCACTCACCGAACGAAACGCAGGAGCCCAAGATGCCTCTATTTCACGCGGGCCCGGCCGGCACATCCCAGCAGCAGCAAAAGCCGTCGCTTGGCTCTGCCACGACTAACTGGAAACGGCGATAACTAAGAAATGTCGAGGATGATGATGGTGTCCTTCTGAATAATTACAAACAGGAAACATATGTTTCGTACGGACACGAACGTACCCCGCGACGGGTGTGACCGCACACGCACACGCACACGCACACGCACACACACACACACACACAGGCACGTGAACAGAGCAAATACAGACTGCGCTTTAGGCAAGTTTTCATAACGCGTTCCGCTACGTCGTGTAAGTTCGGATCGATGAGCGTTGTTACGTCGCAGAGGGAACAGTGCCGGAGTGGTGCCTTGCTGATTGCTTCTAGTATGCTCCGAGTGACAGGCTTAAGCGGTTTTAGAGTAAAAAAATATGTTATGTTTTTAATGTAAACCTTTTCAGGTAATATAAAATACTGCTCTATCTCTCTATAATCTAATCTAAAATACAGTCTTTTTTATATGGGCTTTCGAACGCTTTTAATAAATTTACACAAGAACTAAGAAATAACGGCATTGTGATAATTCACCACGCCGTGTGGTATCGGCGTAAGAATCCGCCGCTACCTTTCTTACCGTGGGTGCCGGGAGAGCCATCTAAGGGGAAACAGCTTGTTCAAATGGTAATAATAGCCACCGACAGATGGCGGTATAACCATCTCGATAAATACTAGACCGATGAAGGCAGCAGCGTCTAACGTGCGAGGTGTCTGGTGCAGCGATTGTCGATCCGTTCGCCGAGCACGGCGACTATGGAAAATCCAGCTTTATTTACGGGCAGGTATATATAAGATTAGAATTATTTCATGGAACCGTCGTCATTTGCTTACAGTTGGTTAATGTAGTACGGTTTCCTCGGAACACAGAGATGTAAGAACTAGCAAGCTATGTGGTGGGACATAAGGGAACCCAGGGTAGGAAACGAAAAAGTTAATGGGGGGTATTCCCCGGCCGCGGTGGCCGATTGATGCCTATTTGTTAAACTTGTCCACTATTGAGAATAATTTTAACGAATCAGTGCTATGGCCTGTGTAATACATAAAGGTTATATACATAAGATCTATTCTCCAAATGCAAAGGACACCTGGATCGGAAGTTATCCTCTCCGATTGCGATTTAAAACTCTTGCTCAGTAATAAGAAGACAGAACCTGCACGCGCTGCAGTGTGCTGGCGTAGAGAATTCGACTCACATAACCGTCTCTGTCATACTTCACATAGCAATACGACAAACAAGACATACACTTTGCAAACATTGCTCCTTGAATGAAAACTGTTGTTTTTTTTTCATTGCAGAAAAATGGCGAGAGGGAACACTGGAGGAACTTTTGAACAAACTCTGTAGTAATAACTAAAAACTTACTCAAAGTAGAGACCATGTGAGCGACATTGTTCGGAGACGTCGTATAATATAATGGGCACTATGCAACAGCTAATAAAATGCTCATCATCATCATCATCATTTCAACCTATTACAAGTCCACTGCTGAACAAAGACCTCCCCCACAGATTGCGACGAAGCTCGGTCTTGAGCCACCTGCATCCATCGACAACACTGCGCAGGTCGTCGCTCCATCTTTTGGGGGGTGAAAATGCTCATATACAATTACATATGATAAACTGATTGCAACAATCAAGCTCGGTCCTGCTTCAAAAATGTTTCATGATCAGAACCCTTCATCATACGTTGTTTTTTATTATTTAGTACTAGGGGTTGCTCTTCTGCTTGTGACACTCGCTACCAATCGACCAATCACATCCGTGAAAATAAGAAACAAAGACTGTTACGAGCACAAAATCCTATTTCGATTCACAATACTTCCGTACGTTGACGGCGCTCGGGAACGCAAACGGGTACATTGCAATGTGTCGTAACGCTCCACGGTATTCCTACAGATGCACCGGACCGAGTCAAGAGCATAGGCGGCCGGCGGACCTTGCCACTGAGTTATCACTGAGCAACTTTTTTAAATGTTTATCATTTTCGAATATTACTCATTGTGTTGTTTCTGCAAGTTTAAATATGGCTTATACATATGACATACACAGTTACATATAGACATTGAGGGAATGGGATAAGGTAAAAGCCCAATCAACCCGCAAAGCTGGGTACAGCCGTCTAGTGTAATAATGAGCCTTAATATAATTTTTATCATATATGTCTCCCGAATTATTTGTTGAAAGCCCTACCGATTTTCATATCCTTATATGCTTTTTTTATTACCAAAAAGTACTGACGAAAATTATATTCTATACTGCGATTATATATTGCTATATCATTATTAATATTGAGACATTAAAATCCTATAGTATTCAGAAAAGACTCCCAAATCTTTAAAGTATGAAATATGTTCGGAGACAGTTTGACAACACAAAATATTTTACACTACAATTGTTTAATCTGACCCGTTTGCCGCTACCGCTTGTGTCTCGCGCCCCCCGCCCGCCGCAAATGGCTTTCCAATAATCCCGAGCGTCGAGTGCGCCGTCGACGTGGGCTCACGGACGGGCAAACACCTCCCATTCCCCCTCCCCTTCCGCTTCCCCTTCCCACTGTCGCACGCGTCGACAGTTTATTGACGTATCAGCGGCACGCGAGCACTGCGCGGGAAACTTCCCGCCGATAAGCACGGACACGCGGACACGCGAACACGCAGACACGCTGGGAGCGAGGCATGGCAAGAGAACGCTCGTTTCCGCTCTCGGAGCTGCGTTCTCGTTGACATCCCATTAGGAGATATTTCTCGGTAGGTTGAGAGGAGTTACGAAGAGTTGTAGTGATAGGGCTGTTCCGTGCTGAATAGTTAATGTTGTACGTATTTAGTATCGATTATTACATTATCGTCGTTTGTTAATGTATAACCTAACTGTTTTAAATCTATCATAGGTGTACTCCCGAGGGGGTGGCGCTTCGATATATCGAGTAAACAATAACATTAAGTAGCAGTAGCCTCCTCCTCAGATGTCTGAGTGGGTTTTGGAGGCGAGACTGGATCGCCACGCTGCTCCGGTGCCTGTTGGCGGGCTTCACATGTCGAATTGTATTTAAATGGTTAATGATAGATAGCATGTATTAATTATACGAGAGCTAGACCAAGTAGCCGAGTAAGGATACATTCTTGGCATTGACATTAACTCAAGCGCCCACTGTTAATTGTTTGAATTGAGATGGCCTTAGACGTCTTATGTTACTTATAGGATTATCTTCAATCAGCAAATGGCTAACTTAAAGCTATTAACAAGTGTAAAAAAACAAGTAATATAGAAGTCTGTAAGGCCTCCTCGAATATCTAAGAGCATTTTAGAGGCGGGAAAGGCCCGTTGGCGGGCTTCACATATCCTTGAAATATTTTTTTTTATTTCTCAGCTAAGCCGGTTTCATCGCGATGTTTCTCTTCACGTGTGTAAGTACACCACTTAAAATTGCTATTAACAACATTAGTGCACGAACCCGGGTCACTCGCGCTCTATGAAACTAAAGTGAGCGCCCTGACCACTAGACTACCATGGCTAACTTTTTTCACTTTTTTTACAGCTTTTTATAAAGCTCGCTCTCCGCAAACTAATCTATTTCCGGACAAGGTGCTATTGAAACCGGAACAAGCGGTAGCGGCAGCAAACAAAGCCCGATCCTCGGAAACAGTCCGGGGATTTATAACGCGATCCGCAAGTTTGCTCGCTGACGCGACGAGGTAGGTGCCATTGATCGATTTAGGGATTTTTGGAGTCGATAAAACGAATAAGATTTAAATATAGCTCTTATATCGTATGTTTTTTTTTTTCAAATATGATGATTATGTCGACGGTACTTTTCGTTCACATCGAGATTTTCCGGATAATATCAAAAAACATATCATCGGCGCCGGAGAAATGATTTTGTAATATAAACAGAGGTAGACACGTTACTAGCGCACCGAAAGTGAATCGTACAGAGGACTCCAATTGTCGCCTCCGGCCTCAGTCCCTTCCGAACGAGTGGGCGATGTGCACGTGCTGCCCAGTTCCCGCTGCACGTGTTTAGATTACGTTTTACAGTTTCAAATGCCGTCATGTGTAAATAAACTGAATAAAAGAACATGTGTACGGAACCATTTATTCAGCCGGTTTGTGAGCAAGTAACGTATTTTTAAATTTGTAATAAAGACAAAATCATTGAGTCTAGTGTCGCCCAGTATTACCGCAGACTAATTGCAAATAATCTTGGAGGTGTGGTCAGAATGTGCAACATTTATATATGTATGTATAATTTCTGTGTTTCTTTGTTCTTTAACAGTCTGTAATTGAAATAGATTCACCATAATCGCCTCGCTAGGTAAACGGATTGGGGATCGCAGTACCAGACGGCCTGGTGCTGCACCTCAGACGAACGTTACACAAATGTTATCACAGCACCCGGAACCCATCATATAAACATGAGACGAAAGGAATTCCGTGCTTTAAATTAAAGTGCTCTAATCATAAAGTCATATTCAACATTTGTACAAATTTATTTTTCGATTTTACAATATGCACACATCCATATAACTTTCTGTCATATAAAAGTACTCGAAAATATGAACTTTCGTGGTTTCGAAATCGATGAGCACTGTGCGGTGTCTGTCTGTCTGTCCGTCAACTAACAAAACGTCGCAACTAACTGTGACGCGAATCAATTTCGACAACAGACGGGGCCGCGGGAGGGCGAGGGCTGGGCCTGGGCGGGTGGTGTTAGGCCTGAGTGAAGAGAGTAAGCGGCGATGTCTTAGAACGATATTATTTAAAAGCCGACTCGAAATAGTCGTCACTACATTTACGAGTAAGTTGAAAGTCTCCAATGTTCTTAAAGAAAAATAAAATAATACTTATTCTTTTGTGATTTTTAAAGCACATACTAAATATACAGAGCATCTTATCTGACGCAGCATCGCATCTATTTTCTTCTGTGTCATAAGAAGTTTTCAAATATTAATTCTTTCTTTATGCTGAATTATTCACACAACACAAATGTGTTATGCTGGTTATTTACCATAGTTTACGTTTTCTAATATTAAATAAAAATCCTAGAAAAAATTAAAAAAAATCCTAAAAATAATTGGAAATAAATGAGCTGTAGCCATTCTGACGGCGAAGTCGTGTCACGCGTCGCCGCAAATCTCAGCCCCAGATGCGTTTGTATAACTCACAAATAATTGTTTCGCAACTGGGTGACATGGCAACGGGGAATTTTTATTTGTAAACTTGGCTTCCATTCCACGATACTAAAAAAAACACTTACAGTAGTTGTAATTTTTTAATAACAGTAGTTTAAAAAAGAGAAAAATAGTCTGTCAATATAGTCTATATATTTAGGGGTGACCAAAAAGGCAAGTTGGCGGGCTTTCACGTGTGTTTCAAATTACACAAAAATCGCTGTAAGCTTGCACTCTACGCCGACGCCCAAACAATCTGAGCGAAATACCAATATGTTGTGATATCCCCGGCTTCCGCTCATCATTGCTATCTCATTTACCCTAAAACGACGTAAATCGCAAACGAGTGTCACACGAGAATCAACTATTACACTAAAGCAACACAGCACAAAATTGCGTGCATGAAATAGGAGCAAGATAACCGCGGAAGCACTCCAGCCTCAATGACGATATGTGGGAGCCGGTGATAAATTTCATAATTTAGAGCGGGCGGGCTTCGTTTCCCGTTCGCTTCGTTTAAATTAACTGCAATCTGTGCTCTGTACGCGTCCCCCAATCAAGCGACATTTAACCACACTAACTAAACCTGTGACCGGTCAAAGCCCCCGCCATCGTGCATACGGTTGTATTGGGTTCTAATTTAAATTGCAAAGTGGGATCCGTGTACAGATAGGCTCTGAAATGTAATGATTTGTACAAGCTGGATAACCGCTGTTGGTTTTTTGAGGGCAAAAAAGGAGCAGCCTTTTAGTGCCCACGACTGGGCAAAGGCGTTTTTCACAAATATCTGAGAGGGTTTTGGAGCCGCGAAGAGCCCGCCACGCTGCTCCATTGCGGGTTAACGGGCCTCACATGGCCTCTCAATAATATATTTTTTTTCATATTTCTCAGACATAGAGTTTTCTTTCACCGCTAAGCACGTGATAACTACAGCGCTTAACATAGCTCTTGACCCAGGTCACTCGCGCTCTATGTGACTAAAGCGAGCGCCCTGACCACTGGGCTACCCACTACTATACAGTAAAAGTAAATATATTTTTTTTATAAACCACTTCAGAAAAGGAGAATGTACATGGAGAAATAAATTGGCCGCATCCGAGTGCCACCGACTGGTGATCGGGGAGCGGCGCCAGTCGGTGACGTGGTGAACATGGCTATACCTTTTAAGAGTGACGTTTTCTCGGAGAGGCCCAAGTGCACAAGTTAATTTAAATAGGCTGACGATGAAGGTGATGTAGAAGGATAAAGTTTTTTTTTCTTTTTCAATAATCAGTCAATGCACGTATGACAAAGCCCTATATCGGTGACTTGATTTCATTTCTTTTCTTTTTCTCTCTGTCTTGTTTTTTAAAGATTACTTAGCATTTATCATGACAATAAAACATTTCACAATAACTCCCTGATTCGAAGACATTCCCCGATAAAATCTTACCGTATTATTATTTCACATCCGAGGCGTGGCTTCGTTCAGTCGTAACCATTTATTGGGTAAACGAAACCACGTTGCAAATGACACGATACCAACTTATGACATTCAATCTCTATAATACGTACTGCAACATAACGAACAAATGTAATTACATCATTACCATCAGCTGTATACATTTTAGTCGTTTCGATCCCACTGTTCGACGCAGCTTCTTTGGAGCAACGTGACAGGTGGAGAGCCTGTCGCCGCCGTCTTGTCGCCGAGGTTCAGGCTTGAGGAAGCTCATTGGCACGAAGCGCTTCACGCTCACGTGCCCAATCTTTCCCGGAAACGCGGGGCTGCGTGCAGCGACAGGGTGTGACCCACCACTCACCTTGGTCCAGTTTGTCGAGCTTCGCGGCCGCCGACCTCCTGTCGGGCAGCGGCGTCGTCTGCTTGGGGCTGTTCCGCTTCGACGAGCCGCGCGACACCACCAGCGACTGGGGGATCTGCGGCCACGTTGGAACCGTTATTGCATAGTATTCCACGGACGCTTGGCTCGGTGCTCCGCGTCGTGCAATGAATTGCGGCGAAGGGTGAAGTGAACAAGAGAGTCGAGAAGGACAATAACTAAGGAGACGCGCAATAAAAGAAGTATAATAGCAGAAAGTTATGGAAAGCTATTAGAGGAAGAGGAGCGCCCTGACCACTGGGCTACCCACTACTATACAGTAAAAGTAAATATATTTTTTTCATATTTCAGACATAGAGTTTTCTTTCACCGCTACACGTGATAACTACAGCGCTTAACATAGTTTTGACCCAGGTCACTCGCGCTCTATGTGACTAAAGCGAGCGCCCTGACCACTGGGCTACCCACTACTATACAGTAAAAGTAAATATATTTTTTTCATATTTCAGACATAGAGTTTTCACCGCTACACGTGATAACTACAGCGCTTAACATAGTTTTGACCCAGGTCACTCGCGCTCTATGTGACTAAAGCGAGCGCCCTGACCACTGGGCTACCCACTACTATACAGTAAAAGTAAATATATTTTTTTCATATTTCAGACATAGAGTTTTCACCGCTACACGTGATAACTACAGCGCTTAACATAGTTTTGACCCAGGTCACTCGCGCTCTATGTGACTAAAGCGAGCGCCCTGACCACTGGGCTACCCACTACTATACAGTAAAAGTAAATATATTTTTTTCATATTTCAGACATAGAGTTTTCACCGCTACACGTGATAACTACAGCGCTTAACATAGTTTTGACCCAGGTCACTCGCGCTCTATGTGACTAAAGCGAGCGCCCTGACCACTGGGCTACCCACTACTATACAGTAAAAGTAAATATATTTTTTTCATATTTCAGACATAGAGTTTTCACCGCTACACGTGATAACTACAGCGCTTAACATAGTTTTGACCCAGGTCACTCGCGCTCTATGTGACTAAAGCGAGCGCCCTGACCACTGGGCTACCCACTACTATACAGTAAAAGTAAATATATTTTTTTCATATTTCAGACATAGAGTTTTCACCGCTACACGTGATAACTACAGCGCTTAACATAGTTTTGACCCAGGTCACTCGCGCTCTATGTGACTAAAGCGAGCGCCCTGACCACTGGGCTACCCACTACTATACAGTAAAAGTAAATATATTTTTTTCATATTTCAGACATAGAGTTTTCACCGCTACACGTGATAACTACAGCGCTTAACATAGTTTTGACCCAGGTCACTCGCGCTCTATGTGACTAAAGCGAGCGCCCTGACCACTGGGCTACCCACTACTATACAGTAAAAGTAAATATATTTTTTTCATATTTCAGACATAGAGTTTTCACCGCTACACGTGATAACTACAGCGCTTAACATAGTTTTGACCCAGGTCACTCGCGCTCTATGTGACTAAAGCGAGCGCCCTGACCACTGGGCTACCCACTACTATACAGTAAAAGTAAATATATTTTTTTCATATTTCAGACATAGAGTTTTCACCGCTACACGTGATAACTACAGCGCTTAACATAGTTTTGACCCAGGTCACTCGCGCTCTATGTGACTAAAGCGAGCGCCCTGACCACTGGGCTACCCACTACTATACAGTAAAAGTAAATATATTTTTTTCATATTTCAGACATAGAGTTTTCACCGCTAAGCACGTGATAACTACAGCGCTTAACATAGCTCTTGACCCAGGTCACTCGCGCTCTATGTGACTAAAGCGAGCGCCCTGACCACTGGGCTACCCACTACTATACAGTAAAAGTAAATATATTTTTTTTATAAACCACTTCAGAAAAGGAGAATGTACATGGAGAAATAAATTGGCCGCATCCGAGTGCCACCGACTGGTGATCGGGGAGCGGCGCCAGTCGGTGACGTGGTGAACATGGCTATACCTTTTAAGAGTGACGTTTTCTCGGAGAGGCCCGAGTGCACAAGTTAATTTAAATAGGCTGACGATGAAGGTGATGTAGAAGGATAAAGTTTTTTTTTTTTGTAAAAACGAAACGAATGATTAAAGTAAAGTAACGAATAAGCTAAGTTCTCTTCTTCTATTAGATGTGATGAGAAACGAGCTAACAGTTCACCCGACGGTTAGGGTCTGCTGCAGCCCACGGATGCCTGCGAAAAACTTCCAGCGTAGAAGATTGTCAACCCGAGGATTAAGATGGAAGGGCTCGTATCCTGTAGGTACAGGCAGGCAGTATTCCGCCTACTGCCTCTCTATGCTCTTTTAATCGACACCCAACAGTGGCTGCACTGATGAATAGCGGTACAGGGGCAAGAGGCTGGTGCCTACCCAGATGACTCCAGGACAGAAAATGAACTCTAGCAGCCTAGTGATAGATTCAAGGTCAGTTTACCAGCTTGTCGGAGCGGTCGCCGGACGGCAGGCGCGCGATGGTGACGTCGGCGCTGTCCTCGGGCGGCGGCGGCTGCTGCAGCCAGTTGTACTCGCGCTTGTCCACGGGCACGCCGCGCCGCTCGTAGTCCTGGGCCTGCGTCCTGAGGGTGAGCGACACCTTGAACACTGCTTTCGTCAACGCAACGGTTATCTTAGAAAGTTGCAGTTTGTATGCTTGAAGGGGAATCTATTCATTCTAGACTTGAATACACACAGACCCATAGCTTGCGGAAAACACCAACGCCGGCGGAGAACTCCACCCCTTAGCGGTCGGCGTGCGGACAGTGTAAGGGGAGCCCTACGTCTGGTTGACGCACGTGACGTGGTGGGAGAATTAAATTATGTATAAAAGTATATAAAAGAGTTCCGGATGACGTCTGAAGAAAATGGTTATGGAATAGAGCAAGGCTCGGTAGGCATCCTTGTGGTTCACATTCATAATTAATTTTTTTTGATCATTCGAACGTTATGTTTAAAAGATTTCAGGTAACCGACATAGCCGTAAAGATCAGCAAGCTGAAGTGGCAACAGGCCGGCCACATAGCTCGCAGAACTGACAACCGCTGGGGAAAAAAGGTTCTCGAGTGGCAGCCACGTACAGGCGAACGCAGTGTGGGACGACCCCCCCCCAAGAGGAAGTGACGACCTGCGCAGTGTTGCGGGAAGTCGATGGATGCAGGTGGCTCAGGACCGAGCTTCGTGGCAATCTTTGGGGGGAGACCTATGTTCAGAAGTGGACTTGTGATAGGCTGAGAAAGAAAGAAAGAAAGAAAGAAAGAAAGAAAGAAAGAAAGAAAGAAAGAAAGAAAGAAAGAAAGAAAGAAAGAAAGAAAGAAAGAAAGAAAGAAAGAAAGAAAGAAAGAAAGAAAGAAAGAAAGAAAGAAAGAAAGAAAGAAAGAAAGAAAGAAAGAAAGAAAGAAAGAAAGAAAGAAAGAAAGAAAGAAAGAAAGAAAGAAAGAAAGAAAGAAAGAAAGAAAGAAAGAAAGAAAGAAAGAAAGAAAGAAAGAAAGAAAGAAAGAAAGAAAGAAAGAAAGAAAGAAAGAAAGAAAGAAAGAAAGAAAGAAAGAAAGAAAGAAAGAAAGAAAGAAAGAAAGAAAGAAAGAAAGAAAGAAAGAAAGAAAGAAAGAAAGAAAGAAAGAAAGAAAGAAAGAAAGAAAGAAAGAAAGAAAGAAAGAAAGAAAGAAAGAAAGAAAGAAAGAAAGAAAGAAAGAAAGAAAGAAAGAAAGAAAGAAAGAAAGAAAGAAAGAAAGAAAGAAAGAAAGAAAGAAAGAAAGAAAGAAAGAAAGAAAGAAAGAAAGAAAGAAAGAAAGAAAGAAAGAAAGAAAGAAAGAAAGAAAGAAAGAAAGAAAGAAAGAAAGAAAGAAAGAAAGAAAGAAAGAAAGAAAGAAAGAAAGAAAGAAAGAAAGAAAGAAAGAAAGAAAGAAAGAAAGAAAGAAAGAAAGAAAGAAAGAAAGAAAGAAAGAAAGAAAGAAAGAAAGAAAGAAAGAAAGAAAGAAAGAAAGAAAGAAAGAAAGAAAGAAAGAAAGAAAGAAAGAAAGAAAGAAAGAAAGAAAGAAAGAAAGAAAGAAAGAAAGAAAGAAAGAAAGAAAGAAAGAAAGAAAGAAAGAAAGAAAGAAAGAAAGAAAGAAAGAAAGAAAGAAAGAAAGAAAGAAAGAAAGAAAGAAAGAAAGAAAGAAAGAAAGAAAGAAAGAAAGAAAGAAAGAAAGAAAGAAAGAAAGAAAGAAAGAAAGAAAGAAAGAAAGAAAGAAAGAAAGAAAGAAAGAAAGAAAGAAAGAAAGAAAGAAAGAAAGAAAGAAAGAAAGAAAGAAAGAAAGAAAGAAAGAAAGAAAGAAAGAAAGAAAGAAAGAAAGAAAGAAAGAAAGAAAGAAAGAAAGAAAGAAAGAAAGAAAGAAAGAAAGAAAGAAAGAAAGAAAGAAACATTTATTGCACAAAACGCCACTTGATAACAAAACAAACATTGCAACACATTTAATCAAACAGTTATTTACACAAACAATGTTTAACGTTGCCTCTAGACGCATTGCGTGGCGCATGGGGCAAACAGACCACACTAGCTTAATGCTGCAGTTGAGACTACAGCGCTGGTTTTCAGTGGGCCTGTGTGTCGAGGATGTACGGACATTCGTATACATGATGGGGGAAAGTTATTTTCAACTATATTGTACATAGCTTAAGAAGTATCAGTAACAATAATCAAATGAAAACTAACTTAACTAACTAATCAAGGATAAATAGATTTAATAAATCCAGCTTTACAAAATTGTGTCTATGAGCTATGGGAGCTGTACTCTGTTCTGGAACTATACCACACTACACAATTATGGCATAATCGCAGTATGTAATAATTAAAATACAATTATCATATCAGTTACCATCCACCAGATATTTATTTAGTACCTTCCTGCAATAGCCTCCTTTATTGCACTCCCAGTCGCTGAGACTCTGTTCGTCAGTGTCGTATGTCTATAACCATTGAGGTACGTATCTTATACCATATTTTTTTGAGAAATAATAAGATGATTTTTATACTTTGTTTTGAATGATTTTAATGTTTTCAGACACCGAAGCGGTGGCGGCAGGTCATTCCAGCACTTGGAGGCAGCATACTTAAAACTACCACGGAAGGCGATGGTACGATGGTAGGGCACGGCGAGAGAATAGCTTGATGCACGAGTAATTTTTGATTGTACGTCGCGCGACCACACCAATTTTTGGAAAAGATACGGCGGCACATTGTATTTAATTAAGCCAAAGAGTAATGTTGCTAGGTGATGTTCTCGACGGTACTTCATTTTTAAAATGTTGCCCTCGTTCATGTACGGTGTGACATGAGCGCGTGGCGGCATCTTAAAACAAAATCTCGCACAGGCGTTCTGCACCCGCTGAACTAGTTTTTGACTGCGTACAAGTAAACGAGGGCCGTACACGGTATCCATATAATTAAATTTAGAAAGAATCAGCGAGTCGCAAAGTTTGATGCGAGTATCCGTATTTAGGTAATTTCTGATTTGATATAATACTTTGAGTCTATAAAAGCATTTCCTAGCAGTGTCTAATATGTGACTTTCGAATCGTAAACAATCATCCATTATCAAACCCAAATTTCGGGCCTCAGTCACGCGTTCAACTTGCTCGCCTCTTATGGTTACCCTAATAGCAGAAAGTTATGGAAAGCTATTAGAGGAAGAGGAAAAGAAACTCAAGAAAGGGACAAAGGGTAGTAGATATGTAGTAAGTAGCATTATATGAAGGAAATAGAGAAAAGGAAATGCTGAGAACGAAACTGAGGACGAAGAAAGTAAGTAGTAAAATGAAGATCTGAGGAGGCGAAGATTTTTGCACGTGGTAGAGCCGAGAAGTGGAGCCACGCCCACGCACAACACCGGCGTGAAGTTGAGTCGTTGAGTTTTGCGTTTCGTTCGGTGAGTGTGGCAACCGGAGGTCCACTCCCCCTACTCATCCTCCTTCCTAACTCCTAAATATGCTTAAAGGCCATCAAGGCACCCGCAGCCCCTCTGGTATTGCAGATGTACCCGGGCGTCGGTAATCACTTACCGTCAGATGAACTAGCTCGTTTGCCCCTAATTAAAAAAGAAAACCTAAATGAAGGAAAGAGAAGACATAAAAAAACGAGGAAGTATTCCGAGAGCCTAATTGGTTCTGACCCTGCCATGGAGGTTAAGGGTTGTTGTTCCCGCACGGAACAAGTACCCGCAATAGTCTATTGCAATACAAATGATTGTTCCGGGTATGGGTGTTGGTCCATGTGCAATTTATATTTGTATGTATGGTAAATGGTAGAGTCGGGAGAGGAAGACCTAGGCGAACATTTCACGATCAAATCGGAGACGTTCTGAAAGAATGGCCAGGTCAAGAGTACTCTACTCCAAAGAGCATGCATGCGAAGATTGATGAACGGATACCTGCGAACAACTTCCAGCGAAGGAGATTGCAGATGCCTTGCCACTCCTCAGGGGATTAAGATGGAAGGGCTCGCATCCTGTAGCTACAGGCAGGCAGTATGCCGCCTACTGCCACTCTATACTCTTCTAATCGAAACCCAACAGTGGCTGCACTGATGTATAGCGGTACAGGGGCAAGAGGCTGGTGCTTCAGGACAGAAAAGGAACTCACTGTAGCAGCCTAGTGATAGGTTCAAGGTCAGTTTACCAGCTTGTCGGAGCGGTCGCCGGACGGCAGCGTTGGTTTTCAGTGGCTCAAAATATGATGTACGGACATTCGTATACATACGGGGAAAGTTATTTTCAACTATATTGTACATAGCTTAAGAAGTATCAGTAACAATAATCAAATGAAAACTAACTTAACTAACTAATCAAGGATAAATAGATTTAATAAATCCAGCTTTACAAAATTGTGTCTATGAGCTATGGAGCTGTACTCTGTTCTGGAACTATACCACACTACACAATTATGGCATAATCGCAGTATGTAATAATTAAAATACAATTATCATATCAGTTACCATCCACCAGATATTTATTTTAGTACCTTCCTGCAATAGCCTCCTTGCCTGCACTCCCAGTCGCTGAGACTCTGTTCGTCAGTGTCGTATGTCTATAACCATTGAGGTACGTATCTTATACCATATTTTTTTGAGAAATAATAAGATGATTTTTATACTTTGTTTTGAATGATTTTAATGTTTTCAGACACCGAAGCGGTGGCGGCAGGTCATTCCAGCACTTGGAGGCAGCATACTTAAAACTACCACGGAAGGCGATGGTACGATGGTAGGGCACGGCGAGAGAATAGCTTGATTCACGAGTAATTTTTGATTGTACGTCGCGCGACCACACCAATTTTTGGAAAAGATACGGCGGCACATTGTATTTAATTAAGCCAAAGAGTAATGTTGCTAGGTGATGTTCTCGACGGTACTTCATTTTTAAAATGTTGCCCCTCGTTCATGTACGGTGTGACATGAGCGCGTGGCGGCATCTTAAAACAAAATCTCGCACAGGCGTTCTGCACCCGCTGAACTAGTTTTTGACTGCGTACAAGTAAACGAGGGCCGTACACGGTATCCATATAATTAAATTTAGAAAGAATCAGCGAGTCGCAAAGTTTGATGCGAGTATCCGTATTTAGGTAATTTCTGATTTGATATAATACTTTGAGTCTATAAAAGCATTTCCTAGCAGTGTCTAATATGTGACTTTCGAATCGTAAACAATCATCCATTATCAAACCCAAATTTCGGGCCTCAGTCACGCGTTCAACTTGCTCGCCTCTTATGGTTACCCTAACTGCGAGTTTCGCTATCTTTTGGATTTGTTTAAATGTCCCTAAAATCATATATTTAGACTTGCTCCCATTTAGAACTAATGCATCTGATTCTGACCAAGCGGCAATACTTTCTAAGTCTTTATTTAATTTTTCCACAGCTGATTTTGTTTCCTCCGGCTTACAAGGTATATAAATCTGTGTATCGTCGGCGTAAATATGGTATCTGCAATATTTAATGTTATTTGTTATATCTGCACAATACACAGCAAACAGAAGAGGTCCCGAAATAGAACCTTGTGGCACGCCATGATTAACCGCCTGAAAGTCAGAATTCATCTGTAAACCACTTTGGTCAGAAATTTGTACTTGTTGTTCGCGATGCCTAAAATAACTCTCGAACCATTTTACTGCTGATACATCAAAACCATAGTGAAGCAATTTTGACAGAAGCAATGGCACATTTAGACAGTCAAACGCCCTAGAGAAATCAAGCAAGGCCAACACAGTACCTTTACCGCTATCTTGGTCTGATAGAATGTCATCGACTACTTTTATCATAGCGGTGGCCGGGCTATGGTGTTTCCTGAACCCAGATTGAAGACTAGGAAGTATAGCATTTGTTTCAAGTATGCCATTACCTGCTCAGCCACTACTTTCTCCAAGATCTTGGATGCGCATGGGAGTATACTGATCGGGCGTATATCCTTCATGTGAATAGGATTCGAGTTTTTAGGTATAGGCCTGATCAGTGCACGTTGCCATTCAGCGGGATATGTATGGGATGTAATTGACTTATTAATTATCTTTGTTATTATAGGTATTGTTTTGGGAAAACTCATCTTCAACATTTCCAGGGAGATACCGTCTATACCTACCGCATTTGATTTTAGTGACTGTGTTATTTTCAAAATATCGCTTTCTTCAACTGTCTTCAATTTAAATATATTTGAGACTTTGACATGAAATGCAAAGAATGTCGTGTAAGACATGATGATGATGATGAATCATTCGAACACACGTTAACTCAAAATAAATGTAAACACATGCTTCATTCTCAAATGATATGTCACTTATAAAAAGAAAAATACAATAAACATTATCGTACATTAAGGAACTCACAAGTGCACTCACCTTAAGCTTTCATAACAGTCTAAGCAAACCACTGCGTAGTCCCCGTTTTCCAACAACAGCGAACTCTCCGTCCGCCTTTGAACTAAGAATGGGAATTCCTGCAACAAGACAAGGGAACATCTTTATAAGGGCGACGGCGGCGCGCGTCGCACGGAGGCCGCGCACTCACCTTGATGGGCAGCGCGCGCACGCGCTTGCGGTAGGTCTTGATGCCGCACAGGTGGCAGTGGTAGTCGTGCGTGTTGTACGCGCGCCGCTCGGGGGGGTAGCCGCCCAGCGCCTCGTACCTGCCGGCAACGCACGAGCACGGTAAGTGGCAGGCAACCTTGAGTCCTCCCCGAATGGCTTCCGGGGGGCTTAGTGACCGTGGCTTGGTCTCCCACGGTGAACCAAGAGGAACCTACATGGCCGGCCTGTCTTTGCGGGTATGACCGCTCCTAGTGGGCTTGGTGAGCTGGTTGACTGTTAGCTTAGTTCCCTCCACAGCCGAGGTGGAGTCGCGGGGGAAGAGGAGTATTGGCATTACGTTCCGCCATTCTACCTATCCCTCGTGACTCTGGCGGGGGGCGCGGGGGGAGATTGTCGATATTACGTAGAGTCGTTCTTCCTACCCTCCGCGGTTAAAACTAGGCGGCGGCGGTGCCTTAGACCAGATCCGCCGGGGGCGCCGGGAAGGCTGGTGTTTAAGAGCGCCAGCCTTCCTGATTCTCATGGCCTCCGAGTGAGGGACTAGAGGGTCCGTTGCTCTCGTGGGTTCGGTGGCCGAGTAGATAGGCGCGTCTCGCCAGGACGGAGTAGGAAAGGGCCAAAGCTAGTGGGAACGCGGATGTGTGCGAAAGCGTTCCCGTGACCCTGCCGACACGCGGCGGAGGCGGAACACCGTGAGGTTTTAGTCGGTGCAAGTCCGACATAACCTGGCTCTGCCTCCGAGAGGTCGGTTATGCGTTAGGCCCAAGTTAAAAAAAAGAAAGGTGTCCTTCTGTGCCTGGGAGCCGTCTAGTAAGGCGGGGCACCACCACCACCACCGCCCTCTTACCCATTTCTGTCGATTTATTTCCACATAAAAAATAACAATTACATTTTCTTTTTACAATTAAACGCCGTTTCGCAACGAGGAGTTCCTATAAGTCATTACTCGAATATATTTTTTCAAATGTTGGTATAATGAATGTTACAAAACTAGATTAAATGTTTCAAATTCAAGACAACTGGGAGCGATTAACAGGAGCAACGTATATTCTTTAATATTACAATAAACATGTTCAAACTACCTAGTACACTTCCTGGGACTAAGCGGTAGAAACGAATACTGCATTGCTCAATGAACAAGTCATGTTGAGTCGAGGAACTGGCGTTATATATAAGCTTGTAATTTAACATTAAATTTGTATATTTCAACATATTCGTCGGAATATGTTTATACACTTATTACCTTTTTTTTATAGGAAAGGCGGCAAACGAGCAAGCGGTTCACCTGATGGTAAGTTATTACCGTCACCCACATACATCTGCAACACCGGAGGTGCTTCAGGTGCGTTGCCGGCCTTTAAGGTATTTGGGAGATGGGAGGGAGGTTCAGGAAGGGGATGGGGAGGAGAGGGCCTCCGATTACCTCACTCACCGAACGAAACGCAGAAGCACAAGGTGCCTCTACTTCACGCCGGTATTCTGCGAGGCCGCGGTACCAACACGGTCGAGCCGGCCCATTCGAGCAGCAGCAAAAGCCGCCGCTTGGCTCTACCACGTTTAAAAACCTTTAATTTATCTCTATGAGACGCTCTATACCTGAGATTTACAAATGGCTGTACACTAGTTACAACAGCATTGCATCATCAGTTCAAATATTATACAAACAATTTCACTAAGTGTTGATTGTTCAGATATAAGTCTAAACATAGTCTGGTCCCTTACTACCATATATACCATAAACCACTATATTTAAAAAAAAAATAAGGAAACTCAGCATATTCTATACTAGTATTAAAATTTATTAGTTATCAAATGTGGTGCAATGAGATTCACTATTGATGCAGTTACACCCCCACAGCTTTTCTATTTTCTTTACTACAATAGTATTAAATAATTTTATTACGTTCTGTGTCTAGTACTATTGTTATAATTAATTTCGCAAAAACAATAAAACATGGTCTTTATGAAATATCTCGGTGACAGAATTTAGATTTTGTTGAAAAACATTGGAATATTCGAGAGGAATTCATGAAAGCTTCTTCTACCTTCCGATAGGTTCTAATGAATTGATTATTAATATTCAACAGATGGTCAACGTTGCGACTGCACATCCTGGTTCACTGCTAATAACACTACAAGTAAGTTTTATCTTAACTTTGTAAAAAAAAAATTGCATTATCTTTAGCTGCAAAGAAGGCCTTCCGTCTTACTCCCCGGGGGTGACAGTGCATCTGTAATGTTCGATTGCATCGGTTGTTCGCGGGCGTCCATGGGCTCCATGGGCTCCATGGGCTCCAGGAGCCTGAAGCCGTTTACCATCAAGGGGGCAGTTAGCTCGTTTGTCCCTCTAATCCTAAGTCCCTTACGTTTATAACTTATTTATTTCTATAAAACAATACACAAATATACACAAAGCAATACACATAAGCGTTATAAGTTTTAAGATTTACACAAAATCTGATTCCAGGTCTGAGCTTAGGTTATCGAAATCATATGTCCGTGCGTGCATGCGCGTGTAAACGGAATTGTGTGCGTAACAAAAAACATATTTCAATGTATATTTTTTATATTAGTAACAACTTATTCTGTAAGTACATACCTCCTCCACTGACTTAACAGAGAATGGTAACAAAAGGTACAGACTAGAGCCGAGCCGTTCTCCCGCAACTGCTCGGCGTTCGGATGACTCTGAAACGCAACCAGTTCGATTAGTTTTACTGCAAACGAGACAATTAGCTTTCACAGACTGAAGCCCGGCCTTCGCCGAAAAGCGTAACATGTTTCATGATCATTTCTTTTATTGGATTGAGATGACAAACTAGCTAACAGTCCATCCGATGGTAAGTGGCTGCTGCAGCACACGGACACCTGTAAAAAGCTCCCTCCCTCCCCCACCTTGATAACTTAGAATGCATCACATTCCATAATTAAACTGACCTCCACTTTTCAAACCGATACCGTTACAGTGGTGGTATTGCTGATCGGCGACGGAAATAGACAAGAGGGTTGATATATATATATATATATTAAAAGCTGAACGCATATTTACCTGATGAGTCAATAAACAAGGGAAGTAGGGCGCGTTGCCCTGCGGTTGGCCGTACAGTATCCTCGCCAGCGTGAAGTCCGAATGCAACCCGCAGAGGAAGCAATATATCGACGTACAAACTGTGAAACAAATGGTTAACGATGTGAGTCGCGATATCGGCGTGAGAATCTGACCGCCGCAGAGGCGACCAAAGGAAAAACATTATTAACAGGTTTATGGCAAATCATCCTCCTCATGCGAGAGGTCTATGCCCTGCAGTGGACTATTTACAGGCTGTTAAGGTATATTCAAGTCCGCTGACAAACTATTCTAGTTTCGATGAGAACACCAAGGACAGACTCAAACAGAAAGACTTTCTGTTCTTGTGCCCTCTTCATGACTTTCTCAAAGATGGCTGAATGGAACAATAAAGGGCTCTTTCTCAAATATTCGAGAGGCTTTTGTAGCCGGAAAGGATTGGCTTCAGGTTGTTTGCTCACGGTGCATTGCACCGCCGGAGCACGTGGTAAATTCAGTGCCTAAGTTGCTATTCACAATTTTAGTGGTGCCGGCACCGGGGTACAGGAGCCAGGGCACTGGCGGTCCATGAAGCTAAACGCGAGCACCCTGACTCCTACTGAATAACCACTTAAAATATAACATGACTTGAGACGCTGAGACCGATGACGGGCGTTTTTTTGTTTATAATTATTACAACGACTGCTGAGCAGAGGCCTCCCCCAAAGATTGCCACGAAGCTCGGTCCTGAGCCACCTGCATCCATCGACTTCCCGAACACTGCGCAGATCGTCAATCTATCTTGTCCGCTGCCACTCGAGAACCGTTTTTCCCCACAGATCGTCACTTCTGCGAGCTATTAGGCCGGTCTATTGCCACCTCAGCTTGCTGATCATAACGGCTATGTCGGTTAGCTCAGTTCTGCGGCGGATGTCATCATTGCAGACTCCATCCATCCATAGCGCTCTGAGAAACCTTCAGCTTCCTCATACGGCCTGCAGTGAAGGAGCCAGGGGTATAGACTGTGTGGTGGAATAAGTTGACCGCAGGCTCACCGCTGTTGCTGGCGACGGTCCGGTCCGACGTGGTGGAAGGCGGGGTGGGTATCACTCGCTCGCCGTTCATCGATGAGTTCGAGGGCAGCGGCGATGGGATGTTGTACCTGAGCGGGGAAAAACAAAAGCCAACGTTTAAGTGTAACATTATGATCAATTTAATATCTAAAGGACACTCTAATGTGCGAGTGTGTCAGTGCTGGGTTGTGTACAGTTGTGTTGTATATTTGTGGCGCGTGTTAGCTAGTCGTGTGTGGTCTATGCTTGTAGTCGTATTCGTGGTGTATATTGTGCGTGTGTGTGTGTGGCGCGTGCGGCGATGTGGTGTAGTACAGTACAGTATTATCGGTGCATGCATGTGTGTACCTTCTGTGCTCAAGAGGCACCCGCTCGGCGTCCATGAGCTCCCACTGTCGCGCGAGGTGCCGCACGCAGCGCGAGCAGGCCAGCACGCGGCCGCCGCGCGCCGCGCCGCCGGCGCCCGCACCCCCGCCGCCGCCGGCTCCCCCGCCTGCTCCCACGGCCACGCCCACGGGCACGGCCGCGCCCGCGCCGGCCGACACGAGGCACGGGAAGTGCATCGCGTGCGAGTTCATGTACTCCGCCGTCGTCGACAGCCATTCCATCGACTGCTGGGGGAACAGGCCCGCGCAGACGTAGCACCTGACGTCATCAGTTCATAGCGTAAGTTATGGATTTTGGAGATGTTCATTCTTGATCTGGTTAATGATATGATTTTACTACTTTAACTTAAAAGTTGAGCCTTACGTGCGATTTGTTATAGTTACTTCACATCTTGTGAGCGACAAGTGTACCAATTTAGATATAGCCCCTCTGCTGGCGAGAATAAACGAGTCAGAATATCCATTCGAATTTGTCTAACCCAAATCCCAGTAGTAGGGACCTGCGCCGCGCTCACCGACCCGCTTGCCCAGCGCGGTGTGGTGAGCAAACCTTCCAAGAAACGTATACCGGCTTTTGCTGGCGCGTTTCATTGGAGAGGTCTATGTTCAGCAGTAGAATAAATAGGCTGATGTAAAATACCATTTGTAACGAATTAATGTTTCAGTTTTAGATTCGGAGTCTTAAGAAGGTAAATGTATGATTGTTTAAAAAAAACCAGCCTTAAATGTATATTAAATCTATGATTAAGTTAAGTAACTATTATATTATTCTATCAAATAACTTCCTAGACATTTGAAACTAATAACCATTACATTCCTAACCTTTAAGACCCCTAAACTGTACGACGTATTCATTTATTCGTTTTACAATTTCTGTTAAAAAAATAAATCTATATTGTGCGATCTGCGTCTGTTTTCCAAAAAGATAATTAAGCTTAAATTAGAAAAAAATAGAAGACAATCGAATTGAAATACTTTGTGACTACGTGCTACCTGAATAAGCGAGTAAAACAGACGAAAATATATATATATATATGTATATATATGTGAAAATGTACTATCGGCTGCATTCACCTGTACAATCCCATCCCATTCTCGCCGGAGACCATATGGCTCTGCGGACTACTCGAGAGCGCGTTAGAGGGCCGCTTATTCGATTGACTGGAACTAGAACTCTTCATATCGTATGGCTTAAACCTGCGACAGATCTTTAGGTTATTTCCCTAAGCTCTATGCCTAGAAAATGTTACGGCAGCAGATGTGATAAAACAAAATTGCATGACAATAAATGTGTACGAGAAACTCTACAAAATTAGATAAAAGCTCAATGTGGTGCCATGAGAGCAATAATGCAATTAATATTAACTTGAATTTATTTATCTACGTAGAAAATGATTAATACATATTTAGCTCAAGGTTATGTACTATCGCCCATACTCTAGTTATCTTATATCACTGACACAAATCGACCGCTGTACAGACCGTGCCAACATCAAAAAATAATTAACCCTTCATAAAATCTGATTGTGATTGTGAATTCGATATCTGCTTTATTGTTACATCATTATTTAAAGATAAGATTGTTACGTGTGAGGAAATATTCACAAATTCTATTTTTATAATTAATTTAACCACCAAAAAAATTCGGGAAAATCTAGCTTTTAGAGTTGGACACGAAACGTTTGACGCAATCACTGCATTGTGTCAATTTCATGTTAGCGTGTGCATTGAAACTTATGTTACTAATACAAGAGACAGTAGGTTCTGGAAATGAGCAAGGCGCGCGACTCACCTAATGTTATTTGTATGCGTGTTGTTGTGCGCGGCGTTGGGCTCGCCGTTCTCGCCGTACGCGGGGTACTTGAGCGGGATGCTCTTGTAGCACGACGCGCATATCTGTACCATGCCTGAACACACAACCGTAGTGCTGCAGCGTCCGAGCGCTATCCGCACGCCCCACACCCACCGAGCCAGGAGGTTAAGTTGCCGGCTTAATGTAGTAAGGACATTCCTTCTACGTGAGCCGAACAATATGCTTTTGTACTTAAGCTTAGTCGGAAAAGATTTCAATTTGGGCATTTATTTTACTGAGACACCTTTCCAATAGTGGAATGTGCTATTATGCACTATGTTAATTGAAAAAGGCTGCCAAAAATTACGTAAGATTTAGGTTAAAATTTTAATTAAAAAAACTTAAAGACGCAACAAAAATGCCGGACGGAACGGAGCTCTCGGTCGGCATTACTAAAAACGACATACCTTGCGGACTGATAGGACTGGCGTCGGGATGCGGCTTGAGGCCGGTGATGAAGGGATAGTAAGGCTCCCGCTCGGGGTTGGGGCAGCAGTAGACGAGGCGCAGCTGGCTGCTGGGTGCGGACACGCCGCACACGTAGCACACGAAGCTGGCGGTGGTCTGGCTGGGCGGGCGCTCCAGCGACGGCGAGCGGGCCGCCGCCGCCAGCGACTTGTCGCCGGACGAGGCCAGGCTCAGAGGCGACGGCGGCAGCAGCGACGGCGGCCGCGTGCGCAGCGTGTACACGCGCTCGTGCGCCGACACGCCGCGCGCCTGCCGACCAATGTCGCAATATCGTACGCATTAGACACAGCCGCTGCCTTGGACGGCCCGAGTGTTTTAGCCGAGACCACTGTTCGCTTGCCATCTGGTCAGACATATAAGTGCTCTTCCAAATGGAATTATTATTTTCCTTCTTTCTTTATCAGCCTATTTACCACCACCGCTGAACATAGGCCTCTCCAAGAAAGTGCATTTCTTGAAAAGATTGGTCATAACCATGGTGGACCATGCCGCTAACCATCACTATCGTGTGGGATTTGACTTAAACTAATTCGGAGGAATTTACCACCATCGTTCGGTCGCCTGAGCTTGAAGAAGTGCATCAAGTGCAGGTGGGGGTTGACATTAGTTGCAGAAATAAAAGTAATCTCCTCGCACACTACTACGTTATTTGAGCAGCGCAATGCCTGACTACTCATATTAAACGCCACTACCGTCAAGACTGCTATTTAAGGTACAGCTACAACACATTTTGCAACTAGTAACTTACACAAAATTAATTCAATGAATGTCAGTCAATTTATCTCGAACATATGATATCTGAGATTCTATCTTTGTTATCTAATGACTCTACTGCTCTACGGTTATACAATTGTAACCGTGTATAAAACTTACACATACAATTAGCATCAGCACACAAATGAACCAAGTACAAAGAGGCAGTTTTAAGCCATATGAAAAAAAAATTAAAAGCTGTTCGTCGGCAAGCGCACCCACTCACTGCCGGAACGATTCGGTTAATGTTTTTTTTAAATGCTCGTAATAGTCCGAATAAGTTTTTTTATGGAAAGTTAAATTGGAAAAGTTACCCGGAATGGAAAGTAGATACGGGATAAACTTAAAGTACCTTTTTCTATGGGATTTTTGTATGAATATTACACAACTGAATATTCGCAAGACGGATATGCGTAATTCTTTTTTAGTTTTGTTCGTTATGATCCTGGAAGTTTTTCAGGTAATAGAAATCGGTCCAATTACCAAAGGTAAGTCGGAGGATTGGGACAAACTGCAAAATCGTTCATAACGGACAATAGGAACGACATATTCGGTTGTTTGTACGTCTGTCGGGACAGTAGCTTCCTTTTATCAACTTTTAAATGTAATCGTTGATTGTGGAAAACGTAATTAGCGATACGCCGACATTTATTATAAACAAACGAAAGATTAGATCAGTAAAATTCAGAAGGCTTCTTCCACTTCCACATGCATCTGAAGGTAATAGAATAAAAATTGGGACCATAAGTTAACGTTTTCGTACCTAATCATGATGATGTATACGTACATCAGAGCACAGACAGACCGATACATAAATGCAATTGAAAATAATTAAAAACGATTTAAGATGAGTTAATGGCGTAATATCGGAATACACTGAGGCAAACGCGTTCCCGACGTAAAGGCGTGCAAAAATGTATTTTTTGTTCTAGACTTGAACTAATTCGATGTAAATTCAGTGATTACTAAGCAACCTAACAACTTTTTCTTTAAACCAAAGTAATTCGTATATCTCAATTAGCTATATTACCCGAGTAATTGTTTTGACAGTGAAGTGCAAAGCAATGTATATTTACTGTGGAATTCTTCAGATTACAGATTGAATTCGCATATGCTTCAAACATATAATTGTTATGTTTTAGCACGAAATAAAATAAGTAATGGTACACATCTGTCTGTCTGTCACTGTTATGTACTTTTGTTATGTATTTACGTATTTGTAAAGGGGGTACCCCCCTAATATTTTAGGGTTATCACAAAAAAAAATTCCTTAAAACTAAATACTTTAACGAATCTCGAATCAATGAATGAGATCGTTGTGTTATCACTAACCCTATCATGCCCCTAGCGAAGCGAGAGACTTTCAACTTGCGCAGAATCGGCGCGAAGGTTATCATCGGGAAGAGAACACTTAAGGCAATCTAGAACTAGACTCACGCATCTCCCCGCGCCAGTGGACACTAGGGGACGGGGGAGGATGGGATGACCCCACAGCGGGGCTATCTGCGGCTATCGCTCGGGCGCGGCCGCGGGGTCGACGCGGACGAGCTTTTGACGCAAATAAACAAACACACAGTGTAGATATGAGACCTGTCGAGTGAAAGAAGGTGCAATACTTCATTTATTCTCCACGATACTCGAATTGTTTAAAAATATAACGTAACGATATTGTTTTTGTGCCGCATCAAATTCTAAGTAGCCTGATAAGCATTGCTTATAATCGGAAAATAACTAGTTTTCGGACGTGTTTAATAAATTATTTATCTTAAGCCGATAGAAATCTTCGACAGATTTAAATTTATAATATCCGATATCTCAATCATAATCATCGGGAACGTCACTAGAGTTTAACGATCGTATTATTGTAATGTGATTAAATAGCAGATGGCGATTTCGCAATTCATAAGCAGCACAAGATGCATTGTATTTAAGTACTTAGTGTTATCAAATAATTAACGCCGCGTTGTAAACTGATACCTTGTAAGAGGATTACGAAGTTATCAGTTCACGAACAGATACGTAAGTTCAAATTGAAAGAAATGCGAAAAAAAAAACATTGAAATAATTGGTACGTCAATATATTACACATTCGACGAAGGTTACGTGTAGATGGAGGCCGCTGGAGAAATTTACTCGAGCGAGCAAGTCCCGCAACGGGCTGTGGGGCCAACGATACAGATATGTCACATTCCGTCAGACGCGACTTGAGTAATCTTCCAAGCTCCACCAAACTACAAAGAGTTGTCGCACCGACGAAACCAAAAGAAGAACCGTGTAAATATGAAAATGTTAAACAAGAGCAGAACTAAGTCTGCGCTGCAGCATGAGACCGCGAAACTGATTGGACACAGTAATTAGTCGAGATTCTCGAAAACGTAAACCCCCACGGTCTCCAGTCCGGCGCGCACCGCTGGGCGACGCGGGCGGCCGCGCACGCGCCCTCTAAACAATTAACTTAAAATTTTATAAGGTCGGCAATGGTAACAACAATAATTACTGCTTTCTGTATTCATCGCGGGATCGCCGCCGCGTTCTCATGTCAGAGAACTACCAAATACTGGATCAATGCATGTACTCTTAATAAGTACTTTGCTTGGTTTATTATAGTACCTTGTAGGAGAACCTAACAGAATTACATACATAATAACATACAGACAACGATTTCGTGTATTAACGCAACAATACACATTCGAAATGAAACAACTATTTAGGGATTTATTGCGTTTAATTTTGTTTTTATATTCAAGACGTTTCGATTGCATAGTTAACTAGAGTAAGTACTGGAGTAGACTCATTTTTAAGCACATTCTGGACTGAAATTAATAATTGAAAGCCGAAGGTAGCCCGAGTTGACTATGACATCTGGACGTCTAACACCTCAGTCGCCCCGCGACCGCGGCCGCTGCACAGCGATCGAAACGTCGGGAATATAAAAAGAAAATTAGACGCGATGAAATATGGAGATAATGGTTTAATTTCAAAAAATAACATTAACAATGTGAGAGACACCACTGACTGCATAAAGCTCGTCTAAAACGATAATGGCTTACTCAGTGCCTCCTGGGACCTTTATCTTTCTTTACATAGCAAAATACATTGTCCGTTCAATTTTAAAATGTTTCCAAACAAAGACGTCAAGGTATGTATTTTATATCGAATATGAATATTTGCATGAGCAAAAAAGAAAAACAATACACAGAAAAGTCTAGAACAAAAGCGATCTTCCATATACAAACGGAAAAATCCACGACCACGTCGCAAACCCAATTAAAAACCAATGATTGGATTGGATCAGGTAAATTCAAGTGATAGAAGCCGTTGCGTTACTGTAGCATCGATGCGACCCGGACGTGCGCACTGTAGCATCGATGCGACTCGGACGTGCGCACCGTAGCATCGATGCGACCCGGACGTGCGCACCGTAGCATCGATGCGACTCCGGACGTGCGCACCGTAGCATCGATGCGACCCGGACGTGCGCACCGTAGCATCGATGCGACTCGGACGTGCGCACTGTAGCATCGATGCGACTCGGACGTGCGCACTGTAGCATCGATGCGACTCGGACGTGCGCACTGTAGCATCGATGCGACTCGGACGTGCGCACTGTAGCATCGATGCGACCGGACGTGCGCACTGCAGCATCGATGCGACCGGACGTGCGCACTGTAGCATCGATGCGACCGGACGTGCGCACTGCAGCATCGATGCGACCGGACGTGCGCACTGTAGCATCGATGCGACTCGGACGTGCGCACTGTAGCATCGATGCGACCGGACGTGCGCACTGTAGCATCGATGCGACCGGACGTGCGCACTGTAGCATCGATGCGACTCGGACGTGCGCACTGTAGCATCGATGCGACTCGGACGTGCGCACTGCAGCATCGATGCGACCGGACGTGCGCACTGTAGCATCGATGCGACCGGACGTGCGCACTGTAGCATCGATGCGACTCGGACGTGCGCACTGTAGCATCGATGCGACCGGACGTGCGCACCGTAGCATCGATGCGACTCGGACGTGCGCACTGCAGCATCGATGCGACTCGGACGTGCGCACTGTAGCATCGATGCGACTCCGGACGTGCGCACTGTAGCATCGATGCGACCCGGACGTGCGCACCGTAGCATCGATGCGACTCGGACGTGCGCACTGTAGCATCGATGCGACCGGACGTGCGCACCGTAGCATCGATGCGACTCGGACGTGCGCACCGTAGCATCGATGCGACCGGACGTGCGCACTGCAGCATCGATGCGACCGGACGTGCGCACTGTAGCATCGATGCGACTCGGACGTGCGCACTGCAGCATCGATGCGACCGGACGTGCGCACTGTAGCATCGATGCGACCCGGACGTGCGCACTGTAGCATCGATGCGACTCCGGACGTGCGCACTGCAGCATCGATGCGACTCGGACGTGCGCACTGTAGCATCGATGCGACTCGGACGTGCGCACTGCAGCATCGATGCGACTCCGGACGTGCGCACCGTAGCATCGATGCGACTCGGACGTGCGCACCGTAGCATCGATGCGACTCGGACGTGCGCACTGTAGCATCGATGCGACTCGGACGTGCGCACTGTAGCATCGATGCGACTCGGACGTGCGCACTGTAGCATCGATGCGACTCGGACGTGCGCACTGTAGCATCGATGCGACCGGACGTGCGCACTGCAGCATCGATGCGACCGGACGTGCGCACTGTAGCATCGATGCGACCGGACGTGCGCACTGCAGCATCGATGCGACCGGACGTGCGCACCGTAGCATCGATGCGACCGGACGTGCGCACTGCAGCATCGATGCGACCGGACGTGCGCACTGTAGCATCGATGCGACTCGGACGTGCGCACCGTAGCATCGATGCGACTCGGACGTGCCCACTGTAGCATCGATGCGACTCGGACGTGCGCACTGTAGCATCGATGCGACCGGACGTGCGCACCGTAGCATCGATGCGACCCGGACGTGCGCACTGTAGCATCGATGCGACCGGACGTGCGCACCGTAGCATCGATGCGACTCGGACGTGCGCACTGTAGCATCGATGCGACCGGACGTGCGCACTGCAGCATCGATGCGACTCGGACGTGCGCACTGTAGCATCGATGCGACCGGACGTGCGCACTGTAGCATCGATGCGACTCGGACGTGCGCACTGTAGCATCGATGCGACTCGGACGTGCGCACTGTAGCATCGATGCGACTCGGACGTGCGCACTGTAGCATCGATGCGACTCGGACGTGCGCACTGTAGCATCGATCGGCTTACGCGATTAACATCGAAATCGATAAAGATTCGAACGTGGATCGATAAAGTGATTCCAGCGATCTATCACGGACATAACTTATATACGTATCGAGGACTGGCTGCCGGCTGTTGATTTTAGTAGATTTAAAACGGAACACTGGGGTTTTCCGCTGTTGATACAAGGTTAACTAGATGTGCGATATTATTAATTGCATATTATTTTCACTATTAAAAAAAACACAAAGTTGTACCCAATTCTAGAGTAGACAGAGGTCTAGACGTTTTAGTCCTTTCAACCAACTTGTCCCTATTTGGGAGAACGTGACAGGTCGTGGCCCTACCAATCGTACATAGGATCGAACTGGAGTCCCCTGATTCGGATACAGATCCCCACCTAATCTCACGGCTATCGTGGTTAATTTTCGCCTCTCAGCGAGATAGCATATGTCGAATGCTGGGCCGTGTCGCTGCGTTTACTCTCGGAGATTGCCATAAGATTTTCGACGCTCTTCCCTTCTAATGCTTTCTAACGACACTCACGAGAAGAAAGCGAGGGGAAGAATGTTACGGCGCCTGCGCACGATAATGGTTAGTTTAGGTCTACTAATGCTGAATTTTAGAAATCCTTTCTTAATGCACCTCTAAATCGCTTTACTGTTGAGATACAGTAACTAAGCGAGTTTAATTTGGATTAAATATTACATCGGATGGGTTCACGATATCGGGGCGTAAGAATCCGCGAGCCCCTTCCTATTCATGGGTACCGCAAGAGGCGACTAAGGGAAAGGCATTGAGAGTCGATAACGGGACAGCAGCGTGTTAATTGCGCGGGACCCGGTGCTGCGGCCGACAGTCCGCTCACCGAGCGGGTCGGTTGCGACAAACCCTCCACATCGGAGAGGTCTATGTTCCGCATTGGACTATTTACAGGCTGTTAAAGTAAATCGTATAGAAAAAGACCTGCAGCGCGTGAAATTAAACTAAAGGCATTATAAGAGAAAACGGTATGTGAATCATACGAATCACACGATAATATCTGAGTAAATATTGGTTAGAGACGATGGAAAATAATTTAGAAGTCAAACACGACAAGAGGCAACTGTTTAAACTTAACCGAGTCTCATTATTGTCAAACAATGTATAGTCATGAATTGACACACGAACACATTTCAGCTGGCACGTATATATAATGTGGTGAATTTGTAACATACACACAATCCAATACTATTTCAAAATAAGAGATTAGATCACATATATTTGAAGGCACAGAACACAATTATAACATTCCGGTGACCGGGTTAAGTCATATCTTTGAACAACACAACACGCAAAAAGAAAACCCATCACAAGACGTTCACCTTTCCGTTCGCCAGCGCACTGCCCACCCCGCCGGAGCGCCGCGCCGCGCGCCCCGCCTCCCGCCGCTGCAACAACACCGACATTAGCACGCGGGCACGCCGCGCCGCGCACCGCACCGCACGCCGCGCACTCTCTCGCCACTACCTGCTCGCTCAGCACGGGCACCATGTACTTCCCCCTGTACCACATGCCGGCCGCCGGCGTGCGCCTCGCGTTGTCGACTGTCCCGCGGCCACCCACGAGCCGAGCGCCGGCCCCCGACGGGCGGAGCGCCCGCACAACCTTTCCAGCCGTCCGTTCTACTTCAATCGTTCGCGATCAATATTCGACGCTTATTCCTAATTTCTATCCGAAACCGTTTAGTTGCACACACAAGGCACTGTACAAATATCTCGACGCACTTTCTTATATTGACACATAACACGTAGATAAAAAATAGATCACACCCAACGTTTGACCGAAACAAGTTAATCGCGTTCGAAATACAAGTCCTGCCCAATTAAAAACAATCAACAAAACATGCAATTATAATCCGAACATTTTAAAAAGTCACCAACTATCTATAACAATAAGCTTATTATTTTTCTTCTCACTTACTCTAGTATAATAATCCATTACAAGTGTTTCGATTTGTCGTATTCTATTGCGATGGCAAAACGTAAGAATCCAACCGCAGCCCGAGGATCGCATCGCATCGTCTATCGCCATTTATTTACATCGCACGTCACACAATGTACACTACAGCTCCGTGTCGCAGAGCTGCGCGCGCGCTCACACAACCTTCGTTCGGTCCGAGGTGCTAATTGCCACCGGTGCGTATTCACTGTTCAAAACAAACTTCGCACCCAACTGTTACAAACAACGGAATGAGTGTCGCGACACGTCACGTCACGACACGACACCGTTTGCCACGCAAATTCATTGTTCTGTATTTGCGATGTAAATGTTATATCGAATAAAACATGACAACGTATGCCAAACAACGGATTGTGGTAGAAAGAAATTACAGACTTCTGTTTGGCACGAACTCGGTGCAGCCAAACGGACTTCTGCTCCGGGAGATAGAACGCGACGGATGTCCTCTCGGAGACTACAACGTCCCTGGGTTTCTAATCGCCTCGTGCGACCCCAGCCCCGGTAAGAAACGCGCGGACAGACAAACGCCCGCCGCCGCTCAACTGACGTTGTAAACAACGCACGAATATCCGTTTCAAAGTTATAAGAATCACGCTCCGTACCCACCTGTCTCAGATCCAGTCTTACGCTTAAATTTAAACCAACACTGTAACACTTTTCAGTAACCGTCAAAGTCAAAAGCGACACCAAAACCGCCATCAACACAAGCACAACGTTTAATACGAGATTATAAATAAACTACGTTCAGAGTCATCCCGCTCGTAGCGGAATTATATAAATGATCAATAATGAAACTGGTTGATGTCGGGGCGCCGAGGGGTCGTTATCACCGGGCCACAGGGTGCATTATCGTTTGGCTCGATCCGTGGACACGTATCGAACGCACGGATCAGAGCGTTGGAGTTTATCGGCGCAATTGACCCCGCCCTCGGACCCGGGCCGACCCGCCGATAGCCCCTTCAGCGTGGCTATTATAAAAACAATACAACGGTCGTCTGTCTCCCGCCCGCGGGCCGGTGGCGCTCATTGGCTTGAAGCGAGCGCAACTCAACGCAGCCGCTGCCAGTTCGTACAGATATGTACGGTACGGTTGACTGGTAGAGAATGCCACTTGGCATTAAGTCCGCCCATTGTAACCTTAAGCTTAAGGCTAACAATAAAGAATAAACAAATATATATTAAAAAAAAAACTGGTATGGCCCCGTGGCTACGTAAATGCGTGGTGATTGCATAGATATATCTAAATAGATAAATCCATGACTCGGATACAAACTTTTATGTTTATTTATTTATTCTTTATTGAACCATATAAGAGTACAGAATATGATCAAAAGGCGGACATAATGCTGAAACCATTCTCGGCCTGTCAAACTTTGGGAGTGATAGAACATAGAAGGCAGTTACAGAATAGATAAAATTCATCATATAAATGTTTACATCTGTTGGGGTTCGAACCCGCGACCCGTAGCTTCGAAGGCAGGGTCACGGTCACTACCAACTAGGTTATCGCGTCCTCAACTTAATTCTTTTTCACTTTATCAAAATACATATCTTTACATTTGAATTGTCAATTAAACATTGAATGAACACTGGATTACTGTCATCCGAGGAGTTACCAATTGTTCCTCGGCAACCTGGCAGCGGTTGGTGTGACGGCGGGTTCCGATGCTCCACTAGCCGAAACCAACCGCTTCCCTTCCCACCCAAATTCACTCTGAATAGAAAGAAAACTAAATCCAAATCTGGCCACTCCTTCAAGCATCTACCGACGCCTTCCTTCCCGCGGGTGTTGCCAGCCGCGATTGATCAGCGATCTGCAATCACGTGGGGGGAGTTGCGGGAGCACGGAGGAGCCGTGTCACATGGAGGATCCTATGTCTATAATATCTGCCTACTGCCATGAGAACGAGAGAGGCGGCTGCAAGTGTTAAATGACAACATCAACACAGACGAACATAATTTGGAGACAAACATGTTTGGGACACATTCAGACACGTTCAACTTCACACAGCGGGCAAACACGGCGACGTCGTGACGACCGCATTAGACGCACGATTGCGCGCAGCGAACGAACGTTCGGCGGGTGTCAACCCGGCAGAGGAAGAGAAAGATTAATTTTTTTTTTATAGAACAAGGAGGCAAACTAGCAGGCGGGTCACCTGCTGGTAAGTGATCGCCGAGGCCCACGAACATCCGCAACACCAGAGGAGCTGCAGATGTGCTGCTTACGGATTACATCACCAACAAGCCTGGTGACCTGTGACACGGGTCTGTGCACCTACACGGCCACTCGGCCTCTTCCGCGAACGACGAGGTCGTTAAAACAGTGCTGAACCTAAAATTCATGTCATAAGTGGTGAGAAATAAAAAAAAAAAACTTTTTTTTAAAATCATTTTAACCTCTCCCACTAAGCATTACAGCATATATGAAGTGGTTAGTGGGCGCTATGTGTTAAACATTAACGTTGCGTTTCGTTTTCGCGAATTGTATTTAGAGAACAGTTATAGTCAGTGAGCTGTAACTCGCGTGCGTATACTTTTTTTTGCGTAAAATCAAAAATTCATTTTAGAAATAAGAATATTGGAAAAAAGAAACTAGTTTTTGTTAAGCTGGTACGTGCGGTTACAATAATCTTCCTTAATGACGAACTCATCGAGCGACGATAAATCGCAAGTGTAAGTTATACATTTAAAAGTAATAATAAGAGTTTTTTTTTAAAAGTATCTGAACCGATTTTAATGTCTCTTACTTAAAGAAAACATAAGACTTTCAGACAGCCTTTCAACCCCTATTTCATCTCTTAAGGGATATACTTTCAAAAAATCATTTCGGAGCAATCAAGTTTCTAACATTTATTTTCATGATCATCCCGAAATGTCTTGATTAGTCGCTTTTCGCTTTTCAGTATAGCGAAATTCGAGATTCAAGCGACATGACCTCATCTGACAAAATCGGTCAAGTCCGGGGGCTATGGCCAGGGAGGGTCACGCGCATAGATGTCGACGTGTCAAAACCGTAGGCTCTTATTGCATCAATACACCACACAAAATTATTCATTAAAAGCTATCCTGTTAACTAAAACATCGGGATGTCTAACCGCGCTCCAGTGGCCCCGGGATCTGTGGATATGGTAAGTATAAAAGCGATTAATTTCGTTAAAATAATTTTTCAGCCTAAGTTTCATAGACAGTTATCGCATTTTAAAATAAAAAAAAGCGTAACGCACGGCACCCGTCTCTACGTGCACCGCCGACGCGCCGACTGGCTGCTGGAATATATTACAGATGGCGATACGAACATAGCGCTGCAGGGAAAAGTTAAGAAGTAGAAGAAATGGTGAGTGCGCACCGGTGCGCGCACCTCGCACGCGCTTTACACGGAGCGCGATAATTTTATTAGTAGACTTTTCACAGCTTCCTACTCCCATTGGCCGGGCGCGCCCAATGACGTCACAGCCACGCCCTCGAGCCGTGACGTCTGGCACGTCTCAGTCAGCGCGCGCCGACTGTCTGCCGGTCTTAGTGAGTGCGTTAGTTACACGTTAGTCAGTTACTTAGCCCAACAACATATGCCCGTCTCGAAAAACATAAAATTAAATTTTTCACAAGTAAAAGTAGGCAACCTTTAATTGCCTGCAGCTGGGCAAAAGCCTCTTTCTCAAACACGAGTATCTGAGAGGCTTCTGGAGCCTGGAAGGGCCTGCCACACTTTCAAAAAGTACTTTATGTTACTTAAGAATCATAATTTAACACAATTCGCCAGCGTTTGCTGCACCCTGCCAGCTGGCGAGCGAGGCTCTGGCGACCGTATGACGTCAGAAAAGCCTTCGTAATTTGCCGAAGCCAAATCCCACAGAGTAGACCCACCGGGCCGCCCGGGCGCGGGCAGTCTGAGCAAACCTTACAATGCCTTGCAGTGCACGCCGGTTGTCGCTTGCGCTTTGTTTGACGAGGTCTAAGCGGAGTTAACAACAGTCTGGAACCTTCCTTCAATCATTGGAAAAATATCAAGACGAAGCAAATATGAATGCAGACAGGGTACATATTAAAACCTAGTTCCTATTGCGTTTAGTTATAGATCCGCGAGCATCTGTCGAGGCATTGAAGCCGAGTATTACGTGTAACAAATTAATGTATTAAACGAAATCAACTCTCCCGACTGTATACCCAATGCGGCGGTGGTCTGCGGCACAACATTCTATATTCCACCGGCCCACATCACCAGAGCTTCCGATAAAGTGACAGGCGGCGAGCCCGTCGCCGTCCCAGTGTCCAAGCGATCGATGGGAATCGTACGTAAGTACCGAAAAACTCATCGAACTATAGTCTCCGGATTCGAAGCCAGTCGGCTGCGGTTGCTGTTATGAGTTAAATGTTTTTAACGAAAACATGTTTATTCCATCGTTCTCCATTTGACGCACGTCGGGGTGGTCTTGTAGACAAACAGAGTATGTATGGAGATTTCTTTCAATAGTCCTAACGTACAATAATAACTTAATTCAATTTAAAATCGTATTCAAAATATTATTTACGGATGAATGTTATCGCGTTTGATTTAGTTTTATTATCCAGAGTTAATAAAACTTAATTCTTTCCGTAAATAATAGTTTCATTTCAAATGTGCAGAGTTCGCGTAAATACAGGAAATCATTGTTCAAATCCTAAACTGAAAAGAGAACACTTCAGCTTAAATTTCTTTTTCGTTTAGACCCTCAGTTCCCAAAGTCGGGTCTACGTTAGCGTGACAAAAATAGAGGGAGTTCACAATTCGTAAGCGGGGGTCCACGAAAATGTATTTGCTTTCTATAGTGGAAAACTAAAATGTTGGCTCGACTTCGAGCTCAGCGACTGTTGCTTGTGATTTCGAAAAGCAAAGTAAAGTGAATCGAAGTCAGTGCTCGCCGGGGTCAGAACAAGTTGTCAATGCGCGGCGGGAACTGGGCCGCGACGCACACTTCCATAGCTACATCTGAGCTTCACATTTTTTGTCGAGTTTTGGGAATATGGTAGAAATGTAGCTGCAGGGGGTCCGCCGGAACCAGCTAAATTTTGAAAGTGGTCTATGAGAAAGAAAGTCTGGGAACGTCAGGTTTAGATCAATAATTTAAGTAAATACATAGAGAATGATTGTGTTCTATAGTGGATCCACGAAATTAAAGCACAAGTGCGCTGCAAACTCGAGCGGAGCAGAAGCTGCTCACAAGTATGAATGTGGCAGCCAGCCTGTGTACGTATCTATGCGCGTGCGTGGGTGCGCGCGTCGCTATGGCGGACCTACCTGGTAGGTGTTCCACTGCTGCAGCAGGTGGTGGTGGCAGGCCGCGCAGGCGCGCACGGTGCCCAGCGCGTCCTTAGGCCGCGAGCGCGGCGGCCTCGGATGCTGCTCACCGAAGATCGGGAAGTACGGCTGCTTATTCTGCGAACAACCACAACAATCATCACACACTGAAAATGAACCTCTCAAGATACACACGGCATACATTTTTAAGTGGTAGAGCCAAGCGGCGGCTTTTGCTACATACAGCTCGAATGGGCCAATTCGACCGGGTTGGTACCACGACCTCGCAGAATACCGGCGTGAAGTAGAGGCATCTTGTGCTTCTGCGTTTCGTTTGGTGAGTGAGGTAACCTCATCCTCCCTCCCGTCTCCCAAATACCCTTAATGGCCGGCAACGCACATGCAGAACCTACGGTGTAGCAGATGTACGTGGGCGACGGTAATCACTTACCATCAGGTGAGCCGCTTGCTCGTATGCCGCCTTACCCATAAAAAAAATACAATAAAATCCAAAGTAACCGTCGGGAACGTGAACAAGACGACAGCCCGCCCCGCGGACCGCACGTTGCAACGTTTATCTCAATCCCAATCAGTACACTGACATCAACAACTTTACGCTAAATATGAAAGTTTTCCAACTCGCTACGCAATCGATCTTGACCTTACCGATAGCGGCGGTAATGGCACTGCTAATTATATCCCATGTCGCGACCCGTGGACCCCCCCCCCCCTACCCCCACTCTCTTATCTGGAGCCCTGTCTAGTGTTTACAAATGATACGCCCATTAAGAGCGTCTATACGTCCACGGCTTTTCATACAAGCGCTTTCATGTCGCAATCTTCAAAATTAGAAAATTAGAGAAAATATTTTAAAAGTTAACTTAGCGAGCGATTTAAAGTTTTCCGTAATAATAGATAATTACAATCGTTTCTTTCGCAACTGGACATTATTTGTTTATTTATTTTAACTTTATTTGCACATAACAGAACTAAAAGGCGGACTTAATGCCAAGAGGCATTCTCTACCAGTCTACCATTAGATTGAACAGAGAAAATGTAAAAAGGTGCACTAAAATATTATGTTCATATATACATACTCGAATATTATACTACGATACAATACTTAATATATGACGGTACTCAGACATGCATGTAATTATAGTTCCAATATTACAATACAGCTTGGGAGCGATCAAATCATACATGTATTCCTTTATATTGCAATAACCCTTTTAATAAGCACTTTGTTTAACATATCTACTATACTATCGATGCTGCCTACTACTGTATACTATCAATAGGTTAAAACCTATTGATAGACTTTGTCTTTGCCTAATTCCAAGTAACTCGTTTGGGTGGAAAGTTTCGTTGCGTTACGTTTGATGTTTACGTAATTGTCTATGACGTAGCTGTTACAAAAAGCGGTTACATAGATATTGATTTTTTTTTTTTTTCGAAAGAACCGATGTCATTGTTAAGATTTTTTTTTATAGACAAATAAGTATGACATGACGTAGCAGCGCTGCACGCAATGCACTCGGACCATAGATAACCCATCATTCGGGTTAGTCATTGTGGTCGAGTTACGCGAGGAGATAGCCCGGCGGTCGCAAGGTCGCGATGTCTTCCAGCGCGATAGCCCCCGCCCGCCGCCCGCCCGCCCGCGCCCCTCCGCCGATAGCCTCTCACCCGATACGCGATATTCAATTGATTGCCCCGCTGCCCGTCCCGACGCGCTGCGCCGCGCATTGCCGACGTTTTCGTGAGTGATAACTGATAGCGACAGAAGTGTCCATTGCAACAGGCGAAGTAGCGCAGCGAGCCCATAGGCCACCAGCAAGAGTGTCAGAGCGTTTCTAGCGCATGATGGATCACAAGTATTCGGAAGTACGACAGCGGCGCGCGGGAGCCCGCAAGCCGACTGCTCTACAGTGGAAACAGACACCGAGTTGGGAGTCCCCAGCAGAACACTCGCATGAGAAGAGACTACCCTGTTATCCAACCTCTCTACGTCTATATGCCTTATCCGCCACAACGCTAGCCAAGAGCATTACAGATGAAGAAACTGATTTCAGCGCGTATCGCGAGTCTTCTCGTTCAGGGTACAGTACGAATTTTTTTAACTTTGCCTCTCCGAAGTTTGCAACTGACGGTGTCGTTATTCAGCAGCATATTCAGGTCCGACGCATGCGCAGTGGGAGCCGAGCGTAATACGATCTCTCTGTCGCTCGTTCTCGACTGATTTATGCTCACGTCCCGCTCACTCCGTGCAGTGGATAGGCGATGCAAAAAACGTTTCACTTTCTTGTCCGTTATGGTTGTTATATAAAATTTATATTTAATTTAAAAGTTGGAAGGGAGGATAGGGCTTGGGGAGGGGAACTGTGCCTCTGGTAACTTTAATCACTGAACGAAACGCAGAAGCACAAGGTGCCTACATCACGCCGGTATTCTTTCTGCGAGGTCGCGGTACAACCCCGGTCTCGCCGGCCACGTACGCGGCAGGCGCAGGACTAAGTCCAGTTCAACATTCAACATATCTAAATCGTTCTATTCCCTAAATCACGTGACTCTGCTCTATAAATTAGAACGACATGGCTCTAAAGCTCTTTTCCTGGATTCTAATCTTAATAACACGGTCTTAAACGATTTAAACTGGTCTTTATCGACATTAGCCATAAAAATTTCAAAGTAGTCCAAGGTTCAGCCGAGACTAAAGTTAAAACGAAAGTCGGGATTCGGCAGTACGTATAACCGCGGCACACCCGGAGCGCTCCGGACCGGGCGATCCCCTCGACTCTTTCTCACTCGCCGAACCCAAATCCGATAGACTTGTTATCACTGGTGCGAGGGCAGCGCTCCCACTCACACAAACCCGTCCAAGAACTGAATGGCGGCGCATTATGCAGCAGTGGACGTAGACAGCGCGCGGATACGGACTGGTGAAGACTGGACGGTAGACAGTAGACTGGCTAGAGAGCCGTCTGGGCTGCTGCCACCCCCTTACCCAACTCTGTCGCCAATGAATTCGATTGGTACAGAGAGCCGGTACAGTAATTGGCTGTGAGGCGTCCCATCTGACTCCCCCGGGGTGGCAACGCACCTGTATCTGCATCAGGCTGCACTCAGTAGACAGCAGACACTCGGCCTCAGGAGGGCTGAAAGCTTGTTCTTCACTGCATACAATAAAAAACCAAAAAAACCCTGCTGCTCGTCATCGGTCGGGTATATTTCGAGATGGTTATCCCGCCGTCTATCGGCAGCCACTGTGATCTCCAAGGCTCTTCCCCCACACACCCTTCTTACGACACCCACGGCAAGAAATCGGAGGCAGATTCTTACGCCGTTACCGCGCACGGCCTGTATGATGATGTAATAATGAAAAAAATCATAGCAGTACCACACAAAAAAAGGAGGGTTACGTGGCGTCGCCAAAGGAACGCGAGAACAATACAAACAATGTTAACAATTAATAATCAAAGCCATTTCCACCGCAGCCACGGCTCACAGTTTAACAAACAGACGAACGTGGCTTGCTTTGCGTGTTGGCCTCGGCGGACGTTATTGCGCCAATTTTGTTCATTGTTTATTTCAGTGGATAGAAATTTTGCAATATGATCGCAATATTTAAGATGAAATAAGAGGGAACACATGATCATCATTTCAGCCTATCAGAAGTCCACTGCTGAACATAGGCCTCTCCCAAAGATAACACATACAGGAATTAAATCTTTTTATACATATATATATACATAAATAGAGGCACAGTTTTACTAACTATTACTTACTATATGCTCTTTCAAGTTACGTTTTTATGGGTAAGGCGGCAAACGAGCAAGCGGTTCATCTGATGGTAAGTGATTACCGTCGCTCACGTACTTCTGCAACACCGGAGATCCTGCAGATGCGTTGCCGGACATTAAGGGTATTTGGGAGATGGGAGGGAGTATGAGGAAGGTGTTGGGCAGGGGGAGTGGACCTCCGGTTACCTCACTCACCGATCGAAACGCAGAAGCACAAAATGCCTCTACTTCACGCCGGTATCCTGCGAGGCCGTGGTATCAATATGGTCGACCCGGCCCATTCGAGCCAGCAAAAGCCGCCGCTTGGCTCTACCACCACGTAAACAATGTTTGTTTCACAGAAATGCAAGTATTACATTTTTCACTTTCACGCCGCGGATCGAATAATGACAACTTACAACAATACAGTCAGGTCCTTCATTTAACACAAGACATTCTCTATACCCTTCAATGTTATTAATTAGCATGCGCCAGATCAACGCATCGGAGACGCACGAGGACCGATAGAGAACTGCGGCCGCGGAGACTTATCACTGGGGAATGCACCCCCCATACATAATTCCTTCTATAGCGAGGAGTTTACGCAGAAAGCTATAAAGAGCATTGATCCGCGTCGATAAGGTGAATTACGATTGCAGTCGTGGAATGCACAATGAGCTTCGTTTTTAATATTATTCGTCAATCCCCAAGCTTGTGCTACCTGCTGCCAACGTTGTATTACAGAGCAGCTCACCGGACTGATCTATATTGTTATCGCATTTCCTCATCATCGCCAAGAGAGGACCAGCTGCTGAAGAAAATAATTGGCTCGCATAACAAGACCTCCTCAGAGGAGAACCAGCAACATTTACAATTTATAATTTATTATTAAGCAGATCAACGATCCTCTGCGTGAAGCGCCTGTCCGGATGAATTTATCGAAATCATTCATTTTAACGGGCAAGGTCGCAAGCAAGCGGTTCACCTGATGGTAAGTGATCACCGTCGCCCGCGTACACCTGCAACACCGGACGAGCTGCAGGTGCGTTGCCGGCCTTTAAACATATTTTGGGAATGGGAGTGCGGTTAAGCAGGGGGAGGGGAAGAGGTCCCCCCGTTTCCTCAATCGCCGAAAGAAAACAGCGGTAGTTTACGTGGCCGTTGTCATTTTTATAGAGGGACTGCTATAAAAATATTGAACTCGAGTATGTCTGTCTCACAACAGTGGCCAAGGAAACGGACACATTCTATACAGCTGTCAACTGCGGACCTCAGCAATGTAGAACAGGACCGAGCGGCTGCGGTGTTCGTTCGTGAGAACATCGGCGGACACGTCAGCCGCTGACCTCGCGATCCGCGCCCTCTGTCGCACGGGACACATTAGCGGGTCCGTTCGATTACAAACAACAATACATCAAGCGGGGGGCAAAGTTGCACAATGTTTATAGCCGTTCCCTTATCTCGGGTTCGGGGGGTCATCTCACGACTTGTCATTCGGAAACCGAATAGCCGTATTGAAGTATATCTTCGAGAACGTAACGAAACTTTGTTCGAGCTATGAACTCAGACAAGTAAATTAAAATAGGACTTAAAATAAGCAGTCGATTATGAAATCTTCATTTGTTACCGTTGAATGGAAATGAAACGAATTGAAAATTCATTATTAATCGACGTAAGAAAGACAATGTGGTTTGTCAAATGTCAGGTCTCTTTATTACTGTGTTTGTACAATCAACCTTACCCGATTCCTCTGACGGAGAAGAAATGCGCGAGATAATCGCCACCGACACCCTGGAGCGAAGAGTCGGCAACCGCTTGGCTTAGTGCACGCCAACACCCCGATTGCTGCTCCATGGGTCCCGGGGTCGATAACCAGCCAAATTCAACATATAGTTTTCGGCTTCGGTTGTGTTGTTTCCCCGCATCCGACCCTACCTCCGATCCCATCGCCCAAGGATCCACTTGCGGCACCGCGACAACTGCCGCTAGCAATACACGTTCACACATCCGAGGCAGCGCCTCAAGGTCACGCGGAGGACTCCCTCACGTCGGGAGCATCCGCATTCATTGCATATTCTTTGGTCGACCTCACTTACACCAGCCAGGAGCACTCACCCGCGGCGGCACTCGCACGCCGTCGATATAATTCCACCGTCTCTAAGTTCCAGTCGCCAGCAGCCCCACCTAATAGTAAGTGGCCACTGCAGCCCGTAGAGCCGTGGTGGCCTATTGGTCAGGGCACTAAAATTTTAAGTGCACTATTTACCACGTGCTCGGCGGTGAAGGATAACATCGCGAGGAAACCTGCGTGTGTGAGAAATATTATATCGCGCATAAGTGTAGGCCGCCGGCTTCTGTAGATTCTAGCTCCGTTATTTATGCCAGTCCCAGCATACTACCAGATCGTCTGCACAAAACGCGCTCCTAACGAATACACGATGCGTATGATTCGTAAGCACAGGGCCGGAGCGGACCGCCGCGCGCGCGACTCGCTGCGTCCGGCGAACTCCGCGGCGTGACGTTGTCGTGACGTGACGCGGTACGTCGTGACGCGGCCGTCACGGGCTCGTACGAATGAAAGGATCAATGCTTCTCTGATCGCAATGCGCTGTTATAACATGGCGCTGTTATAACATGGCGCTGTCGTACTAAACTGAAGGAGACTAATTACATCTATTCTAGTCATTTGGAAGATTAGGTCGTGAAATCATACTGACTCGTAGCAACAACCATATATATTCTTAACGTGGTGGAGCCAAGCGGCGGATTTTGCTGCTGCTCGAATGGGCCGACTCGACCGGGTCAAAACCACGAACTCGCAGAATAGTATATATTTCGTACGTTTGAAATAGAGGCTTCATGTGCTTCTGCATTTCGTTCGGTGAGTGAGGTAACCGGAGGCCCACTCCCCCTCCTCTTCCTCCCTCCCATGTGTCCTTAAAGGCCGGCAACTCACCTGCAGCACCTCTGGCGTTGCAGATGTACGTGGGCGACGGTAATCACTTACCATCAGATCTACATTAGAAAAAAAACGTGAAAACATCTGCTATGTTTACTTACGCGCTTTCCAAATTTCTGTTTAAGGTAGAAACAACTGCCGAGTCGCATACACCTGTAAGCTCCCACAGCTTACCTCCGCTCGCTCGCCGAACAACATCAACAACGGCCGGCAACTCGGGGTTTAGTGCTAAGGCTATATCGCAACACAAGCGACGTTACCATCTTGTCCTTGGGCTCCTTGGTATTGAGGTTGCAGAGCGTGCCGCGCTTGTACTCGTCGCCGCACACGTAGCACACCTCCGTCATGGAGTTCTTGTCCGGCATGGACAGGTCGAGGATGTCGCGGTCCGAGCTCGAGTTCGAGTTGCCCGAGTACACCGACACCGTCGATCTGGAAATGTTACGGGCGCGTTGTTTACACCGAACGGCGTGTGTATATGCATGCGTTCATTGCTGACAACTGTCTCAAAGTTGCGAGCAATACAAATGTCGAAAGAAATAAATATTCGTGATGAAATGTTGAATATCCAAGTTTCTAAATACACTTCGCTTAAACTTGTGCTTTGTGAAGGATTTTGAACCTTCGGAGACGTTACGACAAACTATTAAGCAAGTCACAAAGTGTACATTTGATGTTAATAGCTGTAGGTGGTCGTTTTTAAAAAACATCCGTATGGACAGACCGATAGATTATTGTTCATTATATTTAACGTAGCAGCGTACTGAGGTATCCATGCAGGGCATGGGCTTCCTCTCCACATTATCTATACACAAATAAATAAAATATACCAATGTATGTTTCAGTCCATCATGCTGCGAAACGACGTCGCATGCGAAGCCCGCCATTCGACTATTGTAGTCACTCACAAACTCAGGCTAAATTGGAGTAAGTTACAATCATCATCATCATCATTTCAGCATATCAGAAGTCCACTGCTGAACATGGCCTTTTTTTTTTACTTACAATATATTTGTATTATTTACAAACATAACAATGTTACGATTTTCCATAATCATGAGATTGTAGAGTGCATCACTCAGTCATTCCCCAATCCCCATTTAACTGTCGCACGACATCGCAGTACGTTCGAACGGCACCCTTCGAGGTCAACGTGCCGAGGACCCGAACAAAAGGATCAAAGTCGCCATTTCCAGTGCGCACGGTGAAATAGCGTAACTCTACTATATATATGGCATTGGATATTCTAGCTTTGGTTGAAGCTGACTCTGATGGTAATTGTTATACCGATGTGTTTCAATTTGAAGTTACGACGTATTCAGATTATACCGTACCGTGGATACTTGTCTCCTGTTATCGAATATAGTTTTGGAGTTACGCAATAAACCCGCCGGGACAAAGGAATCTTCAAGAGTACGCGCGCACGTTAACACGCACCGCGAACGTTGACGTGATTACCATCTTCATGTCCGATAACGAGACATGATCCACAAGTCTGAGGCCGCTGCTGTTCTTATGTTCGACGTGAACCGAAGACGAAACTTAGCAACAAGTCATTCCAACTTTGTCATCAGGAGTGACAACGCGATGATTTACCTGACGGCGTCGAGGTAGCCCGCGGGCTCCGAGACCCCCGAGTGCTGCGAGCCCACCGAGATGACGGACGGGTCGCGCGCCCGCAGGTCCAGGACCCCTTCCTCTTCTCCCGTACCCGTCGCCGCTCCGCCCCCACCTCCGCCGCCGGCACCAGCAGGGTACCGTTGCTGAAGTGAGAATAACAAAGTGTCTCTTCATCAAAACTTGCAACTGTATCGGGTTCCATTCGTCACTTCACGAAGTACAGTCGCATACACTACCAACATGTACACAATTTAAAGATTTGGAGAATGCTCTCCCAAATGAATGTGCTGATCTCAGTCACGTGTGTTCCCTTTCTATTCTGAGGAACATTTAAAATTTTCTTATTAATAATTCAAAAATATAACGACAGCAAACGTTTAATGTAATCATATATTTATTATGTTTAAAAACAAAGAAAGTAGTGCAGTACAACAATCAAAGCTGATCTCCAAATAGTAATCTTGCCCGCACGCGGTGCAAACTGCTGATTAACGAACGAGGCTATAGGCGACCCAGTGGGTAAACCGCAGACTGGTGATGGGGAACAGTGACACTGGTGTGAGCGCCGGCACACCGTTCACCAGCCGACCGATGTATGCCAAATTTTTGCAGCCGTTTTCGTATAAAAAAACATCCAGGAGTGGACTTTTGCAGGCCGATGAAGTAAAAGTAAATAAAAATAAGAGGCATAGGGCCAAATTAAGGAGCACTCACATTGTTGAACTTTGCGTTGTGGTTGGTGTCGAGGTCCTTCGGGCGCGGCGTGGTGGAGGCGGGCGCGGCGGCGGCGAGGGGCGGCGGGTGCGGGTGCGGGGGCGCGGGCGCGGGCGAGGGCGCGGCGCCGGTGGAGGCGGGTGCGGGCGCCGGCGTGCCCGAGCCGCCGCCCTCCTCGCGCGCCCCGCCCGTCTCCGCGCCCAGGCCCAGCACCTGCGCCGCGTACTCGCCTTGGAACGACATGTCCGCGCCTGCAAGGCACCGCCGCTCATTTAAAAACATTGCACCCAACGAACCAGCACCCCACCTGTCGGCAGGAGGCTCCGGCAGCTCACGGACACCTGCGCACAGCTTCAATAGAAGAAGGCTACAGGTGCGTTGTCACTTGAGGACTAATATGGAATGCCTCACAGCCCGTAATTATACTGGCTCTCTTTCGCACAGGAAGACAACAGTGTCGTTTCTGCAGATTGGCTGCAGAAATGGGTAAGGAGACGGTTCCTACCTACCCAGATGGCTCCTAGGCAGAGAAAGACTCTCACATCTAGTATATGAATAGAAAGTACCAGTGAACTTCGATAGTACTGCGAAATTTAGGGAATGTCTATACATTATTCTTAAGTTTAGACAATAACCCTTTTTTTGTTTATTTTTATTATGATGGGAATCATTTGGCATTTAATGAAACGACGCTAGGCGGTAGAACGACACTAGCTTCGGCCAGCCTCGTGATTCATCGGCTCTTTCCGCCTCGAGTCAACGGTCCCTCGGGGACTCCGTTTTTCCCATCTGTATTGTTATTATTACATCGTAATAAATAATATTGTCTATTATTGTATGAAATAAAGATAAATATTTTTTGTGTCAAAATAAAATTCAAACTGATTAACAACTATGCATCCCGTTGCAGTGACACCGATAAGCTACTAAAGAACAAGATCATTTAGATTAAAATTAACCCAAAAAATCAGATTAAGAAAGTATTTGGTTGTCGTCAATTGATCTGTCTGTGTGGTTGTACGTATGTCAACACGATCACACAATCCCGAAAAACTTGACACGTCGCCCCCTTGTTTATTCATTCACTCCAAATTCGCTCGGAAAAAAAAAATTTAATCTTACTCTACGTACGTATATCTATTTAAATACGTAGTTTTTTTTTGCTCCTCAACTCAACAGACACTATTATTAAAAATGTACACTCAAGCAACTTTTCGGGTAAAATTATTATGTTCCCACGGAAAACTCGCAAGACGAACGAAGCTCGATCGCCCAGGTACTAATAATTATGTATGTTAAAGATGTTGGAATAAAACGTCACAGACTCTAATCTCTTGATAATGCCCTGTTGCAAGGCGAAACACGTGTCGCGAATTAAATATCGGTGGTGTGTATTGCCTAGTGTCGAGGGTGCTTGTGTGGGTGATTGTTGTGGCGAGGGAGAGGTGGAGCTGTTCTTCTCTCCAGACTGGGAATATTCGGAATACATGCCATTTCATTGTTTTTTTCCTTGCGGAATAGTTAACATCAAATTAAACAGGAAAAGCGTGAAACAATGATCGTGACAATGGTACCCCATTGTTTCATAACATTTGTATTATGTTTATTTTGAATGGATTAGCATTTCCTTAATAATATTTTTCATATCATCAATTTTCAATAATAATAATTTTCCTTGTATTTGAATAACAATAATTATTAACATGAGCGTTTCGCGACGTGTACTTCGGTTTGTTTTGTTTTCCAAACTACATTTTGCCATGAAACGATTCAGAAGGAATTATTGTGTTGCGGGAGTATTGTGACGAGTCCTGAGGACATACAGTTTCATTACAGCGGGCAACCGTCGGCGCGCGGATCGCTTTCTCAGTGCGTGGAGGATGCCCGCCGGCACGTAATATGACGCGGTGGAGCCAAGCGGCGGCTCGACCGGATCGGTGCCGCGGCCTCGCAGAATACCGGCGTGAAGTAGAGGCATCTTGTGCTTCTGCGTTTCGTTCGGTGAGTGAGCTAACCGTAGGGCCCACACCCCCTTCCCATTTCCCTCTTCATCCTCCCTCCCATCACCCTAATACCCTTACAGGCCGGCGGTAATCGCTTATCATCAGATGAACCGCTTGCTCGTTTGCCGCCTTTCCCATAGAAAAAAAAAACGTGACGAGTGAACACCGCGAGGCCGTAATCACGACCAGCAAACATCCATCGCTCCACACGTTTCACGAGTTGTCACGGCTAACCGGATCTAACCGGTTCATGCTACTCCAAAAGCGTAACGCATTACGCAGCGATGGGTCTTATTAATACATCCATTGCTATCATTTCATCATATTGACATAAAATTATATGGGACACTAAAACGTCATCCAGTTTCAAGACTAGGACCTCTTGTTATTGGGCAGTGAATGGGAAATATTGTGGTGGCAACGTAAGAAGACCCTCCCATTCACCCCGTGGGAGACATAAGATACGACTATGGAAATAACCTTAGATATCTCATGACATCCGACACTTGGAAAATTACCCATCTCGTGAAACGACAGATCGAAACTACACAGCTTCGATACTGCTATTGTCAACCCGCTTTACCATGACCTCATCTCTATATACAGCAGTGGACATTCATAGAATGGAGATGATGAAGCGACACATGTAGGTTTCCTCGCGATATTCCTTAAGCCGCTTGGCGCGTGGTGAATACAAAGAATCGCTATCGCGTACAGAGAACACGTTGCTTTGCTGGTCAGGAGCACCCACCAGGGAGTTAAACATCGGCTAGCCTTAGAGAGGTTATAAGGAATGTCTGAGGAGACCGCAACTCTCAGTGACAAGAAAACGACGAGGAAGATGAGGAGTCGTGACCCTACAAATTAAAATAAAATAAGTCCTTAGTCCAAATGCATGGTAGTTTCATTGACCGGAGTGACGTCGTTCCCGCCCCCTTGAGTTATTTTAAACAGCAACATTGTGCCGAACTTAATCGGATCCGGTCGCAACCGGCTCCCACGCAAATGGGTACTAATATAAGTGCAATTTATATATTCGGCCGTTCGCGTGGAACCGGCGCGGGCCGGATTCAACTGGTTACGTCGCTATCTGTCTCGGTACCCACGGGACGTCATTTCCAGTGAGATAACTGTTAATGGAACACGAATGATACGACCCGGTGTAAGATCAATGACGTAATTGTTTACTAGTACAAAATATCTGGGCACCGGGTCACCATCCTATTTAGTTTATTATTAAAAACCAGTCATCGACATGCTCAATAAAATGAAACGAGGGCAAGTTCATTTCGGTATATATCCTGTAAAATTTTTATGTAATCTTTTGTAAATATATACATATACGAAAGCGAGATAAATAGGGTTTCCAACCATACTTTAATTAGAGTCTCTATTTCGATAAACTAATGAAACTCTCATACGTATCTTTCGAACGATTTAACGACGCCGAAGATAGAACAGGACGGAACATATACATCCAATGAATATTGGACGAAACGTCAGATCACAGGATCGTCGAAGTCGAATGTCATAAGACTTGCTCACCTGCTGTCTGTTCCCCGCAACATTTGATTTCACTGCAAGAGCTTTCACAGTCATTGAGAATGTAGATTTACAAACAACAATTGTGTACTTTTTTTTGTCAATAAATACTTAACTTTACAAAAAACTTTTTTATTTTACAACCCTACAGGTGCAACGTGACGAGTGTGGAGCCTCGGTCCCGGGTTCGCGCACGAATATGTTTTGAGCCAGAAATAAGACAGACAGCCAGAAAAGCGTTCAACTCAATGAACTTAAATGTACCTTCATCGTTAAAAATGTTTGTCAGAAACGTTCATCGATAAAAGGTAAAGTACAGCATGATTGATGTTTGAACGTAAACTTGTCGCTCCAAATTCAAATAAGAGCCGGTAATGTAAGCAATAGGGCAGTCTCAACTACCATGTAATAGCTATAGCCCTGAATGTTTTTTTATACCACGGTGAGATCAGCGGCATTGATTCATACGTTGTAGAGCCAAGTGACGGATATTGGTGCGCGAATTGGCCGGCTCGACCGCGGTAGTACGTACCACGGCCTCGTAGAATACCTCCGCGAAGTTCCTTCTCCCTAAGTATATTTAAAGACCGCCAACGCACCTGTAACTCCTCTGGTGTTGCAGGTGCGGGTAATCCTTTACCATCAGATGAGCCATTTAAACGTTTGCCTCATTTCCAATAAAAAAAAACCGCAGATGTGGTGCCCGAAACTGTTATTTTATATTTCGGATAAGACTAAAAAATTATCCGATTCCATGGTTCACTGGTCGCGCAATCGGAGAAAGCCTACTCTGTGGCAACTTTTTTAAAAAGAAAATACACTGCACAATTTCTCTATGCTCACACGTGAGATCCCCAATGTGGTGGGTGCGTACCGATGAGTTTTTCGAGACCTATGTAGGATTTGTACCACCGACCTGAACGCGAGACACGTCACCTGTCACTCTCAGCCCAGACACACAGTAGCAAAAAAGCTCCGGTGAAAAGTTCGTTGAAACGACTAAAATCTCTGTCCCGCATTGGACTTATATCCAATACTCGGGCTTGTGAGAGAACTGGATAAGGTAACACTTTGAAAAATGTTGTGAAATGAAATGTGAAAAATACACAATTTCTTTGTATTCTACGTAACAAACACAATCTTTTTCGCAGAGAATACATGCACGAGATCGCAGAGACACAGAGACATTATTATTAAAACACATCGCTCATACTTAACAGTACCCTCATTCCTGGACTTGATGCCAGGTCTGGTGTACTTTGTAACACAAATTAGGCCAATCTGTCCATTGCGTTTGTTAACATTCGACCCCCGGGGGCCTGCTTATAAACGCTTTGCAATTTAAACTAAATGCCGTGATGGTTACGCCAAAGGTCGGCTCACTATGAGGGTAGGCTGAATTCAAATTTTGATAGGCATCGAAGTTTGGCAGCGACGTGAGATAATCTGTCATCCTCTTACATTGTAGTCGTTCCAATAGATTTTTTTGGAAAGTGTCCGGTGACGAGCATGTCGCAGTCGGGGTCCAAGCCAAATTGTATAGGAATGTCCAGCATTGGGCCTATTAAAAGGCCTTGTCATGTCGACCTTCATAGCTGTATTTACCACAACATCAACGTACTTGACTTACTAACTTCGCAGACGATTACTTCCCATCTAAAAGCATCACATCCCATCCCAACAGTGGGCCATAGCCCCGTTACTTTAACGCGCTTTACCTACCTAAATAACAAACTACATTTAGGACAGAGACGGTAGTGTTTAGCTGAAGCGTTAATCAACCTCGGACGTCACACGACTCGAGACGGCTTCACGTCCATTAGAATGGCAAAAGTCACTAATAAAGCGATCGAGCCATAGGACATAAATACGTTTCCGAAATCGGAACATTCAACAGCACCGTAACGCAACGTCCGTCCGTCCGTCCGTCCGTCCGTCCGTCCGTCCGTCCGTCCGTCGGTATGGCGGGATCTATTTCAATCCGGCCTCTCTACGTACAGCCGTGACAGCATGTTTTATGAATGAGGTCAACGTCTCACTGTGTAAGGCTGGTGCGCGCGGAGATGAAGTACTGAGGTCCATATGATTTATGATTGTGACTTTGCGCGCAAGCGATTCAATTTCAAACTAATATTATAAATTCTAAAGTGAATCTGTCTGTCTGTTATTCTCACAACTAAACTGAGCTGAGTCGATTTTGACGAAGTTTGTCAGGGGAAACGGAAACGGTGGCAGGGGAATTTTACTTTAAAAATTAATCGGTTTAGATTCATGTGCTCATCAGCGAAGCCGAAAGTGTCACACAAAAGTTAGGTTAGGAGTGACAAACATTGCAGTCGGAGGCTGTGGAAATGAAAAGAGAGCGAAGGTCCAATCTTCCGATTTGCAGTCAGAGAACCGGGTGCCGGAGGGAGGGCTGTGGAGGAGTGCTTTTCCTTCCCTCATAAGTGAGGTCAAGGCGACGGATTCGGAGGTACTCCGTTGCTTGTAATGCCTCGAGGTTGCTTGCGCGGTGTTCACGTACGTGCCCTATATGAAAAAAGGGTGGAGAGCTCCCTCCCGTGAGAAGAGGCATCCAGTCGACTCCCAGAGAAGGACCTCTAGTCCTTAGCGGAAATGAACCCGCAAACCTTTGCTTCGGAGACAAGGACACTAGCGTGTACTTTATCTTTAATGTTATTTTTCAGTTAAGCTAGTGTACATTATTGATTGTTGAATTGAAGCTAATTTTATTTATTCTTATATCTGCAACACCAGAAGATCTGCAGGTGCGTTGCCGGCCTTTAAGGATATTTGGGGGATGGATGTGAGGGATAAGGAGGGGTTTAGGGGAGGAGGGGACTGGGCCTCCGGCTCACCGAACGAAGCACACGATGCCTCTACTTCACACCGGTACTCTTCGTGATCGTGGTACTAACCTAATCACGAACAGTAAATACGTCTGTCGTTTCATAAATATGACAATTTTAAACTCTTAGAAAATAATGGTTAGTAAAGAGGCAATAATGTCGGAGCACCCTAAATGGACTTTATCGAACGTCTAGAAATAGGTAAGTTTATTGTATCGATAAGCGTGAGATTTGTGTCCGCCCGTCCGTCCGTCGTCCAAGACGGCGACAGCCCCGGGGCGGGATCTCTGCGGATAAATCCCCCGAGGAAGCTGCGACAGTTACAGCAGCGCGCCGTAGCTATCTGGCCTCGGCGATCCATGTTATATTACGAATATTATATCTAAAATTTAAAGCAACGTAAGAGAATAACGGGATAAAAAAAATCGATGAAATTTGTATGATTTTCCTGGGATTTTCCCACACGTCTAAACCATCTCTTATACTTCGTGTATTTAATGTATATTATACCAGTTACGTAAGCTCAAACCAAGTTTATATGCATTTCGGATATTACATCTGGTTGCCTGGTAGAGAATGCTTCTGGCATTAAGTCCGCCTATATACATTCTCATGTATATGAAGTTTAATAAAAATAAAGAAATATATGACACAATACATAAAATTCTGCTGCTTAAAGAGCGTATAATAACATTTCGACATTTCATACAAATTTACGAAATAAATGATTGTAATGTAACTTTGTGTGCATAAGCAAGATTTATAGGTATTAAAAGATAGTAGAAAATATTATCGAAATGTCCTGATAGAAAAGGGATACTTGTAATTATCTGTTATTATGGATTACTTAAAATCTCTCCGATTTAGCATCAATACTCTTTTTCGAAAATGTTTTCTACTAACTTTATTAGAATTACTGGGGTATATATAAAGTGAGCTTTACTAATGCTTTATTAAAATCAGTTTCCTCATTTCCAAGATTTTGGCCGTGAGGCATCTCAAGAAACGATCTCTAGTAACTATAGGCATCCACTTACACTCTCACACACACATTCGCACACTCAACAACACCGCTGCCAGCGGAACATCCAAGTCCGCGGCGGCGCGCGGCAACTCACCAATGAACGGCTTGCCATCGAGCCGCTTCATCCAGTAGAAGCGCTGGCTGTGCGGCTTGCTCTCGCGGTCGTACTGCTCCCACTGCTGGCGCAGGAACGTGTAGCACACGCAGCAGCAGCGCACCGAGCCGTCGCCGTCGCCGGCGCCGTCGCCCGCGCCGCGGTAGCCGGCCGGCGGCGGGTGCGCGCCCAGGAACGGGAAGTACGGCTCCGAGCTCTGCAACGCGAAGCGCTCCATCAGAAACATATATGTACATAGACAAATGACAAGTTTTTTTCAATTTCAATTCAATATTCTTAATATAAAGTAAAATAACAGTTATTTTAGCGGGAGCCCACGTACGTTATAAATATATAAAGACTCGACCACGGTAGTACCACGACCTCGCAGAATACCGGCGTGAAGTAGAGGCATCTGGTGCTTCTTGCGTTTAGTTCCCGTCCCAACTCCCAAATATTATTAAAGGCCGCCAACGCACCTGCAGCCCCTCTGGTGTTGCAGATGTACGTGGGCGACGGTAATCATTTGCCATCAGGTTACCTAACTTGCTTGATCGCCCCGTATACCATAAAAAAAAGTCTGCACTATTTTGTCCTGTCTGTTACTTTAACACGACAGCCCATTCGGGACAACGTGACAGGCAGTGAGCCTGCCGCCGTCTTAGTGTCCAAGCAGACGATACAAATGGTACACAAGTTTCCAAACACTCGTGGATACGAGCCCACCACACTCATCAGAATCGAAGCCAGGTTCCTAAGCCGGTTTAACATGTAAGCTAAGTTGTCTATTAGTACTCAAGTAATGTAGGTACACATCATTGTCTCCGTGTGATTTGTAGCCGGGGAGTGCGATGAACAAGGATGTAGAACAACCAAGGGTCATGACAGTTTATTATCAGCCATCTCCTTAACGGTGAAGAATATTCTTCTACACAGACAGAGACATGGTTTGTATATGGTTTGATAGTGAATACCTTTACGTTTAAACAGAATATAATTCTGTTATATAATTTCATCAAGGTGCGATGGGCACGTTATTTCTGCGAATGTAGCAATAGATAAAAATAAAAAAAAAAGTGTAAGCGTGTCTGAACAGATCTAGACGTCACTTTTACCGGTTCACAATTGAGAAGGCGTTTCATTTCGCCAATAAAATTTTGACATTTCAAGAAAACTTTCACTCTTTTTTTTTTGTACGTTGGGGGGCGTACTGTCCAAAATATATTGTAGCTTTTTTATAAAAAAAAAAAAAAAATATTCACGCGATGAGTGTAAGAAATGAAGTTTATTAATAACTCGAACAAAGCGCCACATATCGGGTCTGGTTTTTGTAATTAAATCTTTATTGGCCCAGAACCAACATACATTGTGAATATGAGTAATATATTTTGTTTTACTCGTATATACACACTAAAAATACATTTGCCAATATATACAAAAAAAAAACCTAGTCGAAGCTTACGTCCGTATGCCCAATCCGTGGATGTAAAAGACATATTAATTTGAACAGTTGCAACGCACTTTTCACCAGAGCTTTCTTAGTATTCGAGCCAACACTAAACTTGTACGTAAGTTTCGGAAAACCCGTTGGTACGAACCCTCGGGGGGGTCTCCTGATTCGGGAGACAGATCCCCCCGAGCACTCGCCTATCGTATTCAGCAATGAATAAAAATGGACTAGTCACATCTACGTCGGGTATAAACAAAGTCCGTAACTTCCGCTTCAGAGCAAAATGTCAAGTATTGCTCCTATATTGTTGGAGAACAAAGAGACTCTACTGCAAACTATTATTCCCTGAGATGTAAAAAATTGTTTTTCCAATGTAAACACATTTAATTGTTTCCATTTCAAAAATATAATACAAATGATTTGTTTGCGGTAGCATTTACAATACAAAATGCAAAATATTCAAGCAATTAAATGCTTTTCTTACTAATAAAAAGAATGTTTGAGTCTTAGTCTAGTTCTTAAAACCACTAAAGGTGAACTGCCGAGACGGTGAAACCAAACTCACTTCCGCCTCTCCGTGAGAAAGAGCGTGACGGGTGGCGTGTCTCGCCGCCGTCTCTACTCCCGGAGACTACCATGAAACTTTCAATATGTCACCCCGCGTCGCCTTGTTTTACGATGAATTATTATTACCCCCGCAACGGATGTACTATTATTGAGCAGACGAATGGGGCCCGTAGTACGAAGGTACACATGATACTAAGGGTACCAGTAGTACATTCGCGTATAGGTACAGCTTCTGGCAATTCCATTGCTGAATGTAAAATCGCAGGTAAGACAGCACGTCAAAAATGTTTAGATTCTAATCTTATTACAGTATTTTTAACTTAAGCGGCGACTTTAATACATTTATTACTTATTTGAAAACAACATAACCCAACCAGGGCAAAGTTTGTACTTGATGCCTTGCATTCTCGGCAGTCAACCTTGGGCGAAGAAGAAAATGAAAATGATTTGCGTCTATAAGTTATTTATGAAAATAAACGAATTGAAAGTTCTTTGATTGACGTAAGAAATTCAACATTCGTTTGTCAGTTGAGGTTTTCTTTTTGTAAACCTACCAGCGTCACCAACAGGCTGCTTGGCTTTCAACATTCAGTGATCAGCACTGACTACTTGACTAGTACCCGGGGGAGAACGGACAAAGTGCCTAAAACAGTTTTTAGTGTATGAATTCGATCCCAGTACGTGCGTGCTTCCTTCTCAGAGACAGCTGCGTCGTTGGTGATAAAAAAAACAAACATCACCGTGTAACGTGTTCGAGACGCACCTCTGAACAAATGTAGATTGTTAATTTCTATAGGAAAACAGTCTGATGCACGCTTGTGAATTAATATTGCTCTACTCTCCCCTGTCTCCCAGGCCCTCTTCCCTCCCCATCCTCCACCTCATCCTCCCTTCCATCTTCCAAATAACCTAAGAAGCAGGCAACGCAACTGCAGCACCTCTGGTGTTGCAGATATACGTGGGCGACGGTAATCACTTACCATCAGGAGAACCGCTTACACGTTCGCCGCCTTTCGCATAAATAAAACCTACTCGTTGTCTCGTCTGTTTGTTGTATGTTTAGTCTATGTTAAGCCATATGTTAACGTATCGCATCATAGTTATTTATTTTTATTTTATCTTAGGATTATCTATCGGGATACGTAACACATGTCTCCAGTATGCTTGTGCCTTAATTTTGATATCCGTGATGAACATAGGTTCCAGATAAAAACCAGCGTCAGGCTCTAAAGCTCGACAATAAGGTGATCTGGAGACGTCTTTGGTACGTTCTTTAGGTATAAAGTAAAGTAAAATAGCAGCCTATAAGTGTCCACTGCTGGGCAAAGACCATCTTGACAAATATCTGAGAGGGTGTAGGAGCCGGGAATGGCCCGCCACGCTGCTCCATTGCGGGTTGGCGGGGTTCACGTATCCTCGAAATAATATATTTTTTTATTATTTCTCAGATAGATAGATAGAAGATTCCTTACGATGTTTTCCTTCACCGCCGAACACGTGGTAAATACAGCACTTAAAATTGCTATTAACGATTTTAGTGGTGCCGGCACCGAGGATCGAACCCAGGTCACTTGCGTTCTATGATAGTAAAGTGAGTGGCCTGACCACTAGGCTACCACGGCACTTTTGGTGTATTTCGCACTATATACTTTTATTTTGGTGTTCTCTTTATGCTGTGCCAATAAATGGTTTTCTTTCTCTTATTTCTAAGCGCGGTCAGAACGCCAGAGATAAGCGCGACTCCTTCACTAGATCACTAGCGTGGGGTTCATAAATTCAGATTTGTTATGACAAAGTATACTTATGTATTATATTTTGAAGAAAACGAAAGGTGAGACTCAGGAGCGTGCCTCGGGGCAATCTTTGGGAGATGCCTATGTTCAGCAGTGGACTTGTGTTAGGCTGAAAAGATGATTATGAAATTAACTCTTAATAACGTTATATTATTTAAATGTATTTAGTTTGTCAGTTAATGTTAATATATTACTGAAAAAGCAGTCAATGGAGAGACCAAAAGCTTTGTTTTAAAAGATAACTAAGATTTTAGACATTCATTTATTGTGACCGTCAAACGCATTTTAGATCCTATCGCATAACGTTCGAACTGATTGCTCTCGCATCCCGCGCCAAGTTGGAGGCAAGACCATAAAGATTTCGACCGCATGCATGTATAGGAGGAAGTGCAAACTCGCACGGTCACCAACTTTTAGTTGTGGACAACTTCCACGGGAAACCCGCAGACGAACTGCGCCAAACTTTTGGCCGAAGCCGGGCCGCCTCGCTAATTGGTGACAAACTTCCACAGCCCCGGACGAACATGCACGACAGGGAGGTACGTAATGATGCCGCCGGATGTGAAGCATCGGTTACCTTGTACTCATTTATTTTGAGAAGACTTACAGACAAATGGCATTATGAAATCCAAAAGTACATGTCACCGCTTATTACCATTCTTAACGCTAATTATATTCGTGAAGAATTTTTTGTTTACAATAAAGATATTGAGGTATCCCAAGCTTAATACAAACGCAACCACACCCTATACAACTATAATCACAAATTGAGAGAGATTATAAAGTTACGCTTCGCAATCATCTACGTAGAACTCTTTATTCATCTACCAAAAGATTTCGGACAAAGCAAAGACATTCTATCGATGATTTGTTGATTTATTATTATTATATATTCACGCCTTGTTCCCAACAGGGTAGGCAGAGACAAACTTCTTCCAATTGCTACGGTCCTGACATACGTCTTTCGCTTATTCGACTTTCATCAATCTTCGCATGCGTGCTCGTTGGTTTAGAGTACTCTTGACCTGGCCTTTTTTTTTTTTTATATACAAATGGTATATCTAACAGAAGCCGTTGTCTGAATTCTAAATGATCGGTACGGAGCTCTGCTCTGTACACCCGTACTTTGAGTGTGAGTTGACTACATCGTTGAATTTCGACCACGATAGGCGAGTGGTTGGGGGATCGGTTTCCGAATCCCGAGTATCGAGTTCGATCCTTTATACATAGGACTCGTACCGATGATGTTTTCGAGACCTATACCTACGCACGATCAGTATCGTTGTCCTGAACACTAAGACGACGGCAGGCTCACCGTCTGTCGCATTGTTCCTTATAAGCTCTAGCGAAGAGAAGGGTTGAAACGACTAGTTATTATTAATTAAACGAGTTATTAATTTATACGAAAACAAATAAATAAATGCTCGAAGGATTTAAAAATTATAAGTAGAGGCAAACTATGCAGTAGTAACTATGTCGTGGAACCCACTATGCTGCACTTCACGACATTCGTGAAGCTGATATTAGAAAGAAAGAAAGAAACTCATTTATTTGGCAATCACACAACAAAACGCAAAATAATATTTAAAAAAAACTTGTGCGCTATCAAAAAGGTTCCCGTCTCAGTGATATCACAGCACTGTTTTTCAGTCGGATCCTTCATTTTCACTTCACGAACAACCGGACAAGAAGCATATAGCATAAGCAACGATATAACAACGATATAAAATAAAAATAAACAAAAGAACAAATATTAATAAAAAAAAGTATATATTTTAGATCATGATGAGATGAAATTATACGAGAATATTAAGTGTTCTTTTGTGATGTTATCAAGTACAACTTCATACGTCTACTAAACGTTTTTACTGTTTCCAGGTTTCTAAACGGCGGGGGCAGGTCATTGCAACATCTCGACGCTGCAAATCTAAAACTACCTCGAAACGCCGCAGATTTATGTTTCGGCTCTGAAATGAAGTAACACGAGGCTCGTGTCTTGCAACTATTGTTACTATGAGCCCGCTTCAATTTATTAAAGATATAGTTTGGATATTGATACTTAATCACTCCAAACAATTAGGTAGCCGTAGCGTATTACACGGTTCCATATTAGTACCAGGTCGAGTCGTTCGAGTTGACCGTGGGGATGTGAATACTTCACACAAGAACAGTTGCTTATGTGCATTAGCAATAACAGTGCCATCTGTTGTCGGGTAGCCTATCACACTGATACCTCAATATTCTATAAGACGGCTTAAGAAATAATTTTTTATTCGTGCTAATCGTTTTTCGCACACCCCACAGGATGGAGCGACGACCTGCAGTGTTGCGGGAATTCGATGGACGCTCAGGACCGTCCATTGTGGCAATCTTAAGAGACGGCCTATGTCCAGCAGTGGACTTGTGACTGTGAAAACGAATTTTCTCAGAAATTACACCCTACCTTGATAAACTTGTGAATAGAAAACATTATCCCTAATACAAAGTTTAATCCAAATCATTAGAGCCGTTCTCGCGAAATCATCATCACATAGATAATGATGATTTCATATCGTATCATTGAGCCAATGCCTCGCCATCAGAAGATATATATCTATAAATATCAGATCCAAATTAGTCCAGTGGTTGGTTTGGAAGGTAAGCCTGTAGAATGAAATACTGTTACTTATTGGTATATTAGTATAAGTATATATACAGAATTGCTCTATTGTAGTATAAAAGCAACGAAAAGAAAACAAATATATTTGCAACCATAATACATATATCATTATAAGATCCTAAACCAATCCTTTATGTCAATGATTGAAGAAAATTTTAACTAACATGTTAATCTATGATCTTCACACTGGGCGAGACTGTAGTACCGTGGACAACAAACTACGATGCACACACAAATTTTTCTGTCACTTCTTCCTTATTATAAAACTGTATTATGGTTTATGACCAGGTAATAAAGTATCGCAAGAATAATGAAGTCGCGATATTAGGTCTATAATTTTAATGAATGGGAAATAAACAGAGAACAGTGCCGATGGTGATAACTGAAAACCTTTCATCGCGGAGGCACCAATGAACTATGAGCAAAACTTAACGACTAGTCTCCGACTCCGACTTCTGAGGCTCCAGTACATATGTTTTTATATGTACTGGAGCCTCAGAAGTAGGTGGTGAGGTAATAATCTCCAGAACAATTACATTCACAATTTCGTCACCCAATCCACCACAGATCGCGCGCATCGGTAATAGTGGCGGGATCGCTGGCGCGCGGTGCGCTTCGAGCCGACGAGCTCTAAATACGACGCCGGGAGTGGATCGCTGGCGCGCGGTGCGCCTCGAGCCGACGAGCTCTAAATACGACGCCGGGAGTGGATCGCTGGCGCGCGGTGCGCCTCGAGCCGACGAGCTCTAAATACGACGCCGGGAGTGGATCGCTGGCGCGCAAGAGCGGCGACCGGGGGGAGCGCGCGGCCGCCGCCGGCGCAGCCTGCAATCGCACGCCGGATATTTGGACCAATCTGTTGGTGCGCTTTACATTGTAGCGTGCGGGGTGACAGTGTTCAAAGTAAAGTCTCTTTATTCAATCCGTAATATCCCTCCGTATAAAAACAAGAGCCTGTAAGTACCCACTGCTTGGCAAAGGTCTCCCCTTCTTAAATATTGAAGAGGGTTTTGGAGCCGGGACGTTCTGCTCCGTTGCGGCCTGGCTGGCACACTTCACATGTCCTCGAAATATTTTTTTTTATTATTTCTCCGACATGGTTTCCTCACGAGGTTTTCTTTCACCCCCGTACGCATGATAAATGGAGCAGTTTGGAGATGCCGGGATCCGGGGATCGAGTTGAGAGAAAAAGAGAAAAAAAAATGTTATGCGCAGTGTGCACTAGTGATGTTGCCAGCAGCATAATGGGGAAACGTCAACAACCTAATGGTTGGTGCCCACCGTTCTACTGTTGTCATGGACCACTTCAGATACAGTCTCTCACACTTATTTGGATTAGATAACCGGAGTGTTAGAAGAAGAAAAAAATTCCTCCAGCGTTAGGTCGCATAGGTCCCGTGGCCGCGCGGTTACGGCCCCCGACGCACCCAGGAAGCGCGCTACATCCAACACACCGTGGCACTAGACGCACGCCAACGAACGCTCGCACGCCGTAAATTACGATCCCCTGTACACAACGTACACCTAAACGGTTCGTGATCATTAGAAGAAGAAAAAAAGTTTTTATATTGTCCATGGCAATACCATCATTAGCATTTACTATAAATATTTATCTTGTATTTTGGTTATGTAATAATTAATTACACAAACACACAATTAAAACCACAATTGTATGTAATAATGTTAATGTTTATATTTGTGCTAGGAGTTTGTTTTTCAATTTAATAATTATTTTCTCGTATCTCATTACACCTACTACAATTTATCACCAACCCTTATGCTAGCATATTCCTATCTCATGAAGTCCGCTTTTTGTTGTCAATTTTTTTAAGATATCGCGTGCCAAGGCGATGCTCTCCCCCCACTTCGACGCAAGGCGGCCGTCTTCGAAGCTCCTTTAGTCAGTACCTTATGTATTAAATACGTCCGAAGTGCATGTCACAAAGTGGTGTATGATTGTCAATGAGCCATTCACCAGCTGAGCACCCGAGCCGCGTACTAGATCACGAAGCACTAACTAACAGCGGACTGGTGGCCTTACGTAGCGGCGACACGGTTACCTGGGGCTCGGGCTTGACGCGCACGGCGAAGGTGTCCCCGAGGCCGGCCCCGCCGCACACGAAGCAGACGCGCGGCTCGCCGGCCTCGGCGGAATCGCGCGCCGGCGACGCGGACCTGCTCGCGCCCAGCGAGCTCTTTATGTACGCCTTCGCCTTCTCCATTGCCACCACACTGCAAGCAACACGGTACTCTTCAAGATCTGGCGCCAACGTTAAAGGCGCGGTGTAGTGGTGGTAGCGGCGTTAGAATCTACCACACCCGTTCATCCCATGGGCGTCGTAAGAGGCGACTAAGGGAGGAAAGCTCTGAGAATCGAAGATAACCATCTCTAAAAATAACAGACCAAAACTGTGCAGACCGTCGACGGGCAGGAGCGACTAAGGTGAAGGAGGTGTGCGAGGCGATTATGGCAAATCATCCTAATGAGTGAGGCCTTATAACACCTACCTACTGATGAATGAGATCGGGTGGTAGAAGTTCTTACGGCACCAGCTCACATCGCAAAACCTTAGACGCACGTGTTACACGACTATCACTAATGTCCAACGACAAGATCAAACGGACCACAGAAGGTACAAGTTGGATTTCGCCCTGAGTGAGCGTTATATTGTGTAAATATGCATATATCTGGCGAAAACCCTTTTATTTTCAATGGAACGACCTAGTCGTTCATCTGATGACGTCAACTGCAGTCACCCAGAATATTAAATAACGACTTCACGTCACAGTCCATCCGATGGAAAGTAGGCACTGTCTATTGTCCAATAGGCACCGCTACATCGATCCACGATTATGTGTCAAGTTGAGGATGCGTTGTCACCATAGAGGACCGAGATGGAATGCCTCGTTACCCGTGAATGGGTATCCGGTTCAATCACACGCCCTACGAAACAGAAGCATTATACTGCTATTTCAAATGAACTTGTCTGTACGTGGTCGCCACTCGTGGCGGGTTTGTTGTCAGTTCTACGAGCTATTCCACTATCCGTCACTTTGCCACTTCAGCTTGCCGATCCTTACGGCTATGTCGGTCAGCCCAGGTCCGCCTAGCATAACCCTCTCTATGGTATTGAGGTTTTAAGGAGAAGATAACGGTAATGTGGTTTCCCGAACGCTGGCTAGCCGAGATGGGTTCGTCGAACGACCACTTGGTTCAAGTTGAACTCACACAATCGGACAGTTAGCGCTTTAACAACAGTCGGTATTGGTGTGACATGGACGTTAGAGACACGATCTTCGTCTTGTCCATGTGCATGTTATTATTAAGAACGATGTGTTGGGAATTAGGTCATTGTGCATAGCGCTAAGATTCGCCAGCGTTCCTGTCATGGGGACCATGTCGTTGAAAAACCGAAATCTGCAAAACATTTAATTGAGATATAGATTTTAGATGTTTTTTTGATATATTTTTTTTATGGAAGATTCGGCAAACGGGCAAGCGGTTCACCTGATGGTAAGTGATTACCGTCGCCCACATACATCTGTTACACCATAGACGCTGCAGGTGCGATGCCGGTCTTCAAGGATATTTTTTCATAATTCTAAATTGAAGGAATTCATTATTAATTAAAAAATTCTTACGTAGATAAATAAAGAATTTCGTTCATAATACACATGCGTCTACTGTCACAGGAAATCATAACCAGATTCCAGAACAAACTACTCAGCAGGTCGACCGCTGAAGATACCTCCTAAATGGCAACACGCGTGAGGATACAGTAGTAGGGGTATTATTACTAGTGCCGATAATTTGATAACGCTCATTAACATTCCGCCGACGTCGCGCGGTTCAAGTGCCACGGCGATAGCACCGAGATCAGAGGGCGCCGACTCAACTCCCGGACCGTGACGACGCACCGCCGAGATGAAATGGCCGATGCAAAAATGCCTATTGCGTTACGATTAATTGATTTTGACAATGTTCACATGGCTCCATTGATCGACGCCTTCAGCCTTTCCCGCTCAAAGAAACAAAGAGCTTATAAATGCCTGTTGCGGGCCTATTTTGAATATGTACCATCCGGGTGCTGAGCGGGGTCACGGCTTCAGGAAGTAAGAAAAAATTTGAATTAAACGCGATAAACTCTTTAAAATTGGTTACATTACAATGTCACGTATTCGCGTAATTATGAGAAACTAACATAGGTTACAGTAATTCCAAATTAGTAGATATTTCGAAGCCAGCGTAGGTATATAAATATTTCGTTTGTTTTTATTTTTGAATTGTTCATCGCAGTGTCCTTGCACTACAACTAAAACGTCAACACTCTAATGGTTGCCAGGGTGCCGGCTACGTAACATGACGTCGCAGGTTTTTTTTTTTTTATGGAAGAGAAGGCAAACGAGCAAGCGGTTCACCTGATGGTAAGTGATTACCGTCGCCGGCCTCCGGTTACCTAACGCACCGAACGAAGCGCAGAAATACAAGATTGCCGATCTGATTCACGCCGCTCGGTATCCTGCGAGGTCGAGGTACTACCCCGTCACGTGTCGGTCCATTCCAGCAGCTTCGTTGTTCGTTACATCTGTGTTCACTAATCGCAACAATAGATACAATCAACACAACAATTTTTACTCTTTCTGATCCTGTATATGTGTGGGTACATATTGTGTATTTTTTTAGATATATCAGTATATGTTAGTGTATATATATATGTTTGTGTATATATCAATATATATTTATTACATTATATTTTCACTTCTTTGTAACTTGCGTACACCCTTGACCCTTGCTCACTGGTCATTATTTCCTCTGCAAAATGGTTGCCTGGTAGAGATCGCTTCTAAGCGATAAGGCCGCCAATTGTACCTTTGTGTTTCATTTTAATTTATTTACTTTTTCCTATTTTTGCTACTGGTGTACAATAAAGTGTATTTTCATTTTCATTTCATTTTCATTTTCATTTCATTTTCATTTCATTTCATTATCAATTGAAACATCAACAACGCCCACAAAACAACAAACTTATAAATGCATTAAATTACCCACACACTCACACACATGCACTTTCATTATCCTACAGTATGTACGCACCGCCCGCACAGCGTAATGGTCGTCAAATTCAAACAGGCATTACTCGCTTATCCATCTACTGTTTCAGTAGATACACAACAGCCTGCACGGGGGCCTGCCCGCCCGCCGACTCGGTTGTCGGTCAAAGGCCCGACAATTAGAGCCGGACCAGGCGTCACGCCGCGTGCAATATATCGATCCGATTGTCCATCCGTCCGTACGATCCGATCCCTCATAACCGTACGTACGTGCGTGCGTGCGTATATGGCATAGGCTTTGTATTTGCATCAAGCACTGCCGCCAGGGGGGACCGAGAGCAGGTAATACAATAGAGCGAATATAATTATAACGGATGAGAAGCTTTCGATTGATCTAAACACCTACCTGTTATATATACTTACACGACATACATACTTAAATACGAGATAGATTAAATTCGGGTCGATAGCCACGAGGGCCACGATGACAATACAGACCTGCACCAGACCGATGAGGAACCGCGATGAATATGACCTAGGAAATGAAGAGCTGGGAATTTTGTTGTGGTTAATAAGATCACCGTACGAAACGCAGCGGCGTTATGCTAAGTCATCGTATTTTAATGATTTCCAGGATTTCATCGAATTCAATTTTTGTGTTTAAGTTTCCAGCGTTTCGAGCGCTTTACAGCAGCCGCGGTCACGGGCGACTGGGGGATGTTAAGACGTCCTGATGCCACAAATCCTCGCAACGGAATACCGATTCCAGCCAAGGATGGATTCGCGAGACTATTGAAACCAAAATATATCCTAATTTCAATAGAGAACGTGGCTGGGTGCTATCAGATGATGATCCAAATGTATCGTCATTTAATTTTAGATTATTATGTTCACGGCACTAATGGACAGGGCGCTTACTTTAGTTTCATAGAACGCGAGCGACCTGGGTTCAATCCCCGGTGCCGGCACCACTAAAATTTTAAGCAAGTCTGAGAAATAATATAAAACATATTAATTCGATGATATGCCCTTCCCGGCTCCAAAACCCTTTCAGATATTTGAGAGGAGGCCTTTGCCCAGCAGTATGCACTTACAGGCTGTTAATTTCATTATTTGTCTCGATGTCTCGAGTGCTATTAGTATTTATTACATGTGCAGTACGCAGACATATCTACGTACGTATTTATTATTATAGTTATGTACACTGTTTACTACTTACGGTCGATTTACCACAATCCGGATTGGATTCGGTTTTGCACACTAAGGATGGATATTACACAGAAACTCCATACCGAGGTTACGTCAAAGTTCAATCAACAATCGTAGCTAAATCGAATATAGCAAGAAAGGGACATTCAAACTCATGAATTTACCTGAAAATCTACGGCGCCAATTAGTTTCAAGATTTCATATAGTAGACGTAGGAGTTTGCATATAAAATGAAAAATAAAGACCCCGCTTTAGTTCACACGCCGCATCAAAAGATACTAAAAGCAACGACACTAAAAAAAAATACCTCCGTAATTTATTCAATTGCACTATACACACGAGGCCTGTCCGCGAGTGTGCGTATGAAACGGGGTAAGCTGAGAGAGGCTTCGTAAAATAAAACTATTCCCTGCAGACGCGAGCTTAGCTCGAACCGCCTAGGGCACTTGAGCCCTTCTGTCCGTCCGTCCGTCCCTCGTTACGTCACCGCTTTTCGTATAAAAAGAAAATTCTAAAGTATTTCTCGTGAAGCGGGCCGGTCTGAAAGTACTTTAATGTCTTCTTTATAACCACGCCTCACAGAACATAATTATACTGGATTTTTGTACGTTTCAAACCGTAACACAACAGTTGTTGGACTGCTGTTTGGAAGAAGAGATGGGTGAGAGGATGGTACCTACCCAGACGACTCCTAGGGAGATAAGGAACCTGCATCCCAGTGAAGTATATTTTTTTATGGGAAAGGCGGAAAACGAACAAGCGGTTCACCTGATGGTAAGTGATTACCGCCGCCCACGTACTATACAGGATATTTGGGAAATCTGAGGGAGGATGAGGAGGTGTGGTGAGGGGGTTTGGGCCTCCGGTTACCTCACTCACCGAACGAAACGCAGAAGCGCAAGAAGCGTCCACTTCGCGTCGGTATTCTGCGAGGCCGCGGTACAAACAAACCGGGTCCAGCCGGCCCATTCGAGCAGCAGCAAAAGCCGCCGCTTGGCTCTTCAAACTCATTACATCCACTAATCTATGGACAGTATGATACTGGCCACTGTCCGCGGCATTTCCCTCTCGAAGTTGAGAAGACTCCTGGTCCTCCTAGGAGCCTAGCCACCTAGTAGTGGTTACGCCAGCGGCAGTGACAACGTCATCACTTTTACGCAACACTCGCCGTTGTTCGCGGATTTGCTCGCGCGGAAGTAAACATTTGTATCCGCTTCTAGTTAGTTAATAAAGATATTAAATTTCATGTCACTTGCATAAAACTGGCATATCTAAAAATCGTTTCTTATCGGACGGATTCTGAATGCTTAACGTTGCAGAAGGAACCTAGTATACAAATTTCATGTTTCCAGCTTCGGTAAGTTAGACTCTACCATTACGAATCACTCACTCAGACGGGACATTGTTATTTATAAAAATAGATAAACGTAAGATAGAGAATACATCAGGATCGCTAATAAATAGCACCAATAACAAGAAACGACATTCGGTTAAACCGTTTGGAACGCAACGTTGTAAAGCGTTAAAATGCTTAATTTGACCACTTACGGACAAAGTTACCTTATGAAACAGGTCAAATGTTAGGTCTATGTTGAATTTGTTGCCATTACCTAACACAATAAAGAACTCACAGACCGCATCATTTACATGCCTACATACATATATCCTAATTAAAACAAGTTTTTTTTTATAATAAAAAAGAAACAAAATTTTGTTAAAATTTCTCATACAAAACAATACAAACTCGTATTTTTACTCGTATATGCATTTAACACATATCGGTTTAAATATTTAGGATTTATTTATTTGCAAAAGACGCAAGTACAAAAAGATGTTAATAATAAGTAAGGAGGCGTGCATATTATATGTTACATTATATGAAACAGTCTATAAGTCAGATCCACTCATTTTCAATTTCCACGTTTACAACGGCATGAGGTTCATAAAATGGAAAGCGTACACATTCATTGCACGCGACTGTACAACAGCGCTTAACAAACAGACACAAACATCCACAAAGAGATATCTCTTCAAAATTACTGTTATATCTGAACAAAACGTCTCAAAATTAATTAACTAGGGCTATTTATTAAGGAGATGACAAGACATTTTAACGATGCATAGACAATGGAATCTACCAAAGAGTGATATTGATTCGTTCAAGTTCTCACAATTTCAATACGCGGTTTTCAACACGCAGGTTCGGTTTCACAGTCGAAGAAATGAACAAAAAAAATAAATAAAGGCTCATACAGACTTGCTTGTATGCGCGGCTCTCGTCGATCGACGGAATCAACGAACGCGTTCGTCGACGTGACGAATGTAAAAATGTCGCCGAAAATGAAAATGAACGAGGCCGAACATTAACGATTCGGAACGGGACCCCGACCTCCCCCGGCGTCGCGTAATGCTATGCAGGAACACTCTCCCCTAACCCACCGGTAACAGATCGCCGTTGAGCAGAGGTCGCGGAATATACGATATATTATTTAAACACCAAATGTCATTAGACTTTGCAATAAAACTTTCAATTAATTTTATTGTCTATTTACGTACGTGCTCGAATGGTCCGCCTCGACCGGGCCTCGCAGAACACAGACGTGAAGTAGAGGCGCCTTGTGCTTCTGCGTTACGTTCGGTGAGGGAGGTAGCCCACTCCCAATGTCTCCATCTCCCCTTTCTCCTTCCCAAAATATCCTTAAAGGACAGCAACGCACCTGCACCAGCTCCACTAATGTTGCAGATGTACGTGGACGTCGGTAGGTAATCACTCACTTAACATCATCAGGTGAGGCGAAAATATACAGAACACACTCTGTGCGTTTGGAGGTGGAATTTACCATCAGCATCTCCAAATGTCAACCTAGACTGCAAACGGTGCACACTACTGGCTAACAAAGAAGGTGTAGGCGAACGAATAATGGCGGAAAATCGTGCCGAATTTTCAAATAACACAGGCAATGCGACGCGAAGCTGCCTCGCCAGTGCTGCGATGCCGGAACCGCACTTCTCACACTTTGTCGCAGAAATTTAAGACTGCATAATTATATGATTTTAATATATTAAAAGTATCGTGTCTTCTTCTTAGTCAGCCTTATTAGCCCACTGCCGGACAGCGACAGATAATCACCACGCACATTAGACGCAGCTACCTCCGCCATCGGTCTGTGTATTCCTTGAGGTGGCTTTTCGGCTATCTGTCACTATATCCGCTATACAAAAAAAATTCTATCACAAGTAATTTCTCGATAAAATCGTATCTTGCTATTTTTCCTATCAAATACACGGCTACCACTACCGGGTAACGAAGTCGTACGAGATCTACGTTATGTTTCTTTTGGAGACATTACTGATTTAGCTCCCGTCGGGTGCTACGAGATCTTCAAGACTTTTCCCATGGTCTAGTTATACGATGGGTGTCGCAAGAGGAGATATTCGGAACGGCAGAGTTGCATAACGCTCGCAGCCTCGCGACCAAAATATTGTATGATTGTTATCAATACAAATATGTATAGATCTGTGCGAAAACCAAAAAAATATAAACCTAACTACAATACATGTCAAAGTAGATATGGAGCATGCTTCCTTTTTTCTGTTTAAACTAATATTCGCAACGCTCTCTGTACGAATCACTCTGTGCGTCTCCTAAACCCCCCCCCCCCCTCTTCCTACTCTAGCGAAACTTGGATAGGGCCTCCGCGGAACATTATTTCTGTCAATAGGGCTCAAATATGAGGACCGGTCCGTCCGTCGACTGTTGACATGCGATACCGTGAGCCGCTCGGGACGCGCAACAGTTACGTGGCGACGGGTGTGCGAATACCTTGATTATCGTGTTGTATTTTCTATTATTTAATTCATCATCATCATCATCATTTCAGCCTATCAGAAGTCCACTGCTGAACATACGCCTCCCCAAAGATTAATTAAATGCCGCCAATTAACTGTAGCTCAGTTTAAAGTACATAAAGGTGACGTAGTCAACCCTGTGTGGTGTGATGGAGTCCCATCCCACGTTGGCAATGCTCAGCCTCCGGTATTCAGCTGGGTTCACCCCGACATACGACAATATGCTGTTACGGTTGGTATTCCGAGACCGAGTACAACATCACTTCGGATCAAACCACTGATTGAAATTAATAGATTGCTTTCCTTCTCTATCTGTGGGTGTCGTAAGAGGCGACTAAGGGAAACGCCTAGTAAATAGCTACCTAAAGGTGGCAGGCTAACCTCTGAAAAATCAGCAGAGTATAAATTAAGCAGACCGATGATAGACGGTAGCGTCTAAGGTGCGAAGTGTTTGTGTAGTGGGATGGCGAATTCGCGTGCCCAGCGAGGCGTTTGTGGCAGATCCTCCTTATGGGAGAAGCATGTCAAGCTATGTCCTGCAGTAAACTGTTTCCAGGCTGTTGAATGATAATGATGAAACAAGTAGACATCATAGGGCGTAAGGGGGAATGTACTATCTCATTCACCGAATGCAAACCTTCCCCGCGAATGAGGATCTGGCGACCGATAAATGGCAAAATGTTGCGTGGTGAGTGCGGGCAAACCTTCCAAGAAAGTGTATGCCCGCTTTTGCTTGCGGTTCCTGGGAGAGATCTATGTTCAGCAGTGGACTAAAATAAGTCGACGCAGTTAAAACTTGGCACAATTTATTAGGTAGTTTACAAACGAACACACAAACCCTATACCGAACCAAGCGCATTAACGATACCTTTAATGACAGCGTCAAGTGACGTTAACTTAAAGCTACGACCATGTAATGCTTTCAGAAGTGAACCCGATGGGACCATTAAAAATCAAGTAAAGAAAGTAAAGTAGCTAAAGTCTAGTGCGGGTTGGCGAGCTTTATTATTTCTCAGACATGCTGGTTTCCACATGATGTATAAGAAACGCCGCCTAGTACGTGGTAAATACAGCACTTAAAATTTGCTATAAACAATTTTAGTGTCGCCGCCACCGGGGGACGCCGCAACCCAGGTCACACGCGCCCTATGAAACAAAACCTGCTACCGCGGCTCGGTTTAATAATGATGCAGTTCCTAAATATTAGCCGTTATCAACTAACCAAGCTAATATAGACCGATAAGAGTGAACAACATCTGGTGCATAAACAAACAGACGTAAACGCTGCCCCGTCGCCGATAGCTGACGTGACCCGAAGCACGAGGTTGGTGACGTCAGCAGTAGAGCTCGTTCCACTCGGCGGCGCTGTAGACGCCTAGTTCTAGAAACCTAATACCCCATTGCTCATTACGATGACATTTTCGAGACTTGCGATTTACGATTACACCGTTAGCCTGATCACATACCGTTCAAACATACATACAAGAGTTTTATAAGTATAGACGTGGTGAACCGTTGTATGTAAATGTGAGTGCGTGTGTAAAATGTTTCAAATTTCAAAGGGTTATGGAGAGTCCAACGTCCAAAAGGTTCTCTGGCACAGGCTAAAATCGCAGTTCCAAATCCGCGTAAATAAAATTCAATGACCGTTAAAAAAAAACAAAACTCTCCTAAAAAAAAAAATCACTCGAGACACAAAAAACACAAACAGCCATTGGGGACCGAGTGCGTTATATAAACGCTCGCTGGTACCACGTCGGGGGGGGGAAATCAATAAAGGCATTGTTGGTGACGGGTGTAGCCAAGAGGTTAGCGGTGTTTGGCATACTTTTTTATGCGAAAGACGGCAAACGAGCAAGCGGTTCACCTGATGGTATGTGATTACCGTCGCCCACGTACATCTGCAATACAATAGGTGCTGCAGGTGCGTTGCCGGCCTTTAAGGGAGGGGCGTAGGCCTCCGGTTACCTCACTCACCGAACGAAACGCAGAAGCACAATATGCCTCTACTTCACATATTTTAAAAATAATCACCGGCTAACATCATCGGACCCCAAAACCGGAGGGAACTCCGCTTCGGCGCCCACGGCGGCGCACTCCGTTCAATCCCAGGCTTGGGTTTTGACTGACGGAAACAATCAAACGCCGTTTAACTAACTCATTTAATAACACATATTAAAGAGGTCGAAGTAAATCTGGAGAAGAGATCTCAATCACCGAGGAACATGCAGACTCTACGGCCGGTACTGGCCAATAAACATTGAAACTGTTAAGACTTCTGTGATATTTATATTAAAAAAGCAAGCTAAAATAATTATCAACTGCATTCTATGATTTGGACATCGATTAGAAATCGGTACAACAACAGCAAACGATCAAGCGGTTCACTAGAGGAGCTGCAGGTGCGTTCTAGGTAGTCTAGTCTAGGTTCTAGGCAGTAAATAAGTAATGTTATTCATTACAAATTACAGACATAAGTGACATACAATCGCATAGGTGATTAAGCCTCTTAACAAAGAAAAGAAAAATCCACAATTTTATTGTAAATAAATGTATCACATTATTGACGTGCCGAGGGGTAGAGTTAGAACTGCGCAGCAATTCTAACTCTACCCCTCGGCACCAGACCTTATTAACATTTTTAAAAGGCGTTGTGGCAAAAGGCCAGTTGCTAATGCCTGGTTATGCCTTCTGTATCCCATATGAGAAATGAGCGAGCTCAAGTCAGTTAACATACAACCGAACTATTTTAAAACATGCAACGACTCTGTACCAGATCGTAAATCGATAACTTCGTGGCCCGACGCATTTCCCGACGCACAAACGCGTGCGTTACGTACATATTTACGTATTCAAATTGCATCGAACGCGGGGCGACATCGACACATTGACGAACGGACACGTCGACGCGGGGGTGAGGGGAGGGGGGGGGGGGGCAGCACGCCCCGTGTGCACGCACGGATTGACGACAACACCGGCGGCTTCTGTTTGACTGTATGTATGAGCACCGCTGCAAGTACGTACGTACATAGGTACGTAGGTTGCACGGAAATGGGGATTCGTTAAAACTGATGCTCCTATTTTTTTTCCACGTGACATTTCAACGCATATTGTGTCGAAAATCATTGGACACTCTGTTATTACTTCGAGAAGATTCCACAAACACAGAACAGCTTTAATGGCATCCGATTGCAATATTCATAATTGAGAGGAGGTCTTTGTTCAGCAGCGGGGCCTTCACAGACTTCTTCCTATACGTGGCGGAGTACTAGGTGGTAGGTAGTGGCGCGACCTCGCAGAATACCGTCGGCCAGCCTCTTGTGCTTCTACGTTTCGTTCGGTGATCGAGGTAACCGGAGGGAGACCCGCACCCCTCTCCCATCCTTGTAGATCGGCAACGCAGCTTCAGCTCCTCTGGTGTTGCAGCTGTGGGCTAAGGTAATGGCCAGGTGAGCTTACCATCAGGCGAGCCGCTTGCTCCGTTTTCCATATAAAAAAAAAACTCTGCTTTATATAATATTTTTGGATATTACGCAATCTCGTTTAGACAATTAGATAACAACGATGTGTATTCTCATACTTCGTGTGAACACAATACGTCCACAATAAAGAGGAGTGAACTCACTCTTTTCACAAACGCTTCGATGCGAGGACCAGTGAACCGTATGTGTTAAGAGCCACACTGGGCTTTGAACTGTTTGTGTACACTCGAAGGGTTGATAAATAAAACCACTACTGTATCCTGGTCTAAGCTGGTATATTTGAACATAGTAAATCAACATTCTTATTACCTTTACCAAAGGCAAACCATATCGCGTACTAAATATGTCTAGCGCCATCTAGTTTGTTTGTAGAATTTTACATAAAATTATAAGAGCAGTTTGAAGTATACATTAATAATATACGTCTTTAACAGTATAAGTTATATTTTGCACTAGTGAGCGGGAGAAAATTTAAATTGGCAGTTTAAATCCCACATTTTGCAAAGTTTTCATTATCGTTTAGAGTTAATCCTTGGGACGGCCAAACGTAAAAGGTTCCGCAAGTTCTTTTTTTAATTAGTTTTGATAGTATACTTGCCAACTATTTCAGCAAACAGCAGAAATGCGAGAGGGACGATGGCATTTAGCAGATCTTAAAGTATGCAAACACTACGGAATAAATCAAACAATTTTATTCGAAGAGCGTCTCGAATATTGGATGCGGAAACTTCGCTAAAAGCTTTTTTTTTTATTCCTGCGCAATGCAAATAATTGTCCGTCCGTGGACAGTCCGTGGAGTCGTTAAAAGATATTTTATCTGGAACGAGAGCTGTCTTTTTCGTTCATATTTACAAATATTAAAGAGATGTCGTGAGTTTACAGTAAGGAGTAAAACTAGTGTACACAACTTATGCCAAAGTTTTACTACGTTTTTACTACGTTTGACCTCAAGAGGAGTAAAAATTAGTTAACAATTATTTCGAGTAACTTTTGATCAAAACCTGTGAGTTACATAGGAAAGCTGTGCGTCATCGAGATGACTAAGAAATCAAGTAAAAAAAAATGTAACGTTTCGTCAAAACACAAAGGAGTTTCGAGTTTCTGCCAAATATCTATTTAGTAAACAAATTCGGCGATAGATTAGGTACTGACTTCAATCGTCTGGAGGCCCACTTCCCTCTCCTCATGTCCCATCCTCATCCTACCTCCCAAGCTATCTTTAAAGGCAGGCAGGCAACGCGCCTGCAGCACCTCTGGTGTTGCAGATGTACGTGGGCTACGGTGAGCACTTACCAACGGGTGAGCCGCTTGCTCGTTTGTCCCCTGGCCCATAAAAAAAAAAGTCGCACTACGTACATCACTACCGGCCAGCGCACCGCGAGCTACACGACGAAATCTGTCCCGGTAAACTGCTTGATTTTAACGACATTTAAAAATATCCACGCCGTAGAAAAAACCTTCCTTGCATTGTTAACGGTCCCTCGTTGCTCGTCGAGCGTTTCGCACGAGACGTTTGGTTACATTAAATAGTAACCAAAAAAAAAAAAAAAAGTGACTTACGAGATTCGTTGATTTAAAGCACCTGTCTTCTTAGTTAAATGTCGCACGCATCGACGCCGTGCATGTAAACACGTACTGCTATATTTCGACATTAGATACCTACAATAGACCGAATAGAAATTTCAAATAAAATAATTTATATCATTAAATTTCAAACGGCCAGACGTCTCCAACCGCAAAGACAGAGGGAATTAAAAAGATATTATTGTAGTAAAGTGACTATAATTGTAAATACTAGTATAGCTAGTGTAAATGGTTGAAATTCGGCAGATCGCTTTTGTCAACTAACAGAACTCAACTTAGTCTTAATTTTACCTGCCGATACGCAGAAGCACATAATGCCTCTACTTCCGGTATTCTGCGAGGCCGTGGTACCAATCCGGTAGAGCCGGCCCATACGAACGGCAGCAGAAGCCGCCGCTTGGCTCTACCACGTAAAATGATTTGCCTATACTCAACACGCTGGGCAGATGGGTGCCGATGCTCTCGCACCGGAGATGCTGCTCCCCATCACTAGACGATGGTCAGAGCGTCGCCCGTTACACAACAGGTAGCATCACCATGAGCAAGTAAGGTTGACTTTTAGACATAAAGTTCCTAATAGTTCTGAATCTTAACTTAATTTCAATCACATTTAATAATATGAAAGACGTTTCGACACCACCACAGTAGCGAATAATAACAAATATTACGGGAGCTTATTATATTCAGTATTAGAAGAAGTTATTACCACTATCACACGTTTATCGTTGCGCGAACTTTCGTCATAATATAATGAATCTACAAAACATATACCATTTAATATTCAACGATCTAATATTCATTGAGCATTTCATAAAAAAAAACAACATAAATAAGGAACATAGTAGGTAGTAGTGAACAGTTCAACGACACTATAACACCGTCTGTTGTCCAACGGAACCGGACTCGGAGAGCGATCGACAAGGCCCAATCGGTTCTGTCACAAGCGAAACGCAAATACGATCTATTAAAATATACAAAGTCGAGGGATCTCGGCCACTGGCACAGATTCCGTCGCATCATCATTCATTGGTTTCTTTATTGGCGGCCGTAATTAAGTAATGACCTTTAAAATTACATTCGGAATCGTAACGTAACGTATTCGACGACATTAAATAATAAAAAGTTACGTTGGTACACTCCGATAATGACTATAAAATGTATAATCTAACTAGACTAAACGTTTAGACTTACGACGGCGGGATGTTAAGTTAAGCAAAGTAAAGTAGCAGCAGTCTGTAAGTTCCCACTGTTGGGCAAGGGCCTCCTTCTCAAATACGAGTATCGGAGAGGGTTTAGAAGCCGGGAAGGGCCCGCCACGCTGCTCCAGTGCGGGTTGGCGGGCTTCACATATCCTCGAAATAATATTTTTATTATTTCTCAGACATGCAGGTTTCCTCACGATGTTTTCCTTCACCGCCGAGCACGTGGTAAATACAGCACTTAAAATTGCTATTAACAATTTTAGTGGTGTCGGCACCGGGGATCGAACCCTGGTCACTCGCGCTCTATGAAACTAAAGTGAGCGCCCTAACCACTAGGCTACCATGGCTGTTAAGAAATAATATGATTAAAATAAAAAAATAAACTCTCACGACCTCTATTGGTCGTCAGAGGACGGTGAGCCTGTCGCCGTTGAAGGGTCCAAGCCATCGACACATCGTACATGAGTTTCAAAAAACTCATCGTTTCAAACCCTCTACTTACATATGAAAAATAATTATCGTTATCCTTGCAGCGCCAAGATGTGCATCTACTTCAAGACGGTATTCTGCGAGGCCGCGGTACCCCGGTCGAGCCGGCCCATTTGAGCAGCAGCAGCATTTGAATATCAGTATAGACATAAGTCATGTTAAATTGCACGTGTGCCGTCACGTGTTACTTCTCTGCATAGATCGAAGGAAGCTGCGGTCGGGGCACAATCCTAACGTCGAATACGCAACCGAAAATAAAAAGATAAATTTCCCCGTGAACTTTCCGAACGTATTTATACGTACGAGCCGCAAAGGATCAAGAAAATTAGCAATCACGACGCGGTGTTTTTAAGGAAAACAATCTCAACAGCGCAGTATAATTATCTCTTGACATCTGGTTCCAGCTGAGAGGGCATGCAACGTGTGTGGCTCTCGAATCACATAATAAGGACACGTACGTACTAAATTCAATGCTAAATTTATGGTATGCAGAATGAAAATGTTAGTATTATCCCGGGCTACGGTTTTTAGAATAGAGAACTTAGAACCGAATGATGACCGAAACATACCGTCGCCGCCCAGCACCGGACTTGAGAAACCGCCAATTTGTTAATTATAAACTTAAATATTGTAAAGTTCATATTATCATGTCATGTTTTTTTTTCTCACTGTATCAAAAAGTACTATGTTCAGCAGTGGACTTTTGAGAGGCTGAAATTGTGATGAAGAGACTGTATGTAAAGTTTAAGCTTATTGCACATCTTTAATTGTATACATTTTTTATGTGTAGGCCGAACATAAGATCTGTTCTCAACAATAATATACAACTTCGGTACAAACCTACGCGAATCGATTGATCGACCGACTAAATCGTATTCCGCACGTGCTCAACTACATACAATCTAGGCATAAGGTCGTCAGATAAATAATATTTCTGACATAGGTATCGTGATCTCGTTTATTGATATCCACAAAAACCTCATCTAATGACTCCGGGCCATGCAAACGACATCGCGATGCAGAAACAGGCAGCGACATCTTGTATAAACAAACGAAAACAAGGAAACAGAAGATGTATCCTTGTGGTCGAAATTACTCTCAAACAGCACGTGGCTTTATATTAAAGCACGTCACAATAATTACCAATATTATTTCATGATATCAGATTCGTATCAGTCAGGCGTCACGCACTGGATATTTGGGGCCGTGTAGGCGAGGCGATGCGGCCCATTCGTTTTTTATCACACTCAATAGCAGAACATGAATAGATTATAGATATTTATATGAATAGATATTTTTTGTCTGAATTAATTGTGTACAAGTGAACCACTTGCTCGATTGCCGCCTTTCCCATTAAAAAAAAGTTTTTTTTTTTTCATTTCGATTTCAAACGTGGAGTCATAAAAACAATAATACAATAATTTAACATATCCAAGCACACGATCGTGAAATAAAGCGTCGACGCGGCCAAATGCATCTAACTGTTCGCGCAGTGGACCACGGACGGCGGTTATGCACCTCATTAAACCAGCTCTCCCAGCTCCTCGCCAATGCTGCCAAGTATTAAGCGCCAATAAACCTAACAACGTCATTCAGTTTTTTATTTTTTTTATGAGTTCATAACGATCGTTTTAATTAAAAGTATGCAGGCGTGTCAAAACGTTTCGTTTTACGACATAATCTATTAACAAAGTACGTTAGGTGGCAGCCTATCCCGATGCAAGAATGAATGCCACAACAGCCACCGTTGACGATGCGAACACCAGACGGCATGTACCTTAGGACACCGTTGCCCGTCACAGGCCTGAGTATTTTCGTTCGGGCATGAACGTAAGAATTTGCCACCCTCTTTCTACCCGTGGGTGTCGTAAAAGTCTACTAAGGCCGAGCATTGAAAATGGCAACGCTACCGACAGATGGCAGGATAACCCACACGAATAATGCCGGACCGAATTGCGAGGCGTCTGGTGTGACTGCGACCGCCTGCTTATATTACAAAATAAATAAACTCCAAAAAAATGTTAAAACCTAAGTTTTTTATATTTTTATTACGGGTAGATGATGTGGCGCGATATATAAGAATTATGAGATAAGGACTTTATCTTTTGTTTGTCAGTTTATTAAAATAAATGATACCATTGGGCGCAGCTGCTCTCAAAACTTTTGTCAAGGCTGCCGGCAGAACATCAGCGCTGCAGCATCTCCGCTGTAGCAAAATGCTGAGCCGGCCGCCTTTTTGTGGCTGCAGTTCAATACATCAGTACAAAAACAGTAAATAATATATACTAATATTATTTACTGTTTTTGTATTTTGCACCAAATGTATTGTGTTGTATTGTATTATGTTGTCTACCATATATCGTATTGCTTTTTTTTCTTTCGTCTTACTTTCTCACGGGAGAGGCACAAGTACCGCTGGCAAGGCTAACAGTTTCACGTAATATCCGCTTTCGCTTTTTTTTTAACTACGCGTATTGAGCAGAAGCGTCCTCCGGTAGCGCGTAACCATCATACGATAAAAACGTCACACTCATGTTGGCCGACCGGCTTACGAAGCGATGGGAATGCAGAAACGGTATCGCTTTACAATACCATCGTGTAAGTCACGACACGGATAAGTCGCACAATCCGATAATCGAATCAGGATCACCCCTGCCGCATGATTTTTTTTTTAATATCGCAAAGATAAAAATAAAAATGAAACGTGCGTTAAGACTTCCAAACGAACAAAACGGAGACGTGCATGGTGCGATAGAACATAACCCAAACCTGGAAAGAATCTCGTCCATAAAATTGTACCCCCTTTTCCGCGATGTGATTCTATACCTTCCTTCAGCCAATTAATAACTGCCTACTGCACGTTACAATAAGGATGTAGGAGTTGTCGATGGATTGTTATCGACATTTATATTCGGTTCGGGTTAGTTAAGGCGTTTTAAAAATATATCTATGAACGTGATAAATTACGATTAACTTGACAAAGTGTATTAATAACAATAAGTTAATTGAATTTGTTACTCTTAAAAAACACAAAAGATTATTCTTTCGTCTCTCGGAACAAGATGGGGACTTCGGATGACCAACGTCCGTGTATTTTGTTCATTCGGTTCGGGATTCTCAGCGCGTGCCAGACGCACACATGCGCGGTTTTTATTATTGGTTGTTTTACTTCAGAGTTTGCACTCTATATATATGTATATATATAATCTGACACCTCGTTTGTCGCTATGGTTAGGATAGGGCAAAACAAAAAAATAACGTTGAAAAATCCTTATGTTTCTTGTAATCAACAGGAGACTTGGGAAGGAATTTCTAATTTATATTTCTAACTATGTATAACAATTCGTTACGATATCCACTGATAGCACATATTCTCTAAAAGTTTCGACCGGTTCATAAGATACAGCCTATCTATATGTAATCAAATCACTTATTTAACATAACATACATTTCACTTCTTCACGGTTTCGTAATGACGTTGCTCTGCCGGAGAACAAACCGGCATAAGAAGCTCCATAGGTATCCTCTTTTTTTTGTATTTTATTTTTCAAATACACAATATGTTTTGGCAATGTAATATTACAAGATATACGTCATATCGATCCTATTATAAGTACCGATATATTTTATCAGCGTAAATCTACAACACCGTAATCTTTCTCTTTTTAATCTATAAAAATGACATCCATCGCCGGTACTCGCGTCCCTAAATCCACTAGCGCAGGCGGGCAGCCCTGACATGAGAAAAAATGCGATGTCGTTGTAATGTCGCCGTAAAACTAAACAGCTGCAGAGCATTAACATAGCTATTGCGTAATAAATAGGCACTCGAGACCGTGCACCCAATACTGGGGTGGGCAGAGCTGTCAAGGTTAATAACATTAGTGGGTTTCGACCCATTTCTAACCCAGAGCGTTCGGACAATCGATGCGAATCGTAATAGTTTCGAAACAACTACCGTACCCTGCGCTAACTTATTTACCTAGGTGCCTAGCTTTAAGACAATTAAAACGTTACAACGTTTCATATCAATGTCTATTGGCCGTTTCGACTTGTTTCCAAATCCAAGGCTCACTGCACTGGGAAGGTGTGTCAGACAGGTGTAGCGCGGACGGCGCTGTGCGATGTCTTAACGTGTGACGTACAAAGCCAAGGTACACAGGAGCACTGATTGAACTGTCTCTCGGTCATACTTAAGACACTAAGAGACATTTTCTCAAGACTTCTCAATCGAAATAGGTTTTTATGTTTGTGTCTTGGGGAGCGGGTCGCGTCGCGTCGCCGCTTATGTTTCGTCACAACGCGACGGCGACAAGGCCGGCTCGGGGGCCCGCGGGTAGTCGGTTTGAACTCGCGCGACAGAATCGCAAACGAAATTAATCTTCCATATTACATAATATGCTTTATTTTATCACCATTTTAGGGAAGTAGATGCGCATGCTCGGGCACGTCATATTCTGTAATATATGAAACAATCGATCCAATGCTTAATGATATAATATGTTTACACAAATTGCAGACGTCAGAATAATCCCGCACTGTGACGTCAGAAGTCGTTATTGTATATTGTCTTTAGCACACGCCGATATTACTTTTAAATTTCTGTATAAATGTGTCTGTATTCATAGTGTTTACGCAAACACCTACCACATGTATAAATGTAACTTATATTTAAGTTTCAATCGTGTTTAATTTTACTTTTATATTTTCGTCTCGGGAATCGAATGAAAAAACGAAAACCCGTTAATGTTTTTCCGTCCTCATTGCAATGGCTGATAATAGGAAAATTGCGATCGCAATTTTGAGCGCATTGCATATTGATGAAAGTGACGGAGCTTCATATTCTAAGAAAAAAAAAGTGGACTGATAAAAATGGAGCATAAAATAATAATGATATTTCCCCTTCTCCCTAACTCACGGCCGCCTGGTCTCCCCCTCGCAGGGGGCTTCCATCTGCTGGCGTTTCATTTATCTATTTAATTTTATTATAAATATATTTATTTTATGGTATTATATGTTAGATACATATACGTATTTCTATATACAACACTACCAGATGAGAATATAGAAATTGCCCAAAAATAATAATCTTGACGGTGTAAGCGCGACAATACCAAATCTAAATCCATATTCCAGAGACGAGTGATGGGAAACTGCATCTCTAGCGTGCGCCTTGGCCCTCACCTACCCTCCTGTCCAGCGTGGTGAGCTGGGCATGGTATGACAATTGGCCTAGTGCAGCAGTGGGATTATGCAGGCCGCATAAAGTAAAATATAGTCGTTTCTATGATGGTATTGTTGTGTATAAAGCGATTTCATATATCAGTGACTCATGAACTAGGAAAACCCTGTACAGGTAAGGTACAAAGGCAGTCCCCTCCTTTTTACACATTTTATGTACCATAGAAGAAACCTTCGACGCTGCTGCCCGTCATTTAATTTTGATCTGGCATATTTCGAGACGGTTATCCCGCCATCTGTCGGTGGCCATTGCTATGTTCAAGGCTTCATCCCTTACTCTCCTCTTGCGAGATCCCCGGTAGCAAGGAGGAGGCACATCCTTAAGCCCACCGCACCTGCGCGCCGTGCACCCTGCGTACAGACACGTGGGACGCGTTGCTGCGGTAACCGACTGACGGCGGGACATCGATTTCAATGCCAACGCTAAGCCGAAGTTGGTGGCGCTACGAATTTCCGTTCCTGATTGCATTCTCAGAATAATACATGAAGCACTTTCAAAACTTACATTCAGTGTCAAATGCTCCAACCTATGTATGTTTTTCAAGCGTGGTAGAGCCAAGCGGCGGCTTTAGCTGCTGCTCGAACGGGCCGGCTCGACCGGATTGATATCACGGCCTCGCAGAATACCGGCGTGAAGTAGAGGCATCTTATGCTTCTACGTTTCGTTCGGTGAGTGAGGTAACCGGTAATGTATGTGGGCGACGGTAATCACTTACCATCAGGTGAACCGCTTGCCCGTTTGCCGTCTTTTCCATAAAAAAAAATGTACACTGCGGGTTTAGAGCCTAAACAAAGTTGGAGCTCAGTTTCAATTGAGATATAATTCTCAACTGGACAGTTTCTTCACCAGGGCTACCGGATATGGCTTATTTTTTTTGTTCTATATAATAGTGTGTAATTGTGTGTTTTCTTAATTTTGAATCGCTTTAGTTTCTTCGCCAGATCTTCGAAGTTAAAAATGATAAATAATATATTATCGAAAACCTAAAATTCAGAGTTATTCGGCAATAAATAAAATACGAAATACACAAGTCTGTCGCACACATGACCGATCTTGTTTACAAAAAGGGACCAGGTGCTAACGCTAGGTATTGCCACCCAGCACATCTCTCGTCGGGATAAAGTGATTCCTTGCGCACGTACGTACGTACAGTCGCGCACAATCTACTCTTTTGAAATTCGTATCGTTGTGATACGGCATCAGAAATTGGAACCGTATGTTACGTGGTAGCGAATGCAACAGTACGCGGTGTATTTTCATTGCGTACGTTTTCAATGTTATTTCAGTTTGTTGAGGTGTAGGTAAACAAAACGGCATCATCGTCATCATATTTAAGTTATTAATATATTTAAATATATATAAATGTATGTATGTACGTATTTATTATTGTACGTATATGAAATATTGTATCTATATATATAGATTTACATTTATTGTAATTTTTTTTCCTCTCTTTAGTTCTGTCTATTCTATCACCTACACCTACTTCATTTCATCTCTGCATCGTCCAAAGGTTGACTGGTAGAGAATGCTTCTGGCATTAAGTCCGCCTGTATACATTCTCATGTATATGAAATTTAATAACTAAAAAAAAAACCAAACGGTTATTGTGGCTATCGCCCGAGCCAGTGTACATCCTCGATTATTGATAAGACTAATCTCCGCCCGCGACTTAGTCCGCGTGGTGAATTATCTCAAGGCTTGCCCCGAGCAGATACCTATCGTCCCACGCCAAGGTTAAAGGTATCCCCAACGGTTTCAAAATCAACTCAGCTGGTTAGCCGTATAAACGTAACAGAGTTACTTTATAATTTATGTATTTATATGGATTGTAAGGGTGCCAGCATTTGAATGTCTGTGTGTGTCAACCTCCCGGTAGGTGTTTACAACGACTTATTCAAAAGAGGCTCAGGGAAGTATGCGACTTGAAGCGACCGAGGGCCAGCAGTGTACCGTGACGTGCATGACACATATAAAAAAAAAACGCCAAATGATACAAATAGAACAATGTTACATTGAAATTTATTACTCGATACAAGTGGTGTCCTTCTCTGCTTAAACCGCAGTGCACTGGTAACTACTGTTGTATTCCAGGTGTCGGCACGAAGGCTATAGAGAACCAGTATAATCACAAAAGCTGTCAGGCATTACGTGTTAGTCCTCGGGGGTGACAACACATCTGTAATATAATTTGTACATGCGTCTGTTGAGAACTTAATTTTTCACACTTCATTATTTTTTTTTTTTGGTTTTGCATAAAATAATAAAGAAAATTGTGGAACAAATTCAAGTGTATGAGAGTTATTTAAAAAAAAACTAATAATTTTCGATTAAACGTGTTTGCAGGTGTCCTTCGTCTGCAGTATCCACTAAGTATCAGGTAGACTTAGCACGTTAGTAAAAAAATTTTTTAAAAAAAAAACACATTTCAACCACACCTGCAAGCCCTGATCTCCCCACACACAATATGGTCGCGTATCAATTTTATTCGCTGACCCAAATACCGACGAACCGGCCAAAACTACGCAGGTCAGCCGCGATTGCTTATTGATTTATTTCGGACATTGTTACCGATGTGTTTTTGGATTTATTGCGCTGTATGTTTGTCGATGTTGCTGATGAAATTTATTGCCTCCCACCTTTAAAGAGCAACAACATGAAGCATCGCGCGCGCACGCGTCCAATATGCAATGTATAATTTCAATATTCGCACGACGTCTTTTAACTTGCGTGCCTCCTGCTCGCGTATCTCTATCGATGTAGCTGTGAAGGCCACTAGGCCGACAGCAGATCTACTGCGGCGGGGGTGTTAGTTGGTTTGGCATGCTGCTGATCCCGACCTAACCAGACGCCGGAGACGGTGACAGGTAGGTGCGAGCACCTTTCCCCTGCGTTAAACTAAAAAAAATCACGCCGTCTGCGTGTGTTGTGTTCAATGTTACCCTACACGTCTTACATAATTAGCCATCTTGGGAAATTTCATTCAAATCTGTTTATTCGGTTTCAGCGGCAAAAATACAAACATACAAACTATCTTGCAAATTCCCTCAGTACTTTAAACGTGATCATTGAACGACAAACATGCATACTTTCTCATTTATAATATAATATAATATAATAAAACATAGCCCCCCATAATGCTTCAGGTATCATAAGGAAAATAAAAAAAAAATCCATCGATTTCCATCAATTCGTTTTCAAGTAAGATCCGTTCCAGCATACATACATACATACAATTTTTTTTATATACTTGTTATATTATTAGTATTAGGATAACATAACGTTCGGTATCCCTCACAATCAGTAACACATATTATAAATAACATTTATGCTCATCCGGTTCGGTAAATATTGGACTTTGCATAACTCAAAAACGATGTGTAAATTGGTGTTTCACTAATTGTGCATGTACGTAACCGACCACTCATTAAACGCACACATTCAATTTCTCTCCACCAAAAAAGGCGTGAATCAAAGATCAAGGACGCAATATGACTCACGTCCGCGACAGTTGGGTAATTTTACTTGCTACACTGATTTTAAAACGAGAAAACTTTAAACTAAACTGTAAATATAACAATATTTTTAATAACATAAAAAATATTATGAAAAAATACTTATCGTAAACTTACTATAACTCCGATGACATATAGATTAAAGAACATCAAAAACATGCAGCAAAATTAAGTTTAAGTAACGCTGAAGATAAAGACCCTGAACAAAAGAGAATAGAAGAATAAAAAAACGTCAAAGACAATTATAGAACCTTAAAGGCTCTGGGACAGCCTTGCAGTATCGCATTCGGATTCCCGAACTTAAAACGCTGGAACTAATTTTGTGCTACTCTAACCGACACTGTGTTAAGTCCATAAACGTCACAATGTTTTTTCGCGGCCTGTCCATCTATTTAATGGAATCAAAACCAGCCAGATACAAACGGTACAACCAACGAGATTTTACTGCAACTTTTTACTTATAGAATACGAAAACATTTTTTCGCTGACCCTAATATTCGGATGGATTGTCTGTCCGGCGTCAGGATGCAGCAGGAAAGTTGACATTTAAGAAACACAATTGTAATATTCCCACTTTTTATGGGATAAGGTCACACAAGCATACGGCTTAGTTATAAGAACAAATATTATTAGGATACCGGGGAGGAGTGGTTAAGGGAACGGGAGAGCACAAAATGCCTCTGCTTTACGTCGGTATTCTGCGAGACCGTTGTACTAACCCGGTCGATCCGGACCATTCGAGCAGCAGCTAAAGCCGCCGCTTGGCTCCGCCACGACGACAAAACTTTAAACACTAACACCTCAGGGGGAATATGTGGTATCCTTCTTCGAACGCCGACCTCACCTGCAAGTGATGCGGCACTCTGCTAACAAACGTCCAAGGTTCATTCGACTTAATGGTGGCCGGACATCCGTTCGAATTCGTCGAACCCAAATACCACATACTAGTGATTGGGGTAACGGCAATTTAGTTTCCTTACACGTTAAATTATTTCTTCATCGACCTATTGAGGTACATGCTACAGTCGGCATTCATAAGGTCAGCCCATACTGGGCCGAGCTGGACGAGTTTTTTTTTTATGGGAAAGGCGGCAAACGAGTTAGCGGTTCACCTGACACCTGGTAAGTGATTACCGTCGCCCACGTACATCTACAACACCAGAGGTGCTGCAGGTGCGTTGCTGGCCTCTAAGGTTATTTGGGATATGTAGGGAGAATGAGAAGGGGGATCGGATACCTCACTCACCGAACGAAACGCAGAAGCATAAGATGCCTCTACTGCACGTCGGTATTCTGCGAGGTCGTGGTAGCACCCCATTCGAGCACCAGCCAAAGCCGCTGCTTGGCACCACATCGATTAAAATTACATCTACCCCTTTACTACTTTGACAAAGCGCGGCTTAATTACTAAGCCACGCGTTACCAGCGTATCCGACTACCGGATCTTAGCCGTTCTTCGATGTTATCGCGCGAGCGTCGGCATCGGGTACGGGCAGGGTGGAGACGTTTTTTTTTTAAGGCGGCAAACGAGCAAGCGGTTCACCTGATGGTAAGTGATTACCGTCGCCCACGTAAATCCGCAACACCAGAGGTGCTGCAGGTGCGTTGCCGGCTTTTAAGGGTATTAGGGAGATGGGAGAGAGGATGAGGAGGGGGATGGGAAGGGGGTGTGTGCCTCCGGTTACCTCACTCGCCGAACGAAACGCAGAAGCACAAGATGCCTAAACTTCACGCCGGTATTCTGCGAGGCCGTGGTACCGATCTCGACCGAACCTCGTCTCTAACACAATTAAGTAATTAATAGATTCAGTTAGTAAATTTCACTTTATTTTAACCTCTATCTGGTTACGTTCGAGGTGCATGATTCAATTTAATTTTCACAATCCCCGTAGTCTACCTATCAATGGTTTATAAAATGTAAGAATAAAAGAATTGGTTGTTATAATGTAGAGGAATACCTGAATAATAATAACCCCCGGGTGGATCGCTCCCAGGCCGATATTAAAATTGAATCTATCCAATATTTTTGTTTAAAAAATAAATGACGCATTACAAGATGACCTGCGTAGTTTCTATTGTCTTTTTCTTATTCTGTCAGAGGAAGCTTGTCGAGTGAATTTTATGTTTCTTATGTCGATCAATCAAAGTATTAGATTAGATTGACTAGAAATGTTTTTCATGTTTATATTTAAATCGGTTCAGTAATTTTTTTTTTTCTTATTTCAACTTCGAATTTCACACGCGAAGGATTTTAATATTCCTTTATTCGAAACTACAAAAGCTTTTCACACCTTTTACTTTTACCGTTTCTATTACAAGGATTTATTTCTTACAAATTTTTGTTTGCAAATTTCTGTAGACAGAGAGCGGTGTTTTTTTTTTCTCACAGTTATGGGCGTAAAGTACCAAATAAAACGTCGTGAAATAACAAAAATATTTCCTTTTAAATGATACGACACACGGTATGTAAGAAAATATTTTGTTACAGTTTTTGATACAAACGCCAAAGTCATTCAATTACGGTGTTCCTTTGACGTTGTAGGCACAGAAACCTAAAACACTTTACATGAAGTTTGAAATGGGAATGAATTGTAAGGACTAAAATAAATGTCGTGACGTCTGACCACCCCGGATACACGGTTGTGAGAGCTTTTATATATATAGTTTTTATGTATTACAAATGTTTAACGAAATAACTATCTAAATCCGTAACATCGTTCACAAATAATCAGCTACACGTCGCAGGGTTCAGCGACCTTCGTGTCACGTGACACGTCTCATTCGCCGGATGCGAACCGGATGTCCGGACGAAATGTAAAAACAAATTTCGCATCTCGAGGTATCGGCAACGGCACATGACTACGCCGGGGGCCGGCGGGCGCGAAACGTTCCGTTCAACGTAGAGGTGCAACGCAGAGGCGCGACGTTGGGCGGTGCATTATCGGAAGGCAACCAGAATTTCTTACAAAGCACGGGCTTCCGACACATGACTGTCGATATGGAGATACAAGAACAGTTTTTAAAAATACATGTTCTACTACTACTGCATTAGCTTATTTTAGCCCACTGCTGAACATAGGACTCTTGAAGAAAGCGCTGGCATAAGCCGGATTTAATTTCTTGAAAGGTTTGCTCATACTCAGCGCTCTAGGCAAGGCTCTGCGATTTGATCGCTAAACTAAGCAATGCAAACAGCTTGACATTTGGAGAAAAATATGGTACGCATAAAGCCCGCCAACCCGCACTGGAGCACCGTGGCTGGCCCTTTCCAGCTCCTAAAACCCTCTCTGATGCTCGTATTTGAGATGGAGGCCGTTGCCTAGCACTGGGCATTTACAAGCTGCTACTTTACTTCTTTTTTTATAATTCCCGCTAACTCTCTTTCTACATCACACATATTCTTAATAAGCAAGGAATATTCCCTGCTACATATATATGTAAACGCCTTACTTGAACTTTAACAGTAACTGTAAAAAAAAAACTATAGATTATGTCGATTCTAGCAAACTTATCTTCAAAACTTCGCGAACACAACACATTTGAAACTAAAACTAATTTGAAAATAATTAAACGCGATAAAAATCCGTAAACGATAGTTCCATTTGAAATGTGTATTGTCGCGTAAAAACAAGAAATCATAATATATTTTCAATTTGAACGCCGTACCTCAATCGATATAGTAATTAGACTATTTCTGATAAAGACATTTCGTGGCCTGATAAAGAGGATTGTCTGATTATTAAATATATCATTAGCTTATTAATAGGAGACGGCCGGCGAGCGCCGTCGACAAGACATTTTCAAGGCAACGGACTGTTGCACGGTCAATTTATTGACCCAAAAACGCTCGAAAGACGCCGCGAGCTCGTCACTTTCTCGGTCGTCGCGATTGGGCCGCGAACCCAACCCACGGCCGTGACCTTCCTCACTCCCCACCGACGACACGGCGACGGCGCGTGTCGTCGCGTGACGCGCCACGCCCACAACTCCGAACAAACTATGTTCAACATAGATTGTTTTATCTCAACCTCCTGATGTGGTACTTCCAAATTCGTGTTGCATTCGTCATCTTATGGTGCTCTTAAATGTATAACGAAATAACGATTTTCGTAATTGTTTTCTTTATAAAACTTTACAAAATTTGACCTAACGCGGTAAAGGTTCTTGAGGCCTATATAACATATTCATTCGTATTTATTTGAATACACGAAGTAACCGATATCAGCGAATGGTTCCGTCATGATCGACGTAGTTCCTGGCACCACAAAACACCAATTAAACCCATTATACACAGACACTTACAAATTAAGCACTTCTGGTTGTAACGTCTGACCGTTCGATGACATTTGTACAGTGTGGTTGTGACTTTTACTTAATATGTATGCATAATCCCGTTTTCCAATGAATTCTCAATAATAACTTTAATAAGTCTAAAGCAATCGGTAGTGTATAGGATATCACAGTTACAGTCTGTCAAAAGTTTTTTTTTTATTGGAAAGGCGGCAAACAAGCAATCGTTTCACCTGATGGTAAGTGATTACCGTCGCCCACGTACATCTGCATTCGTAATTCTGGTGCGTTGACGGCCTTAAAGGATATTTTGGAGACGGGAGGGAGAATGTAGTCCACTGTTGAATATACAGTTTTTAAAAAGCACGGACCTCCGTCCATCGACTTCCCGCAACACTGTGCCAGGTTGTCATTCTGTCTTGTGAGGGTCTTCGTGATTGCCACTCGAAAACCTTTATTCCCCAGGGGTTGTCAGCTAGTTATATGGCCGGCCCATTACCACTTCAGCTCGCTGATCCTGACGGCAGTGTCGGTTCTGCGTTCTGCGACGGATATCATCGCTGCAGATATGAGATTTACATTTACCGAATGCGAAGGATACTAAATGAGCACCGTCCTTTAGCATTAAGTGTTTATGCTGTAGGGTATTTTTTTTTCAAGCTCATCATTACAGACATTTTAACGCTGCTTTTCCCCACCAGCCAGGAACGTTCGAAAGCCATTTTCAAACTTCCTGAAGCCATTAAAACAAAACATGAAAAGAAAAAATTCCATACGCGAAACTGCGTGCTCCAGTCATGTGGGCAGATAAGCACAGCGCCGCCGCTGTCGGGGATTGGCGGAGCGTCACGGGCCCGCCGCGAGAGCGATGGCACGCCGGCCGGCCGATTAGATACGCGCGCGCCGGATGTGAGCTTGAACTTTACGTCGCGTTTCACTTAAGATTACAATCGCGCCCACACACTTCACTCTCGTACCGCTCAAATCCTAACTTAACTTAGATTGCCGCTTCCGTAATGAATGTACATAATAGATACTACGTCAAGTTACAAATGATCACAATAACAATACAATGAATAAAGTTTGTCATTTGAATCTCATACACTTAAACTTACTTGAATCAATAGTAGTACATATTGTTGTACACCAAAGACAATATCACAATGAAACATACGTGTATATAGGACGTTATGTCCGGAGCGGTCGTTACGAACAATGATTTTGTAAAAAGATACGTTATCAGCTGACAAGCCAAGCGAAAAAAATACTCCGAACGAAGCTGTATGTGTGTGCTCCCACACATACACATTTTCTTTGTTTTCTTACATTAGATTGAATTAGTGCATTTACGAATAACACATGACGGCATTTGAAACTGTAAAACGTAATCTAAACACGTGCAGCGGGAACTGGGCAGCACGTGCACATCGCCCACTCGCTCGGAAGCGACTGAGGCCGGAGGCGACAATTGGAGTCCTCTGTACGATTCACTTTCGGTGCGCTAGTAACGTGTCTACTTCTCTTTGTATTATAAAATAACAAAAACACAAAAAGAACACAGCAATTACCTCCGAGCGTCACAAGAAATTTATCACGAAGAACGATTAATGGTTAAGGTGCACCATAAACCAATACGAAAGAATAAATTAAACACAACAAAAATAAAAGAAAAAATGTACGCAACTAAGAAAAACAGACATTATATATGCTAATGTAGTCTTTAAAAAAATACCCAAAAAAAAAGCCTTACGTATAGCAATAATAGTATGAGTTGAAATAAAGCAATTCCGTCAGCAACATGGCAATGCGAAACGGTCGCCTCGCTGCGATAGGTTACTTTTTACCAAGCCGCTTGGGAGCCCGCTTGGTCGGCCGTCTATTTCTAGTTTTGCAGCGGCACGTCGCAGCGAGAGCAAAAAACGCGCGAACCATGGACATTTTGATGTTACACGTCGACAAAAACTGGACGAGCCTCTAGTTGGGGTTCGATCGTGCTCGGCCAGGGTTGCCGGTTCAAAGGAAATGGTTTTCGTTATTAAAATACGTTTTACCGAAGTTCCAGGTGATTTAAATTGATTATGATCCAGAAGCACGATTCGTTTGTAGCATTTTTATTGCAATTAACTAGCATCTGCCGGCGGCTTCGCCCGCGTGGTGACTAATTCTTGTCCCTCTCTTATTTGAGATATGAATCTCTTTTTCCTATCCCGTGTGGCTTAATCTACATACATTCCATACACATAGACTCACACGACAGTCACCCAGAGGGGTAGGCAGAGACTTCGAACTTCTATTTGGCGTGATCCTAACCACCGAATCATTCCTTTCTTAGTCCTGGTCACAACATCCTATTGAAAAGCACACTTTTCTCTTATCACACAATTCCTCTCCCTTTCATTCATAGTCACACCGAACATACTTATGTGTATATATATATGTATTATGTAATTAATTATATAACATGTTATGTACATATATAAAAAATATACTGTAGAAGCGCATACCCAACATTCACGTGGGGACTAAAACAGAATTGTGAATTTGATATTTGTTTTTTTTTGACAAATCTTCACACATCTACATTTCTGCCAAATTTAGTTCACACATTACAATAGCTTGATCGAACGGCAAGCATACAAAGTAAACTTTCCCATTTGTTATACATATTATAATATATTTATCATAGGCTAAAACTTAGACTATTATAACCATAGATGTAAAAAAGACAATGTCTCATAATCTGTGAAATTGCTTTTAAATTAAATCCGTTCAAACATACGTGCATTCATTATCATCATCATAATCATCATCATCATAATCATCATCATTTCAGCCTATCAGAAGTCCACTGCTGAACATAGGCCTCCCCCATGCATTCGAAGAATTTTAAATATTAATGAAGAAGTATGGATGAAGCAAAGTTTACAGAGCAACATAATAACATTTAACGATTGTTTTAAACGTATTCTGCCAGGCGTTAATTGAAAATTGATATTTATTTATTCAACAACGAATCCAATTTCACACCAAAACATATTCATCGGAACCAAACAATCGTCCAAACGCTTTCCCTCTACAAGATGCGGGAGTGATCATTAGCTTGATTGTGAATGTAATCTCTCTTACATCGGGCAAATTAAAAGATCTGTAAAGACCCGCGTAAAACAACACAGCCGATGTGAAACTTCGACGCTCTACGAAGTCTGCAGTCTGTGATTATACCCTAGATCCAACCATTGCATCAGATTTTATAGACCACAAATCACAAAAGAACACCGATATATAATAATTCGCGAGGCTATTGAAACCAAAAACGTCCTAATTTCAATAGAGAAGACGGCTGGATGCTGCTTCCACCGGCTTGGGATCCAGTAATAAATAAAATTAAATTTAAAACCAAACATACCACTGCACGACATCAAGATACTGTGAGCATTAATTGTGAGAAGATTGGATCAAAATTAAAAATTAAAAGCTGAGGTTAACTGTGACAGCAGGGCGTCTAACACCTTAGTGCCCCCGTGACCTACATATACATACATATACATATCTACACAAATACAATTATGCAAAAAGGCAAAATCGTACCAACCGGTTACTAAATGAACTATTAATATTCATACTATTTTTATATGCTCATACTATTAAAGTACCTATGACATAAATTGTTTTAATCTACTTATTAATGTTGCCGGTTTATGCCAGAGTAAGGTCAGGTTACTGTAAGGTCTTTATTGTAAATATTTATTACTTTTTAATTTTTTTTTTTATATTTAACTATCGGCCGGGCCATTTTTTATTCAGTTAATGGATTCGTCATGACAAATGATGTACACAAGAGTTTGGTACTGTACAGTAGTGTCACAGCACAACAACGGCTCAAGATCTCCGGGTTGCCATCTGACAACCCTGACCTGACAAACATAGACAATATTTAAAAAAAAAAACCGAAACCGCTGCGCACTATCCTGTCTCGGATTCTTTGCGAGCCTCTCGCGTGCTGTTTTTTTTTTCTAGCCTAGAATACGAATCATTCAGGCGACCGATGTTCTTTTTATAGCATCGCTTAGGAACAGGCTATTGCGCCATCGATACTGGCAATCAACAACTATACGAATCGTACATAGAGGATCGTATGATTCCAATGCAAATGGCAGTACCACTCGACTATGGTGGCTTCATGTAGACTTGGGACGGCGACATCTAAACCAGAACCCATAGAGATTTTAGATTCAAACCGTGGACCCCACGACACAGTCGGCGGGTTCGTTGACTGTTGCTGCATGCTGTTGCAGTTATAATACACAGATTAATTTAGTTAGACATCGCTTTCATCTATACGTACTAATGAATCATGCTCAAGTTAAACGGTCGCTCTTATAACGCTTAAGTCTGCGCCTGCGGCTGCGTCTGCGCTGAAACGTTATTTCATTATAGCTCTGCTCTGCTATATATCGCCGTTTTATAGCAGAGCAGTGACACGATTAGTGGTTTTAAGCGTGTTGCTCGAACGATTACAAACGGGTAGTTTTTTTTTTTTAACAGACGAAACTTTTTAACGGTTTTCTACTAGTATAGATAACTAGGTGGTGGGGAACGTTCACACAGACAGACAGGCGGTCCGCGCCGATGCAGTGCCTATTGCGACACGAGCTCCGTCAACCGCCGCGAAACGGATCTCACGCCACGATTACAGCCGAGAGCCGCTCGGGGAACGAAGATCGCGCCGCAACTTCATTCTGCTACCCTACCTACCTATACCGTCTAGACCAGGGCTACCCAAGCAGGGCAAGAAACCCCCCCTTTTCCAAAATGTAGCCAAATTACTTTAAAAATCTTATCTTTAATTTTTTTTTGTCCTATCGATACAAAATACTGACAAAGACAAATTGTTTTGGTCAGTATTTATCGACCACTTTGGGAATTTTTTTTTTTTTTTTTTTATAGAAGAAGGGGGCAAACGAGCGTGCGGCTCACCTGATGGTAAGTGATCACCGACGCCCACGAACATCCACAACACCAGAGGAGCTACAGATGCGCTGCCGGCCTTTAAGGAAGGAATAAGCTCTTTTCTTGAAGGTCCCTAAGTCGTAACTATTCGGAAATACTGCTGGCGACAGCTGATTCCACAAAGTCGAAGTGCGTGGCAGAAAACTTCGATTAAAACGCACTGTGGTGGAATGCCAACCATCTAGGTGGTATCGATGGAACTTCGAATTCAGTCGCGATGTACGATGGTGAAACTCAGCAGCTGGGATCAATCCGAACAGTTCCTCAGAACATTCCCCGTGGAAAATTTTGTAAAAATGCAAAGAGAAGCAACATCTCTTCGCAAGGCCAAAGGATCAAGCCGATCAGAGAGAGCTTGGTCGCCGACAATTCGAGCCGCTCGACGTTGGATGCGGTCAAATGGAAGGAGTTGGTACTGGGGTGCCCCTGCCCAGAGATGAGAACAGTATTCCATGTGGGGCCGAACTTGCGCCTTATAAAGTTGCAAACGGTGGACCGGCATGAAATACTGTCCCGCTCTACAGAGCACACCAAGCTTTTGGAGGCCAATTTGGCCTTTCCTCCAAGTGACCACGGAACTGAACGTCGCTCGATATGTCAACGCCAAGGATTCTGATACTGGCTGAGGCAATAAGGGAATGTTCTCAAAAGAGGAGAAACGACAAAGGGATTCTTTTAGCGGTGAACGCGCAAACCTGTGTCTTTTGGGGTTGAATAGGACCAAATTACGTCGACCCCAATCCGAGACTTTGAATAACAAGGTCTCGACTTCAGACACAAGTTTGTTCCGGCACTCGTCGACGTGTTCCCGAGAAATATTCGCACGGCCTGTATATAGGGCATCACCCGTGCTGTCGTCTGCATAGCAATGAATGCCACTGATTTGTAGCATGTCGTTGATATGCAGAAGGAACAGAGTGGGAGATAGCACACAGCCTTGTGGAACACCAGCATTCACGGGTTTGGGGTCCGAGCATGCACCGTCGACAACAACCTTGATGCTCCGATCCGTGAGGAAGCTGGTGACCCAGTTGCACAATCTCTCAGGAACCCCGTAAGATGAAAGCTTTGAAAGAAGCGCTTTATGCCAAACCCTATCAAATGCCTTCGCCACGTCCAGACCAACCGCCAAAGCCTCCCCCTTAGACTCAACTGCTTCTGCCCATCGGTGAGTCAGGTAAACTAGAAGATCACCAGCTGATCGTCCGCGACGGAAACCGTACTGTCGGTCACTGATCAGCTGGTGTTCCTCGAGGTACCTCAGGAGCTGGGTGTTGATGAGTGACTCCATTATTTTAGATAACAAGGGGGTGATGGCAATAGGCCTGTAGTTGGACGGATCAGAGCGGTCGCCTTTTTTCGGTATTGGATGCACAAATGCTGTCTTCCAAGATTCCGGGACGACGCCTGAAGAGTAGGAGTGCCGGAAAAGACGCGTGAGAACCGGTGCCAACTCAGGGGCACACATCCTCAGCACAATTGGAGGGATTCCGTCCGGCCCACTCGACTTATGAATGTCCAGGGAGCGGAGTGCCTTTCGCACTGAGCTCTGCAGAAACTGAATTTCCGGCATGGAGCACTTACACCACGGGATGGTAGGTGGAGAGTTTCCCCGGTCATCAAGAGTCGAGTTGGATGCAAAAAGAGCCCAAGAGATCGGCTTTCTCTTTTGCAGTATGGGCCAGCGAATCATCCTCCTTGTGTAGAGATGGGAGAGATGGCTGACAGAAATTCCCCTGGACAGCCTTGGCGAGAGACCAGAATGCGCGGGATCCCGATGGGAGGCGAACTAGTCTCTCGCCAATTCTGCCAATGTGCTTTAACTTTGCCGCAGCGATAACTCTTTTGAAGGACCTGGAGGCAGAGTTGTACTCGTTTTAAGAGCACTGGTTTTGCATCCCGAGACGCCGATGCATCGGCCCAGGCCTGGTAGCACTTCCGCTTTCGGCGTGACGCTATTTTGCAGGTGCGACCAAACCAAGGCTGGGATTTACCTCCGACAGGCACTGCAGAGAACGGAATAAAAGTTCCATTCCTGAAGTACCACATCGGTGACAGAATCTGCAACGACGTTGGGATCATCCAGCGAGAAGCAAACCTGCCCCCATGGGTAGGAAGCAAAGAAAGACCGCATTCCATCCCAATCTGCCGACCTATAGTGCCACACACGGCGGAACCCCGCAGATCGCGTTCGGGATCGGCGCGCGATAGGCACTACACTCCGGATCAGACAGTGGTCCGACGAGCCAAGAGGGGCATCGACTGAGACCAAATATCCGTCCGGGTGTGAGGTCAGCAAAAGGTCCAACAGGGAAGGTGTATGACCTTCCACGTCTGGGATCCGCGTCGGCGAGGCTACCAGTTGTGTCAGGCCATATGTCAATCCCCGGTCTCGCCGCTGCTGCGCTGCCATGTGCTCGCGGCGTGCGTAAATGTGCCATCGTGACAATCCGATACTTAGGAAAATTTAAATTCTCAAGTCAAATTCAACGTAAGAAGCATACGTTTCACTTATCTCGAATCGCATGTTCGTTAATTGTTGGTTCGTTGCCGAGCCGTGGTAGCTCAGTGGTCAAGGCGCTTGCTCTTAAGTTCATTCTACGCGTGTGACCTTGGTTCGTTCACTTTTGACTGCAATTCCTCTTAGCCATTTATGACGTATGTCCGTCCGTCACGTATGTCTATCTCGTAGACGATATGAGGAAAACCTGCATTTTGCACATCTCCTATAAAATGTCATCAACCCAAAACCGAATATTGAATTAAAAATCTAATTATAAATTATTATCTTATTAATACGTGAAAAATAATTTTTTTTCTCGTATGGAACAGGCTAATACAGCTAGGCTCCACTAGCACTTGTTTCGGTGGTTTTTTTTTTATTACTCCAATAGGTTCCTTAACAGAGAGTACTACCTCGTCTGTACGTGGGTACGTACTCAAACCGAGTGATCGTACAAGCGGCGAACAAGCCCGAAGCACTTCGTTAGTGTCTAAATACATTTGTCTATCATGTCTGTCTAGACTTGGTATAATCAACTGTTGCCACATCTACCATCATAGCGGAAATAATTCACAGCGCCGGCAGGGAGATCGAATAGAAAACAGAATAATAAAGTCTAAAACAAATCTGTGAATCGCATGTATTATATGACGTCACGCACCTCGTGTGACGTCATATAATGTTAATTAAATAATATCACCAAGTGACATTAGTCGCTTAGTTATCAATTATATTAATATTAATAACTCATTAACCAATGGCGCCTGCCTGGGGCACTTCTGCCACGGAATTATTTTCTACGTGGCAGAGCCAAGCGGCGGCTTTTGCTGCTGCTCGAATGGGCCGACTCAACCGGGTTGGTGCCGCGGCCTCGCAGAATACCGGCGTGAAAGTAGAGGCATCTTGTGCTTTTGCGTTCGTTCAGCGAGTGAGGTAACCAGAAGCCCACTCCCCCTTCCTAACCCCCCTCCTCATCCTCCCTCCCATCTCCCAAATACCCTTAAAGGCCGGAAACGCACCTGCAGCACCGGAGGTGTGATGTACGTGGGCGACGGTAATTACTTACCATCGGGTGAATCGATTGCTCGTTTGCCGTCTTTCCCATGAAAAACAAAAAAACTAAAATATTTTCATATGTCCGAGTACGTATACAATTGTAACATACTTTATACCATTCGAATAATTCTCTTAAAGCATGCCATTGCCCTTTATGCTAGAACAACCCCGTTTTGTTTTGTCGATGTTCTCTGTTGAACTGATGACTTATCCGCCATGCAATATAATAGTTAGACAGGACGGGATATGAACACAATTAGGGTTGTGTTTACTTAAAAATAGTAAGTAAAGTATCAGCCTGTAAGTACCCACAGCTGGGCAAAGGCCTTCTTCTCAAATATCTGAGAGGGTTTTGGAGCCGAGAAGGGTTCGTCACTCTGCCCCAGTGTGAATTGGCGGACTTCACACGTCCTCGAAATTATATTTGTTATTAATTCACAGACATGCCAGGTGTCGTCCTCTCGATATTTTACAGCACTTAAAATTAATATTAACAATTCGAGTGGTGCCGGCCACCGGGGATCGAACCCAGGTCACACGCGCTCTTTTATTCTTAAGTGTGCGCGTTATGACCACAAAGCTTAAACAGAAATTCGAACGTTGAATCAAATCATCCTTGAACTCTGAATTATTCACGAAGATTCTTTTTGTCTAGCTTCGCTTCCCCGGCCGCTCGGGAATACAGTGTTCAATTAAAATACAATACATAGAGACGGAACAACGACAGCCAAGTGGGAAACAGTAATAAGTAATAAACAATTTAATGATACAGCGAAATATACAAAAATGTTATTAAGATTTTTTTTTAAAGAATACAAGCAAAGCTATTTATTAAGCTCACTTACTTATAAATAAACAGCAGATCTCGTAATGCGCAGTTTCATTGAACATCTTTTATCAATAAAATATTAGTATGAACTAGACCTAATTAGCCGAGGTAGTTCAGTGATCGGGTTGCTCGCTTTAGTTTCATAGAGCGCGAGCGATCTGGGTTCGATCCCCGGTGACCGGCACCACTAAATTGTTAATAGCAATTTTACCGTAAGCACGGCGGTGAAGGAAAATTGCATGACTGAGCAATAATAAAAAATATTATTTCGAGGATATGTGAAGCCCGCCTACCAGCCCTTCCCCCATCCAAAACTAACTTAGATATTTGAGAAGGATGGCCTTTAACCAGCAGTGGGCACTTACAGGCTGCTACATTACAGACCCAACTCACGGCCCCCCGGCAGAGTTGAGCGCTGTACCGGTACCCTCGCACATGAGACGCTGCTCCCCCATCATTAAGTCTGTCGGACTTGAGCTTGGCAGTGAGCTTCGTCCGTTAATCGGGAGGGTGCGCGGCAGCGGGGGCAGAATTGTTTTTAATTTTTTTTTTTAATTCAACATCAACGAGAACAACAGCTACAGCCGAGCTTTACTTTTTCATTCACACGATTAACAACAGACATTATAATGCAGATTAAGGTGTTTACTCGTACCGTTTATCCTTAACTGACACATACCGAGTCGCAGCATGGGCTGCAGCCTGCCCCGTTTCGCAATAAGTCAGTCGCGCAGTTGAAGCGGAGCGGTAGCACAAAGGCCGGCGGCGCTTTAATCATAGCTCTCGCCTACTTCTGAATGAACTCACGAGCACTGGTTGCACGCGCCACGCTGCGCGGCCATCAAATTGTAAATAAGCTATTTTTAGTTTACGTGCGTTTCGCGTTTATTTATCGCAACACTTTTGGTATTTTAAGACCGACGATTGATTATAGTGAAATCAATTTACATTAACAATTTGAATATTAAGCACTGGCTTTATAAATATGGCACAACATGTAATATAATATAAAAATAATAAAGATTACTATTTTTTTTTTAAACCCTCAAATTATGAAAGCCGACCTTTACCCAGTAATAAAAGACAACACTACTTTTTATTTATTTCTTAGATACAATTATTATACAAAAAAAAAGTTATTTAAGTATCATGAACTCTGTTAGTGAACTAGCATTTCTTGTAAAACAAAATAACAATAAGTTAGAAAGTAGAACTAAGTAAAGCGTTACTAGAAACACAGTTAAATACTAATAACCACCGTTGTACGCTCCCCCACCCCACCTCACCCCATTATACATACGCCCCCACATTACAGCGGGGGTTAAGGCCATGTCTCTACATGTCATAGATAATGCGAGACTTACAATGCCAAGGCTCTTGGGCATTGTGAGTCTCGGGGCGGTTTTACGCATTCGAAGTACGAAATTACCCCACTTTCGGAGTTTTCCTTCGTAAGAGTATCTTAATTTTTCAGACCCTTAGGTCCCTTCTGAGCGACATGGGCCCTTAGGCCTAATCTCTCCTTATATTAGTAAAGCTTTAACATAAATACTTTAATAGAAAAAAACTTATCATTTGTTAAGGTTACTAATTTGCCCGACGTCAGAGAAGAGTCCCATAGTTCAAAGACTACAAAATCTAAAACTGCACACAATGAATGAACTAATCAATATTCTTTATTTAACGAAACAACTTTAAATTTCATGGGTTATTTCTTTTCAATCTGTGACAAAGAATAAACAGACGATAGAAAGTCAGTAGTTACCTCTTTTGTGTAATTTTTAATTCGATTTTATACACACCAAGCGAAACAAAACAAAAGGCAACGAATAATCTCACAGGCAATTGGAGCATATTCTAAGATAAAACAAATAAAGAGTCAAGAATAAACAAGCATGACGCATGTGGTGCACAAATACAAGACAAGCACTGTATAAAGTAAGACATAAAGCAGGCTTCAAAAAAAAAACACGAATACACATTCGCATTTATAATTTTTTTTTTGCACGCGCGTTTTATGGCCTCACGCCGTATACGTCATCACGTATCATCGCGCCGCTAATCCTTCAGTGTCGGACGCTGATGGATCGGCGCCCCGCTCGCCGTATCGAACAGCGCGCCGTACGCGCGTTCGCGTTCGCGCACCGCCTCCGATATATCATTTATAATAATAAATGATGTTCCCCGCTCGCCCGCACCGCGGTGGCTACCTGCCTTTTGGCGACGCGCGTATCCCGCTCTCACAGGCTGCCGTGAAGCGACGCCTCGCCGGAATACAGCATATAGCAATAGCCATTTGGAATATTATGCATTACTTAAGAAACCTCATCAAGCTCGACGAGCTTTTAATAACGATTGCCGCATCCAATAAACCCGATCGGCGTTTCGAGCACAAACTGACGTAATGATACCGTGCATTATTGTGCTAAATCCGAAAATGAACCGACAACGCGAGCTTCGTGGAAGCGAACGAACGCGAACCCTGCACGACGCCTGATAAATTCATTGGACAACATTGTGCACGCACGCACGCGTCCCGAGAGTTACACGTAGTCGGCAATTCAGCAAAGTGCATGTCGGGTGGGGGTCATTGAACCCGCGAAATCTGTTGAATACGTGTGCGTAAGTTTTTTGACGCCGTCTACCCGTACATATTTTTTTCACCTGATGGTAAGTGCTTACCGTCGCCCACATACATCTGCAACACCATAGATGCTGCAGGTGCGTTGCCGGTCTTTAAGGATATTTGGGAGATGGGAGGGAAGAGGAGAGGAATAGGAAGGGGATGTCGGCCTCCGGTTACCTCACTCACCGAACGAAACGCAGAAGCACAAGATGCCTCTACTTCACGCCGGTATACTGCGAGGCCGGCGTGGTACCAATCCTGTCGAGCCGGCCCATTCGAGCAGCAGCCGCCGCTTGGCTCTACCACGCTTAAAATATAACTATGCGACGATCATAATGCTAATGTGTTCATTGCCGATTACGATAAACCGCTGCGGATCACTTTTGCGAACACCTATTCGACAGCAGTCTACAGCTGGCGCCGGTATGTGTTCACGCGGAACGCAAGCGGTACAGGATTCGTCTTTACCTACCCGAGTCCGATGTAACGACACGGACACGCTCATGCGTTAGGATCGGCGATAGGGGACCCGAACACAACACAACTGACTGACCCGTTGAACGTTGATTCGATGTTCTCGCACAAATACTTGACCAGACTTTGCTGGCCACTGGTATAACACTCGGTGCTTTGTACGTGCACTCAACTAGAACTTCGCAAATCTTATCTGTACCTAAACACATTATTCATTATTCTACATGTATATGGTATATTTGTTTATATTTCATTTATGTATCTAAGTATGTATGTATGTATGTATCTACCTATCTGGGTAAGTATATATTATGATATTTATATCCTTTTACTTGTTTTATTCTCTTAGCTGTATCGCCTCTATTACGTATATATCTCTGCTTAGGCTAATGGTTGACTGGGAGAGAATGCCTCTAGGCATTAAGTCCGCCATATGTACCAATCTGTGCATAAAGATTAAATAAATAAATAAATAAAAACAAAACAGCCGCTTTCAGAGGCAGTTTTAGATTTTGCACTACTAAATGTTGGAATGACATAGCACCCCCTATTCGCGAGGCTGAAACAAAAACTACGTTTAACGTTTATATCGTCTATATTTATTAAATTTGCAAAAGTCATATTTGACTAATACATACTCTGTTTCTTTAGTTATACACTAAATATGTTTATTTCAAACTGGATTGATTGTTTAGGTGAATCATGGAAGAGCAGTTCGTTTACAGCAAACATCAGTTGCGTACTGCGATTATGAGACAGTACCCGAAGTACATCGCGCAACAGGGTCGGTGCTGACTGGAGATCGGCGTTGCGGTTAACCCACTACTTGGCGACACCATGCTGAGCCAGCACCGTTTCATTTGACACGACACGGGTTATAAATTATAAAATCTTTCTCTTAAATTATTTCTTTTTGTTTTTACATATCTATTGTTTTTTTCGTATAATTGTATTTCTTGTAACTTTTGTGTTGTGTAAATGAATAAATCGTATCGTATCGTATCCCTTATCCTCCTGTATAAATTAATACACATTCATTTCGTTAATTTTATAGTTTTTAATCCATGGAGAGGGGTTGGGGGGGAGGGGCTGGTGATCTATAAAACAGGCTTTTTGTTTTCATAAAAACTCCTATCTCAAACACCAGCTCCTCACACTGTGAATACACCTATGTTTAAAAAGATACATGTATTCATTAAATAATCAAGTTTTTTTGTTAACAAAGCATTACCTTGTCGAGTACTTTATTTTACCTTAAGTTATAATTAGAACATTAATCATAATAATAATTAATTTTATTGGGCAAAAAATAACAGTATCTTAAATGATCACTAAATAAAAAAAAATATCCTGATTTTCAGTGGAGCCTGCTCAATGATAAGCCTTTCAACAAATCTTTCACCAGAGCCTATTTGGGTAAACATGACAGGTGGTGAGTATGTCGCCGTCTTATTGTGTCCAAGCCACCAATACGCTGCTTGCCCTCCACATATGGGGATCGAACTCGAGTCCACTGATGCCGATGCAGATCCCCGTTATACATTCGTTTGTATATAATAACAAAACTTCACAGCAACACTACCCTTTTTTTTTTTTTTTTTTTTTATGGAATAGACGGCAAACGAGCTAGCGGTTCACCTGATGGTAAGTGATTACCGTCGCCCATATACATCTGCAACACCATAGATGCTGCAGGTGCGTTGCCGGTCTTTAAGGATATTTGGGAGATGGGAGGGAAGAGGAGGGGAATAGGGAGGGGATGTGGGCCTCCGGTTACCTCACTCACCGAACGAAACGCAGAAGCACAAGATGCCTCTACTTCACGTCGGTATTCTGCGAGGCCGTGGTACCAATCCGGTCGAGCCGGCCCATTCGAGCAGCAGCTAAAGCCGCCGCTTGGCTCTACCACCCTGATCGCTACATGACGCGTCTATCGTCTATCGCGACACTTAGTAATAATCTCGAGTTATTTGTTCTCAAGATGCACATACATTGCGTTTCGAGTATGCTGAAACACTTGTATCACTTGAGCGAAGTGAAAAGTGTGCGCGACACGCACGTTACATGCCACTCAGCTGGTGTAAAGTGGCTTCCTGTAATCAGACTACATTTTCTCTCTGCTCTGTGTGGGCAATTACGGTGACGTATTTGTGACGTTTCTTATCACATTTGCACACATTGTCAAATATACAACAGATTTAAATTATTCTCTAAACGCCAACCCGGCCGGCACCGCTGAAATCGTTCATAGCATAAAGTGTTTCGGCAGTAAGAAGAAGAAAAACATCGTACGTAAACCCGGCGTGTCTGAGAAATAATAAAAAATATTATTTCGAGGATATGCGAAGCCCGCCGAGCCGCACTGGAGCAGCGTAGCGGGCCTCTACCGGCTCCATAACCCTCCCTCTCAGATATTTGAGAAGGAGGCCTTTACAGGCTGCTATTTTAACCAACTTTTTGTAAAAGAATATCAACACTTCTCGATCATGACTAAAAACTACCGAACCAATCGTATTTAACCTTTACAAAGAAGTAGCCTGGGAGCTGGATATAACGTAATACAAAACTACAACCTTTACATAAATGACATTATTTATTTTTATCCTGGGAAGCCACGGGTAGATTTATAACGCGGGCGTAGTCGCGGGGGGTAGCATGTCATATATGTATATGCTTATATTCATATAATGGCAATCCATCAAGCATTTCCAGCTCGCACTGCCTCAACTAGCGTCTGACATTTCGATGAAAACGAAAATAACGCGCGCACGACGACAGGCGACAACAGGGACAGCAGACTTCATAAATAGAATTTTTGCTAATACATAACGAACTCTAAACCGACGAGCATGCATGCGAAAATGAAAGTGGAAAAAGCGAAAGGCGTATGTCAGGACCGTAGCATGTGAAAGAAGATTGTCTCCGCCTACCCCGTTGGGAACAAGGCGTGATTATATACATCCATATACATACATAACGAGCACAGCGCCCATTCTAATATTAAGTAGTAAGTAATCGTACATGAAAGAAACTTCTCAATGTTTAAAAAGCACGCAGTACCTTCTCTGTCAGCGAGACCTACATATTTACGAAACGGTGGTAGATTTGGAAAAAAAAATTTTCCTACGTCAAAGGTTAATTTCGTTTTATTAATTTCTAAAATTTACGCGAATATAGAGCCGTGGTAGCCTAGTGGTCAGGGCGCTGACTTTAGTGTCATATAGCGCGAGTGACCTGGGTTCGATCCCCGGTACCGGCACCACTAAAACAATTTTAAGTGCTGTATTTACCACGTGCTCAACGGTGAAGGAAAACATCGTGAGGAAACCTGCATGTCTGAGAAATAATAAAAATATTATTTCGAGGATATGTGAAGCTCGCCAACCCGCACTGGAGCAGCGTGGCGGGCCCTTCCCGACTCCTAAACCCTCTCTGATACTAGTATTTGAGTAGGAGGCCTTTGCCCAGCAGTGGGCACTTACAGGCTGTTACTTTACTTTTACGCGAATATGACTTACACAGTTAAATAAAACAATTTTTTACAGATCTATCTCCACCTGTAAGAATATCCAATCTTCAAAGAGAGCTTTACGTCGCAAATTAAAGAGTAAAAATTATTAATAGGTTGGGGCAAAAAGATAAAAGTTCCAGAAAATCTCTTTGTTTATACTATTTTTATCTGTCTGGTTTTTATTTATTTATTTCTTTATCAAAACTTTATTTGCACAAAAAGAGCAAAACGGTCGACTTTTTGCCAAGAGGCATTCTCTACCAGTCTACCATGAGGTTGAACAAGTTTTGATACCATTAAATAGATGACATCTTAAAACCATAAAGATAAACAGTAAAAACGGTTTCCCGCCATTTTTCTATTATTTTTCTGTCCGCCAAAAAGAGAGAAAAAAATTTGTTTATATTTATGGTTTAACGCAGTATCAGTAAGAGTAGCACAAAATTGGTTCAAGCGTTTTCAGTGCAGGAATTTTTATGTCGAAGATGAAGCTCGCTCTGGTCGACATGTTACGGATAAAATTAATACATTTTTGGTGTGAAAAATGGAGCAAGATCGGCATATTAGTAGTTACGTACACAGCTGCAGAGTTAGGGGTTGATCACAATGTAGTTTAGACCCATTTGTATTAGTCTGGATATAGAAATAAGCTAGATATTTGGTTTCCACACGGGGCTCACTGAAAGTAACCTAATGAATCGTGTACTCGTTTGCGATTCTCCATTGACACGATTGATCATCGCTGGTGATGAAAAGTTGATTACCTACGACAAGAACGTGCGACAAAGAACATGATCAAAGAGCAGTGAAGCTCCACAGACTATAAACTAGAGCGAAACCCGGATTAACTCACATAGCACATAATCTTTGGTACGGTTCGGAGCTTTTTTTTTTTTTTTTTATAGAAGAAGGGGGCAAACGAGCGTGCGGCTCACCTGATGGTAAGTGATCACCGACGCCCACGAACATCCACAACACCAGAGGAGCTACAGATGCGCTGCCGGCCTTTAAGGAAGGAATAAGCTCTTTTCTTGAAGGTCCCTAAGTCGTAACTATTCGGAAATACTGCTGGCGACAGCTGATTCCACAAAGTCGAAGTGCGTGGCAGAAAACAAAAGCTTGTCCGTAATTTGTCTTTTAAACGCATTGTCGACGGGTCCAAAAAAAAAAAAACGACTTGTGCCTTAGCGGTCTACGGGTTCGAGTCCGAGCCGAAGTAAATTTTTGTGCAATACACACATCATTGGTTTTCGTGTCTGAACACATTATAACTGACACTTCATAAGAACTCTCCTTTCAATCGTATTGCGCAGTTCTGACAATCTCACGCGGACGGGTACGATCCGATAACAACGTTTCCGCCGACTGTGAAACCATTCATTCTCTATTGTTTCATACCGCGATACTTTGCATACGGCTCCTATAGAGCCTAGCGGGCATTTGGTGAAACTGTGAAAATTTGCTGTACAAGTCTTTTGTGTACAAATATTAATCAAGAACTATATGAAGTATTCTACAATCGTTCGCATCAAAAACAGTTATCGATGTTCGTTAAACTGGCCTCGGGAGCGAGTTACAGCTTACAAACGTTCCACTGTTGATTTTAAGATTATTATGTATTTAACCTTCCACCTCTCAAGACCCACCAACCTTACAGTTGCACGGGCCGAAGCTTGGGTGAACACACCGGTACTTACTCGGGCTCCTACCTCAGCGCGTTTCTCTTTGACTCTAGATTTTTTAATCTTATCCTTGTCTCTTATTGAGCATCTCGTTCTGGGGGGTTTGACATCACAACTAAATAACTAGCCCGGTGACGGAGCAGGTTTCTTTGTATTATTTGTGCCGCCTGAACTGTTCCTTCTCCTGTGCCATTCGGCGTTCAGCCTCTCCTCTCGTCGTACATTGGACGGAGCGATTTGACTCGATATTAGCTCCTCATCGCGCTTTCATCGGCGGCACAAATGCAATGGTACCGGCACCGGGATTATAACAGAGATCGCTCGAGTATTATGGAATTTAAAAGCAGTGCCCGGCCCGCACAGGGAGTCGTTTTAATATGCGGGGAAATATCTGACGGATATCCAAGCCTTGTACGCCACGGTATTCCTTCCGCCTTCGTGGAGTAATTTCGGTAGGGCTGCGGCTACGCTAACCCAGCGTCGCACTCCCTATCCTCCTCGAATAGGATATTGGAGACTATTTATCTCAATTAAGAGAGATTACCTTAGAGACAAAATATGTGACGCGGAGAAAGCCGCGGGCAGACACTACTATATTTATATATTGCATACTCCTAGACTCCATAGAGTACTCCAGAAACGTACAACAAAATCCCAGCAAGTGTGCAAAGTCTTTCATTGTATATTTTAATATTCTAATATTAGAATATTAAAATATACAATGTTTTAATATTCTAATATTACAATATTTTTATAGAAACGTTCGATCAACTTATTCCCAGGTGTTATTATCATCCATGTATTCCTTTATATTGTATTAAACCTTTTTATATAATCATAGTTTGATTTCATAGTACTTTGCACACTTGCTGGGATTTTGTTGTAGAAACGTATATGTTTCTGCCAAACCGAACCTTCTCATGGATACTGCAGATACTAGGGAAAAACGTAAAAAATGTCATGGAGTCAACCCAGCAACATGGTTTACCCAGTCAAGTTCTATCTCTTGGAGAGGTGAAACAGCGGTTTTTAATTTGGCTACACTGAATCATGTCAAATGGACATCCATAATCTGTCTATCCATATGGGTGAAAGTTGTAAATACTTATACATAAATATAAGAAACTTATTTACAGACAAGTTAAAAAAACCTGCATATACACTCAGAGGTGGAGAAATATAAAAGTGGGATGTAATGTTTTGGTTTCTTTGAAGACTTACATGTGTCAGAATTTAATTGACATAGGTAGTTATATAACCTGATTAGATAAGGATTGTATTTTCAATTTAATTTCTTTGTAATGATGTGTCATAGTAATTGTTGTGTGGTTTAAGTACAAATAGGAATCAAAATTATCCTTTTTTGTAATATCAAATGATATTTAAAGTTAGTTAGGTAAAGTTAATTTTATTAAAATTATTATATTTAAAAAACCTGCATATACAATCAGGGATTAGATTGTGAAATGTAAACAGATCAAATAAATAAAATACAGATTGCTAAATTGGTCAATTCATTTTGCCAATTCAAATTTCAATTGTTCAGAAAGACTCAACACATCAAATGATACTAATTCCTGTAATTACTCATTGTTATGCATACTGTCGCCCAGCTGTAAATGTCAAGTTGCTATGGTTTGTAAAGTGTACAGAAAAAATGTAACAAATCAAGCAGTGCTTTTAATTTTGATGATTTTGAGAGTGTGTGGAAGAGAACTGTTTCTTGAGGTCCCTCATTAAAACAGCTATTAGTGGACATAGTACAATCCTTTTAGGGTTCAAGGGATTTGACATGATTGAAAATATGAATTTTAGACCATAGTACCAAATATATCTTAGAAGACGCTCCTGAACCAACCTGTTCATTAGAACATATTTGAGTTGATTACTTTGACATACCTTAGAGACCACCATTTGCCTTCTAATTGTGCTATAAGGCTTAATATAAGGCTTAGACCAAAAAATGTACATTATCACCCTGAATGTCAGAATTTTTAAATATTTACAGTGTGAACTCTATGACTGAGTTGGCAAAGGAACTGAGTATTATTTTTAATAGTTTTCATTAAACGGAGAGCAGAAACAATCACAAACAGGTTTTTTTGACATTTTTCAACTTCATATGCAATTTATATATATTTCAACAGAAATACCTCAAATTTAATTACTAAATAATCCACTTTATAATCTCTTTGAAGCTAGGTTCACAAACAATTCAACATTATTGTATGTCACAACAAAAGGATTTACATTGAAAGTGACCCAGTAACACAAATTTGTTTTTTAGATATTTGAACAGTTATAACACACAATCAGCATCATAACAGCACTAGGAATACATTGTGACAGAAAGATGAAGACATTTGAAATGTTATCAATTTGTTTCATTCAAAAAGCTATATTTCCTTTAAAAAGTATTTACTTTAACTGTTACAAAAAATGAGTAGAGATGTGATAAATAGATGTTAGAAAAATTTCTAATCAAACCATTCTAAGGTGTAATTTTTTTTTAATAATGACATAATTTTTTAGACAAATACTAGATGGAGCCTAATGCTCTAAAGCCTTAAAAAGATTTATGTTTGTTAACTACTTTATAATAAGGTTAAACTGTGGAACAAACAAATATTTATAAAATGTAGAATCAATGACCCCATTATAAACCAATTTAGATGTCCTCGTCCTACATACGGAAGAATTGAAATATGTGCTATTCGAATTAAATTTCGATAAATATTTGGTACATAAATGTACTAGTAAAATTGATGAATATTTATTCATAAAAATGGTTTCTAAAAGCTTACATTGTTGCCTATACGACAGTCATTTGAGTTCCTACCGTAACAGACACCTTAACTGATATAAAACACGAGTGTACTTCGCGTTACAATGAAGACTTAGACGGAGGGCTACGTCGCAATGGAAAGTGAAATCATATTGAAATTTAGAGCGTTGAATGAAAATGACTAACGGCAGCGTGTGAAACGAACAGCTGCTACAGGGTACGATCGGCCCGGCAACGAACCGGCGCCTCGTTTAGCCACGCCACGAAAAACTCCCCATATAGTCAAATAGGTTAACACGACTAACATACACTTTTTTACATCTTACAAAGGCGATTCATATATGGATAAATAGGCAGAAAGTGTACTCACATGAAATCGCCGGTATCATCCAACAACAAGCATCATTCTAGCCCAGACAGGACTGCCACTGCATAAATAATAATCACAACTCAACACAGAACATTTTAAAAGCCTTCTAACGCAATATTGCACGAACAGATTTATAACCATCAACAACTTAAAACAGATTGCACAAAACACATACACTGCAGCCAGGTAGTATTAACAAGGTTATTATCACAAAATAAACTAAATATCACCAAACTAACGAATATCACTTCACAAGTCGTCCTTACATTCACATAAATTGGCAGCCATCTTGCGCTCGTGCGAATTGAAAAAAATGTTGCCAAGTCTCAATTCTGTTCTCTCAGTTTACATATTAACATAATAATAAAAATTTGTATATGTTCAGCATATTACAATCCCATTAAAAAGAAAACTAGGAAAAAATAAATAAAAAGAATCATACTAAAGTTTTAAAAAAATTCGTGGGCAGATTTAAAGTATTCCTCTATAGTATAACGTTAGGTTAATAATTTAAATAATTCTACTATTAGATATATAAGTAAAGAAAATAATGTTCTCATTACATAGCATCATAAGTCGTTAAATGCTATTACATAAAGAGAATTGAAATATAGAGAAATTATAAAGTAAGTAAGTAAAAAAGTAAGTAAACCTACTTAAACTGTAATACGTTAATTTGTTTGGTAATTATTTATTTTATTCTCTTTAATTCACATAATTTATTTAATAACAATAAAAAAAATACAGATTTATTGGGTAACAACAAGTTAATGGTAAACTCGAAAGTTAACCATAGACGATACAGATATCAACTGAAGCAAAGATAAATTGTATATGTATATAACATTGGCTACAAGGCTTTCAGCTAAAAATTAAACAACGCAATAGGGAGAAAGCCGTTTTTTTTTTAAATCTGCCATATGATAAAAAAATGTAGAGTAAAGAATCATTATTTTAAAATAATTGAAAAATCTTTGTCTGAGAATGTTATTCAAACGGTCGACTTTTAGCTGTGGTGGTTAACCAATCAGCTAGGTGGAACTTAGTATTCTGACGAGATGTACGATGGTGGAACTTAGTGCTTGAGATCGTACCGAACTCGATATGTCAACGTCAAGAATTCCTGAGAATGACTGAAAGGCTTCGCCATTTTTCCAAACGGTAATGAACGGCGTTTACGTTGGAGTGGAGTTTTTGTTGCAGAAATCCGCAGGGCATGCTGTGGTTTCTTTCTACTGCTTAATAGACAATATCATTAATTATGTAACTTTATAATATTTGTTGTTTTCAGATTTATTGTTAACTGTAAAATGAACTGAAACAAACGAAATGAAATAATATGTCGGAGAATATAGAACGTTCAGTCAATCTGAGTTATTACATAATAAATCTATTTAAATTATGATACCTTTAGTTTGCTTTGCTTTTTCTTAAAACATTTTCAGTTTTACATATTTACAAATTTTTATTTCTTAAGGATTAAATTACAAATAAGTAATTTAAACTTAATCCTTATTTTTAGTCGAAAGTAAATTGATGGTTCTCTTTTACTGAAGATTTCTTGAACTGATCGTACCAAGGCCAAATCAGCGACCTCCGGTCTTGAATTGAATTTTGTATATATTCACGAGTACTTGCACACATAAATCAATACTCTGCTAGGCAATGGTACCGACCCGTTCGACCCGACCCACTCGAGCGATGCTGTGGGTCGGCTCCACCACGTATAAAAAAGCAAAAGATGCTTCTACTTCACGCTCGTATATTGCAAGGAGTGTTGCAGGAAATCGATGAATGAAGATGGCTCGGGATCATGGTTTGTGTCAGACTTACGTTTAGCGGTGGATTTTTTTTCATCTAAATAGAATTTTTTTTGAAATAATACATTCGTGTACCAGGCCAACATAACAGGAAAATAGGGACTCCAGCGAGAAAAGGTCCTCAACTCTTCGTTATTGTTATCTCACTAGCCTCTTCCTTTACAGTCCTAGAAAAGCGCCTGCAACTAAAAAATAGAATATCTACAATAGTTATTGCTGCTCGTCGCTTTCAACAGACAACTCGCAGGACGCAGAGAGGACACGAGGCTGTGTCTCGCTGTCTCGCTAACCAAATAAAGCAGAAACAAACTAGGACAAATCCAAACTTTCGAAAGTTATAAAGATGCTGAAGTCATGGAAAATAGACCACTATAACAAAGATCTAAAGATGGAAAATCGCCTGACTAACATTAATAAAATAAATTGAGACATAGAGAAATCCTTTAAATTTTTATCCGTACATTACTAATAAATTTATAGAATATTAAACACTTTATAAAAGCAGTATAAGGATTGTTTTTTTTTTTCCTAAACATAATTCTGGCGACATAACCTCATTACGCCCCATCTCTTTAATATCATGTGTATGTAAAATCTTTAATCATTTAATTAATAGGAGATTAGAATAGTTTTTAGAAAAAAGACGTACATTTTTTAATAATACTACAGGGTTTAGAAAAAATAGGTCGTGTTTTGGATAACCTAAGCTCCTTAGTCGCCAGAATTCAAATCGGATTTTCACAAAGCTTGTCGACTATAGGTTGTTTTATAGACATTAAAAATGCATATAACAACTTGCACAATGTAGGATTATTAAAAATTTTAAATGACCTTCAAGTTGGTGAAAGCATCTGTGGATACTTGTGGAACTTTCTACACAAAAGATATCTTAAGATTAAACTTAATAATGGATATATTACTAGAAATGCTTGTAGAGGCTTAGCCCAAGGTGATCCATTATCCCCCTTATTGTTTAATATGCTACCTTCAGAATTTGCAAAGAACTTGAAAAACAGGTCTTTATCTCTCAGTACGCAGATCGATTTTGTTTTATATTGCTATTCTACCACTATTAACGAAGGCCAAACAAAGATACAAAGAGCTTTAAACCAAACTAACCAGCAATTTTTAGGAATTGGTTTGGAGATTTCGTCTAGTAATAGTAAAATTTGTGTTTTTAAAAGGGGGTATAAAAGGGATGTGATAACAATACATGTCAATGAAACTACTCTAGAAATAGTAGATAATTTCAAATATCTAGGTTTATGGTTAGACAAAGGCTTACGATGGAACAAACATATAAATGAAATTACAAGAAAATTACATAAAAACCTAAATATTTTCAAGGTGCTAATTGGCCCTGGCTGGGGAATACATACCATGCATTTAAGAAGATTATATATAGCACTCATTAGAAGCCGTATGGATTATGCAAGTTTCTTGTATGATAACAGTTGCGCTTCACATTTATGCAAATTGGACAAAATACAAAATATATGTATGCGTTTAATAGGAGGCTTTATTAAATCTACACCTGTCCATGTTATGGAGTCGGAACTACTACTGCAACCTCTTTTTATCCGTAGACATTATTTGGCTAGTATATTTTGGTTGAAATCAAAATCCTTAAATGAAAATGTTTTAATAAAAATTTTATCTGGTAACATATATTGGAGACGTAAAAGAAAACCGTTAGTAATAACCGTACATGGACATTTAAAATCAAGTCCTATACATATTAGTCAGCTTTTAGAAATGTTCTCCTTAGATACATGGCAATATGGATTTATCTGAAGTCGTAAAACCTCATATAAATACTGTTCAACATTCTATGCGTTGTTACAACTCTTCTGAACTAAGGCTGATTTGTTGTAAGTTTCTAAATGAATTTTTCTGTGGTTATTATAGAATTTTTACAGACGGATCCAGTTTTGATAAAGGTATACGAGCAGAATTCTTGGATTGCCAGACGGGAGACCATGTTAAATTGAGCATCAGTAATAAAATTTCAATAATGCTTGTGGAGCTCATAGCGATTGCAGAAGCATTGTCTTATATTTCCTCTGTCAATCATGACAGATTTGTGATTTTGACAGATTCAAAAAGTGCTTTGCAACATTTGATCCGTTGTACGTCTAATTTTAGGGGGGTACCATTGGCATATACTGTGTTAAATAGTATTTACAAGCTTAAATCCTGCAACAAAAGTGTTGTTATACAGTGGGTGCCTTCGCGTGTAGGTATTACAGGGAACGAGGAGGTGGATCGTCTCGCTAAGTAAGCCTCCTCTGATGGTATTGAAGTCAATTGTTTACCGTGGATAATAGATGTTTTAAGTAAAGTTAGAGAATTTTTTTTTAAAATTTGGTCTGAATATTTCGATGAGAGATCTTTAACGAAAGGTGTCTGGTACAAAACAATTCAACCAACCCTTCCACGTTCCCTTTGGTTCGAAAAGAGGCAAATGAAAAGGCGTGATTTGATCACAGCCTTAAGACTTCGAATTGGTCACATTCCGTTGAACAATTTTGGATTTATGATGGGCAAAACTAATTCTCCATATTGCAGTCAGTGTAACATTATAGAAGACGTACTTCACATTACCATGGAGTGCATACGGAACGAGACTCAGAGACGTACTGCCTTATCACGGGACTATAATGTCGGTATTTGTAACAGTATTCTGGCATTCCCTGAATCCGAGAGTGCTAGAATATTGTTTCAAATTGTTAAGTTGGGGCTAAATGACAGGTAGATTAAGTTAATTTAATTATGTGTCCATAAGACGTAAAATGTATGGCTGATCTGAAATAGGGCATGCAATAATGAGGGTGCCATGTTCAGTACATACGAACAAACCCTCCATTAAATAAAGATAAAAAAAAAAGGAATGTTTTTGATAGCTGAAGATAAAAGATAGAAAAAGAAGTAATGAGGCAATGGCTGCTATGAATTCGTATTTGTCACGCGTAAGTATATGGTCTGGGTCATTTGGCCTGATTTGGTAAATCCTACCCAATATCATGCCATAATAATAGGCACCAAACACCAAAGAATTAAGTTACATTGTTCGACTGTATCTTGCGTGTTTTGATGACATTCTATTGGAACGTCATCGACCTGTGCCGAAATTGTCAAAAACTTAGGTGTGACATTTATTTTTTATTATTTAGTCACAAAACACAATGAAAAGTATAGATAATTTTTAATAATAATTTGCATAATTTACGCGAATACTACACATTTGAAATGAAACTATTATTTACTGATTTTACACAAGATACTGTGAGCAAATTCTGCGTAGATCGGACCAAAATTAATCATTAAAAGCCGTAGGTAACCCGTGTTGACTACGACATCTGGACGTCTAACACCTCAGTCTCCCCGTGACCACGGCTGCTGTAAAGTATGCGTGTTTCCATATTTAAAAGAAGAAAAGCGAGGTCGTGGTACCATCCCGGTCGAGCCGGTACATTTGAGCAGCAGCAAAAGCCGCTGCTTGGCTCTACCACGTCACAGCTCAACTCTATATAGCCGGTCTGTTTCCATTAAGTGATAAAGGAAATCGTTTCACTTTAGTGGTATTTTACATTTGGCATAAAATTCTTGCTCTATGCAATAAGGAAGCAGTTACGATAGCTAAAAAAATAGTCCATGAAATATTTAGTACTTTCGGCCTTAGTTTCGACATTCAGTTTCCCAGGAAATAACCAAATGAAATGTATTCCAAGTAAAACATTCTCATTAAACCCTAGAACGACATTAACTATACGAACATATTAAAAAAGCAATCCGCCTTTGTTTGTGTATTTGCTTAATAACTTCTAAGCTACTTAGTGGATTTCACTGTGGACTTTCACTAGAAAGGTTGCATATATACTTTATAACACATTCACATTTTATTAATATGTTACAGCTCTCTTCGTCCCGTCTATCGAAGCCGTCGCACTTCACTAGTGTATAATAAAATAAATTGTATTCACTTCGGGCTATTTTCTTCAGTTGGTGAAAATAAAAACTTAGTATGACTTGAGGAGCTAAATTTTGTATTGTTTGTTTATTTGCTAGTAGTTAGTTGTTTTTTGTCTATTTTCTTTGTGTATAACTATTATTCAATACATTGTACAAATTAAGCACCAGGTGTTGTATGATAATCAATATGACAGGGCTGCCATCTGTATATATAAGTATTCTATTGTAGTATATTATTATAGTACATATATATAAACATATTTAGTTATCTTCTCTGCACCCTTTTACATTTTCTTTGGTCGACCTAGTGTGAGACTGGTAGAGAATGCCACTTTCTAATTACTTTTCTAAGTGCAAATAAAGTATTAATTAATAAATATAGGTAGGCATAATATTATTTTGTGTTATATATATTTATTTGTTTGTGTATTGCATCATAATACAATATGAACATATATTTATTTATTCTTTACTGCAGCAAAATATTGTACAAAAGACAAGGTTAATGCTATATGGCATTCTCTAGCAGCTAACCTTGGATAAAACATTAGAGTGCCACTGAAAATCAGGGTTGGGGTGTACTACAGTCCCAGGCACATTCCTACATATCCTGAGTGACATTGCTTTTTGGTAAGAAGCCTCATATGCAGCAGATTAAAGATATTTGTTTCAATAAAATTTGTTCTAATTAATTATCCAAGGAGGGAATTACTGTTTCATGTCTCTTTTCTCTTTCTTCCTTTCTTTTAGCCATATTAGTATTATACATTAACTATGACAAGTATTTAGTATACAATGAAACACATGTTTAGTCGGTACTGTCCAATTTATATTTTTTCTTTTACAGAAATAACTTATAGACCACAGGTCTTACAATTAATAAAACGTCTCACGTAAACAATAAACGTAATCTTAATTTATCACTTCCTAACACAAAATAGAAAATGCATGTTTTTCTTATTATAGAATCATCATTATTTTTGGTTACTTATTATTTATATATGTCTTATTTTTGTGAACAATGAAAACAAAAGGGCAAATCAAAGGCCCAGCGGTGTCAGAGCAATATTGATTGACATCACAAAATTAAAAATATAAACGTTGAAGCCTTCTAAAACGAAGGAAAGTTAGTTCTAGCGCGACATTAAAGACGATTTAGTTTCTATCTCAACTTAGATTGGTTAATCAATTATAATCTAGAATAAGTACCACATCATAGTGTTATTGGAATGCGATATTCCCACAAGGCAATACACGTAAAAATGCACATTTAACACAAAAGTCAATACTTCTGACTAGACGGACGGACGATCACATACTTGCAGTCCTATTTGTTTTTCCAATTCGTAACGCTGATCACACAGTGTCACGGGGCCGATCCGAGACTTCGACGTTTGATTACATTCAATTAATTATTGATTTCGATTGAAGTTAAATAATCTAAATAATGTTCAATTAAATTTCATCCATCAATGAGAGTTCATAAATGAACTTCGGCGGTGCGTTATTATTTCTGCCCGATTCAGTCGTTTCAAGCTCGACATTAACATGACAGATGACAGTTGACAGTTGACACTAGCGAAATGGCGCCAACGACAAATTATCCAAAAACGATTTCCGATTCGTTTTTTTTTTTCAAGCGATGTATCTTCGTATCCGGTGGACAGTCGATCATTTTATTATAACTCCTGGACTCTTCTGATACTCGACCGGCAGGAATATGTGCATTAGCTTCTCTATTTCGCGACGGCATAACGGGCAACGGTCGCATCTGTAAAGAAAAGAAATAACATTTTAGTTTGACTTGATATTTCGCTACGATTATTCTTTACTGAGATGAGGCTATTGGTTTCTTGGGTTTATGCTTTTGGGGTGAAAGGGGGAATATACGTTCTTTGCCTTATCTATTCAACTACAAATATCTCAGATCACGCTCTGCCAACAGACTCTCTGCAGCAGTAAGCTGTGGTCTTACACCGGTTGATAAAGAAAGTAACAATGTTTTGGTAGGATTCTGGTCTTGCTCAATTTCAACATAATACATGGGTAGATTTGAGTCTTTTATGTATAAGTTTATTTTTTTTTTAAATATTTTTTTACATGGTTCTGGTTGGACTCAGTTCGGAGGAATGTGAAATTTAACATTAAATGAGCATGTATCGTGGGACTACGTACCGGGGCGCGCACAGCTGGCAGCACACCACGTGCCTGCACGGCAACAGCAGCGTGTCGATGGCGGCGTCCATGCAGACGCGGCACGCCAGCGCCTCGCCGCCGCTGCGCGATCGCGGCCGGGCCGCCTGGAGGATGGCAGATTATGAAAAACATTTTTAAAATTTTAAATCCATGACGCGTGATGAAGTTTAGGAATTTAATACGTGGATGGGTATCGTAGACAGTCGGGTTAAGAAGAGACGTATCACTTTAAAAGATGGTGGGATATAAATCTGTTGAATCCACATCGGTGATGTACAATATCATACATCAAATCAAATACGTTCATCTGCGGTGAAGTGTAAATCAGGTGCGAGACGGCACCGTGGCCGCGGTGTGACAGTTTGCGGTGATCATGAACATGCTCTGTTGGGAGCTGGGAAGGCCTATGTGAAGCAATGAACTGTTAATAAGCTCATGGTTAATTTAAGTTAATTGTTAGATAGAAAGAACGCGACAAGGAGCCGCGAGAGGTAAACATATTTGTGTGCATTGTATGTTTGTGTCCTCACCTCGTGGTAGGTACCGGAGCGTCGTCGCGTGCGCGGTTCGTGAGTGTTCGCGTGCGTGTTCGTGTTCGCGTGCGCTGCGCGGCGCGCGCGGTCGTGCACCTCGCGGCACGTGCGCCGGATGTCGAACACATAGCGCCGCCCCAGAGTGGACGAGTCGTTGAAGATCGATGCGATTGTGCCCTGGAGACAATGGTAACGTCGTATTGAGACAGGAGCACGTTGTGTTCACGGCTGACGGGTCGTAACATGAAGATGCAGCGTGTTGCTGCTGTCTCGTAAGATAAATGAAAAGAACATGGCCTCTATGTCTCTAACATTTCACGATTCGGTCATTTATGTTTGTAGTGAAGTAACGTCAGAATCTGTTACTACTTTTCTTTCAGTTCACGGCCTGTCAGGTTTTATCAGACGGAAAGGCGATTGGTTTGCGCAAGCGTATTTTGCACAAAAATCCTACCCCTGGAGACGACCGGGGTGAGTCACATAAGAGGTACTTTGACCTGATGATTTTTTTGTTTAAAGAGTCCAACGATTAATTCGGTTGTACTGATACGTCAGTTGGACAGTTTTGAGGTCCAATGTCCATTAACTAGATTATAAAATCGATTAACCCTTTGCGTGTCATATCTATATTGTTTTAAGACAAAAAGAATTACACAAAGCGTTCACGACCCCAGACCTATTTATTACTGTTAAGTTTCGACAGTCTATTGTTATCAAACGTTAGCCTATTATAACGGTTATATTACGATGTACGACATTTTCGCGAAACAAATCTTAAAACAATTATTGTGATTTCCACAGGGGTCTCAGTTTGGACCCTTTATTAACACAAGTTTGCGATTTTTTTTATATAAGAATATAAAGTATTTTAATCGAAATTAATGACTAATCAATATCAAAACATGACGTTATAGTGTATTAAATTTCAGAAAAAGAAAAACCTTGTAATACGAACTGTTTACGTAACATGTGCACTTGCGACATCGATGCATGTTGAGCAATAAAGTAAAATATAGACAACATTAAAATGTATTCCGCTTAGTAATGGCCAGTTAATGTTGAAAACGATGCAATAGACAAAAACAACACTAGACTAAGCAAACGAATTTGCTGATATTGGATTAGCCAATATAAAGTGATTATAAACTAAAACTAAATATGAGAATGGTAATATTTCAAAATTACAAACATTTTGCAGAAATCATAAAGCATATTGTTACAAAAATTAAGTAGAGACCAATATCAGAAAAACCATAAAAGTTATCTAAAACTACATATTTTATTTAAAAAGAGATATCGAGTTGAAATAAATAAATGTAAACAATTTCAGAGCACATTGACAAATATTCATATATACAATAATATCTAGTAAGTACTATGTAGAAAAAAGGGTCTCGAGTGGCAGCCACGTACAGGCAAACGCAGTGTGTGACGACCCCCAAAAGACGGAGTGACGACCTGCGCAGTGTAGCGCAAAGTCGATGGATGCATGGCTAAGGACCGAGCTGTATGGCAATCTTTGAGGGAGTTATATGTTCAGCAGTGGTCTTGTGGTAGGCTGAAATGATGATGAAGTACTAAGTAGAATATAGAATTTTTCGCATTTAATAAATGAACGCTTACAAATTTAATCATCAACTTAAAGCTAGCTAGCTATTTGCCAAGTAATAATATCGACTGCTCGTGTATATAGAAAAAGGGATTATAAGAACGAACACACCTCCTCATGAATTAATAATGAGTCGAACCGGACTTCTCCGATCAAAGTTCTTTCGGTCGGTTTCCACGTAGCGTTCATTTTCATATGTAGGTAGAATTCACTTATTTACCACGTATTTTATGGCAGTGAGATCATTCGAGAAAGGCCAATTATATGAATCAATAAGTTACAACTAAGCGTGGAAGATATTCTGTAAAAGTCTCGCTTTGTGGCTGTATTAAGGAGTCAGCACCGGTCAGCTTCTACTTCAGGTATTTAGGATGTGAACAGTATAGATAGAAGTTACTTCTAGTATTGAGGTTATACGGCAGAATATAGAAACTTTTACTTAAAATGGCAACGTTATCTGCACTCGGCGAATGCTTGCTCATGAACGATACTGACGATTTTGCATGCCAGTCGGTATTATACAATTGCATCGCAATTATCTGACCCCAGAGTGTTGTAGAAGAGAACCAATAGTAGATAATAGGTGTGCTAGAAATGTAGTTGTAGAAGGCACCAGAAGGGTACCCGAAGAACGGGCGGTGGGCTAACAATCTGTTAACGTTCAAGACGCGCCAACTGTGAACGGACAACATGAGGAACAGTTGAAAGTATTTGATAATCTTAAATTGTTGTATAAAAGAGAAACTAGTTTAAGTTTGTTTTGTTGTACGTCTTGTAAATAAAAGTCAAAGTGACAAGATGTGTTTACGGTTAACGGTTTCACAGACGCCGCGTCTTTAAAACTTTAGTATTGTTAAATTAACAAACTATTGTAAATTATCAAATATGTTTTATGCGTGTCGTTGTTTGTGCGATAGAGTTACATAAGAATAACTTTATCGATAATTATTAAAGTGAGAACTACAATCGTTGACCATATATTATGATTTTCTTCACGAACTGTGCATTACATAACATATCTTTGTACGGCTGACGACTCATCGGACACTTTTTCCGCTGATTAAATATTTATCGATTTAAAATGCCTATCGTTTACTGTTGCTACGCATCGTGATGCTCGATTCATTTTAATCGTGTATTCGATTAAGTTAATTCCTTTGTTTCAATTCGTAATAAAACGTCACGAATATTTTTTGCTTTTGTAAAGTTAAGATTTATTAAAGACAATTTAAATTACCAGTCCTATTATATTTAGTTTTCCCATAAGTCATCCAACCAATGTATGGGTTTCTTAAAACTTCTGTATACGTACAAAATTTCGCAGCATAATTACTTTATCTCGATTTGTTATCTGCTAAAATAAATCTCCCCAAGATTTATGCTTCGGCAATTAAACTATGCTTTCCTTTTCACCTCCTCCTATTTTGAGGAGATTACAATAAAAAAAAACCATTACCAACCTTCAAATCTCTGATGAACTGTTCGGTGACGTCACTCCTGACGGTTTCGCAGCAGTAGAAGGCGTGTTTCTCGGTGACGGCGCGGTACAGCGCCGCCGCCTGCCCGGAAGTGGCCATTTTCACATTGAGCGTGGCCTCGTGACCCTCGCCAGTTACGTAGGAAAGTTGGAACAGACGGCGCAGAGGCTGTGCGCGGTGGATTGCCGCATACGGGATGCTGGAACGAGAAACTCTACATTAACTAACGATTCAATGGTGATCATGGAGTTTTTTTTTTAAGTCTCATGATTTTAAATGTGAAAGAAAGGAGACCTACAACATCATATTTTTCATCTGATTGGCAAAAACAGTACATCCACAAGTACCACCCGACGTTTCGAGTGCTTTTCAACACGGTTTCAGTCACGGGGGGGACTGAGGTGTTAGACGTCCCGATGTCATAGATAACTCGGGCTACCTTCAGCTTTAAATAAAATACCTTTAGTGTGGTTCATCACAACATAAAAACAAATAATTAAACGCAATGAAATCCGTAAACAATAGTTTCAATTCAAATGTGTAGTGTTCGCATAAATGGATGGAGAAACAGATGGTTATTCCGTAATCTAATAACGGTAGCTATAAAATGGAATTTATTCTAGACATTAGGAAACTCCCGCAAAGAGCGAATATATCTTAGATTTAGTTGAGTAACCAAGAAACAACAATGCCAAGTATGAATATGTGTTAGATTTAGTTGGGTAACCAAGAGACAACAATCCCAAGTATGAATGTATGTTAGATTTAGTTGGGTAACCAAGAGACAACAATCCCAAGTATGAATGTATGTTAGATTTAGTTGGGTAACCAAGAGACAACAATCCCAAGTATGAATGTATGTTAGATTTAGTTGGGTAACCAAGAGACAACAATCCCAAGTATGAACGTATTACGAGTATGTTAGATAGTGTTTCTCAGCTAGTAAGAAAAAAGCTACAAAGTCATCGATTTTCTTTTCAAATAGTGCGAATATTGAATGCCCGAAGTGTTCTAAAGGACGCGATTCGTTATCAGGCGTAGAGGTCGTGGTATGTACAAGAGCCTCTTTATTCTCGCTAAACTATATTTACACCCGATAAGATACCGTTTACAGGCGCTTTCTAACTGCGCGTCAAACTCGATACATCGAATGTTTGCGAAATCGACAATTGTAGCGATCGTATTCTATACAAACTGGCATGGGTACGAAATAGCCGGTAGTCCACGTTACCCGTTCTCTATTAAGTTATTTGTTTTTATCAGCGCATTAGCTTCGATAATTCAATCGAAAATCCAATGTTTCGTTTCGCTACCAAGGTCCTCTAAATTCTGAATGAGACAATTGCAATAATTAAAATGTAATTTTAGACCGAATGAACAATTTTGATTTGAACGGTATAATGTTGGGGTCGAATACGATTAAACGAAGCTTTATAATTTAAGTGATTGGTAAATTAACGAACTATTTGTATCAAGTATGACTCAGTGTTGGTCAATGGCTCGGTGGGTCTAAGGGGTTTGTTTTTGTCCTTAATTAATAATAGCTCTTTTATTTTCTTATCAGCTATTGACATGTTTTTGTTATTTAAGTATAATTCCGCGTCGATTAGCTACCTCGTGAACTATACGAGGTGTTTCAGTACGTAGATGTAACTTTAAAATTTTAACACATGAACCATGTACATAATTCAATCGATTATGTCTTAAAAGTGTTTGTAAAGAAAATGATTAACAAAACTATAATTAACGTTTAAGTTGTGGTTTTGAACACTGTGGTTATGTGGTCATCTGACACTATTAAAAACAATGAATTATCTCGTCAAGTGAAGTGAAATAGGGTAACAGAATACCAAAAAACATGCCAATGAAACAATGGCGTAGGTTCTAGAATTATTGTTTTAACGCCAAGAATCATCATCATCTATCATTTCAGCCTACCATAGGCCTCCTCCAAGGATTGCCAGGCTCGGTCCTGAGCCACCGGCATTCATCGACTTCCCGCAACACTGCGCAGGTTGTCACACCATCTTGTGGGGGACAGTCCCGCACTGCGTAAATTCTAAATAATTTAAATTTTAACGCCAAGAATATTTATGTACAATTCAATATAAACGGTTCAAGGGAACTGGCACTGTGAATGTATAATGTCATGTCAGTTAGTTTTCCTCGTCTAATATTAAAAGCCTGATTTGCAAATTATGTTGGTTATACGAGTACTTTAAATGTTTGAGACGGGCGACAGACAAATAATAACAACGATACGATGTGATAAATACATGACAAGGTATGTAATGTAACACCAATCTAATATTCACTGTATCTATTCTAACAGGATAACACCCTATGCCTAACAGAAAAGTCAAAATATTTCGTACGATAATAATTTTTCTTTGCCTTTTGGCTTACGAAATGTACTTTCATATCTTTATCGTCGTGTGCGTCTATTAGTGGTCGTGTAACTTTTGACGTGTAACGACTTGACCGATTGAGGTCATATTTGTACTGTCGAGACGATGGTAAATGACCATGCTAGGATCCGATGGGTGGCGCTGTATAGTGTGCAAGTTATTAACAAATTTTGAGATTTGTGGAACCAAATCCACATGCGGTTCCTTATGTTTTAACCTACTTAATATTAAAAATGGGAAATCGTATGTCTGTCGTTCAATCACGCTTAAGGGACCGAACGGTTATGAATGAAATTTGAGAGATGTGTAAATTATACCACGGAAAAGTGTATCGGATACTTTTCATCTCATTGATTGAGCGCTGTCTTGGAGACTACATTCGATACCATTCGTGTAGCTGACAGTCAACTGAAAGCCAACTAACCTTTGTTTTTCGACACCAATCTCTTGGTCGCCGTTGCAGGCGGGCCGGTACACGACGATGCCGTGCGGGCCCACGCCGACACACGTGCTCAATCTGCATCCGCACCCTCCTACGCTCTGCCCGGAAGTAAGACACCCCACCGTTGCCCCCCCGTCTATCTCCTGCTCGTCGCTCGCTCTGGGCTCCTCGACTTGTTGCCGGTGATACAACAGGTGGCTGTAGAGGTTGTGAGCGTTGTTACTTTGTGTAACAGGCTTACAGAAGAACAATTCCTCCCCGAAAGATTCTAATTTTGATATCTCTTTCAGCAATCTATATTCGGCTTGAGATGAACGCATCCCTGCTATCTCGCAATGGTACTCGATAATCTTTTCCATATGATCTTCGGGTTTTACCCCTTGCGGACCGATTTTGTTGCATTCTTCGTATATATGAGTGGGGGGCATGTCAGGGTCACAGTCACCGGTTTCAGCCTGAGCTATGTAGGCTATGATACGTCGAGCAACCTCTTGGTCCGCAACAACTAATCTGCCCTCGATAAGGTCGAGTTTCGCGTGCAGATAGTGCTGATGACGTGTGGGTTCATTGATTAAGAGATGGGGCGGTACCCAAAACTTAACGCGCAATTCCAAGCGGCCACCGGGAATGCGGTGTGGGTCCAGGGGGTTTCGCAAGTTGAGCCACCTTCCGGGCCCTGAACCTTGGTACACTCGCAGCCCAAAGTAGTCCGCCTCAGCACCGATTTCTAATTTTTCACATATCTGAAAAGATAATTAAATAAGATTAGTGATTTCTCCATGTAAAAAAAATTATACTTTCATATAATCTATATTCCTTCTGGTTTTTTAAAAGTCTGATATCCGTGATAGAATCTAGGAGTTTGGCTCCTAATATAATAAGTTAGTTGGTGAAAGTAACGCACTTGTTATTTGTTTTAAACCTATCATTATGTACAATATCAATTTAATTTTACGTCGTTGCGAACCGCCATTGAAAACCTGTAATGTTTTTTTTTGCATACATCATCGCCTCATTCCGTGATCTCTCTCCTCTACCGTGGATTACGGATCATGAACAAACAGAAAAACCCGCAAAAATTATCCGCAGGCGATAAAATTCTTTGTTCCCTATGGGTACGGAATCAGCGACGGGTGGCACCGTGCGAGGCATCTGGTGCTGCGATCGCAGACATGCCTGCCAAACATGGCAATTATGCCAAATCCTCCTATGTATACGAGTATATCATCCGTCCTATTACCAGACGGAGAAAGAAGAAGTCATGAACATATTGTTAACTGCGTGAAAAATAACTTTTACGATTACGATACGGCTAGCTATTGCGGTGCATAGACCCTATGAAGTTTGAACTGACGAACGGACGGATCGGCTTAGGTTTCCAGGTTCAGTAGTCATGGCTAACAGGGCTGTATGCGAAAAATATAAAAAAAAAAAATTGTCATCTTTTTCAATTTAATCAAAATGTGGTTTTTACTAAAGAACACGGAATTAAAGAAACAAAAAACACTACATCTAAATAATAAACTCGACATCTTTGTAGTTATCAGATAGATCGTAATATCCCCTTATAATAGAGTGTCGAAGTATAGCTGTTCCGTAATTAGCATATTTATAATTATAACCTATCAAGACTAACGTACGTTTGACAAAACGGACTACAGTTAAGTGACGTCACGTCACGTGGTATTGTGGTGCCGCATCTAGTGGTTTGTTCACTACTGCCACTTGGTATCTCGAGATGAAGTGTCTCAATGGACGGCGGCTTGTGTTCCAAGGCAGCATATGGCATATTCACGTTGTCAAACAAATTATTAAATTATTGCATGTACACATAGCAAAGCGTTTAAATTATTATGTTCCTTAACTTTATCTGATATTTCTATAGGTTTGCGATATATTTGGGATATATTTTTATTTATATATTTATTTATTTAATTATTCTTCATTGTTAGCCTTAAGCTTAAGGTTACAATGGGCGGACTTAATGCCAAGTGGCATTCTCTACCAGTCAACCCTTGTTATGGTGAAAGGTAGTTGGCAGGTACAAAACAAAGAATAAAAAACCAAATTAAAAAAAAATTGTATTCTTTTAACTGTCTCCTATGCGGTAAGAATAAAAGAAATAACGGTGAATTGTAATTGTTGAGTCGGAGATTGTTCACTGCAGGTCGCACGAGGATGTCCAAGCTTGCTCGGCGGGCTATGGGCTATGCGCTATGCTCGGTGTTCCTCTGCGCGATAGACTCTGCACCGTCGATGTCCGCTGCGGAACAAAGACGACCGACACAGCCGTTAGGATCAAGCCGAAGCGGCAACGGGCCGGCCGCATGGCTCGGAGAACTGATAATCGTTGGGGACGAAAGCTTATCGAGAGGCGGCCGCGTACAGGCAAACGCAAAATGAAATACCCACACGATGGAGTTGCGGGGTTGCTCGTCGATTAATGCAGGTCGGCCGAGGAGCGTGCGTTGTGGCAATCTTCGGTGTGACAGCCTATGTTTCGGCAGTGGACTTATGTCTGTAATGATGGCGATGAAGTCGAAGAATAAACGAAAATAATTTCACCGCGATCAGATAACACTTCACGAGTCACAACATTAGAGTTTCTATTGATGCAGTACGCCAAGAATTGTTGATAATTCACACGAGTACCCACGATAACGATCATTGTGTCGCTCAAGCATGCCCGCAGTGGATAGTACAGATTTGACAGACGTGGAACTACGTTGAGCACAAGCAAGGGCGTAGATAGACCTTACGAGCAAAATATAATTAAAACTTACCTTACCTTAACAGCCTGTCGGTCCACTGCACGAGTGACTCTCTCGTGAGGAGGAATTGTCATAATCTCCACGCTCGGCGAGCGGATTGGCAATCGCAGTACCGGACACAGCGCACGTTAGACGCCGCTGGCCGTCAGCGGTCTACTTAATTTTACCGCCATCTATCGGCATTGATTGCCATTTTCATGGGTTTTCCCTGACGCCACTCGCGGGAAGAAAGTGGGTGGCAAATTCTTACGCAGTAACCACAAGGCAGAACAGGGCACTGCCGTTTTTACATAAAGGTAAAGTGGCAGCCTGTAAGTGTCCACAGCTGGGCAAAGGTCTCCTTTTCAAATACAAGTAACAGAGAGGGTTTAGGAGCCGGGAATAGCCCGCCACGCTGCTCCAGCGTGCTGCTTTTTACATACAATAACATATAATCATTTCTTGGTTTACTTCAAATGTACGTTTAGTTTTAGATAATTGAATACCTTAATTTTTAGGTCACGTTATTCTAGATAACAGTCATTGTAAACGCTGCCTTATGCCAAGCGAAAAGAGCTCAATTTCGTAATTTGGCACTCATATAATAACACGCCCTTGCCTCGTGCTGACGCTAACGAAGCTAAGTAATTGACAACATTATATTTCTATTAAAATGAAGTGACGTCGCTTGCTCATACATAGCGGTGACGTCTTTTGAAGTTTTGCATTTTCATAACCTGTAACTGATAAATATAAAATGTGATCAGTTTCACGAATTATGGAACAAAAGAAAACACTGACCTGTACTTGCGACTTAGTTCGTGTGGAGGAAATCGCGGGTGGGAGGGGGCCCGGTCGTGACATATACTGACAATCTTAATCCTCAGGTGACTAGAGACCACGCATTCTCAATCGAGGATATATGCAAGTGTCTGTGGGCCGCAGCGACTACTTGCCATCGGGTCGACTCCATACACGTTTGTTACTCTTATATCTTATTTTGACAATTAAACAGATCTATTCTTGATTCATTCAATTGTACCTATCTATATGAAACCTGTACACAGACGTGGGTAAACACCTTTATCGGCTACATGTAGATAATTTACCGAACCAGGTCGAGATTCAATACACTGTACACCAGAATCCGAGTTATTTCTATAGCCTTATGAATTTGTCCAGTCGACCTTCTCTAGATTATGTAAACAAAATGCGCGTCAGCTCACGCACCGGTGTACGCTGAAACCGCATATAATATTGCAAGGTTATAATATTGGTAGAAGGTTATGATACATAATATCTCTATCTGGGACTCGTCTGGGTTGGTACGGCCCTCTAATAATAATTTCTGCAGCCAAACACCAGTACAATTACTGTTGTGTTTTCGGTTTAAAAGGTGTAGGGAGCCGGTATCATTTCGGGCTGAGAGGCATTCCATGCATCTGTAAATTTCGTCGCTGGGCGGGAGTAGCTACTTACAATGAGATGGAACAGTCCACCTCATTGTAAGTAGCTTGTTGGACTCTTATTTTTTTTTTAACTTATTCTTTCCAAAATAAAAAGAAGTTACCTTCCAAAGTATGAATTTCTCCTGTGTTAGTTATAGTTAACATACATACATTGCACATGGACTAACAAACACCCAGACTAGGAACAATTATTTATAGTCTGCGGAGAAGCTAAACGCTTAGTCACTACGCTACGAAGCCGGTAAAGTTTTTTGGATTCGAACTTGGCGATTCTATACTTGAGATTGAAAGATAATTTTACTCGCGTGGAATACGTAGACTATACAATAAAGAAAAATGTTAGTGTGTTTTATATAATTTCGAGTATTATTATTACTTAATACATTAATATTTTTCAAACTTAGATTATGTCGTAAAGAATAAATAATTGTGTTCGATAACGTTTGATTTGGAACGACCGACTCGAACCTGAAATCTTCTGATCCGTATGCGTACACAGGGCGGATGGTATATTAGATCAATTTATTGTTGGCATTGCGCGCATCTGCTATATAAATAAGTTATTCATGAATATTCTTCACTGTTCACGATAACTGTACTAAGGAATAGACAAACAAACGATATTTTGACGAGTCAGTATGACGCTGAATATCAAAATCTTTATTCTTCGACAAACGAACAAAAATCTTTCTTTTTATAATCTCCTTCCGTTTCGTAATGGGGTTCCTCTGACGGAGATGAAACAGACGAACGAAACTCCCCAGGTAAACCCTTTTTTTTTGTTGTAATAACAGTAGTACTTCTAGAACCGTTTCTAGGGAGCAATCCACACATTCCACAGGGGTTAATGTCGTCCAAGTAATCTTTTATATAGTAATAATCCTTTGTAAACCTATTGATAGGAAGACTTTGCGCACTTGCTGGGATATTGTTTCACTAAAGTATTATTTATAATTTTTTTCTAAATTTCAGTTACTAATTCAATTTCGGAACTAACTATGAGAATTGATTAGAAGTTCATTTAAACCATTTACAAATAGTGATATAATTAACTTAACCGAACTTGTAATTTATGCAGTTCAAAAAGAAAATACGAAAGTCAAGGAAAATTTAGTTCGTACAAGGAAATAACGGAACTATTATTGATATCAAGTTATGAACAATTGTCACTTGACACCGATTCTCCGCCTCCGCCAAGTTAGACATAAGTAATAAAAGAAATTAATTTATCATTTCTGTTTTGACCGAAAATCAATGGATGATACAGCTCGGACCCCAAACACACACTATAGTAAAAAATATTAAGTGCACTAACTTGTTCCTCAAGTAGTTCATTACAGATTAAAAGTTCCTCAGAACAATTGAATAACTAATATTTTTTTGGTTCATATTATCACACAGTTGACTCCACCTAAATAAAACTGTTGCCCATCCGTTATAATTATAATACATTAAACGAAACTGGTCTTGAACTACCTTGTGAGATTGCCTAAAGGTTTCCTCTGAACCGCCACAGGGCATTCCAAATTACCAGAAAAACAATGCGCCCGCAATGATGTCCTGACAGAACAAATTGGAAATTATTTATCGCATAACAATGGCAACCTTTGCCCGCGACGAGAGTATAATTTCGAGTTCGAATTCGAGTGCAACGTTTTCGTGCAACGTTACGATTATCTGTGAATGTGTTGCTTTTTGAATTGTTTTTCTTATGGGAAAGGCTGCAAACGAGCTTCACCTGATGGTGAGTGATCACCGTCGCCCACGTACATCTGCAACACCAGAGGCGCTGGGGGTGCGTTGCCGGCTTCCGATAGGATAAGCTATCCACAAAGTATTATAAAATTTAACGTATACTAACTAGATTTACAGATAGATTCAATTTCAGTATCTCTCTTCTACCCATGATAGGGTGATTCGTTCCTCTGCTAATCATATGATAAGTATCCCGCAACATTTCACCCATTTTGTTGGTGGTTCCTTCACCGTTCAGGCTACACTTCTCTGGAACTCCTTGCCCGAAGACATTAGAAAAGCCCCATATAAAATTTCTTTCAAACGATTGGTACGCGAACACTTTTAAAACCATCTGATACTTGTTAGTATTAATTCTGATTTATTATATATGTATGTATTAATGTGTTTGTATGTATGTATATATCTGTATTTCTGTATATACTATAATATTTGTATATGTAAGTGTTTGTGTAGATATGTATGTTTTAATTATGTAGTATATTTCTCAATTAGCCTTTCATATTTATATTATTTTAAATTGGATGCACCTATCACCACATTTCTTCACGCCCTGGGTTGACTGTTAGAGAATGCCAAAAGGCATTAAGTCCGCCTTTAGTAATCCTTCTGGTGTACACGATAAAGTATAAATAAATAAACAAAAATTTAAATAAATTTACCTTCACAAGCCTACCTACTTATTTCAAAATAAACAAAAGGCGACCTTCAGGTACACTAACAATTATCTAAGTACAGAATCTGTTGATATTACAAGTGTTGCCTCTCACACAAAGACAATAATGGTTAAACGAATATTGAAAAATTATTTAATGCTATAAAAGTTTAAAACGACATTTCAATTATTTTATTTGTGTTGATTAATTCAATCACAAATAGTTGTGAGAAGAATATTTGGGGAAATAGGAGACTAAATAAAAAATTCAAACCCACTGTTAATGGCCCTGTGGCGCAACGGATAACGCGTCTGACTACGGATCAGAAGATTCCAGGTTCGAATCCTGGCAGGGTCGAAAAATATTTTTTGGTATTTTTAATATTTACTTAATAAAATAATTTAAATGAGTTGTTTTTATAATTAACATTAATACCATTTCAATGACTGTTTGTTAGATACACAGACGAACTATGGTATGTTATAATAAAACGTACATTTAAGCCGGGTCTGTTCGAACTTTTTCCTTTACTTTGTCATAAAATATTAAAACAAAAACCCACTAAAATTACCTATTTTAATTAACAGCTGAAAATAAAAAAAAAACAATAAACAGCAAAATGTTTCTAAAATATATAAGAACAAAGATAAGCCACAGCTTCGAAGTATTTTTTTATATCCTTCACTACGCTTGTCCAGTACAAGGGTACACTGGTAGATACAGCCGTCATGCCCGGCGTGGTGGATTTGGGTAAACGTAATTGTCCAATAAAAATACATGGCATAAGCGGGCGCTTTCTTGCAGAGACCTAAATTTATTGTTTACGGTAGAGAAAAGTAATACTGGTACGGTCAGAGGTCTTGGATATTTTAAATTTTTCCAACCAACTTTCCATCAGAGCTTCGACACCACGCAATTTCCAAGCTAACGACACAAATCGTATATTAGTTTCTAAAAACCATTTTACACAGGGAGTCGACTAACTCCAGTCTCCTGAGTCGGAGGCAGATGTCTTAATCACTGGCTTAAACGTTTGCTTGCTTCAAATAGACAAAAGAACAGAAGCACTGTCAAAACTTTCTACGTAGTTTTTGTACACTCTTCGGTCTGACAAACATGCTAGGCTAATCTACTGTCAGCACTTTATGACAAAACCTCTAAACATAGGTTCCAGATAAAAACCAGCGTCTGGTTCTAAAGCTTGGGAATAAGCTGATCTGGAGACCTATTGGTCCAGCCATGAAACACGCACAGTGAATAATTTTTCTGTAATTGTGAAGTCTGACGTTACTTACTTTACTTTGGGTTTATTTTGTACCATGTGCTTTTTTTTCTTTTCTTTTTCATTAACATGTTCTTGTCTCTATGCTGTACCAATTAATATTTATCTTTTCCTCTTTCTTAACCAAAACATTTCACTTTACATCTATGTAATTTCGCTCTACTAGTTACAATCTCACCTATTTACGTGAATATCGTAAGCTAAAATTAAAATGGACCTTTTTTTTCTGAACTTTTCCATAATAGTGACATCTAACGGCAAACGCGAGAAGCTTTCCTATGCGAAGGATTCATTTCGAGCTCAACACATATCCATGACCACGACCCTTATATGCGTCGCAAATGATGGTACCGAAAGTTTTATGATTGCACAATTGAATAAATATTCGTTCAGGTATCTATAACCCGAGGTATTTTGTAAAGTATAGACGTGCAGTCGATTCTGATTTTTCATTCTAATCTCAAGGATTATTTTTTAAAAATAACAAATTACAATTTTTGATCAATGAATCCATTTGGCCGCTGATCAAGAGAAAACACACAGTTCGGGAGCTACTTATTCCGAAGCTTCCAATGAAAATCGACTGTGCCAGAAAAGTGTCGCCTTCGATAGGTGGCGGTATAATATTATAAATCACACATAATAACGGGCAGCGGTTCTTCGTCTAAGGTCCAAGGTGCTTGGCACTACGATCGTAGTGATTCGCCTGCCAAACGTTGAAAATAAGACGCTTTTAGAACTTGGTAGGGGCCTAGGTGTATATGCAGTAATAGACGTTTCTTTTGATTAGGATTTTATTTAATTCTTCTTTTGGGCAAGGGGTAAACGACCAAGCAGGTCATCTGACGGTAAGTGATCACCTTCGCCCACGTACATCTGCAACACCAGAGGAGATGCAGGTGCGTTGCCTGCCTTTAAGGATATTTGGCCTCCGATCACCCCACTCACCGAACGAAACGCCTCTACTTCACGCCGGTATTCTGCGAGACCGTGGTACTACCCCGTACGAGCCGGCCTTCTACCACGTAACAAGCTACCTGGATCACTGACCCTCATTGATATTACATATATATGATCGTAGACACTGGTTCCAAGGTGACAACTACAAGCGAGCCAGACCGCGAGGAAGTTTGTCTATACTAACAAATAATATTATTCGTATGCATTGCGGATTTAACTTGAAACTAAGTCCAGGTATCTTGATGACAATTTATTATATATACAATATACAATGTATTCTTTAAATTTGATTTGAAAGACTGTACGGAAATTTGAGGCAGATGTAGATTATACGACGGAATGGAATATAGAATACTCTTTTTAGTTCTCTTGGAACATAATTCAGAGCACGCGGACGAGGCCGCGTCATTCGCTAGTATTAAAATAAAAACTTTGAAATGAACACCGTCCTTGATCTATTTAAATCTTTATAACTCATCAAGTTTTGCTACAACGTAAACTCCCATCCTATGAAATTCCTTCTTAATTTTTTATTCTATTTCCTTTCTTAGAAACTATTATTTATGTATTTTATCGTGTTTAATTTCGTTTTTCAAGTAACCTAATTATTTGAAGGCGTTGAGAACCAAATAAAGGAGTCATTAAGCCGGTTTTTGTGATTCGACCAACGTAGAACGGAAAGGTTTGAAAGTGCAAACATTGAGAGACAGCAGTCAACCCTAGCGAACTGAGCGGTTCATCGACCCTCGAGTGTTCCTTGAGCCTCGTCCAGCGGGGAGCGTTGCGTTAACTGGACAGTTATAAATGAATAAACGATTATCGCAGCAACGACATTAACTATGACAATGCGTAAACCTTTGCAGCGTCAAAAAAAAAGCGGACGTTTTTCTAAAATGTTGTCAGATCTTCAATATCTCTGTTAATAAGAACTTAACATCGAGCTCAATAGTTCATCCAAGATTCCGGGATCGGAGCAAGAAATACTACAGTGAACCCCCAATTAAAGTGTCTTCCAAACGTCCATTGCATCATATTGAAACTTGTACACTAAACTTACATTGCTTCGCTACACGTCTTTGTTACAGAAAGAAAACGTTTGCCAAATATTTACCAAATGTTTCTTGTTAGCATAATGATGTGTTGACTCCACAATATCTTCCAATTAACAGGTTGGAGATATCTCTCGCGTAGGATATAATAGCGTCGTATCACTAGTACAATGCACTACTCTCCATTATGTATCCCAATAAAAGCTCTGCGCTAAGATTGAAAACTTCCGTAGATCTTTCAATTTCAATATCAGAGACCAAAACATCACAATTCGGGAGCAAAATTTGAAAAACCATATGTGTCTAAACTATTCGGTTCTCTATAAGTATTATTAAATCAGTGTCTTCGACTAAGTAAAGCATAAATAGTAACGGGTAGTTCGATACGTCCCGCAAAAGAAACATCTTACAGACGGATCGATGCAGTAGCAATTTTCCATTTTCTCTCCCCGACTGACGGCCCTAACGATCTTCTGATTGGAGTTTAATGGAGGCTCCAATGCGGTCATGAAACAACCATTGCCCGTTATGTCGGAACGATTCGTTGTGCAAATTACCAATTACAAACGTTGTGAGTGATCATTAAAATCACTCTTATTACGGACACTTGCGACTGACTGGCTGCTTAATCTACCCAAATAAGTTTCATCGATCCAGAATTGTTGTTTACTCACAGAACGAAACGCAGAAGGACAAGATGCCTCTACTTCACGCCGGTATTCTGCGAGGCCCATACGATAAGCAGCACAAGCCACCACACGGCTCTATCTCGAGTTTACATAAATATACACTGTAGATAGCGATGAACTAAAGTGCGTCTGGAATGAAATTACTTGTATTAGGTATTTCGTAAATACAAAGCAGGCCTAGTGCCTACTTTGTATTACAATTCAATACAAAAACATAATCTTAAACCTTATTATTAGAAATGATACTATTCTTTACGGATTTTATCGCGTTTAATATTCTGCACTGCGTAGATCGAACGAAACAAAAGTTTGTAAAATCTGAAGGTAAATCCTGTGTGTGTGAAGGTGGACTTCTAACACCTCAGTTCTCCCTGCTGTAAAGCATTCGAAAGGTCGAGCATTGCAAATGTGAAGTGTTCGAGTAAATACAAGAAGTATTTACTACATTATATCAAACTTATTGTTCATATTCATATTTATGTTATGTTCATCTCAAATCGTGTTTCGAGCAACTATTTGCGGTCCATTTAGGTTAGATTCGACGACACGTGCACACAATTAAGGTACCTATACCATACATGTTAAAGCATATAGTATTGCATAACGATATTAGTAACTAACCATTTCAGAGAACTTCGAGTGGGGACATTTATGTCCATTAGAACACTGATTACAGACAACGTCAATTACAAAGTATTCAATGCCTATATCTAACTCTAAACAATCATAACCAACGCCTAACTAGATTAAACATAACCAAAGAAAGTCGAGAGTAGTGACAATAGTTACGAAATTGAGTTGGTTCTTAATTTTTGGTTAGTTTACAAAGCAGCTCTCATAACCTAAATAAAACGCGTCTAAAAACAAAAACACAAAGACATCGAAATCACTAAATCCGTAAAGCGAAGCGAGGCGTCCTTCCACCACAAATGTTTGCTCTACATCCCGCTCTCGCGTGTAGAGCCGTCTCTCTCGCGCATTCGTATCACGCACACGACGCGTGCGCATCTCATTCGGCCGGTCCACGAACCGATCCGTACTAAAATCTAGTTAGTATATAAATAATACAGATCTGTTAAGAGACTTGTTGCAATACAGATTTGGATATTCTAAATTTGGTTGGTGACTGCTAAAACTCAAACATGTAATTTTGTATTCGTTAGGCCATAGAGTGATATCATATGCACATACTGACATAAGTGTACGGTAGACCTAGCGGAGGACACTGCGCTATTATGAATCTAAAGCCGCATATCACTGCAAAACTTACGTTACTGTGAGCCGTGAAAAGCTGGCGGGTAACCCGGACGGAATTATGACATAATGGCACGAAGAAAAAACGTTAAAATTGAACGCTGTAAAATCCGTTTAAATAAAATTAACATCAACAGTCATTATTGTTAAAACTCTGTCTCGAATTACATCAAAGCTTTATGATAACACATTGGTACAGACAGATAAGTAGGTTAGGTAATACCTTCATAACAATGTCTTAAAATTTTCATGAGTTTAAATCAGTTCTCAGCACTACACTAACAAAGTCACGTCCAAATTAAAATGAATTACAATACAATGAAGCGAGTTCCGAAGGTGTGTTATGAATTACAACTGCCCAAATCGTAAGCAGCTACTCCTTGCGTGACAAATCCTTTAAGTCTTCGCGATAGGGTCCAAAGTAGATTAGTTTCATTCACAAGACAATGGAACGAATGAGGTCGCTTATCATTGGAGTGTGCAAGGTGAATGCACTCCAAAATTATGAAGCCCGAGTCCGAGTCCCGCTTTCACGAGACATACAATGTTTACACTGTGGTAAATATACATTGTGCAAATAATCCAACCCAATCCTCAAAAGAACTTGTGTCATCATCATTACATACTGCTACAAGTCCACTGCTGAACACAGAGAAATCTTTTGAATCTAAATAGCTTTTGTTGAAGCAAAAGATTGTCACGAACCACGGTCTTGTTCCACCTGCATCCAACGACTTCCCGCAATACACGTCCCACAGACAAACTAATTTAACATTGATACAAACTAAAGTAGCGGCCTATGTATATCTCATTACGGGATAAAGTTTTTGAATGGCGGTCAGCAGCCAGGATAACGTCCTCAATGCTGCTCATGTACGGGTTGACTATTGAAATTTGTTGTGTATTATTTCTCTTTTACAACCCACTATGGAACTTTTTCGGGGATCGTACTGCAAAATTACAGCCTGCCGTATGGTTGCATCGTATTCGGATTCCCTGTGTTTTGATAACTGGTTAATTAACTGGTTAATTAACAGGTTAACATAAATTGTTCTGCTCTTACAGACGATTCACAACAATCGAAATACGGGCATGAACATTTATGCGTTTCTGCCACGAATGTTCAAATTGAAATAGGCATATCCTTTTTTTTTTTTTTGATAACGCCCAAGACCTTTTTTTTGCCGTGCCATATATGACGTATATACAGAGACACTCTTATTTAAACTTTTAGTTCTCTCACTTATTATATATACACCTCGTTATTATAAACAGGATCCGTAACACTAGACAAGCTATAAAACTTACTTTGCAAACGTACGATGCATGGACGGTGTTTGATCTGCATATATGTAGATACTTACCTAGAACAAATTTTACGGATTACATTACTTGAGGATATTAAGTTTCATTCGGAATGATCCAAAGGCTGATTTAATTCAAAAATTACTTATCACCTTCAGTAGACTTAATAGGTTGATTGAGAATAAGCTGAAGCAAATACCGTATAAGTGTTCTTTTATTAATTTCGATTTGCATACATACTTGTCGAAGACATGCCAGGTATGTAGAATTAACAACGCAAGCCTTGAGCATTGAACAAAGTTAACGCTATCACATACGACCTCCACCGGAAGTGAATTGTTCAAAGTAATCACGACTTCCGCCAGTAGCACATTTAGTACTCTTGTAACATTCACTTACATCGTCATGCATGACATTAAAGTACCTTTAGGAAACAAACGTTCTCAAGTAAACCTTTAAAAAACGACAATCTGCAGTGTTATGGGAAGTCGAAGCATTCAGAACTTTGCTTAGGGACGACCTTTGGAAGAGGATGTTCAGCGGTGGACTGTAGGCTGTAATGATGATAAATTGAATAAGAAACACTGCTGCCACCGCAAAGCGTATGTTTAAGATTTCTAATTTGTGTCACTTGTGCCATTTGCATTAGACGATCGTTCCTTCGCTCATAGTGCAATTTGCGGACTATGAAAAGTTGACCTTAAGTTAGAGACAACTTTACCTGAGTCTGGTCTGCATAGAGCTTCAAGTGTCAGCATTCAACTTGGAAACGAGGTCAGCGTTCTTGGAATGTGTATACGAGGAATAGGATTGTATTAAAGTATTGTTATTTTTGGCAATACCCAAAATAACCATAGTGATATTAATAAAATGTCACAACAGTGATAAGAAACCAATGTAAATGATTTGTTTGCCTCATTATCACGGAAGAGATACATAGCATGGGTATTGACTATAATAAATCACATACGTTCATACACTCTAATAATTTTTAGCATAAAAAAATTATCAGAGGCCATGTAATTGCATGACTAATATATAATTTATACAAACATCATCAACAACTTTGTTGCTAGATAAACAATGATGTTTTTAACAAACTAAGTATAGCCTTATAGAAATTGGAATGTTTACCTTGTACCGTTAAAGTCATATAGTGCACGTCAACTAAACGGCCTGTAGCTACTTCGTCAGCCTGTAGCGGTCCACTACTGGAAACAGGCCTTTCCACGAAAACACTAACAGAAGATTTACTCATATTCTACTGAGTAACGTCAGCGTGCTCGCTGAACAAGCGTGATGGTTGGTTTTTACGTCGTTTTTTTGCTGCTGCTCGTATGGGCCGGCCCCGCCGGGGTAGAACCACGACCTCGCAGAATACCGGTGTGAAGTAGAGGCATCAACCGGAGGCCCACTCCCTCCTCTTCCAACTCCCGTTCCCATCATCCCTCCCAACCCCCAAATATCCCTATAGGCGAGCAACGCTCCTTTGGTGATGCAGATGTACGTGGGCGACGGTAATCACTTACCGACAGTCGAGCCCCTCGCTCGTTTGCCCTTCTTTCCCATAAAAAAAATGTAGTACTCTACGCCAGTAGTCTGTGGGTTTTAAGTTCAGTATGTTTGTAAGGATTTTGCGCCATCAGGGTACATCGCGTGCAGGTAAGTTTGTATGATCCCCCTTATGACTCTGTTAGATTAGTTATTAAGATTAAACTATGTCCAATAATTTATCCAGTTTCAAAACGTACCCTTCCAAACGTTACAATTTCAATCACTCTGTTTCCTCTGGATATAACCAGACGATGAGTTAGCTTCTCTGTGTTTGAGAGGAGATTGATTGCGGTATATAGATGACATCCAAGCTACGGTTCCTGTGTTGACTTGACAGATCGTGCGGTCTGAGGTTAATAATCAAAGTAATAATTGGTAGGTAAATAAGATAATAATCTTTATAAATACTGAGACGTCTTGCTTTGTGTATCTATTATCTGAGATGATATAAATGTATATTTCAACATTGTATATTTTACATATTACTATCGGCATAGCGTCATCGCTTTTTAGGGTTCCGTACCATTGTCCAGAGCTCATTGAGTGGAGTTAAAAAAAATAATTTTTTAACAATTTTTTATTTTCAAAAATGGAAGGCCATTAAGTCAGTTTCAGACAGTTTTTCTTACGTGGTCTTTCTCAAAAACTAAACTAGTAAGGAAATTGCAATTTCTGTATATCGTGTACGATATACAGAACCGACACCGAGTCATCATGTAGTTTGTCAACTGTGACCCAAAGCAAATTTTTTGGATTTTTTTTTTCTTCAACGCAAGTTTCTTTCTTTTTTCTTTCGGGTCGCAATGTTTAGCCCGGAAATTAAAAATTTCATACATACAAAATTTGGATATCTAACTTTGGTAAATATCTAACGCAGGTTTATTATGTTTTTTTATATAGGCTTACTTGGCCCTTTTAGCGTCAGTAGTCCTGATATGTAATAATTGTTTTAAAGTTATGATGGGTTAAGGTTCTTGTGGATGTTCAAATCGACACAGGTCCAAAAAAGAAAGTACTTCTCTGCGACCAAGAACCGTCAGGAAACGTTGTTTAAACATTTAAATTCATGTTTGGATTTTAGCAAATTAATTTGTTTTTTTTTTCTCTTTAGATATTTCTGTAATACAACTCCGGAACAAATATTTCGTACTTTAGAAAAACGTGCAAAGAACATAACGATTGTTTATAAAATTTAATTATTAGCCAATGGATTTTTGACAAATGACAAATTCGCACAACACCTGCGGTGATAAAAACAGTTATTACTTGTTTCAATTTGACCTTGGTAGCGCCTTAAATGAAATATTCGAAGAATTTGACAGATACTCAAACATTGTCTGCCATTTTGTTTTCATTGTCTACCATCTTGATGTTAAAAAAACTGGTCACATATTAAATGGAACTGTGGCGAATATTAATAATATTATTGGAACATTTCATAATATTGGAACAGAATAAAATGGTTAAATATTAAGTTCTCCAAAAACGTGTAGATTCGAATACCAGTCCAGAATCCGACGAAGCCAATATACTCGTAACTCCTTACAAGATTCATCGCCAAGATATCAGTGTTCAGGGGGCCTTCAAATTAGGAAAGACCCGGTTTCAATGCAGTAAATAAGAGGTACTAATAAAAAAAAGGTTTTCGAAAGTTATATTTGCCCAAGTTAATTTAAGATGTATTTGTATTGTTGAACAATGAGACGACGACATGGTCACCACCTGTCACGTTGGTTCAAATAACTCTCTGATGAAAAGTGGATTGAAAACGTCAAAAATGAAACTCTAGAATTGGGTATACGCTTATTAATGATTATTGTTGCATTGCTTACATTATTATCTTGATCTCCCTGGTTTGACTGGTAGAGAGAATGCCTCAAGTCATTAAGTCCGCCCATTGTAACCCATAGTTTAAATTGTTTGCGATTAAGATTAAATAAATAAAACAGCCTGTAACTTAAGCAGCCAGCCTGTCCTGTTCTTGAATGCGGGTTTTGGAGCAACGTTTCACCACGCTGTAGCGAGCTGCATAAGTGCGGATTGGTGAAGTTCACATGTTCCAAGTGATATTTGTACGGCCTACAAAAAAATCAGGTCAGGACGCTAACTTTAGTTTCATAGAGCGCGAGTGACCTGGGTTCGATCCCCGGTGCCGGCACCACTAAAATTGTTAATAGCAATTTTAAGTGATTTATTTACCACGTGCACATCGGTGAAGGAAAACAGCGTGAGGAAACCTGCATGTCTGAGAAATAATAAAAAGCCCGCCAACCCGCAGTGGAGCAGCGTGGCGGGCCCTTCCCGGCTCCTTAACCCTCTCCGATACTCGTGTTTGAGAAGGAGTCTTTAGCCCAGCAGCAGACACATAGGCAGCTACTTTAATTTACTTTATTACAAAAAATCTGTGGTGTTCATGTCGGTAATCAGACCTACTCAAAGTGAACGTAAAAGTAATATCTCAGCGTGCTGATAGTTTTTCGCACGTGCAATAGAATATATAAGTTGGGACCCCGCGAGTTGCTACGCGACCTCTTCGTAGGGACTGTAATACACTGACCCCTGCGTGATTCGTGGTTCCGTGGACTTTGGAAAACTTCACTTACGTACGGAAAATTATAAACACACACACATGACTGGCTCCTGCAGAATGGGATGTGCCGATGCGCTAGAGGTTCCTAAAATTTGGATTTGCTAAAAGGAGAAGGTCCTCTTTTTACAATACAATCGCTTAAAAAAACCTTGCAACTATAAAACAGATCAATACATACATATAGATTTAAGAGTTCCTCGCTGTGTTGTTTTGTCGGTGAATTGCATTAAAAAGTTCTGACAATGACTTTGATAACTGGTCGGGGACGACCTAAGGTTGAACAGAAGTAGTCGTCTTAACCACAGAACATGAAAGGAGGTCATAGCTCGAATGTTTTTTTTTTAATTTTATTCATGCATTGCGCACTAGCTCTCGGTGCTATAATCATTTTACTTTTGTAACACATTACTAAGAGCTTTAGTGGCTCGTGTGGCTCGTTTTAGTTTCACACAGCGCGATTGACCTGGGTCCGCGATTCCGATTTTTTAATAGCCATATTAGATGCTGAGTTAGTGAAGGAAAACATTGTCAGGAAGCCTGCATGTTCGGGGACATGAGAAGTCCGCCCGCATCGGAGCAGCGCGGCGGACCCTTCGCGGCTCCAAAACCCTATTGGATATTTGAGAAGTAGGCCTTTGCCTACAGTGTGCTACTTTACTTTACAGAGCGTCACGGCTCCCACATACAGAACCCCTGGAATAGACCATTACATACAAGTTACGTGATTAAGCTGCGTTACGATACTCGAACCGCATATTTAGTTATTTAATGCGCAATAATAGAAACTCCTTCATTTTATTACAATATGCATGGCCTGTGAACAACACAATAATATTGAATGTTTACCTACGCTTGTGGCAAACATAATGCGCAGAAAACGTTCCTAACGCTAACAATCAGTTTACTATTCATTGTTATGGCATAAATCACGAAAACAATTTATAATGCATGATAATAAATTTGTTTTGCCGGTAATTAAAGCAATGACTAATCTGTAATACCAACAGAAGAACAAACAACGTTGTTTATGTTGGTACATAAATAATAAACTTAGGAGGCGGCGGTACGTTTCTGTTCTGGCGGTATTTCTGCCTTGGAAGGAATCGTCTGGGAAGGTATAGGTACAAAGGCGTCTCCAGCCTATGTAGCGCCCGTGTGCAATCATTACCCTGATACACATGATCCGGGTTTGCGTACCTAAGTCATTTGCCACTTAACATAATTTCAGCTTAAACAGTCGAACAGTTATTAAAAAAAAAAGTCTACTTAAATTGAGTTACATATTTCCATTGATTGGGCACCTCTGCTAACCGCATCATGGTGAGAGTTACTTTTATGAACAAAAAATGGTTGCGAACCCCTGGTTTATAAATACATAAAGGCTGTGCTCTCTACCGATGAAGCTGTAAAAGCCACTAAGCCAACAGCATATATACCGCGGGGGGTTTCAGTCGGTCCGGCATCTTCAATGCTGATCCCGGCATAACCAGTCACCGGAGACGGTGACGGGTAGGTGCGAGCACCTCTCCCCCACCGTTAAACTAAAAAAAAAAACGAATACGTGAAGGATTTGTTTGGGAAACAAATCTTTTACGTAAAAACGTGTCGCTCGCTCGATGAAAATGAAACTACATCATTAAAGCCTGTTTGAGAAATATTCTACAACGCAATTCAATTCTAATCAGAGTGTCGAATAGTGATATAACACGGTTTATTTTTGATTTTACATATCGATTAATCATTTCTTATAACTTTTTCTCCAAACATCTAAACACGCGTGTTCAAGATGCGATGGTACGAGCATAAGGCTGATGAGTATGGGAAAATCTTCCTTACCAGTTCGTCAGGTCTATGCCCTGCTGTGGACTGATGCAGGCTGATGCAGGCCGATGAAGACGGCGACTTCGACTAGTCTAAGTACTACGTTCGGTACTGCGCCTCCGCCACGAAAGTGTAAGTGGTATTTTAGATATGTTTTAGACATACATTCGTCGCAAGTCCGTGCCGGCGAATGGAATTCGTTAGAACCGTATCACCGCGCCTGCAACGTTGTGTAGTCACGTAAACCACTTAACATTATAATGGTAAGCGATATTACAACGCGCAGTTCGCGGCCGCCATTCTGGACAGCGTTTATGTCTGTCTGCTTTTTACGTTTTAGAAATTGCAAAGGTTAATTTAAATCAATACGGTTGTTAGAATATTTTTATATAACGCGTTTGAGCATTGTTATTTGTGGTGTTTTTGTATGTAGGTACCTGTATGTAATAATCGGAAAAAAAATCAGTCAGAGCGATTTTTTTTTAAGAAAGAAGTGAAGAAGCAGCTACTAAATGTCCAACTACTGAGTTAACATGATTTATTATCAGCAAAGATCGTCACCCCGTCTGTTAGTCAGACAACCCTAGGCACCCCTGCCTAGGGTTGTCTGACTAACGGGGTGCCTAGGGTTGTCAACTATTTTTACGAATGATTTAAAAAATATACTTTACTATACGGTACATAACAGTTTTACCAAAAAAAATAGTAAGTTAATATCGAGTACGTCAAATGTACTTCATTAGTAAAGATGCATTAAAGGGAACCCTAAGGGAGCCCGCGTGCAATGAGTGTGAATTTTTTAATAAGTTTATTGTAGATATTCCTTACGTCCTTAAATACCACGACTTGAAGCGATTATATGGGATACAGTCACGTAGAAAAAAAAAACATTATCACAAAGGAATATTAAGATTACCTACAAGTAGAAACCAGTCACACGACTCGTCGACACGGCGCCTCTACGATTTCACGTCTTGAATGCAAATTACGTATAACTTGAAGCTTCTCCTTCACATTCGCACCTATCGAGTCGACGAATTATACGACTGACTCGCGAATAACTAATTATATTGATTCGATATATAGCAACTAATTCGCAATAGCGAATCTCGTAAACGCGCTAATAGCTTACCTATTGGTATACTGTTAATTGTAGCATTATCTTTTGTTTTTCATTCCCTGTGGTTCGAACCGCATGTGAAAAATCAACTCAGAAAATCCTAGAGGTAAATAAATTATGCATAAGGTAATAAGAAAAATATAGTCATGTGTGCGGTTCCTCAGCGCGGATAGCGACGAGCGCACCGTATCGAAAATTATAAATGACGTCACATAAGTTACAACCGGATAAAAACCGATAGGTTATCGAGGCACGTCGTGAGGTTATCGCGTTATAACGAGGCGATACATACTCCGTGTGATCCGAATTCGTCGGCGCTATTAATGCATCTTCCAGCTAAAGAAAGAAAGGAAGGAAGTGAGAAAATATATACCTGTTCTTAATTGCACGATCCATTTGTTTCACTGTACCGTAATTTTCGTATGCCTGTAGGCGGGGCATAGTGTACATCATCATCATCATTTCAGCCTATCACAAGTCCACTGTTGAACATAGGCCTCCCCCAAAGATTGCCACGAAGCTCGGTTCTGAGCCACCTGCATCCATCGACTTCCCGCAACACTGCGCAGGTCGTGACTCCGTGTTGTGGGGGGTCGTCCTACACTGCGTTTGCCTGTACGTGGCTGCCACTCGAGAACCTTTCTGTATAGTGTACATATATATAATTAATAACTAACATCTATATCATAGCCTATGTTCATAAAATAAACGAATTTAATTATATTCGCCAGAAAGGTAACTGAAAATAACGTGATAAATATTTAAATCAAAACTAAGCAAAAACATACCTAAAACATAATTAAAAAAAAATATATCCACGCCGCATTCTCGACGAACGAGGTTGACAGCTCAGTATATCTCTATGCCGGAAGTCTTTCACTGCCAACTTCCCTATCACACTTCGATATATGTATTTATAACAAACAACTCATATATTTCATTACAATAACTTAAAAACAGTCCGACTTATTTTATCCGACAACGTAGCCTATAGAATTTAATGGACAAATCAAGACTAAAGTAGTCAAGTGACCACTGCTGGGCAAAGGCTTCTCAAACATCTGATAGGGTTTTGGAGACACTAAGGGCCCATAAGGGGTTATAACCCACACTGGGGCAGCGTGGCGGGCACGTACTGTATACAGCACTTGAAATTGCTATAAACAATTTTAGCGGTCTCGACACCTAGGTCACTCGAGCTCTATGAGACTAAAGTGAGCGCCCTGACCGCCAGGCTGCCGTAGAGCCGTGTCTACAGGACTAACCTGGGCATACAATTTATTTTATCACATCATGCCGGATCAGAATACATGCAATTGTAGTCGTAATATTAATTTTAATTATCTCTTTGGTGCAGGCTGCAAGCCAAAAATTATCCTTACCATTCCCATTACAATTTATAATTGTTAAAGCCGCCGCATGGCTCTACCACGTACGAATACTCTATGATTTCACAAACTTTCACCGCATAACTTTGAAATGTTAAACATCTAAATCTAATTATAACTAAACTACAACTTAAAATTTGGCCGTTAGCCATGCGCAAACCCGATGTACTCGAAGGTGATAAAAAAAATCTTTACGCTTTAGAAAAATTATAATGGACTTTATTTCCACCATGTCTAGAAATCTTTGCCAAACTTTGTAATTTATTATTAGACTTTAATCTCATAGAGCATGCATCTTAAATCTGCGTGTTCAATACCAATGCCTATATGGTTAAGTATTGCATTATTATTAAAAAGTTATTCAATGACAGCTCCATTATATATTACGTTCAGAGGCAGTAAAGGGTACTGGTGTTCCCAGGAGACTGAAGCAAGCTTTGCGTGTGTTGAAAACAACAGATACGTGTAAGCATGTGAGACCAGGAAGCTGCATAGAACAATATCTTTTTGTCAATTTTTTTGTTCTCACTAGGTTTTAATTGGGGTAGCGTGGAAATAATTACCATAGTCATATATTTATATTTTCAGTCATTCATTCATTCATTCATAGTCTCATAAGAATATTAATTCCGAGATAATGCTGAGATTGCTTCACGTAATAAAGAGTGATCTAAGCCGACACGATTAGTCCAGGAACCTTGATGTTAAGTTCGCAAATAATTCATTTAACCTTCTAGAGTCCTATAATTAACTAGATGAGGTGACCCGGGACAAAGATATATGTGTATGTGTGCGACCTTCAAATTAATTAAAACTTAGTTCCAGTCTGCTGACAATCGGCAGAGTCTAAAGTGTTGGCTTGTCCGGATCTGTGATCGGCGACCAGGTCAAGTGTGGAGATTCAGCGAATCCTCTACCTATTGGAGAGGATAATATGTATAATTTAATTTAGACATATGATATCTTTCCCCAAATACCAACTTCATCCGAATGAATTTGCTAAACCCAAATCCCACAGACTAGTGATGGTGAGTAGAATGTTCACTAGAATGAGGGCTCCGGCACTGCGCGCGCAGACCTTACTTACCCAGCGTGTTGGCGCTTTCTTGGTGAGCTCTTTGTTCAGCAGTGAACCAAAATAGGCTGATGACGAAGAAGAGATTGTCAGAGATAAATATTTATATGATAGCACTTTATCAAATAATAAGATTAAATCTGATTAGGGAAAGGACTATTTTTGTATAAACATGGAGGTTTCTTGGAAGGCATCCAACCGACTGCCGCTTCAGTCTGCTCACCCTAGTCCAATGACTTTCTTTTCACTTTCAACCATTTCTGTATGACTATTTATAGCTTTCAATTATCATCACATTTCCCAACAACTACCAATATGATAGAGTTGCAATTTCGATTCATATATATATATATATATTCAAGCCTTGTTCCCAACGGGGTAGGCAGAGACTATCTCCTTCCAGTTGCTACGGTCCTGACATACGTCTCTCGCTTCTTCCACTTTCATCAATCTTCGCATGCATGCTCGTTGGTTTAGAGTACTCTTGACCTGGCCTTTCGATTCACCCTTCCGGTTTTTCTAATGTTTAAGAAATCGAATTATAAGCTTACAAATTGTACAATCTTTGACGATTATTGGAATGTAAGTTAAATTTCTTAAGAAATAATTGAAACTGAACATTTGAGCCTTAGTGAGTTAGTGCGCTTCCATTTGGTGCTCCGTCGTGACCTGGTGATACTACATAATAGGTTGAATCATAGTGCATACTACGTAACAGGTGGAATCAATGTGCTAATTGACGATATGGAATAAGTTAAAAACATTATTAGACAAACATACTAAACCACGTTTTCATAACTAATCTACAATTGTTTGTAGATTGACTGACTGACTGACTCCACTAATTACGCAAATGCACGTCTTAGAAAATGAAAGAAAAGCCAGTTCTTGAGCCGTCAGTATAGTCAAGACTATTGTAGTTTGTAACTTAATATGAAATTCTAATGTTACTGTGGTTAAAGTTCAATAACTAAATACATAAAAACAAAATATTATAGAGAAATTTCCAGAACCACAAATACCCTATAGATTAGGGTCTAAGTATTTTAAGAGAATGGAGATTGTTATAAGTACCACGATTGAGGTGACGTGGTCACTGCGCGATAAAACCCTGCTTATTGAATAAAGTGAAATAGAACGTGGTGGGTCTATAAATCTAGAAATGTTAAATCTAGGATTCGGTGTTAACAATTTAGAATTAAAAAGAAGCACTAACTAGCTGCTATACAGAGAATCACTTTTAGCTTATTATATAACGCAAATCAACTTTCTATCCTCTTGAAAGAAAAAATAATAACCAGTTATTATCAGCAACATGCCATTTGGCCTTTAATATTGCAAGAAAACCGCACGTTATAAGCGTTAAGAGTGGACCGGATGCAATTCTTCCGGCCGGACTACTAATTAAAATAAAAGCTCGTTCGTCTATTTCGTAGAAGAAGCCCTACATAGATCTGCCCGTGCTCACCACGCTGGACCGGCCGGTTGGTGAGCGCAGTAACGGTATCCTCGTCCAAGACATGCTGCTCCACGTCACTAGACTGACTGTAGGAGTCGGGTTCCGTATATTCGGATGGAGTTGCCATCCATCGGGGACAGTCGGTCGAGACAGTCTCGTCCCTTAACTTTAGCATGCACCACTTCCCGGTGAGGTTGACCTTTGGAGTAAAACAGGTCGCGTAACCACCACACCTCATGCTCTTTCTTCATCTGTTCGTTAACAGTCTATGTTACGGTGGCGGTGTACCGGGTACCGGATGCATCGCCTGCAGTTCGGTTGGAAATGTCCTCATTCAGTTACAAATAATGAAACGTTGTGCGATAAGCAAAGGAAACTTTTATATTTTAAGAAAAATTATTATCTATTATTATTTCTTTCCGTATAGGAAAAAAGATTTTCAAGAGCCTACAAGAACATAGTCATTAGCATAGTCAGAGGTTATTTGTGAATACGATGTGTATTTTTTACAACCTTTCAAGTTTATTAAAAATTGACTTCTTCTAGCTATTTTTTTTTATTATGTTTGCCACACATCCTCAGTTACAATAATTATATCTACTGAAGCCAATGACCGTTATCTATTATTAAACAGTCTGTTCGTAGCTAATGACACCGCAAGCACAGACAAAACTTCGCATTACAAATGTAACTAAAGAAATACCCATTTAACCTCCAAGTATGAACTTCGTGGGCGGACCGGTGCCTGGACGTGGGAGGGGATCGTATACGTGACTACTTCAACGTAGGTAAAATCGTAAAAGCGTACTTCAAGACATCTACTGAGTCCACTTATATACAATGAACATTATTTTGTCAATTTTGAAAGGACTGCCCTTATGCTACCTTTACATTAAGTTAACGTTCGTGGTTCTAGTATATGGTGTCAATAATAATGAAAGATTTAAATAAATTATGATTACACAATTAAATGATTTTAATTGTTTGTAATGATACAAATAGATGCATATAGTGAAAATTTGAAGCACTAAACTGTAAAAAAAGTAATTCGTAAACGAAACCTTTTTAAAATCTCATAACAATAAGTAATCAGAATTTAAATGTTTAAAAAGATAAAACCTTAATGAAACAACTATTATCCCTTTTGCCACCATATTTACAATTTTGGACAAATAGGCTTCCTCTTATTTTGAGCAAAGTATGCTGCATTGCTACAATTGAGACAGACGAACTTCGGCATCGGAGTAAATTTTTCTCATTCCATGTTTTAGAAATAATATACACTTCACGAACATATCCGCATTGTCCGAAGATCTAAAACAGCATAAAAAACTGAAATAAGCATTTCCTGTTACTGGACTGCCGTACTAGGAAGTTCAAGTAATTGAAGTGGGTGATTAGCTCAAACGAACTTAGCCTTTATAACTTGTTTTACGAGTTACCTAACAGCCGATACGTGGTTAATGAAAAATATCCATTTATGGTAGTGGTCAAATTGTTTGCTTTGAAGCATTGTGACATAGAAGCAAGAAATAAAAATCAAGGTACTAACGTAATAATATAATTACTCACGCCTGTCACACATATTGGGTAAGCACAGATTACGAATCTCCATTTCGCACGACTCAACGTAAGCCAAACAGGCTTTCGCTATCCACTTTTTGCCTCTCCGGAAGATAGAGTCAGCCATCTGCCCATGCGGGGTTTGCACACGGAGATTGCCACGAGGTTTTCAATACTCTTTCCTAAGTCGCCTCCCTCGACACGCACGGGAAGAGGGGCTTTTAAAAATAATATACAGACTAAGTAATTTTAGGTCACGTCTACAAAATCATTCTAAATCGGACATATCCGGCTTTAATTTTATGAGGAACAATCAAAGATGTCTGTATCAAGTGTTGAGACTTTAGATAAGATGGACTTATTTTTCATAGATACCACACATCTATTTACAAAATCTTTAATATACATATAAATAAAATTGAAAAGCGTGTCTTTAATTGCGAAATAACTGCTTTTTTCTTTGTTCATATCATGATTATTGTTATCATATACATATCGTATATGATACATGAATTTTTCTGTCAATATTTTTGGCCGAGCGAAACGACTGAACTGATTTTGACGGCACTTCCACTAATAGGTAGAAAATTGTAGGCAGATAAACTTACTAGGTCCGGGAAACATTTAGAAGTAGAAAATTTTATAAAACCTTTAAAATTAGGAGCGCAATCCTAGGAACTGCATTTGCCACATATTTTGGAAGAACCTTATTTATTCCTGGGGACATACCTCATGCATAGCTACCTACGCGGGGGGAAGGACAGGCTGTGGTATAGTATTGGCAGGGCCACGGGAACACGGACGCACATATCTGACCCTGCCTAACAGTACCGGCCTTTCGCGGCCCCTTCTCAGAACAGATATCATCTTAACCCTCCCAGCAAGGCGCAACATACTTCCGGCACTTATTGCTCTCGACATAACCCTATCATTACCTTCCATGACAGGTGAGGTGACGTGACTCGTGACTACAGTTTTCCCATTGGCAGAGTATTCACGTATGTATGTATGTATTCTCACGCCTTGTTCCCAACGGGGTAGGTTCCAGAGACAATCTTCTTCCATTTGCTACGGTCCTAACATACGTCTTTCGCTTCTCCCACTTTCATCAATCTTCGCATACATGCTCGTTGGTTTAGAGTACTCTTGACCTGGCTTTTTTTCAGAACGTCTCCGATTTGATCGTGAAATCTTCGCCTAGGTCTTCCTCTCCCGACTCTACCATTTACACTCTCCTCATATATTTGTTTGTCAACCTACTTTCAATCATCCTCTCCACATGTCCAAACCAGTTCAGCATCCCTTTCTCAATTCGTGTCACTATATCGTCTTTCACGCCACAATACATATGTGCTTAATAAACAGATATACCGTTACTTCTCATACGGGCATACATACCATACATATACATTTTATGAGTGGTAGAGCCAAGCGGCGGCTTTTCCTGCTCCTCGAATGGGCCGGCTCGACCGGATTGATACCACGGCCTCGCAGAATACAGGCGTGAAGTAGAGGCATCTTGTGCTTCTGCGTTTCGTTCGGTGAGTGAGGTAACCGGAGGCCCACACCCCCTCCCTATTCCCCTCCTCTTCCCTCCCATCTCCGAAATATCCTTAAAGACCGGCAAGGCACCTGCAGCATCTATGTTTGCAGATGTATGATGGCGACGGTAATCACTTACCCATCAGATGAACCGCTTGCTTGTTTGCCGTCTTTTCCATAAAAAAAAAAAAAATACCCGTCTATGCACAGCCAAACGAGCTTTGTGAGATACTGTCTGGCTGCCGTATTCACGTATCAATTGCAATAATCATATACACCCGCTACTTTAACTTCAGTTGTTTACTGGACTTCTATAATATAATATTTAACATGAAATGACATCACCGGACGTGCGTAATTAGATGAGGATCGTTTGTCCTGGGTATCGATGACCCCGCTGTCCTTTGATCGACCGCGGGTCGCTCGGTTGCCATGCGTTAAATGTTCATTAACGTAAGTAATTTCATTGTTATCTATGCTACGGTTGGCCTTGTACAGTTGGACATTTGACGGAACGTTGGAATTTATTTTCGCATAGTTCGTCGCAACACCTTTGTTAGTAGTTGGACTGGAAGGAAAATTTGTTAAAGTTGAATCGAACGGACGGACATGGGGCAAACGAGCAAGCGGCTAACCCGATGGGTAAGTGATTACCGTAGCTCACGTACATCTGCAACACCAGAGGTGCTGCAGGATATTTAAGAGAATGGAGTTAGAATTTGGTGGGCCTCCGGTTACCGCATTCACCGAAAGAAACGCAGAAGCACAAGATGCCTCTACTTCACCGTCCGTATTCTGCGAAGTGGTGATGCTACCCCCGTCCGAGTCGGCCGATTCGAGCAGCAGATATAGCCGCTGCTTGGCTCTAAATTACCATGAGTTTGCGAATGTAGATCGAGAGCACGTTTAGTTATTATTAAATAAAAAGTATTATATTTAAAATATGTACAACATATATACGAGATTTCATTAAATTTCCCGAGTTTTTGCAATCACCGCAACATAACAATGTGCGTCCGGAAGCGAGTGTGGTCGGAGTTCAAGTTTGAATTGTTTTATAATGTTATTTTAATGAAGCATACAATAATAATAATCGGTCATAGTATTTAGTATTAAAGATAAGTGAATGATAACGCTAAAGTTATCATCACATTATAATATTTTTTTTCCCGGTACTTACAAAAAAAATTGAACATTCGAATTGAGGAAAAATTTAGAGATAAATAAGCCTGGGGTTCGGTTTGGAAGCGCGTAATCTGCTTATGCGCCGGTACATTTTTAATTTTATTTTATTACTGTAATGAAGATAAATTAATGTATATTTTGTTAAATAATAAGTGGACAACACACCTGAACTACGATGGGTCGGAAGGCGCAAGATGACGTACGTTGCTCCGAAACAATAGGGAGTGGACAGGTATCAAGACGGTTTCTTTTTATATTTTTTCTTTTTTAATAAACCGTTAACTTCCGCTGTTGGAATTTCTCCTGTGTCACGGAGGCAGTTTAGATACATGCATTGCACATGGACAAACACCCAGACCGGGAACTAATCCCGTGCGGGAATCGAACCCGCGACCCAATGCGCCGCAACTTAGCCACTACGCCACCGTGCCGTCAAAGTAAAGTCGGTGGAACTAAAGTTCAGACTCGCTCTGGACAAGCAAATCTTTATTGCCTTAACTGCCAACATTCAATGATGGAGCGATTCTAGGAGCAGAATGTTGGAAAACCAGCGGTTCGTAAACTTTTTAGGGGATATGGAACACTCAGGAAATCCTTTGTATTTTATGGAACCCTACATTCAGAGTACTACCTATTTAGCAGCAAACCAAAATAATTTAGATTCGCGTAAACCTGATGACTTCACGGTCCAGTCGCGGAGGGGTGACACGGGAAGAGCTTCCATGTAACCACGTGTACGAACTTAGCATAAACCTAAAAAGCATCAACTTCTAGATTACGCCGAGAGATGTCGCTAAACTTAAAAGCCAATACAGCATCGCGATAATAACAGCAACAGATAAACGTAACGCATCGAGAGAATCGCCAGTCGAGGCGACAGAGCGATGTGAGCCAAGGTCCCGGTCGTGCTCTCGGTCACGTAGAGACCCGAGGGCTCGCCGGCCGACGTATTGGGGGCATGACTCGCTGTTAATCATTTGATCTACATTATTCTTTGGAAAGGAAAAAAATATATCACTAACAATGACATATTTTTTTTCCTTTTTAATCATCATCATCATCATCATCATCATCTCAGCCTATCACAAGTCCACTGCTGAACATAGGCCTCCCCCAAAGATTGCCACGAAGCTCGGTCCTGAGCCACCTGCATCCATCGACTTCCCGCAACACTGCGCAGGTCGTGACTCCGTCTTGTGGGGGTCGTCTGTCCTTTTTAATCAAATAATGATAAAAATTTATGATAGTACAATTACAGGCATTTCATAGTGACATTCTTGTTGTAGTTCCGAATGTTTCTAATGGAGTTTGGTTCAGTATCACCTCTTTCAATATACAGACAGCGCTTTTATGTAAACTTAGCAAAAAGTCACGTGACATTTGTGACAGACCCCCCCTTTCTTTTTTCGTGACCCCTAAATGACTCAAGACTACCCCACCCCCGTAATTAGCCCCACGTGAGTTATGGAGGAAATTGCTCACTCAGTACACTGGATGATTGTGGTGACTAGAGATACATATTTAACAGAGACCAAAGACAACGATGATTGTTTTTATTTGATAATGATAAAAAAAAAAGCAGTGGCTTAGTAGCGTTTTAGTAAACACAGCGGCGGCATTAAAATAAACGCAGACACTTCATACTGCCTACTTATATTACAGCGAAAGTGGTTTTTTTTTTGCACAGGTCAAAATCGACAGAGAGAAAGTTCCGACATCGAGGATGTCTATACTTCGCGACAAGGCGTCCAAGTTTTTAAATATTCTAACTAACTTAGTCCGTATTGCTTGACGATAAAGTTTACGATGTGACCACGTGGGGCTTAAACCATTCGTTTCGTGAACCTATCATCACGCCTGTTGTCACGCAACTCCGTCATGGTCCTCGAGGTTGGCACGTCACCCACCTTCGGACGGATCTATTGCGCGTTTGTTTAGATAGAGTGCTCTGGGTTTGATTCCCGATCTCGGCACCATTAAAATTTTTTAATTGCAACTTTAGGTGGTGAAGTGAATGTGAGGAGTAAAAAAACTCGATAATACGAGTAATTTCGTATCGCACTGGAACAGCGTGGCGAACTTGTTGCTGCTACAAAACCCTATCTGGAGCCTAATCAATTTTATATATACCATTTATACATTATACCATATAGATAATATTACTAATATTATTATTAAAGATTTTTTACGATGTGACACAGCCACGGTAGCGAAGTGGTTAATTGCTCTGCCTCCGAATTAGGAGACTTGAGTTCGATCCCGTGTGAGTTTATCGAAACTTGTGTACGATTTGTATCGTTGGCTCGGACTCTAATGAAAAGTGGGTAGAAAGAGCTAAGATTATCTAGGCCTCTGTCCACCTTAGTATTGCGTATGGGGTCGTGTTGGCGATTTCACAACGTATTTATGTGAATAAGACCGCCGTAATGAGATAAGACCTTTTCTCCATTAATTTATATTCTTTATAGGCTATAGAGCAGTGGTGGCCTAGTGGACAGGGCGCTCGCATTAGTTTCAAAGAGTGGTGTGGGTTCGATCCCTAGTAGCCGGCACCACTACAATTGTTAGCAATTTTAAGTGCTGCATTTACCACGGTGCTCGGGGGCGAAGGAAAACATGCACGTTGCATGTCTGAAAACCTACAGTCTTCCTATCAATAGATTAAAAAAATATATATTAAAAATGGTAATTGTAATATAAAGAAATATATGTATGGAGCAGTTTCTAAAAAAAAAAAACAATTGTACTATTAAAACGTTTTGTTTTGAAAAATACAGGGCATACCTATGGAGTTTCTTTCGTCTGTTTTTTGTCGGTTCGGTGAGAGATTTAAAAAAAAAAATTACGTTTGACAAGTGAAATTTATGTTTACGAATAAATGATTTAAATTAAGCTTGAGTTTTTTTTTATAGGTATTATAAATGATTATGATACCACGTCAGAAGTCTGCGCCAGATGTCGGTTCACCTCCGACAGAGGTTAAGAAGATCACTCAACACCCACGGTGATTTCGCGCTATATTGTGCAACTATTCAAAAATAACTATTCTTGGACACGTTGCAGGCGGAAACAAAAATATCCGTTGTTGGGTTACTGATAGAGATTTTAATTCACACTAGCGATTGTTGTCGCTAAGGTGAGATTTTATTATTATGGATAACTATTATAACCGCTTACTAACTTAATATTACATTAATAAATAATATATTGAAAAGATAATTAAAACCCAACTAGACGGAAGCCCCCGGCAGGGGAGACCAAGACGGCCGAGGGTTAGGGAGAAAGGAAAGGAAACCGGCGGACAGTGCCATCAGCATCGAGGAGTTATATGAAGTCAGTACTTTTTTTTACCTTCCCATATTCGATGCAACGCTTTTTTTTATGGGAAAGGCGGCAAACGAGCAAGCGGCTAACCTGAGTGATTACCGTCGCCCACATACATCTGCAACACCAGAGAGAGCTACATGTGCGTTGCCGAACTTTAAGGGTATTTGGGAGATGGGAGGGGGGATAAGGAGTGGAATGGGGAGGGGGAGTGGGCCTCCGGTTACCTCACTCACCGAACGAAACGCAGAAGCACAAGATGCCTCTACTTTACGCCGGTATTCTGCGAGGTCGTGGTATTCATCCGGTCGAGACGGCCCATTCGAGCAGCAGCTAAAGCCGCCGCTTGGCTCTACCACGTTAAAAATATGTTAAGATGGAGAAGTCAGTTGCACGGTAAGCAATACAACATAAACAGACCCGGACACCAATAATTTAAGTTTTGCACAAAGATTCGAACCCTGGACCACAGTGCAGTGTTAACCATTAAGTCATGCGGTAAGATAAAAATTTAAACGTTAAATTAAAATGTGAACGTTAATAAGTAAACGTCTGTAAAATCTTAGCTGTATAGTCGAGCCGAATATAAATCCGACATAAAAATTTAAACAGTCTGTAACATTTTCCTTATAAATACTGTACCTGCTAAAGCTTATGAAAATACTATACCTGCTAAAGCAGGTACAGTATTTTCATAAGTCATATCAGGCTATATGTCACGAGAAGGGTTATTTGAAAATAATCTAGTCAAACCTACATCTAAATAGATTTCTCGTTTAGAACTACCGACAAGTTGACGAACAGACTTACAAAATGCCATTGGATAATTGAATTACCAGCGACTGGACTGTCGGTGCTCAAGGCTACTCGAATGACGTCACGGTACAAAGTCCGTGGACGAAGACATATTGGGAAAGTTTAAATATGGCGTCCTAACTGTTGCATAATCACTTGCTCGATCTTAACTGACAATCACGGTACAATTACATTGAATTAAAACTTAAGAATCTATCTTAATTAAAAATAATCTAATAACTCTGGGGCGACGAGGCATCTGTCTGCAGTCTGCGATTATATCCTTCATCTCCCCAACCATTAGATCAGATATGAAAGACCACAAATCTTCGCAAATGAACACCGATTCCTGTCAAGGATGATTCGCGAGGCTATTGAAATCAAAAAACATCCTAAATTCAATAGAGCCAACGTCTTGGGATCCAGTAATAAACAAAATTAAACCTAAAACGATCCTTGTGTTCCTGAGTACTTGAAATCTAAGTTTCAATACCTGGGTGATCCTCATAACTGTTCTCTCCGCTCTTCGGGTACTCTCAATTTGCTGACGTCTTTACACCGTACTGGGTACTTATCTAAGTCATTCGCTTTTACGGCTATAAGGCTCTGGAACGAAATCCCTCTTGACATTAAAAAAGCTCCTAATAAGTTTGCCTTTAAAAATAAAATCCGCAAACATTACAGAAATGTTGCAAGTCTATAATAGTGCTACTGTTTGTCATTGTTTCGTTTTATTTATTTGTCCAGACGTGAATATTTTTATATATTGTATTTATGTATCTATGTATGTATATATGTATGTATCTACCTATCTGTGTAAGTATATATTTTGATATTTATATTCTTTTACTTGTTTTATTCTCTTAGCTGTATAGCCTCTATTAGGTTTATCTCTGCTTAGCCTAATGGTTGACTGGGAGAGAATGCCTCTAGGCATTAAGTCCGCCATGTGTACCAATTTGTGCATAAAGACTAAATAAATAAATAAATAAAATCATACCACTCTACTACCTCAAGCCACAGTGCGCGACCACATTCTGCGTAGATCGGACCAAAATTAATAAATAAAAGCTGAAGGTAGCCCGAGTTAACTATGGCACAGTCTAACAGGTCAGTCCCGTGAACATACGAAACAAGATTAAACGTTTCAAATGCATCTGTAACTTCTTATCCCAGTTAGCTATCGTCCATGACTGGCAGGGTTCGAAATAATGTGATCAGAGTTGTGGCGTGAAAGACGATGTAGAGACACGAATTGAGAAAGGGATGCTGAGCTGGTTTGGACATGTGGAGAGGATGAATGAAAGTAGGATGACGAAACAAATATAGTGTAAATGGTAGAGGCGGGAGAGGAAGACCTAGGCGAACGTTTCACGATCAATTCGCAGACGTTCTGAAAAAAGGCCAGGTCAAGAGTGCTCTAAACCAACGAGCATGCATGCGAAGATTGATGAAAGCGGGTGAAGCGAAAGACGTATGTCAGGACCGTAGCAAGTGGAAGAAGATTGTCGCTGCCTAACCCGTTGGGAACGAGGCGTGAATATATGCATATATATACTATCGTCCATGGACAAGTCAGTGGCCATTTAGCAGCAGACTGCCTCGTGCCAGACAAGCTCGTCTGTGATCTTAATGTATCTAAACGTTAGGGTAATAATACGTAACACGCACGGCACACGAGCGGGACAACTGTATACAGAGTCGTGCGCCACCCCCACCGTTGGTGTTGGTGCAAAGTCCGCGAACAATTGGTTCGTCCAGCGTCCAGGCCGGCGCATTATTTTCATATGTTTAACAATTGATCTCTTGTTTCGTAAATGTTTGCAAGTGCCAATTGGCCTAGTTGCTGAAATAAATGAGGCTGATTTTTTTTTTCACGGCTGGACTTGCCGGTCTGTAGCGATGACAGATCGCTGCGACTGTGCCGGCTCGATCGGCAGAATACCGACGTATGGTAGAGGCATCTTGGGCTTCATTGAGTGCGTGAGGTAACCGCAAGCGCACATCCCCCACTGTCCTCTCCCTCATCCCCAAATTCTCTAAAGGCCGGGCGACGTACCGGGGGCTTCTCTGGCGTTACAGAGCAGAGAGCTCAGAGCTCAACTGCTGAAGACAGTGCTCTTCGATACCGCCCGCATCGTCACCACTGCCGTGGGCTTCCGTCTGAGTTATATTAACTATTAATTATTTTAATATATCTTATTTATTCCATGGCATTTAATGTATATAATGATTTCTTGTATAATTACGCTAATACTTAACATTTGATATAAAATTTACGGATTGTATTGAGTTTAATAAAATTTTTAAAATTATCCTCTTTTACGGTACTCGAAACAACGGTATTAAAAATGTAAAACCCCAACAGATAAAAATGTTGAAGACTAAGAAAAAAGAAGTGTTAGCGTTCTCTCTCTCTCTCTCTCTCTCGTTTCCTCTCTGTCTAACTAGAAATAATAAGGTTATACAAGTTTTCATACAAAGACTATTTTTTTTTTCGCTCAGTGCTATTGTTAAGCAGCGCCCGCATGACAAATAATGACGTCACAGTACAAAGTCCACAGAGTCAATTGGAAAGTACAGTGACGGAATGATTCTAGAAGATTCTGTGCACTTAGAATATGAAAAAATAACTAGGTACTGATAAATCAATAATTAGCATTATACACGTACAATAATAATCTATCGCGCTCCATAATTATGTACATCTTCACTAATACATATAAAACTCTTAATGTGTTAACATTTTTTATAGTCTGTGTTTGTAGTGCTACAGGCTATATTCTATGTCTTGTCAATGCAAATTGTATTGTATGACAAGTGACAACTTAACCTTAACATAGGTTAACTTGTCTGTACACATGGATCCTTCATATACATAAAATATTTTACAAAAATTTCGTATACATTTTTTTGCTTTTTACTTTAAAAAATCATACTGGGCATGTTTACCGATACACTTATTGTTTCACTGAAACTATGTCTTGGATGTGAAAAAAAAACACGGTATGGCATAGCGGATAAGGCCGCAGATGTAAAACTCTGTAGGCATGTTTGTCGTTCGATCAAGCTTAAAGGGCAGAATGTTTAAATCTTAATTAAGCCGGCAACCCGCACTGGAGAAGGAGGTCTTTGCCCTGCTGTGGGCACTTACAGGCTGCTACTTGAATCTCGATTAAGCGTTTTTTTTGTTATTAAAGAAGGGGGCAAACGAGCGTGCGGCTCACCCGATGGTAAGTGATCACCGACACCCAGAACATCCACAACACCAGAGGAGCTACAGATGCGCTGCTTAGTAGAAGCGTAAGTGGGAATGGCCTACCGACAGATGGCGGGATAACAATCACGAAATATACCAGACAGACTGGGCGACTATAGCAAAGTCCTCCTCGTGGCAGAGGCCCATGCCCAGCAGTGGACTATTTACAGGTCGTTAAGAAGGTGTAGGAATTCGTTCTTTTTGGACAACATTTGTGAGCCACGTCCAGCAACATTAGTTACACAGAGGAAAACCTCAGCGTGTAACCTAAAGTAAATGTTTTTACGTCAATCGTATACAATTGCATGAAATTACACAATCTATCTATCTAATTACAATTACTAAACAGTGAATTAAGCAATTTGTACATATCAATGGTAGACGAGTCAAATTATCTGCGCGCTTAGTTTTATTTTACTTCTTTCTACATTTTTTTTTTTGAAAAATAGGCTTGCGTTTGACCTCAATCTTGCCCGATGGAAGGCGAAGATGAGGCCTAGGATGGAACACGCTTGCCTAGATGTCTGTTCACTTTGGCCTTAAAGATATCCAGATTATAGTTCGCCTTCTACATGGGACAGGTGTCAAACGAGCATGCGGTTCAACTGCTGGTAAGTTATTAACAACGTACATCTGCATACCAGAGGAGCTGCAGATGCCGTGCCGATCTTCTAACGATATTTCGAGAGGAGGGAAGGGGCGATGGAGAGGGGCGTGGGCCACCGGTTAACTCGCTCACCGAACGAAACGCAGTTGCACAAGATGCAGAAGAGACAGCTCTATCCTTCCAGGCCGTGGTACTACCCTGGTTGAGCTACAGCGAAAGCCTCAACTGGACTACCTACCACCAACTTGGTTAACGTGGGTTATTTATTACAGTGTCGATATCAGTGAGTAATTTAAATTGTTATTCTGCCTTTTAATATTCCATCGATAAAGATTGCGTGACTTAGATAATAGCGTATCTGACTACCGTATCATGGGTTCGAAACCCAGCCGAAGTCAATATATATCATAAATATAGAAATTATGAATAAGCTATCACGACCGATTATACTCGATTCCGGGATGGTCAGAAGTCTAGTATATTTTAGTCGTTTCGAACATTTTTTTATCATAGACTATTTGGGACAACGTGACAGGTGGTGAGCCTGTCGTGGTGTTAATGTTCAAGTCAACGATACAAACGGTACGTTTCGAAAAATTGATTCGGAAGCAGAGGCTAACCGTTTCTATTAAGTTGAAGTAGTTAGAAGCCAATATTTGTCCAATGCACAAATCATTGATCTTCGGGGTCTGGTTGTGTTGTGTGCGCGCCGTGTCTCTTACACTGCATGAGAACCTTCCCATGATATTATCGCACAAGCGCTACAAGATTACATCGCACGTCGTATTGGATAAGTGTTTGCGCACCACTTACGGCACTATAATATCACTAAGCCGATAACTAAAGACGATCTGTAGAAGTTCAGAAGTTTTCGCCGTTAACTAAATGGGTCAGGAAGACATAATTAGTCCAGAGCTGGACAAAGGACTCGCCAGTCTGTGGGTTTGGCATGTTGTGATTGACGTTTAACACTTGAGACTCTGCTACCTAACATCGTTCCGTGAGTTTCATGCAGGTTTTAATTGGAGATCTATAACTTCTAATACTTAATAATGTGATGGTTTCCTGCTTTTTTCGTAAAGGTCAAAACGCATGGTGTACCATGTTACAAGTTGTTACTATTTTATTTTTGGTTAAGTAGAAAGTTAACTTACGTCACTTGTTATATAATATGCTAAACGTTACTGGCTAACTAATCCTTTGACCTTTGAATTGTGAACTGTTAAAGACTGAGTTTACCGCGACGTAGTACCACGGCATAAGATAACCCAGTATGGTGAGCATGGGGCTAATGCTCCATTCAAGACATGCCTGTTTTTGTTGGTGCAATAGAAAGGTCTATAGGTCCAGAAGTGGATCTATACAGAGACAACGAAAAAAAACTTTATAAAAATAAGAAATTTTTAATTTTATCGTTTATCATTGGGACAACAACCATGCTGGCTTTAGTATTGGTTTAAGTTTGCCTTGAAGACGCGCAACCACAGGAAAACCACATAGTAAGCGTCTTTGAACAACATTACGCCGACCTTATAAGATGAGTTTCACGTTAAAGTGTTTTAGTTGCATTGACCTCGCTTGTATGTAAAAGCTAAAGTAACAGCCTGTAAGTGCCCACTGCTGCGCAAAGGCCTCCTTCTCAAATACTAGTAGTCAGAGAGGATTTAGGAGCCGGGAAGGACCCGCCACGCTGCTCCAGTGCGGGTTGGCGGGCTTCACATATCCTCGAAATAATAATTATTATTTCTCAGACATGCAGGTTTCCTCGCGATGTTTTTTCCTTCACCGCTGAGCGCGTGGTAAATACAGCACTTAAAATTGCTATTAACAATTTTAGTGGTGCCGGCACCGGGGATCCAACCCAGGTTACTGGCGCTCACTTTAATGTCATAGAGTGAGAGAGAGTTACCACGTGATCGCCAGTGAAGTAAAACATCGTGATTATCTGAAAAATAATTAAAAATCTTATAACGAGGATATGTGAAGAAGATATGTGCCCCTTTGCCCAGCAGTGGGCAGTTACAAGCTGCTACTTTACTTTACTCTATAGGAGCTAAAGAACAACGAAATTATCTTTCTTAATGTCAAAGAATTTTCATTCATTTCGTTTATTTTCCGAGCATACTGAGAAAACGTAGATCGTTTCACCAGAGCTTGTTTGGGTCCACGTGACAGGCGGTGAGGCCGTCGCCGTGCTAGCGCCCTGGAAACGATACGATGGTAAGAACCCTCCGCATAGAACTCCGAACTCGAGCCTCCTGATTCAGTAGCAGCCTTGGCTAGCATATGTTGCCAAAATGGAGCATCCATTTTTCTCCTTACTGAAGAATCATTTTGTCAAGCGTGAAAATAAAAGTCAATCGATATTAAACATCTAATTAAACAAATTGCTACTTATGAAACAAAACAATGAAACAAAAAAACCAAACGTGCAAACAGACAAACGGATCGTTACCCTAATTGGGTATAACAGAGACACTCAAATTAACAGTGATGAGTTCGTTTGTAAATTTATTTGTTGTTCCAAGTTACACGATAAGTCGAATGTGTGATTAAGCGGTCAGCGTACCGCCTGCTGTTCGCGCGGGTCATGGGTTCGAATCGAAAACCAAATCAAGATTTGCACAGCTAATATATATTAATCGGTTTTCGGGTTAGGTTTGTCTGTTCTCAGTTATGTTAGACGCTAACAGACGGTTGCTTCTCTTTCATTTAATAACATGTATTGTACATCATCCACACCCGATTCGATATTTAAATGTATATCAATAACAAGCCTTAGCCCATGAAGGTGAGACAAAGAACCATCAACTTCGTGACTGGACCAGTAGCCACTTACCACCAGTCCAGCTGATGGTAAGTGGCTACTGGTGCCCATGGACACCAGCTGCTGCAAACCGCATTCGAAAAAATCTAGATATGCTATGACCCTCGAGGACCGACATAGTATGTCTGTGTGTTAATAATTGAACTGTCTCCATATAACCTTCAAACCGGCACACAGCACTGTCGAATGGCGGTAAAAAATAAAGGAACGGTACCTACCCAGACGGCTTCTAAGCAGATTAAGGATCCCTAACCACCTGGTAAAGGTAAGGTTTGTTCGCTTATTTCCGAGAAGTTTTATTGATTAGACTACTTCTAATTATATCCCCAGTGGGATTGAAGTATGTACAAGGTATTTATGTTAAGGTTGATGCCGCGTAAATAGAATATTAAGTCGTAAGAACACGAGCTATAGAATCCGGATTTTGCAGACTTCACGACCGATTCGTAAAATAATTATTTTGCATTAAAAAAGAAAAATTTTTTTTTTTTAATATGGCAACTTTTTGAAACCTCTATTAGGGTTATAATCAACCAACCGACTTCATTAAAATAACCTGCATCATACAGAAATAAGAATAGCAATGAGATTGGCTGTTAAGAATAAAGGAAAAAAAAAAAACGCTCCGTTCTAAATTCAAAAAGCGGCGCGTTCGTTCCATCGGATCACGCAGCGCGCACGTGTCCGCCGCATGGCGGGCGTAGAGAGCTCACAGCTGCTCGCGCGGTCGGACTTTGGACCCGAGACAATCACCGGTGAATAACGCGCCTTGATTTAGCGCAGATTGAATGTTTTTTATTGAACTACCACCTAGGCCGCCATAAGATCACAATTGAAAACCATAGCACAATGCGGTTTTTGTATTTCAATGTTAATGTCGTACGTCGTACGTAAGTGGACAATATTCTCATTATTACCATATTTATTCATTTTATGAGAATATGTAATAAGTATCTATAATAAGTATCTTTGGAATAGAGTATAGAGGTTTTCAAGTACGTAATGAAAGGTAAATCATAAATCAGGATCCAATAGCTATATCTATCCAGTAATTTAGATGCTAGCTGTTTTGTAATTAAGGTTAGTTAAAAATAAATAAAGACGAACAGAATTAAATCGATGCCTACCGACTCGACACTGGCTGTACTGAATTCCTTGGTAGTTGCCAATATGCTTAGGTGCTCAATTAAAAAAGTAAAAACGCCAAAACCTAATTAAGGATACTAGAGATTCTAGATTTCTAGGTACCAAATTGGTCTTTGAAATTAGAAACGCGACTGTCATGAAATCTATGAATAGCAATTTAGCAATATATATAACTTGCAGTACTATACCTAGTATCTATGTGATGTCACAGAGTAATTAATAATAAGAGGTAACAAATTCATTGACATAAATACCTAGGTATATTACTTAAACATACTTTTTAATCATTTAATGATTAATTGTTTATGGTAAAAGCCTAGATTATGATAAAGAATATCGATGTTTTTCTTATTATATCGTATAATTGGATTATGCGAAATGAGTTTTATTAACTGCATATCGTCATCCATTCCTTTCAAAAGCGATGAAAATAGAAATTCACAGTACATGAGTAGGTAAGAACAGAAAGATTTTGGAGTACGTACTACATAGGAGTACGTCTCGTGCCAACAGTCGTATCGCTGTCAGAATATCTAGATCAGGGTACACACTTAACTTAGCAAAGAATAAACAGTCATAATGCGGAGCATTCAAATGTCCTAAATCTGAAACACGTTGGCTGGAATCATGCCAGAACAGACGTGAGAATTTAAGCGCCGTAATATACCCACATAATCACGCAACACGCAAAAGTGCCCACTGCAACCAATACCGTTTTCATCTCTGACGACTGAAATGGAACGCCACTCAGCCCGTTAATAAAACTGTCTCTCTATACATTTCGTACCGGAACTCAATAGCCGTCACACTGCTATCTGACGCCGGAAATGGGTAAGTGTTGCCCGCTCAGACGACTCCTGAGCAGAGAAGGTGCCCACCACCCCGTGAAGTCTCCACTGTCTATGTACAATACGGTATTAATATTAATTTATCTAAATCTATTTTTTTTAATGGTAAAGGCGGCAAATGAGCCAAGCGGTTCACCTGATGGTAAGTGATTACCGTCGCCCACGTACATCTGTAACAGCACAGGTGCTACAGGTGCTTTGTCGGCCTTTAAGGGTATTTGAGAGATGGGAGGTAGGAAGGGGAGGGGAAAGGAGAGGAGACGAGTGGGTTTCCGGTTACATCACCCACCGAACGAAACGCAGAAGCAGAAGATGCCTCGACTTCATGCCGGTATTGTGAGGACGTGGTACTAACCCGGTCGAGCCGGCCCATTCGAACAGCAGCAGCAAAAGTAGCCGTTTGGCTCTACCACCAATGGTAACGATATTACGTATAGAATATTCTAATGCGTGATTAGTACGTATGCCAATCGGCGGCATTTAGTTTAACCGAATAAATATTGCTAATTTCTAGTCATTAGCAATCATAGTCATTGCTAGTTATCCGGGTTCGCGTAAGGGTGAACCAATGAATACCGAATAGGTACTAGCATATTCTAACGTCGACGGTCTTTGTGCCAATATTAGCATACGTGCCAGACGTTGACGAGCCTAAATTCCGGGTTTGTTCATAAGGAGCAGTATAATTAATTCGAAGACGGCAGCACCATTGCCCGCATGCCAAGAGGCCATATCCGCTACATCCAAAAAAAAAAGTCGACGTCTTTCCCTGATATATCATACCGTGTTATTTTAAACATGGTTTCGTTACCAATAAACAAAATGGTTTCTTGAATTATTTTTTTTTAAGAAAAATAGGCTTACGTTTGACCTGATACTTGCCCGATGGAAGGCGAAGATGAGGCCTAGGATGGTACACGCTTGCCTAGATGTCTGTTCACTTTGGCCTCAAAGAAGTCCAGATCTGAGGAATACCACGGTATGGTTTTAAGGAGAAGTGGTATGAACACGGACTCCATGTCAATTATGTCCAACATTGTGCAAATCAAATGCGAAGGTTTTTATACTTAGATAAAACATTGGAATCAGGCGCAGACGCATTATGTAAATTAATAGTTCATAACGGATACATAAAACGCACAGTTTCTGTTTTAATTTATATCGAATGTAATCTACACATGTTCAACTCATGATTTGAATTATTATTACAAATAATTTGTGTATAAATAAAGTCTGTTGCTTAATATTCAGTAACCTTATTATCTATAAAGGAAAAAGTGGTAATGAAGGTGAGACAATGCCGAGTCCAAAGTCCACGAGGTATTTCTCGATTGGAATGGAGCGTGAACGTGTCTCAGTTTTCGGAAGATAGTTAAAATTCCACTCCAGTTACTTACTGCAACGAAACTATCGCAATATAGGATATAGGACATAAGTCACAATCTTGTTTTTCACAGCGTCTTTTTATATCGGTCTCTACACAAATAGTAGTCGAAAAGTATCCACTAATATACTAAATAAATCTTTTAACTACCACGACTTATTAGGATAGAGTCTGTAAACAAAGAAATACTAACGGTAACCATCACTTGCTGTCATATGGTTTCTTACTAAATCAGCAATCTTATAATTATAACTTACTTTTTCAAGGCAGTCCTGTCCAATTGCGTTGGGGTCCACTTTGACTTCCAAGATCACAGAATTCGGCTGACTGACTAACCACATTTTGGATATTGTAATGGTTTAAAATGAAAACCCTGTATAAACCTTAGAAATATTTAGGTCAAACCCTATTAAATTTCTATTAAACGTTGAGTTTACACTAATATTTCAATGTTTATCTCACTCGCGTAAAGAATCTGTTTAAAAATGTCTTTCGTAATTCGCTCCGTGAAATGTTTATCGCGTATTCTTTGTGGAAGTAAAACTGAGAATACTTCCATACGACGGCCATACTACGGTAAGTTTGCCACCGAAATGATAAAGTGACGTGACGTGACGCAGCGAGCTACTCGCGTCGCGGTTCTTAACCTTTGCGTTATTTTAGAGAAGCAGTTTGTGCATGTTTGCAATCCATTGCTTTTTAATAATGTAATATTTTGACGAAGCTTTACAATGATAACGCAATGTAATACGTGAATTGTGCAATAACAGACACGTGCATAATCATCGTTTGTTACAAGTTTTTCTATTTCATTCAGTTTCACGGGTAAGACAGAGACGCAATTATCCGTGGCAGTTTATTTCTAAAGCTGGGTACACATTTCACCTAAAGAAAATTAGTATAAAAGTCAAACTTTCATGCAGTTTTAACTAAAAATAAATGTCAAGTACAGTAAAAAGTAAAGCAGCGGCCTGTAAATAACCCACAAATGGGCAAATGCCTCCTCTCAATATTTGAAAGCGTATTAAAGTCGGGAAGTATCTATTTATATTTTTTATCTTCTCACATACATACGGGATTCAGTTTCTTGACGAAGTTAATAGTATCGTTCACCGCCCAACACGCGGTAAATTCAGTAATTACATTGCAATTAACCATATTAGTGGTGCTGGCACCGGAATTCGGACTCGGGTCACTCCCGTACCATGAAATGAAAGCCAGTGCTCTGTCCTCACAGCAACCCCGGTTTCCAGAAGCAACTTAAGTAGCAGCATACATTTCTTGATCATCCGCATCATTTTCGGAGGTTTCGAGGTCGGAAAATTATTACTATCTACTATTAAAGAACAATCCATAAGAATTAACAGAAACCTGTTCTTGACCTCAAGTTTTCTATTTATAAAAACTTTACTAGGGACTTCAGAAGAGAAATATGTTTCCAATTATCCTAAATACAAGAAATAATAGATAATAAACTATTATGTTATTATTTTGGATATTTACATACATTATTGTTTGTATTTACATCGACATATTTACTTTTATGCGTATATCTATTTATAATTCTATACTGATTTAATTTTATGATGATGCGAAGGACAAAGGCTCAATTTTATTTATTATTTTAAGTTTTATATACTAAGTTTTGTACCCGGGCAACGCATGTATATAGAAAATACTATTAAATAAATAAGTTGTAAATTAACCTTTGTATATTTAATGTTTTCTTTTTTTCTATTTTTGTTAATCAGTATACAACATTGTATATTTCATTAATTCATTCTATTTACAATATATACTTAACATAATCCAAAATAAACTAATATAAAAAAAAAAAACCCAACCAGAAGGAAGCCCTCGGCAGGGAAGACCAGACGGTGCGTTAAGGGTAAAGTACAAGAAACCGAACGACAATAATCAACAGGTATTGAAGAGTATCTAATATAATAAACTAGAAAACTATATATCAATTCCCAAATGGATGAGTTATGTAATATATAAATACATGATACAGATAAGTTCATAAAATGCGATGAAATAATAAGATATAATAAAATAATTAGTTAACAAAAACCTAAAATAAAATCAAAATAATTTTATTTTGATTGCAAGACTGGCCTATCAATGTTGAAAACCGCGGTATCTATTGGGACGAACAAAGAGCAAATAGGTACGATTAATTATTTTCTAACATAAAATATTTACGTTATACGTTATTAGGTATAATACGTTTTGAAGACGTATGATTTATAGGCATTACGCTGTCAGTGCCACAATACTAAATTCTCTGTACTATCAACACTCTTCACCTTTATTTATTTATGCCCATTCTTTAAATAACTCTACCAGTATCATGTCAGCAGAGAGTACATCGTCAGAGAGTAGCATATTCCAAAGAGAAAGTAATCACGTATATTCTTTGTATGGCTGTCATGGGATTCAGCAACAAGTGGAATGAGTAATCATTAAAATTTTTTAATTATCGGATGAGAGTTCTAAATTAATAAAAGAAAAAAGAAAACACTGGCTAATCTAGGATGGTAGGCTGACGTTCTGATCTACAAAATGTGTTGACAAAACAACTTATCACAATTTGAAACAATTTACACATATCTAATGTTTTTTATGTTCAATTAAGCTTATATTGGGATTACATCTCTTTTTAAGAGAACCATAACCAATTAAGGGGTGCACCCGATCTTGCAAGATTAGCGAAATCAAAAAGATAATGAAAAATTATATATAAGGCTAAAGGAGTTGTAATTTGGGAAGTAATTATTTCTGAAGAGGCATTTCATTCACGATCTTGTCGATATTTTATGAGATTTATCTCGTACGATCAACTAAATATCACGAAGATTGAGAAGAGCATGATGATACCTTTAAATTACCACCGAAGCAATTCATGCCTCATCAGACATAAAGTTAAAACCCTAATCTAAATAAATTTATGCGAGACCAGAGGGTCTACGTCTTCGGGTAAACTCCTCTCTCTCCCTCTCCCTCTCCCACTCCCACAACAATATTGTTTGCTCTCAATATTGCTTGTGTTACCTACTATTGTTAGTAGTTCGCATATAATAGCAGGCTGAAAAGGTTTTTTCAGCAGTAGGCTACTTAGCTTGTGAAATTGGAAGCCGTTTGTCAAACGACACATTAAACATTTTGCACATCCTAAAGCTCTTGTTGAAATAGTTTTTTTTAGAAAATTTATTAAAAAATCAATGTAACCGTTATAAATAATATTAAACAATGTTTAAAAAGCGCCATCTATGTTTTGGAAATGTAAAATATTTTTTCAAGAGGCAACAATTTTATCATTAGTTATCAAAATTCCGTTTCAGCATAAAAATGTACCGTAGGTTCTAATTTGTACAACTGAAACTTGAGAATTTTTACTGTTATGAATTTAATTAAAATAGATGTTGGTTACATGGACAATAAAAATAAAAAATATGAAAATGGCATACATATTAAAAGAAATTAAATAAATTTCTTTGCAACATGATCAGTTTTACGCATGGAGGCATACGCACGAGCTGATGACAGCGCCAATCGTGACAACATGGTGGAACTAAACTAATCATATGACTTTTTCGTTTTACAACCCAGTCAGCTATTGATTTGTGTCTTGGTCTCGATTCTTACTCGACATAGTTTTAGTGTATATCATCCGTAATGGCGAGCCAGACACAGGGAATCCAACAATTACTTGCCGCTGAAAAACGCGCTGCTGAAAAGGTCTCCGAGGCGAGAAAGCGTAAGTATTTTTAATCTTTATATTGGGATTGGGGTAATTTCGTTGCAACTTTGCTGCCAATTTCTCGTCACTGGGTCAGTCATGTTTAGTTCGTTTTCTAGGATACTTCTATTATCTTATTGCGAGTAACTAACATAGCTACGAAAAGACCGTATTACGCCCTGGGCGTTATGTGAGTTTCGTCGTCACATGATTGTGACCCTGAAAACTTAAGACTTACTATAATGTAAATTTCTGTGTATTAGTGAACAGATGTAAGTTTTTTCTCTTCATATTTGCTAAAACATACTATTCTTTCGATATCTTGCTCCGGCATTATGAGATTCTTATTCAATATTTTGAGGTTTTACTAAACAAGAATCAGCTGACATGGTCTTTATGTCCTATGAAAAATATATTAATATATCTTTTGGTTAACTTTTATTTAAGGCAGATGCAGTTTTGGCTATTTACAGTCAATATATCTGGTTCTCTGCCTAGGAGTAGTCCAGGTGGTACCACACTTACCCATTTCTGCTGACAAACAGAAGTACAATGACTGTTGTGTTTCAGTTTGAATTGCATTGACGGCCCAGTCTGTATATTAAAGGGCTAAGAGGCATTCCAACTCAGGTGACAATACATCTGTAACCGTCTTTGATTGAAGTTGTTCTCATACAGTAGCCACTTACCACAGTGGACAGTTAGCCTGATTTCCCTCCTAACCTGATAAAATAAAATCCATCTGAATATTCCATATCCAAATACCACAGATTATTAATTTAGAGTATCTGTAGTTCAGGGAATAGGTTCAGAGCTTACTAAACCGCCTGTTCAAAGTTGCAACTATGGTTACTCAATAGAATCAGGTGTTGAAGCTTACTGCTTTACTATCTTTTACTGTCCTAAAATTAGAGAGTATGGTAGAATGTTCCATTTTAGGTACAATAGTGGGTGGTATTGTTTGAGCTCTTTGTCCAGTATTACTTTCACTGGTGGGCTTCCTAATACAAATAAGAACCCTTATTAACGTTGCTTATTTTCTCTTTATTCCTTATCCAAGGGCTTTTTTTTAAATGTCATCAGAATAAGTTATGTACAATATAGGCTTAGATGTGAATATAAATATCAAGTGTAATAAAAAAAAGATAATGTTGACAATATGTTTTTTTGCAGTTACAAGCTATGACTGTAACATTATTGAATCAAGTAATGGTTAAAATTCCAAATATAAAATCATATAATAGAAACACTTATTTTATTTGTGTGAAGTACAAAAGTTAAATCATGTTTTTAAAACTTTCCTCATGATTATTATTATTATTACAGGAAAGGCGAAACGCCTAAAGCAGGCCAAGGAGGAGGCTCAAGATGAGGTCGAGAAGTACAGACAGGAACGTGAAAGGCAGTTCAAAGAGTTTGAAGCCAAGGTCTGAATATTTTCTCCTTATTCTTTATTGTGTCTCTGTAATACCCAACACTTACCCTTGTTCAACCAATTTAAAAATAATTTTTGTTAATAGCAAATGTATTTATAAATTTACTACAATTCTTAGAGCTGTGGTTGTCCAGGGGTAAGTAAGTCGTCTCAATTTGACGGAGCAGTACATGGTTTCATCCAGACTTTAAATTGAAATGATCTTTGTACCCATTGTAGGCACTTCTTGGCTGTTATTAACTTGCCTATACCTTTTCTAACCAAAAAGAGTTGGAGAAAAATCCTATAAAAGTTTAAGTTTAACGATAAGATAAGATAAATCTTTATTTGCTTAAAACATGGTATGAGGATGTTAGTCCTTTTAGTTCACATGTTTGCTATCTTTATAAATAAAATTGAATACCCTGAAGAAGCCGAAGGGCGCAACCGGCTGGTTACTTAATAAATAAATAAATGGTTTTGTGTAACTAACAAAAGAGATAATAATAATTATCAACTGAAGACATTACATATAAATTGTTATCTGGTAGCGCCATACTGTCTCGACTAACTGGTCATCATGTACCCCACTCTCTTTAAATACCAGTGTAAACTATCATCTGTGACCTTTTTTATTTGATATAAAGAGAAATGAGAATAGGCGACTTAATAACCAGCATTTGTTAGTGCTTATTTTTTACCACATGATGTAGTGATTAATGTCCCTAACTGTTACGCCTCGAGTTTAATTCCATTGGAGCATATATTTATGCAACACAGCTTATTGGCAGTGCACCTGATAGTTGCCGATAGGTCGGAACCAACCTCCGTTGTAGTACTTTCTCAGAGAGACAATGCACATACTATTTAGGCCATTAGAAACCTACCATATATAGCGGTGTGGTTGGGGAATTTGCCTCAAAATCTGGGAGATTTGGAGACCTCAAGTTCGATCCTGTATGAGCCAATGGGTTTTTGGAATTTTCATTGAAATGCTTAAAATAAATGTCTATAGCCTAATGTATATATTGAAATTTTCTTTAAAAGTATTGATTAACATCCAGCATAAAAAAATTATTATTAACCACTAAATTATTTTCAGCAAGCATTTCATTCAATACTTTTACTTTATTACAATTTTCATAGAACTTTAAGGTGATTGATGAGAATAGTGATCAGTACATTTGTTATTGCCAGTATACAATTATTCACTTTGTACGAAATATTTATAAAAATAATGTTAATTGTTTTTTTTAATGTTCAATCCTTGTCACACCATTTCAGGGGATTATTTTTAAATACTCTATGCTGTTTATAATACTCATGAAACTATGAACTATTGTAGCACATGGGCACAAGGGAAGGTGTCGCGGCTAAGATTGATGCAGAGACCAAGGTGAAGATCGAAGAGATGAACAAAATGGTGCAGTCACAGAAGGAAGCTGTGAGTTGTAGTTTTATGATGTTACTTTTTATGTTTACTTTCAAATCAGCCAGTCTATCCAGCAAAACAATAAATTATGGTACGATTTACATCTATACCCATCGACCCGAATAAAATACCAATAAATTATGGTACGATTTACATCTATACCCATCGACCCGAATAAAATACCAATAAATTATGGTACGATTTACATCTATACCCATCGACCCGAATAAAATACCAATAAATTATGGTACGATTTACATCTATACCCATCGACCCGAATAAAATACCAATAAATTATGGTACGATTTACATCTATACCCATCGACCCGAATAAAATACCAATAAATTATGGTACGATTTACATCTATACCCATCGACCCGAATAAAATACCAATAAATTATGGTACGATTTACATCTATACCCATCGACCCGAATAAAATACCAATAAATTATGGTACGATTTACATCTATACCCATCGACCCGAATAAAATACCAATAAATTATGGTACGATTTACATCTATACCCATCGACCCGAATAAAATACCAATAAATTATGGTACGATTTACATCTATACCCATCGACCCGAATAAAATACCAATAAATTATGGTACGATTTACATCTATACCCATCGACCCGAATAAAATACCAATAAATTATGGTACGATTTACATCTATACCCATCGACCCGAATAAAATACCAATAAATTATGGTACGATTTACATCTATACCCATCGACCCGAATAAAATACCAATAAATTATGGTACGATTTACATCTATACCCATCGACCCGAATAAAATACCAATAAATTATGGTACGATTTACATCTATACCCATCGACCCGAATAAAATACCAATAAATTATGGTACGATTTACATCTATACCCATCGACCCGAATAAAATACCAATAAATTATGGTACGATTTACATCTATACCCATCGACCCGAATAAAATACCAATAAATTATGGTACGATTTACATCTATACCCATCGACCCGAATAAAATACCAATAAATTATGGTACGATTTACATCTATACCCATCGACCCGAATAAAATACCAATAAATTATGGTACGATTTACATCTATACCCATCGACCCGAATAAAATACCAATAAATTATGGTACGATTTACATCTATACCCATCGACCCGAATAAAATACCAATAAATTATGGTACGATTTACATCTATACCCATCGACCCGAATAAAATACCAATAAATTATGGTACGATTTACATCTATACCCATCGACCCGAATAAAATACCAATAAATTATGGTACGATTTACATCTATACCCATCGACCCGAATAAAATACCGTATATGTAGGGCTCGTACCAACCATTTATTGTATTGATTTTTATAGTTGGCGTGCACACTAACGACTTGGTAAAGGGACTTGAAACGATAAAATAAATGTCCGAGACCTCTGGCGACTAGAGTTATTAGTGTCATTACTAAGATGATTAAGCTACTATATTTTTAGATGTACGTGGGTGTCGGTAATCAATTACCAACAGGTGAGCCGCATATCGTTTGCTCCCTTTCCCATAAACAAAAAAAAAGGTGAATGTGTAAATTGTACCGGAGCCGTATCCGCTTCTCGCCAAGTCTCCCCAGCCAATCCGCAACGGCCCCAGTGCTGGAAAACACAGCTGGTTGGTCTGGCTGATCACATCTCTTAGAGGAGAAGGACAGTATGCCTATGAGGAGGCCGTCCATGACTGCCGGTCCACCTGCATCATGCTGTGGAACAACACGTGGTCTGAGAGAAATAATATAGCGGAGAGAGGAGAGCGGTAACATAAAACTATACATCACTTATTGTAACATAATTTATTATTCGGCGTACGTGGCTCAAGTTCGTGTGGTAGCGACGCAAGCATCAGCCACCCGCTTTACGTGAGTGTCCTAAAAGCGACTAAGGGAAAGCTCTTGTCATTTCGTTATGTTTCAGAATAACACCGTGAAGCAGAATAGGACTGTTTAAAATACGGTTAATCGATAGATGCTATCTTTTATAGTGGTGAGATGTAAGCGTCATATTTTACGTCAATATTCTTGCTAATGTGCATGGAAATTCTATGTATATACTTTCAACGTTTCCTGTATTTGCACGTAGCGTCACCAGCTAATTCTTCAAATTTTGAAAGGAAACCAACATTTGCGGATTTTATCGGGTTTAATTTTTTTTTTTTTTTTATGTTCTCTACGTTTCGATTGCTTTACAGCAGCCGTGGTCACGGGGGGACTGAGGTGTTGGACATCGTGTTGTCATAGTTAACCCGGCTACCTTCGGCTTTCAATTATTAATTATGGTACGATTTACATCTATACCCATCGACCCGAATAAAATACCAATAAATTATGGTACGATTTACATCTATACCCATCGACCCGAATAAAATACCAATAAATTATGGTACGATTTACATCTATACCCATCGACCCGAATAAAATACCAATAAATTATGGTACGATTTACATCTATACCCATCGACCCGAATAAAATACCAATAAATTATGGTACGATTTACATCTATACCCATCGACCCGAATAAAATACCAATAAATTATGGTACGATTTACATCTATACCCATCGACCCGAATAAAATACCAATAAATTATGGTACGATTTACATCTATACCCATCGACCCGAATAAAATACCAATAAATTATGGTACGATTTACATCTATACCCATCGACCCGAATAAAATACCAATAAATTATGGTACGATTTACATCTATACCCATCGACCCGAATAAAATACCAATAAATTATGGTACGATTTACATCTATACCCATCGACCCGAATAAAATACCAATAAATTATGGTACGATTTACATCTATACCCATCGACCCGAATAAAATACCAATAAATTATGGTACGATTTACATCTATACCCATCGACCCGAATAAAATACCAATAAATTATGGTACGATTTACATCTATACCCATCGACCCGAATAAAATACCAATAAATTATGGTACGATTTACATCTATACCCATCGACCCGAATAAAATACCAATAAATTATGGTACGATTTACATCTATACCCATCGACCCGAATAAAATACCAATAAATTATGGTACGATTTACATCTATACCCATCGACCCGAATAAAATACCAATAAATTATGGTACGATTTACATCTATACCCATCGACCCGAATAAAATACCAATAAATTATGGTACGATTTACATCTATACCCATCGACCCGAATAAAATACCAATAAATTATGGTACGATTTACATCTATACCCATCGACCCGAATAAAATACCAATAAATTATGGTACGATTTACATCTATACCCATCGACCCGAATAAAATACCAATAAATTATGGTACGATTTACATCTATACCCATCGACCCGAATAAAATACCAATAAATTATGGTACGATTTACATCTATACCCATCGACCCGAATAAAATACCAATAAATTATGGTACGATTTACATCTATACCCATCGACCCGAATAAAATACCAATAAATTATGGTACGATTTACATCTATACCCATCGACCCGAATAAAATACCAATAAATTATGGTACGATTTACATCTATACCCATCGACCCGAATAAAATACCAATAAATTATGGTACGATTTACATCTATACCCATCGACCCGAATAAAATACCAATAAATTATGGTACGATTTACATCTATACCCATCGACCCGAATAAAATACCAATAAATTATGGTACGATTTACATCTATACCCATCGACCCGAATAAAATACCAATAAATTATGGTACGATTTACATCTATACCCATCGACCCGAATAAAATACCAATAAATTATGGTACGATTTACATCTATACCCATCGACCCGAATAAAATACCAATAAATTATGGTACGATTTACATCTATACCCATCGACCCGAATAAAATACCAATAAATTATGGTACGATTTACATCTATACCCATCGACCCGAATAAAATACCAATAAATTATGGTACGATTTACATCTATACCCATCGACCCGAATAAAATACCAATAAATTATGGTACGATTTACATCTATACCCATCGACCCGAATAAAATACCGTATATGTAGGGCCTGTACCAACCATTTATTGTATTGATTTTATAGTTGGCGTGCACACTAACGACTTGGTAAAGGGACTTGAAACGATAAAATAAATGTCCGAGACCTCTGGCGACTAGAGTTATTAGTGTCATTACTAAGATGATTAAGCTACTATATTTTTAGATGTACGTGGGTGTCGGTAATCAATTACCAACAGGTGAGCCGCATATCGTTTGCTCCCTTTCCCATAAAAAAAAAAAAAAAAAAAAAAAAAAAAAAAAAAAAAAAAAAAAAAAAAAAAAAAAAGGTGAATGTGTAAATTGTACCGGAGCCGTATCCGCTTCTCGCCAAGTCTCCCCAGCCAATCCGCAACGGCCCCAGTGCTGGAAAACACAGCTGGTTGGTCTGGCTGATCACATCTCTTAGAGGAGAAGGACAGTATGCCTATGAGGAGGCCGTCCATGACTGCCGGTCCACCTGCATCATGCTGTGGAACAACACGTGGTCTGAGAGAAATAATATAGCGGAGAGAGGAGAGCGGTAACATAAAACTATACATCACTTATTGTAACATAATTTATTATTCGGCGTACGTGGCTCAAGTTCGTGTGGTAGCGACGCAAGCATCAGCCACCCGCTTTACGTGAGTGTCCTAAAAGCGACTAAGGGAAAGCTCTTGTCATTTCGTTATGTTTCAGAATAACACCGTGAAGCAGAATAGGACTGTTTAAAATACGGTTAATCGATAGATTCTTTCTTTTATAGTGGTGAGATGTAAGCGTCATATTTTACGTCAATATTCTTGCTAATGTGCATGGAAATTCTATGTATATACTTTCAACGTTTCCTGTATTTGCACGTAGCGTCACCAGCTAATTCTTCAAATTTTGAAAGGAAACCAACATTTGCGGATTTTATCGGGTTTAATTTTGTTTTTTTTTTATATTCTCGACGTTTCGATTGCTTTACAGCAGCCGTGGTCACGGGGGGACTGAGGTGTTGGACATCGTGTTGTCATAGTTAACCCGGGCTACCTTCGGCTTTCAATTATTAATTTTGGTCCGATATACGCAGAATAAATTCTCAAAGTATCTCGAGGTCGTGCAGTGGTATGCTCGGTTTTAGATTTAATTTTAATTGTTGCTGGATCCCAAACTGGTGTTAGCACCCAGCCATCTTCGCTGTTGAAATTGGGATGATGATTGATTTCAATAGCCTCGCGAATCATCCTTGGCAGGAATCGGTATTGTTTTGCTTTTGTAAAACGAATGTAAAATAACTCGCTGTTACGTGATTTGTTGCCTTCGCATAACTATGATTGATTTACACGTGATTTTTATCATTCGCCTTATCTGTTTTGGTTAGGTTACATTTGCGCAATACCTTTACGTTTACACGTTGGTGTTCATTTTCTTCAGCTTCTCGTGTTACAAAGCAACATTGTTTTGTAACACGTGCTGAGTTATATTATAGACGTCAATGTTTATGCTCACGCTCGGGCGATAGGTATCGAGGAGCGTTGCAACAGTTATAACATAAATGAATGTGCGTGGCGCAATGGATACTTAAGACGTTGCACCTTTTTCCGAGTAAGTAAGTAAAACATTTCTGAAAAAATCCGTGTAACACGGATCCTCGATCTTATGACCAGGTGCTGCTTGTAGAGGCTGGTCTGCTCGAGTGCACTTGTGCTTTAGTTTGGTAGATAACTGTATTATTGTGGCATGCTTTCAATTGCCTATGGTACCGTACCTTTTATTTTATGATGTACATTATAATTATTGAAAAAAAAAGGGGATACCTACGGAGTTACTTTCGCCTATTTCTTATCCGACAGAGGAGCCTCGTTACGAAACGGTGGTAGATAGTGAAAACAAAAAAAAAAAAAGATTTGATATCTGTCAAACGAAATTGCCTTTCTTACGTCGAAGAAAGAAGAATCATCATTCATTTCCGGATAAAATCATACCGTGGTATTTTCTAACATGGTTTTCGTTTATCCAACAAATGGTTACTAATAAACAAAACCATTTATTGAATGTGAAAAAAGCACGGTATATCGAGAAACGACACTAAGATCTTTTGTGAAATATTTTTGTAGCATATCGGATAAGGCTGCTGGCGGACATACGGCATCCACGGGATATACCGAGGTATATATGTACTTACGTTTTGCAGTTTAACACACGGTAATAATTAGATTATATAATAATAAAACTAATCACGAAATCTCAGAAACCATAAACTTTACAAATTTTAAATTTGGCTGGTAGGTTCCTGCCTACCTGATGTGTATTTTAACGTGTATGTATATATGGTATGGAAGTCCTGTATTTAAAGATATACTTTAAGGTTGCATGTATTACATTAAACAAAAAAAAATATCAAAAAATAATTTGATGCTATTTTCGTAAAGTTTTTTTTGAAATTTAAATTTCATTTTTGAATATGACGAAAAAATATTATGCTAATTACGCAAGCGAAGTCACGAGTAACACTAGTATATCTGTGGGGTAACTTACGTTGCACACGTTTTTGGGCAGAGTTATGTAGCCAGCGCAGAAGTTAGAACGTGTCACTAAATCTCTGCGAAACAATTGAATCTGATTTAATTAACTGAGGTAAGTAATTAAATATAATAAAACATTGTATTCCACATATAACCAGCTCTAGTATACGGCATAATCATCTAAAAGGCAAGATGTTTGGTAGCATGTACAGGAATAACCAATTCCTCTTGTACAAGTAGTTTAGATGGTGTTACAGAAGAACATGGACTGCTTTTCATTTAACAACTTTTCATGTCATATAAGATATAAACAACACATTTCTTTATAAGCATGTGTAAGGCCCCACTGCTGGGTATAGAAAGCGACAACAACATTTGGCGAGCTATGGAAGATTTGACCACACTCATCTAGCTGGGTAAGCAGATTGACGAGCGCAGCGCCTGCACCCTCGTATTGGTGATACTGCTCCACATCGCTGCTCTGTGGGATTTTGTTTCGGTAAATTTTAATAAATTTTTCACCATCAGACGGTCGCCAAAGGTGAGGTCGACATTTGGAAAATTAGTAAAATAATTTGGTTTGTATTCTCCATTTACAGCCTGTACAACAGTCCACTGCGCTACATATTAGCGTGGTTCATCCTGGCTTTCGCAAGCTTCTTTCGCTTCAGCAAAGGATTTAAATAGGTTTACATAGAAAGAAACAAAACAAAGTCGATGCTACAACACAACAAAGATAATACGTAGCAGATCCTATGTCAGGCATTAAAGTAAAAGCATGTTAGATTGCAGCAACGGGGAGGCATGTGACTCAGCGTTATGCAACATCAGCCAGCAGCGCTAATGATCTTTGTTTTTTTTTTATGGAAAATAAGGCAAACGAGCAAGCGGTTCACCTGATGAAATTCACCGAACGAAACGCAGAAGCACAAGATGCCTCTACTTCACCCCGGTATTCTGCGAGGCCGTGGTACCAATCCGGTCGAGCCGGCTCATTCGAGCAGCAGCTAAAGCCGCCGCTTGGCTCTACCACGCTTATTCCATTTGCTTCTTCCCCATGAGTGAAACCTCTTTAAGAGACGGTGGTAGATTTTACAAAATAATTACCGTTACAATTAAGTACTATATAAAAACTCACCGTCCATAAATTTCTTGACAGTCCGCCAGGTCGTAGATGGGTAGGTCTACTTTCTGCAGTAATGTTTGACCTCCTATACCGCCGTAACCCTTAAATACATTAAACACACACTCGTACCTTCAGGGTGCACATAGCTAGCTTGGTAGCATGTAAGAATGAATGTAGGTTGATGCTCATGAAATGTCTTCTCTGCCGAATTTCACCACGGCGACATATTCCCAATTAGTACTGTAAGCCCAAACATAGAGACAAGCGGCGCCTTTTGCTGCTGCTCGAAAGGGCCGGCTCCACCGGGTTGGTACCACGGCGTCGTAGATCGCCGTGTTATGCTTCTGCGGTTCGATCGGTGAGTGAGGTAACCAGAGACCCACGCCCCCTCCCCGTCCCCCTCCTCATCCTCTCTGCCATCTCCCTAATATCCTTAAAGGCCGGCAACGCATCTATGGTGTTGCAGATGTATGTGAGCGACGGTAATCACTTACCATCAGGTGAAACGCGCCGTCTTTCCCAAAAAAAAGCAAAAGCGTTTGCTGCTGTTCAGATGAGACGGCTTGATCGGAATAGTACCACGGCCTCGCAGATCGCCGTGATGCAGAAGCGTCTTGTGGATCTGCGTTTCGTTCGGTGAGTGAGGTAACCGGTGGCCCGCTCCCCCGTTCCGCTCGCTCTCCCCAAATACCCTTTAAGGCCGGCAACGCACCCGTTCCTCTGGTGTTACAGATGTACCAAATTAAACTATGATTACACGTCCACTCATATTTATACTGTTACGTTTTCTAATTTACGCACCGGTGCCCAGACATCCGGTGAAATACAAACATTGTGTTTGCCAATTGATTTAAGGGAAGTTGGGAGTATATACGTATATTCTAAATGGTCTAAACCAGGGATTCCCATGGGGTCAATATCGGTTTCCCAGGAGTCGTATACGTGGTAGAGCCAAGCGGCGGCTTTTGCTGCTGCTCGAACGGGCCGGCTCGACCGGATCGTTGTTACCACTACCTCGCAGAATACCGGCTTGAAGTAGAGGCATCTTATTTTTCTGCGTTTCGTTCGGTGAGTGAGGTAACCGGAGGCCCACACCCCCTTCCTATCGCCCTCCTCATCCCTCCCATCTCCCAAATACCATTTAAGGCCGGCAACGCACCCGTTCCTCTGGTGTTACAGATGTACGTGGGTGTCGATAATGACTTATCATCAGTTGAGCCGCTAGCTGGTTTTCCCTGTTTTCCATGAAAAACGGGTCAGAGAAAAGACAAGCGGAAACACAATAATCCGAAAACCAATGATTTATAGGTTATAAAAATATTGTCTTCAGCATGGCAGGAAATGAGATTGGAGCAGACAACGGTTTTAGCCACCATGGCAAGCGGTCGCTATCGTCTTCATATATATATATATATATTATATCTTGTGTGCGTCTTTTGAACGGCTTGACCGATTGTCATATTCGTACTGTATATTTATACTATACTAAGATCCGATAGGTGGCGTTGTGGTCGAGCTATTAACTATTTTTATATTTGTAAACCAAAATTACTCATATATGGATATGGATTTTAGTTAAGGACCAAAACAGAAAATCACAGAATCAGGATCCGGTAGGTCGCGCTGTGGTCGAGTGGGGAGAACAACTTCTGCAGGGACAGCTAATTTTAAACTCTACTCCTACACTGCATCATACAATGAAGAGCTGTGGTGGCCTAGTGGTCAGAGCGCTGGCTTTAATTTCTTAGTACGCGGGTGACCTGGACACTCGCTGGAACGTGGCGAACGCTTCTCGGCTACAAAGACCATCAGAATATTTCAGTCCACTACTTAACTTTCCGAGAATGCGCCTGCAGAAGCTATTTGGAAGGTTTGCCCATACTCACCACGCTGGGCAAGCGGAACGGTGACAGCAGTGCCTGTACTCTCGCACGAGTGTACTGCTTCCTCATCACTGGTCCGTTTCCTTCCTTATTTTACTTATTGTGTGTGCAGGAACTTACCAATACGGATCCCCAACCCAGGAAAGTAATTTGTGTGTCCGTTGGCACTAACTTATCGCGGGAGTACTCGATTTTGTCAGCCTTCAAGTAACTCTTGTCGAACGATATGTTCTTGTGCAGCTTCACTACCGCAAAGTTGAATTCCAAGGTGTTGGGTTTGTAGTTGGGGTGGAAATATATCTCTGTCACTGTGAAAACCTCGCCGCCAGATGTCGCGTTACTGGAACCCACGCGCACGGTGAGCATCTTGACGTATTCCCGAAAAAAGCGATTGTTGTATTGGCTGGTGATAACACGAGGAATTGTTAATAACTGCAAATGCCTTTGCCGTGGAGTGAAAAAGTTAAATGGGGATGGATCTTTGAGGAAATCATTGAAGTTTAATTGCACTTTAGGTCAATCGTACACACACAGGTGTTACACACATAAATGTTAAAATGAAAAATCTGAAGTTATCTTTAATTAATTAAAAATAATGTACTCTCCGATATAATCACGATCTTATACTCAATAATGGGGTGGTCAGAGGCGAGACCTGTTTTATTTTAGTCGTATCGACACTCAAGTCAACGGTGCAAGGCGTAGATCAGTTTTAAATACCGACTAAAATCCCACAATACTCCACTTTTGCCGCATAGTGGTAAGGCCATGAGAAGAATCGGGCACATATCCGCGACTCCTACCAGAGCCTGCCACCTTAGGTAGACCCTTTTTGGAAGAGGACACTTCCTCTCCCTCGCCGTCCTGGCAATGAGCGACGGAACATGGACGCGTCTTCCAACTCCTCTAATCCCACTCGGGTAGTGGACCCACCCCGGAGTCTGGCGGACTCTAAACCCCGGAGGGTTAGTATGCTAACCACAGGATCTTGTCGATAGCACCGCTGCCGACAACAGTTCAGTAGAGAAGGGAAGGTAGAGCGGAAGTGAACATACTACACAGTAATACAATAAGCAAGGTCTTACAGTTGCAAGCAGTGCGCCGCGGTCAGCAGGCTGTCGCTGTCTAATATGGCCGCTCCGCACCAGAGCTGGCCGTTCACAAGAAGTGCTGCCATGAAGGGATGGGCGGTGATGGAGGCTGATTCATCAGGGTTGTAGATACGACGAAAACGCCGATTGAGAGGCGGGTACACGGCGGTAGTTGATGGCGTTGACGCTATTGGCAAAAAAAATACAGATTATTAATACACGTTCAAGTTTTAGTATATTTTAGCCAAATAAAGTTATCCGCAGCGTAGTTAACGTAAGCGTAGCGTTAAGGGTCAGCAAGTTATAGTGCCAATGAAGTAGTCATATAGCTCGTGAAAAGGACAAACGTTGGTGAAGAAAGGTTCTCGAGCACCCTCGTGTAAGCATTGTAGGTGGGGGATCCCCCCAAGGAGATCGGGTTACGACCTGCATAGCGGTGCGGGAAGTCGATGGATGCCGGTGTCTCAGGGCCATGCTTTGTGGCAAGCTATGGGGGAGGTCAGCGTACAGGAGTGGCCTTTGACGAAGCTAATTCAAGCTACCCTTACCTATTCCTTGCATCATACTCATTCTATTAACAATTCTGTCAGTTGAGCCAATATTTTTGTTTGTGATCACTCTTAAGCTCTTGAACTCAAGAAAGAAATCTTGGAAAAGGATTCTTCCTGTGCCGAGGTTCGAGGACCCCTCCTCGATCCTCGTTGCCTAGGTCGCTCGCGCCCTATGAGCCTAAAGCTACCGCAGCTCATCGAAGAACATTACGGATGCGTTTTCATCCCTGAGGAGTAAAAGGGATTGTCTTACATTCTGGCAATTACACGGGGCTCTCTATACTCTTCAAACTGGAATAGACCAGTTGATGCACTGCTGAGCGCCAGAAATAAGTTGGTAACTGTCCAGTAAACGGGTAACCAAGCACCCGACGCCTTAATTTTTTTTTTATTTTATTGATGGATATTTTACTCATTGTCCGATCGGTGACAGCAGTCTTTATCTCTCGAATGTCGTTGCTGCGTCTTGAAGGAGGTAGGTCTATGGGCAAACCCTTGTAACGCTTGGACTCTTCCATATTGCTCCTCCGAACTGGCTCCTTATCCACTGACAAAGGAATTGGCTTAAGTTTTACTCAACCTTTTTATCAAATTAAGAAAATATTATGAGAGGATTGTATTTTATAATGTGTTGATACTTATAAGTTAGGTAGCAGCCTATTCTCAAACATGCAAGTTCTTATATTTCTTTCTCCATCACACGCACAGTACTGGCCACACCACCAACACTGCCCCATCAACGGTGCGGAGGGCAGGAGGAGTGGCGCAACGGCAATTCCTACCTTCCTCCCTTGACAGTCAGAGTGGGTTCGCTAAGCCAACTCGGAGCGGCCACCTCCGCTCAACTTTAATTATTACTTTTATTCCCGAGGTTTGGAGTTTTTCACAGCACCCGTGGTCACAGGAGAACTGAGGTGTTTAGTGTAATTCAAGGGGACTTTTCCTTAACGTTTAACGTGTCATGCTAATAAAATCTTCTATTGTTACAACACGTCATGAATTAAGGCGTCAACAAAAGCTGGTATTCCATCAATGGGAGGTTTGCTATTGCTCACCACGCCAGCGGCTTGGTGAGCACAGCGCCTGTACCCTTGTACTGGTGATGCTGCTCCTCTCCCCATCAATGGACTAGACTGGGGTTCCTCATATTTTTGCCATTAGTCGGTTGCCGGAGTTTCTTCCGTTAGTCACGAGGGTGCACCGAGTGCTGGTGAGGTTGACATTTGGAATATTCCCTCGTACAGCCTAGCAACCGTTAGTCTATTATAGTTAAATCGATTATCAAATGTGTCATATTTATGATAGCGCAGCTTCCGCAAGAAAATTCCCGCGGCTTACCTGGGATAAAAAGCCTTCCCCTGGTTTCAAGTTATCTTTATACCAACTTTCAACGAAATGGGTACAGCCGTTTATGTGTAAATGAATCACAAGCATCCAAACAAACCAATTTCGTCACATCTATACGAACATCATAAAGCTGAAGAGTTTGTATGTTTGAACGTGTTAATGTCAGGGACTTCCGTTCCGGTTTGAAAAATCTTTTGCATTATATATGCCGTCATCACGCTACGATCCTTAGTGGCGGAGCAGTAACCATAAACCATCGTCATGTATAAAATTTAAAGCGGGTGAAACCGCGGGGCACAGATAGTTTATTATATTAGTAGGAATACCTACTTGTTAAGATATTACAACTTTACTCTGGGAGCCTTCAAACAATGCATTTCTTGAAGCTTTGACTTAATTGGCACGGTTGGCAGGCGGATTGGCCATCAACCGGTTATAGTTACATATCTATAATTTTATCACGGCTTTCTTTTTTTACGATTTAGCTATCGTCTTTCGGCAGAGATAATGGGTTTTTTTACATCCTTAAGTTTTCACTTTTTTAAGAGAGTTATATGTTTTTCTTTCATAGACTTTACCACTTACATTTATAAAATTTTAACTGAAATAATAAACTTAAACAGCAAAACTTACTGTCATCAGAACTGTCGGTCAAATAATTTAAAGATTCGTCGTGCGTGTAGACCACACGAATTAAATGTATCAGAAGGACCATTAGCGACGTCATCTTGTATTTGCTGTTCGCCATTTTGTTTTTAAACTTTTGATAGTACGAAATTAGATACTTATATTAAAATATTTTCACTCTCTAAATTGATGATTATTTTCGTATATTTGCTGGAATATAATAAATATTGTTTGAAATAAATGGAATGGTTTCGAATAGAAATAATTTAAAATTTTATTTCAAATCAAACTGCACGGCACATCGTAAATATTTTATTGGTGAAATAAATACATGAAACGTAACACATAAATAGTTAAACAGAAAGTTTGGTTTAGAAAAATTTTATTCAAGAGATTCATTACAGATATTTACCCCATCCGTAGCCATGATCCCAACTGGTGTATACAGGGGAGGTTATGATTACTTTAGGGACAACGGAAAGAACGGGACGGATTGCGGGAGTGATAACGGGCAGAGATACACCATGATTGACCACGCTGGAAGTGACTGAGACGGCAGAAGGTAGCACCAGTGGCGCTAGAGCCGCTGCGGAAGAAACATCAATTAAGAAAAGCATGTAGAGTACCTTTCATAGCTTATGGATCTCTGGTTTCTCGTATCAACATCAATCCTAGTAACTAGAGGTTACGGGCTCTGATGGTGTGTCGCGATGTGGTCTGGGTCAAAGGCCGTCTGCCCGGGGTCTATGCTGGTGACTTAATTTCTTAAAGCGAAAGGATCTCTTCGTGGCGGTTGCCTTCACTGAAAAGGGAGTTCAGCGTCAGTTTTATTGTCAGTAATATGTCATCACGCGCTTTATAATCTTTTTTGTTATTAAGTACTAACAGAAGTCTTTCGGTGTAAGGTTACAAGTATGAGCTTATTGTTCTGAACAAATGTCTTCTAGATGTTTCCAAAGGTTTGTCTATGTGTTTGGGAAGCTCTGTAGCCTAAATGGCTTGACGGATTTCGTCATATGAGGTGTTGTTAGATTCATCATCATTGTGGGAGTGATATGGGGTATAATATTTAAAAATGGCGTCTGCGACTCAAAAAAGAATCCAAGATTATAACTCCGATAAATAGCGCAATGTTAAAAGAATCCGTACTGTACGCAATTATCTTATAATAAAGATGCCATAGACAACCCTATGCCATAGATATTTGTAGGTCAGAGAGTAAGCGGTCCTATGTGATCGAACATGTGACATTCGATCAAATATTGCTCTGGATTAATATGCATACTTTCACCCACACTTTGGCCTCTCTCAAAGAGATACCGCAGAAGATACGTGTTTCTTCTTTGTCTTTATCAGCCTGTATAAGTCCACAACTGGACATCTTACTCTCCATGAAAACGTCAATAAAAGCTGGCATGTCATGCATGCAAGGTTTGCCCACACTCACCACCACCGGCGCACGGGCTGGTGAGCGAGGTGCTGGTACCCTCGCGCTAGAGACGCTGCTCCCTCATCAGTCTGTGGGATTTGAATTCGGCATAGTCGGACGGGGTTTCCACCGTCAGTCAGAGCCACGTCCGTTAGTCCGCACGGTAGCTAACTTAACTTTTGGAGAAAGAGACTATATTCTCTCTTATAACACATAAAGCTAACTACACATGCATACATACATATATTCACGTCTTGACCCAACGGGGTAGGCGGAGACAATATTAGGTGATCATATATTAGTTTCTAACTACACACAAGAAGAGATAACATCTCTGCGCTACGATACTTCTGTAGCACCTGCTAAACTGGACAGCTGGACAAGCTGCAATATTGTTATTTCTAATTGAAGCAACTTACCGTGAACAAGCGGATTGGCTACCGCCAGGCCGAAAAGAGCAAGCACGATCGCCACCTGGAAACATAGTTGGTTTTACGTTATGCAGAAATTGGTTTAGGTCTACAGGAGCTGTGATAGTAGTAAAGTAGCCTGTAAGCGTCCACAGCTAGGCAAAGGCCTTCTTCTCAAATACTACTATCAGAGAGGGTTTAGGAGCCGGGAAAGGCCCGCCACGCTGCTCCAGTACGGGTTGGCGAGCTTCACATATCCACGAAAAATTTTTTTTATTATTTCTCAGACATGCAGGTTTCCTCACTATGTTTTTTCCTTCACCGTTGAGCAAGTGGTAAATACAGCACTTAAGACTGTTAATAACAATTTTAGTGGTGCCGGCACCGGGGATCGAACCCAGGTCACTCGCGCTCTATGACACTAAAGTGAGCGCCCCGACCCGCACGGCTGTTTAGGCCGTGGTAGCCTGAATTTTAATTCAAGAAATGGTAGCATTTCAAGAAATATATAATAATATATATTTGTAATAATAACACCTTTGGTTACCTCCCATAGAAGCGGAACTGTAATTATAGACCGTGGTGATGTATCCATCATGTGTGAAATGATGAAACAGGCATGTATTAACACATCTATCATTCACGGATATCATTGCGTTTGATTTACCTATTTTTTTTTTAGTTCCCGACGTTTCGGGAGCTTCACTGATGTCTAAAGCAACCGAAACGTCGAGATTGAAAAGGTTCAAAATGATTTCTTCCAAGGAAATCGTAAACAGATGAAAAACTTTTAACAAATATCTTTTTACTATAGGTGTTACAGACAGCCCTCTATGTGTCGAGCGTGTGTGGAGGAAGAAGAAACGACGGCCCACGTCCTGTTGCAGAGTCCGACGGTCGCGGAATACAGGGCTGAGCACCTCTGCTCGCCGAGGTCGCTCCCCGTGGTCACCGGTAACTTTAACGGTTTACTGAGTTTCCTTGAGGAGTGTCGGTTGGCTGGAATAGTTCATATTCCTGCCCACACGCAAAATACGCGCACAGTCGTGAAGTTGCGGATACCAGGCCGTCATAACATAACATAAGAGATGAAAAGAAACTAGAACTTACCGCGCACTTCATTATTATATTGTATTCACTGTCCAGTCTTGTTATAACTGTTTGGAAACCAAATTAAACTATGATTACACGTCCACTCATATTTATACTGTTACGTTTTCTAATTTACGCACCGGTGGCCAGACATCCGGTGAAATACAAACATTGTGTTTGCCAATTGATTTAAGGGAAGTTGGGAGTATATACGAATAGATTGTCGTATATTCTAAATCGTCTAAACCAGGGCGTTCCCAAGGGGTCTATATCGGTTTCCCAGGAGTCGTATACGTGGCTCTACCACGTGGCGGCTTTTGCTGCTGCTCGAACGGGCCGGCTCGACCGGATTGTTGTTACCACTACACCGAATACCGGCTTGAAGTAGAGGCATCTTATGTTTCTGGGTTTCGTTCGGTGCGTGAGGTAACCGGAAGCCCACACCCCCTTCCTATCGCCCTCCTCATCCCTCCCATCTCCCAAATACCCTTAGAGGCCGGCAACGCACCTGCAGCACCTCTGATGTTGCAGATGTACGTGGGCGACGGTAATCACTTACCATCAGGTGAACCGCTTGCACGTTTGCCGCCTTTCTCATAAAAAAAAATTTAAAACAAAGCCGAGCATTTCGAACACGTTCTTTACGATATTATCGGCATGAACATTGAAGCGCATTTTCCTGTCAAAAATTACCCCGAGATCACGAATGATATATTGAACAAAGCTGTATTCCATATTCCACCAAGTTATCATCTCAAATAAATTTAAGACAACAAATGATCAGATCAATTGATTCAACTCATCTCATGTAAAAATTAGAAGAAATAAGTCTTGCGGGCGGGGATCGATGGCGACACGGCCGTTCATGGTCGACGACATACCTAGGTCCTGAGAAAAACTGATGAAGTATTGTCAGATAACTTCACTGATTCTTAGATTGCTATTGTTGCGACCATTGCGACGAGCCCCGCGTTGCGAGATTGGGCATCGTTCGTGGGTGTCTTTAGGAATGAAAGAAATTAATGGGGGAGGAATGGTACATCGCAACATACATACATATCGTCCCCGTTGTCACAATACATACTAAAGTGAATGAACAGTTTTCTCCTTGAAGTGTAACGATTAAGACAAATAATAAATCTTTAACGGTTTATTTTATTTATTAGATATTTGAACAACACATTAAACAGTTAGCAAAAACAACCGTCTTATTGCTTACATCCCATATTGTCGGTCTCCACTAAACCTGTAATTTGAAAAGGTTAACATTTCAATAATAATTACTGTAAGGATGTTTAAGAATCGAGTATATTTGAAAGTGCCGAATACAAATCCCACATACTAGTGTTGTTGTTAGAGTATGATGATGTTTTGTGGTAAAGCCAAGCGGTGGCTTTTGCTGCTGCTCGAATGTGCCGGCTCGACCGCGGTAGTACCACGACCTCGCAGAATACCGGCGTGAAGTAGAGGCATCTTGTGCTTCTGCGTTTCATTCGGAGAGTGAGGTAACCGGAGGCCTCCCCCTCCTCTTCCCCTTCCCCTGCCCATTCCCAAATTACCTTGAAGGCTGTTTCAGATGTACGTGGACGTCGGTAATCACTTACAATCAAGCTTATTTACGAGTATTATCGATTTATGTTTTAATGTTTTTAATAATTAATAAATTTTTCATCAGATCAGCAAACCTAATTTATAGATTGGATGGCGTTCCCGGTTTGATATTTTTAACTTTTCCCCAATTGCTTTAAAAGGTTATATTACAAAGGAATGGTTCGATGCGATTTCTAAATTGTTGTGAATTGCTTATGTGCAAGTAGCAAACAAGCAGATTGATAAACTTTCTAGTTACAATATGCGAAAACAACTAAAATGGTGTGTAGCATTTATAATAATTTTCAATTTATCAAGCTATGTATCACTGTATGTTTTCCGAATAAAATAAAATAACTTAGCCCTAAGTAATTACTCTCAAAGTCAAACTCCCGTCCCCCCCAGCTCCAGCATATGCTCAGAATATCCTGACTGATCTCTCAGCGAACAATTTCAATGTTAGTCTGGTAGGGTTATTTGGGTTATGGTATAATAATAGGCTGGTATACGGCCAGCGCGTGCTTCTTCTCCGGTCGGCCGTTCAGTGATCGCCGCGTACAAAACTAAACTAACAAAATAAACTTTGGTAAATCACCTTCCATTTGTCGTTATCATAGTCCCATTTAGAAGAGATGCCGTCTATTGGGTTGACTCTTAGCTCCAGCATCCTACGTAGCTGAGCCTTCTGTGCTATTTTCGAATATGAACTGGGAAGAGGCTCTTGTACTGTCAAGAAGAAAAAGCCACGACATTATAATCGCATTTTACGATAGCAGGGTAGGCTGGTGGTCATTATTGCCACGCCTGGCGAGCTGATTGGTAATTAAAGATGCTGCTTTTATTTGCCACCGTCTGCTTTTACGGCATCCACGGGACGAGACGGGATGGCTGATTCTCTTGTAGCGGCATCACACGGCAGTGCAGATCTTATTTATTTATCTCTATAGACAGCTACCCTTATCGGTCTAACCCAAAGCGATAATGTCCTTTTATATATCGTAACTAAACCTTATAATCATCCTTAAACTAATTAACAGCAAAAATTAAAAAAAAAAATCCAAGACTTCCACTTCTAGTAATTTAACACAATTTAAAAATACATCATTAAAGAACCAAACAGTAACAAATAATATTTTCCTTCCATAAAGGCCGGCAACGCATCTGTAGCTCCTCTGGAGTTGTGGATGTTCGTGGGCGTCGGTGATCACTTACCATCAGGTGAGCCGCACGCTCGTTTGCCCCTTCTTCTATAAAAAAATTAAAATTGTTACAACCTTTGCTAATTCACTAAAAAGGCAATTAAATACGAACGGCTCGGAGGCGTAGTGGCGGAGCGATCAGCTGCGGCGCCATGGGTCGCGGGCTCGAATCCAGTCGAAGTCAATAAAAAGCAAAGGTAAAGGGCTCCTTAAATATTTGAGATGTGCTTTGCAGCCGAAAATGACCCGCCACGCTGCTCCAGTGCGGGTTCACGGGCTTCACATGTCCTCGAAATAATATTTTTAATATTTCTCAGGTTTTCTCACGATATTTTCCTTCACCGACGAGCACGTGGCAAATACAGCGCATAAAATTGCTATTGATAATTTTAGTGGTGCCGGCACCGGGGTTCAAAACCAGGTAACTCCAGCTCTATGAAACTAATCCATCCGTCCATTAGGCTACATTGAGTTGATTCAAATGTAAATCAGTAATGTCTGTCTAAAAAAGTTTCAAATGTTATTCCAACCATAATAGTGGTAGAACACAGCTATCCAGAAGGCGAAGGAGTTGTAAAAGAGCAACCAGCCCACGATGAACTTCCACGTGCCGGTCGGCGCCTTGAACTCGGCGAAGGTCTGGCAGAAGGACGCGCGATACAGAGCCTTCTTCTCCTCGCAACACAACAGCCTCCAGTCACCCTTTTCCTTCTCGCGCAAGCCCTGGAATTGATCGCTGCAATTGTTATGTCGCTCTCATTGATCTTTCTATAGCTACATAAGAATCAGAATAATGGTAATCGTGATCCACTACACCAGGGATCCCCAAAGTAAAGACCACTTTAAGTTAAGTTTACTCAGCAACCGCAAAGTTTTTAATTTGGTTAGTATTTCGTGTCAATAGGAAAAAAAAACTAGACATAGGATTCTTAATATAATTGGGCTATGGGGTTCTGAGCTATCTCTTGACCAAAATAGTTTGGTTATCCCTGCGCTAGACATTCGAAAATCAAGTGAAAATGATACTCTATCGGTTTCTTCTAGAGATATAAAATACAAAATGTTTTGTCGTATTTGAATTCAAGCTACAAAACAAAAATAGACATTATGCATTTTCAAAATACGTATTTCAAATCTAATCATCATGCAGACAGAGAATCCTATTTACGGATTGGATGACGTGTCTGATTGTTCAATATATAAAGATTATTACTTGTTGTAAGTTGCACCAAAACTATTTAAAAAATCTGACAAATTTAAAAAACAATATTTTTTTATTTTTTTATAGAAGAAGTAGGGCAAACGAGTATGCGGCTGACCTGATGGTAAGTGATCACCGATACCCTCGAGCATCCGCAACACCAGCGGAGCAGCAGATGCGCCGCCGGCCTTTACGGAAGGAATAGGCGCTTCTTGAAGGTCCCTAAGTCGTATTATGTGGAGTTATTTAGATATATACTCGTCTGTTTCGGAGATATATATCAATATGTATATTATTATATTATTATTACTGTTATGCTACCTATCCACCTCATCCACTGGGTGGGTAAGTGCGTAAGTCAAGAGAAATGGCACAATCCTAGGGTCAGCAGCGAGATAGAATAAACATTTAAAATATGGTTAGATCGAAGAAGCAGCACAAATGCGAAAGGATTTGGTACAACACCCATCAATTGTTAAGAGTGAAGATAATGGGAAATGAATCGTGAATACTTACACAGACATCCTTGGTGTTTTCTTTAAACCGTATAGCGGGGAAGGGGAAGTGGGAATCATCGTTGTACACCGCGCTGCCGTTGATCCCGTGGCCCACGACGTCCCTGTTCCCGATCCTGCATCTACCATGAACATATCTCGCATTGCAGCATCTTAACACGATGCTGGGATTTTTGAAGATCACGGCCATTATGCGAGAGATTAAACAAAATGTTTGACGTTTATGTTTATTTTTAATTGTCAAGTCGATTGTTGTTGTTGACGTATTGACATTTCTACAATGTGTACCTTTTTGGGTAGTTCAACGGAAATATGACGGAAAAGCTTAGCTTTAAAAGGGTTCAGAATACTATAGTATTAAAATATACGGCCATACTGTTTGAAGTGCGGTACGATCCAGCTTCACATGTCGGTTTCACCGCTGAGCATCTCGTCTATTCAGCACTAATTTATAATTAATAATTTTAGCGCTACCGGGAATCGAACTGGGTCGCTCGTTTACTGTACAAAATTCGCGGCTCGACCACTGAGCTTCGGCTCAAAATAAAGGTCACTTTCACAAACAAAGAAGGGAATAGGGAATAATTAAGACCAACATTAAAAATCGAATTAAGTTCATTGACTTTTCAATAACGCCACGATTGCTACTCACCACTCGGTTAGGAGATGGCCCTCCAAATAAGGAGACTCGAATTCGATTCCCTCATAATGATAAACTCACGTACGAATTGTACAGCGACAAGCTCATCTGCCACGTGATCCCTGATAAAAAATAAACTCTGGAACAAAAGTGGGTTGAAAGGACTAAAATGTGTAGACCTCCGATTGCCCCAGTAATGGGTAGACGACAGTATGAATAGGTACCATGAGGGTGTTCTCATTTAGAAGTAAGCCTTATGGATGCGAAAATAGGGGATAAAGTCGGTTGTTTCTCAAAAGCTTTGTTTCATATTCACTTGTTTTTTCTTCGAATCTTTGATTCTTCTTCACTGTCATCAAAGGTCTGTTAATAGTACGGTACTGGACATGTTTGGGCCGCTATCAAATATATTCTTATATTTCTAGCATTTGCCATTATCGCTACACTTGGCTAGAGAGTTGGAGAATGCAGATTGTGCATATTTACAGAGTTATCAAAAAGATAGGACGTAATATCGCTAAATGAATGAAAAAAGGCATTGAAAAAGTTCAGTTCGTAACTTGGGATACATTAGTTTGGTGTGCCGTAGGGCAGTGTCCTTGGGCCACTCGTGTTTTTGATTTACATCATTGACCTTCCTGATTGGACTAAACACAAATGCATCCTGTTCGTAGATAAAGTTTCTAAATAAAGGGCTAAAATGTAATAATTTATGAACAAAATTAGAAAATAAAATAAATGCAATATATTAAGTAACAGAAAAACGACATTTTAAAATATTAATGTGACATGTGCTAAAGAGAATATGGACCAAATATCAGCAATCTGTTTTTTTGGTAGGTATTTAGAATAGTTTTGTACTTAGCTTTTTGTATATTAACAACGTGTATAATAAAATCATTTGCTTTTGTCTTTAAGAAGAATATATAAAATTGGTGACAAAACTACAGCTTAGCCGGCTTGTCGTGGCTATATTTTATCGAATATTCGGTAAGGTGTTCCAATTTGAGATAACGCTGCAGACTTCTGTTAATTCAGAAAAACTACATCAAGGCAATTTACAACAAAGATATAATCCAATCGTGCAAACCTCTTTGCATAGAACTGAAATAGTTAAAGCTGCCATATTTGCTGTACTACTTCTACATTTACAAAATGGCAGGTTTCGTAAAGTAATTTACAAATAATTGACGTTGAAGCAAGTCGAAATATCATGTCATGTAATACGAGAGATCCAAATAAAATTTACGATATTTAATTTTTTCTTTATTTATTTAAAATATATTTTACATTTTATTTTATTTTTTAGTACAATTAGTTTAATATTAATTCATTAGATCGGTTTATAATTAGAATAACAGTTTTTTTTTGTTGCTTTTCATTTTAATGACTGGACGTTAGCAGTAATCATTAGGTTACTATTTAAAGAAAAAAAAATACTATCGTAAGTAAGTTTTTTGATGTGAATATGAGAGAAAAACATGACTACAATCCATAAAATATGATAAAGTTAAAACTATACGTTGGCGTATACTTTTAATTTTATTATAGTAAAACACATAAAAATGGAATTCGATTTTGTTATGATGGTTATATGTAATGTCTGCATAAGAAAACATCAGTACAACCTTCATGCAAATTGATAATTTAACGCATTTATTAAATAAATATTATGAAATCGTATAAAATATATTTCTTCATAATTACGGTCATACAAAATATGAAAATAAGTTTTATTGAAGCCTCCCTAGGAGCCGAAGTTGCTGTTGATGAAGCGGCCGATGTATTCTTTAATATAATAAAAAAATTAATCAATTATTTAATGAGCACTGAAGAATTTGAAGAAAGCAATAAAATTAAAACATCGCTGCTCATGTATATGGACGCGAGAAAAATATCTAACAATTACAGTGATGTCTTCGAAGATATCCAAAAATGGAGTAAAGCCGACTTATATGACAAAGTTATTAATAAAGTTTTCAATTTGAATGTTCTAATACAGGAAGTATTGCAAGAAGGAAATACAAATATATACAAACAAAAATCTACGAAAGCATCATATGATAAGACATCTTCTAAAACGAATCAAAAATCAGAAGAATTTAATGATTTTCTTAGTGGTTTTGTTTTTAAAATCAACAATTTATCAATGAGTGATTTTTTTGATAAACGAATGAATTTTACGAGAAGGAAACTGTTCAATCAACGTAGCAAGAAGAAATTACGGAATCTAAAAGTATGGGGTAAGTAAATGGCGAGGGTGTGGATGCTGTTAGATTACACAGATATCTAATTTAATCTAAAAGTATTATAACTTCGTAAATCTGTTTATAATATATCAGTAAAAAAAAGGCAAAGATCAGGGTATCATTTTTAATAACTTATTTTTTACCTGTACTGGGCTAAGGTCTTCCCCATTTCTTTCTGTCCTAGTAGATGTTTTGTTATTACTTAATGGAAGCGTTGACATTGTCTCGCCATCTATATCAAGGTCACCCTCAAAACATTTTTACGAGTAGCCAGAAGCTGGAAGGTCACAACCTATCTTCGCTCATCTTTCAGGATGCATCCTATTTGAGTTTATCAGCTCTATTTCAAATATCTGAAATTCCTGACATGAAACGCAGTGTGGTGTTTCTAGCTCGGACAGTAGTTTTATTTATAAAATACTTCGTTTCATTGTTTTCTGGCAAATTTGGAGTTTGGACTTCTTAACCTTGTTTAAGCTTACGACAGGCTGAACACAGGTCGATCAGATGTGTTGGTGCTTGAGTGCAATACCAAGGTCAGTTTCTTGTAGAACTATCGCTCTGTCAAGGACCAGTGGCTTTTTAGGCGTTCATCATGCTTTATTTCAAAGAATACTCATCAACCCAAGTAGACATTATTTCCAGTCCATCGTTTCGTGCCGTTCGTCATTATTGGCGTTTCCTACCTCGGCATCGGCATCGTAGAATATAGAAATTCATTACGTGAGCGTCCTGAGTTCGCTCCCTGATGCTGGCACCACTAGAATCGTGAAGAGCGTTTACACCTCATGACTTTTCATAAAAACTTTCATGTCTAAAATCTGCGAAATTAATAAACCGATTTTAATGAAGCCGACTTTAAGAAGTAAGCATAAAGTAAGAAAGCAAGAATTTTAAATCTATGTAAGATCTAAAAAATTAGTAAGTAGTAGTACTAAACGCTCTTACTACGAGCTAGACACCTGCAACCAACTTGTAGTTGATTACAGATGCATAATAAAGAAAACAATTTTCAACGTCTACTTATGAAAGAAATAAATTAAATGTTCTTCACACTTCTTTGTGAACATCTCGGTCATCTAACAACAGGTTTTTTTATATGTGTAGTATAAAAAAAAGCTACTTGTAAGCTTTTATTTATCATAACATCTTATCATAACATTTGGACGAAGTATAACAATAGGCGCTTGGTGTTAGCTTATAAATATGACACGGCCATTCGTCATGTGCGTGTCGTAAAAGACGACCAAGGGAACATCGGGATAGTCTCAAAAAAACCACAACATAGGTAACGAGCAGAAGCGTCTACTAAGGTGCGAGGTGTCTGGCACTGCGTCGCCAATCCGCTTGACCAGCGTGGTGAGCTCCTTACGGTAGAGGCCTATGCATGGGATTATTCACAGGCTGTAAAGCTAAGGTTAGGTAAGATTATAATATTATATTGTGTTAAAAATAGGTCCCATTTTTCTCGAGTCGTAATGCTTCGAAATATTATCTTAGAATCTGTAACACATAAAATGTTATCTTACTAAGGCGTTATTTACAATTGTAGTGAATCAATTTAGTTCATATCTCATCTTTAACACTATTCTCCAGAACCCTAGTTCCCAAAGTGGTCCGGTTGGACCCCCAGGGGTCCACGGGAGACACGACGGGGGTCTACGTTGGCGCGACAAAAAAATGGGGGTTCTTAATTTTGTAAATTTATTTGCTTCCGATTGTGAAGAACTAAAATGTTGGCTCGTTGGGTTGACTCGAAACCTATCAATGTAGCCAGATAGTATTTTCAGAAGCTCAGCGACTGTTGCTTGTGATTTTGAAAAGGGAAGTAAAGTAAAGTGAATCAATGTCAATGTTCGCTGGTGTAAGAACAAGTTGTCAATTCGCGGTTGGAACTCGGCCGCAACGCAAATTTCCATAGTTAGATATAATCGTCACATTTTTTGTCGAGTTTTGGGAATATGGTAGAAATGTAGCTGCGGGGGGTCCACCGGAACCAGCTAAATTTTGAAAGTGGTCTATGAGAATAAAAGTCTGGAAACCTCTGGTCTAGAGGGATAGTTAAGTAGGTCTAGAAGGATAGTCAAAATATATCCGTAGGGCCATACACTGGCGATTCTTGGTGATAAGGCTGGGGTTGGCTCCAGACGATGGTTAGATTTTTCTCAATAAAATTCTGATATATGGGTGGCCGCTTACAGTTATGCGTATGCAACCATTTACGTTGTTTAAAAACTTTTCAGATCCTCCTAAAATGTTGGCAAGGAACATGGAAAACATAAATAACAGAAGGCTGTACCAAGGTATGCAGGCCTCCTACCAGGACTATCCGTTCATAGCGAGCATCCACATCAAGGACGAGTTCAAATGTGGAGGTGCCATCATTGCGAAACGTTTCGTGATCACCGCTGCCACTTGCTTACGAAAGTGGGTTTATTTTTTTAATGGTTTTTGGGACACGGAGTTTAAGCGGAATATTTTTTTTATTACACTGGCGTGCCAAGGAGCTCTCAGTCCATCTGATCGTGAATACCGCAGACATGGACACATGCAAACAACTGAAGAAGCTTGCACATGATGTATATCACGCGGACTAAGATGAAATGTCTCAAAGCCTGTAATTACACTGGATCTGGATCTGGATCAATGGAAGGGTATATCAATGGAACCCATAAAAACGGAACACAATAGTAGTTGCACTGTTGCTTGGTGCTAGAAATGGGTGATACCATCTAGGACAATTCATACGGAGAGAAGGAGTCTCTATATATAAGAAACGCTCAGGTTTATAAAGTAATAAATTCCAGTACATAGAGGGGTATTGGTACCAACACTAACATTTGGAAGCGGAAGATGGGTATGCCAGAAGAGCCATGAAAGCAGGATAAATGCAGTAGAAATGAGAGCGTTAAGAAGTATGATTGATGTGAAGATAACTGTCAGGGTTCGAAATAATGTGATCAGACAGCGTTGTGGGGTGAAAGACGATGTAGTGACACGAATTGAGAAAGGGATGCTGAGCTGGTTTGGACATGTGGAGAGGATGAATGAAAGTAGGTTGACGAAACAAATATATGAGGCGAGTGTAACATTTCACGATCAAATCGGAGACGTTCTGAAAAAAGGCCAGGTCAAGAGTACTCTAAACCAACGAGTTTGCATGGGAAGATTGTTGAAAGTGCCAGAGGCAAAAGACGTATGTCAGGACCGTAGCAAGTGGAAGAAGATTGTCTCTGCCTACCCCGTTGGGAACAAGGCGTAAATATATACATACATACTTTACAATAAATTATTTATTTCCATGGTCTATGAGTTTCAGTTCTTGGACATTGTTTAATTCTATACAAAATCTTCTTCAGAGAGGTCTAAAAAAGATCTAATATTTTCCCCTAGGATTCCTACATTTTAATGGATTTGGATTCTTTTCAGCGACGCGAACCCTCTAGACGGTACCCAAAGTTTGTCTGTCAGAGTCAGTAGTGACTATACTTTCCAGGACGGGGAGCTGTACAAAATCAGTTCCGTTTATTTGCATCCTGATTACGATCCAATGACACTGAGTAGCAACCTGGCTATCCTCAGGCTCGAGAACCGTCTGCCATTACGCAGGAGAAACAGGATAAGGCGTATCAAATTTGATAGGAGAGCTGTCGCTCTACCGGTTAACGTTGATATAGTTACAGTACTCGGATGGGGTGCTAAGTATGTAAGTATTCAGTGTTTGTTTAGTTTTCGAACTGTTCCTACAACTAATACTAATGATATAGAACTGTGCTGTTAGATTATTTCTGGACTGCTCCTTTACACGATGGCCCGCGCAGATCGTGGATAGGGCGGGATTGCGCTGGATGGCCGCAAGACGACCCAATTGTCGGTCGCATATCGAACGAACGTGGTCTATCGCTTAGTTTCAATCATGAATAATCATCACAGACTTTCGTTACTTTACGCGTACATATAGTTCGAGTAGGTGCTAAATATATAGTCGCAGCGGAGATAGCTTATACGTCCATCTTGTATTACGGCCCACGTATAACTGAACGTCACTGTCGTGTAGACGTGTTCGCAACCATCGCTGTGCCAACCCGACGGTCATCTAGATGGGCCATCGTACAGAGGAGCCAGATTATATAACATCGAATTGGTTGTTTGGTTTGAATGCTGTGGAAATGATAATGGTTTAGATTTCATTTTAAACTGTTCCTAAGAATTATGAATCATCTGTCTCGCATTTGGGATTCCCAACTTTGAGAGCACGCCAATGCTTACTGGTCGGACTTTCTGCCACAGATATTATAATGGTCCCATTAATGATTCTCAGGCGAACGACGAAAACTTCGAAAATGAACCACTTTCGTTCTCACGTCTCAATATATATCATCTAAAAGACTGTCAGAGTTTATATACCAAGTAAGAACTTAAAAAATGTATTTTCAAAATGTTATTTTTTATTCTGCTAGGGACCCTACGTCCAGCAGAATAGATCACAGAAAGAATCTTTCATAGATACAACCAACAAAAATTTACATACCTTGTATGGAAGATTTGAAACCACACTCATAACTCTGAATGACTTGCTGGTTCTTTCGCACTGGTCATGTTTTCTCCATCACCTAGCTGCGGAGTAGGCAGAGGTGTTTGTACTTGCAACGTTTTAATAGACCTCCGCTGGATATTAGCTTCCCACATAAGGAGACAATCGCTACGACTGGCAGGCGTTAGTGGGCTCAGTACCAGACACCTCGCACTATGCGCTGATGCCACCGGCGGTCACCGGTCTGTGTATTTTTAGGGATGGGTATTTTGCCATTCTGTCGGAAGCCATGCAGCATTTCCTTTAGTCAGCAACAGCAACTCACAGAATGAGCTAGGAGCGGCATTTCTTACTCCGCCGAGCGTATATTTGAGGTTACCAAGTATAAAATTGTGGTAGAGCCGAGCTTTTACTGCTGCTCGAATGGGCCGGCTCGACCGGATTGGTACCACGGCCTCGCAGAATACCGGCGGGAAGTAGAGGCATCTTGTGCTTCTGCGTTTCGTTCGGTGAGTGTGATAACCGGAGACCCTCTCCTTCTCCCCATCATCTTCCTTATGCTCCCTCCCATCTCCCAAATACCCTTGAAGGCCGGCAACGCACCTGCAGCACCTCTGGTGTTGCAGATGTACGTGGGCGACGGTAATCACTTACCATCAGGTGAACCGCAAGCTCGTTTGCCGCCTTTTCTATATAACAAAAAAAACAAAATTATTACGGATCTGGCTGTATCTTAGAGCATCATAGCTCAGTGAGTGTACTTCTGTTTATCCCAATATCTCAAACTAAAACATACCTTATGCTTTTTTGTCAACTACAGACTGTTACTTTTAATTTTATATCGATATATGATATATCTGTGCCGTGCTAATTGTTAACTCATTTTACATCTTCTATGCTCATCCTAATGGTAGACTGGTAGATAATGTCCCGTGGTATTAAGCCTTTTTGTTCTTTCATTAGTGCAAATAAATGCAAAATGTGTTTAATAAAGACAGGTTGAGACAAAGACAAATGAAGAGGCCACGATCTCTTATATTTATCTGAATTTATGACAGACGCTAACAGGCCGAGTGTGGATTAGAAAAAGAAAGAAGCAAAAATAGCTCTTTCCTTTTCTATCAGGTACAGCATTTTCAGCTGGTAGTTAAGGGCACAGGATTTTAATTCCATTACATGATTCATTAAAATTCATAATTACAATTTAAATACTGAACTTACCACGTTCAAACATCGTGGGGGAGAATAAAAACCCAGAAATAGTTATGAAAATCAGGGCCTGTCAACTGGTACAGGAGGACTTCGCCCAGTTGTGGGGCTTTTAAACGTATTTCTGCCTGCTATGCTCTGTATTCAATGTTGATGAATAACGATTTCAGAAAATACGTAACAAGTAAACATTTCTGCGCTGGATTCATTTCCAAAGGGGGCGGAGCTTGCAACGTAAGTATTTTTTTACTTTTAAATTTTTTATTACTCGTAATCAAGTCTCAAAATAGATTGCCCTGTGTCTTGGTAATTGGATGGTGACAGGATATAATACATATATCATTCTCGTTTGCCTCCTTCTGCATTAAAAAAAACCTACGCAGAAAGATATGTAAATAAATATCCATGACGCAAATATTTGACAAAAGCCGGACTCGAATCCGCTTCGAAGGCAGGGCCACTTTCTTTAATATTTCCCATGTTTCATCTTCATCCACTGTTGGACATAGGCCTCTCCCGAAGAACCAGCTTTGACGCTGTTACCCGTCCCCAGATTGCTTGTCTTGTGACGTAGTGCAACAATAAAATTTCTATTGTTATGACACTTTAAGGGTTAGCTTAAGTCTGATGATTCGTTCATTCATGCATCAGATTAATAGTCTGAAGCCCACCGCTGAACACAGTTGTGCCGTGTGGTATCGACGTAAGAATCCCCCCTTTCTTCCCGTGGGTATCATAAGCGACGTCTCAGCCGTTTCATATAGAAAGCTGGCGTGTTGTGAGAAAAACATTTATAGAATCTGGACACTAAAAAGTCTATAAGGACATTTTGTGCCGCTTCCTGAGCACAAAATTTATTACCTTGCGGTAAAATCGTCCGTATTGCCGAAAAAATGGTAATCGGTTGTATGGTTCTGTACGTAGTCATAGAAAACAAGACAAGCTTGAACGCGTGCTGCTCTCGGTTCTCATCACACATCGCTTAATTCATGAGGTACCTGTAGAGTTCATTCAATTTTAGGTACACTTAGTCAACTATAACACTAGACGGATATCGGCTCACAACGCACGCACTGCGTCTTCATTTCGCACCGGCTCGATCGCGAATAACCCCCTTTTTTTTACTTTAACGGGGGGGAAAGGTGCTCGCCCACTTGCCACCGAAAGATGCCACCTCCCCACAAGTTGCGGATGGCTTAATGGCAATATTTTTTATGGTGGAAGCTTTATGGCAATCTTTGGGGGAGGCCTATGTTCAGCTGTGGACTTGTAGTAGGCTGAAATGAAACAAAAATGATGAATGATAGGTGCTCGCACCTACCCGTCACCGTCTCTGGCGACTAGTTATGTCGGGATCAGCATTGAAGATGCCGTACCGACTAAAAACCCCCCACTGCAGATATGCTGTTGGCCCAGAGGCGTTTACAGCTTCAGCGGTAGAGACTCGCGAGCAGAAGGCCCCCAATAACCCCTGCTCTTACTAAGACACTGTTTATGACCCCTTTGGTTCCTACCGCGGACCGAGTAGAGCATTGCTTGAGACGACAGAATTATACATACATATTATAAATATATTACTGTGGAATTATACCTATTAAGGTATAGTTTCATATACACTACAGTACCCATTTCTCGTGTTTTGCTTACTAGCTGCTTGGCTCTACCACGTATTAAAACAAGTTAACGTTAACAAGTGTTTATTTATTTAGAGAGACGTCGGTGGCCCTGGAGTAGTAGACGGACTGTTGGTGGGCATCATTAGTTTCGGTTCTCCGGCGTGCGGCATCCCCGATGCTCCAACTGTTTTTACTAAGCTTGGCTACTATGCCAAATGGATAGACAGTGTCGTTGAGCAGGTTTGTGGAGAGTTAAGGACCTAAAGTAAGTGCCGTGTGGTGTCGGCGTAAGAGTCTGTCACCACCTCTCTTGCCGTGGGTTTCGTGGAGGCGACTAAGGGAATACCTTGATGAAAATCGTAATGGGTACCGAGTGATGGCGGGATAACCATCCCTAAAAATACCAGAAAAAAATGGTGCGAGGTGTCTGCAAACGCCAATCCTCTTGCCAAGAGTGGTAATTATGGCAAGTCCTCTTTATTAGAGAGGCCTATGTCCTGCAGTGATACTATTTACAGGCTGACAAGGTAAGATTAAAGAAAAAAACGTCAACATTTTTGGCTTTTATTGAAAAAGAAACTCTTCATTGGGCTGATTTTAGAATCTTAAAGAGACTTGCATAGAAATTTAACCAGTCCGTGTTTTTAGTGATAATACCACCGAGTATGACATTAATTTCAGGCCGCATCTAACGAAGCTGACGATGTCAGGGAAAAAACAGATGAAATAGCGTCTTCATCTCGTAGCTATTACATAGAAGAGAACCTTCTCGAGCCCTCTAAGTCTACCTCAACTACTAAAGCAATGTTACGCACAGTTACAACCTCTAAAGAAACTTTACTGGAAGGAGATGTTTTAAGAAAGGTGGTAGAAATATTACCGTTGACAAAAGAAATACGGATTCCCAAATTTCTAAGCGACCTTTATAATGGTCTTCATAATAATCTCATAAGTCTGTTCGGTAAACCTCAGATACAAGAGACCCGCGTAGAAGCTATAAGTGATTCACCAGACGTATTTTTACAACCGCTAAAAAATTATAATTCTTCGGAAGATTTAGATTCTTCTAATAATTTGTTTGACACAATCGCTACTCGGCAAAGAACAAAAGCAAGTTTTACGATGCTCAATACACCACTTTTACCTCGACCGATTGATGAGTTTATAAATCCTACAGAAAGAGTATCAGAAATGGATAAGTTACCGCGTCGCGACGAAGTGCATTTTGATAAAGATGAAGAAGTTATATCTCCTATATCGGATAATTACGAAGATGATTCAGACAACGAGAATAATGTAGAAGTTGGCTTGAGTATCGCCAATGAAGCATCTTTAGAAAATAATAAACAGGAGCTCAACAAACTACTTTATTTTGGAAGACGGAATATGCTTCACAATAAATAAGAGTATAAATATGTACATATTTTTATTATTTTTCCAAATTTTCGTGTTGCGATAATTTGGACTTTAGTAGTATATTACCAGCCTGCCATAAATGGGTATGTAGATATTCTTGCTACTCAGATGTTCTGATTGTTTAGTTTCCTAATCCACGGACACCTGCAAACGACTTCAATCGAGGATTAGAATGATTAGAACGAAAATATAACCTTAGTTATAGATGCATAGTCACTCTTGAGGACTGACATGGAACGCCGTATTTATATTGGCTCAGTATACCTTTCAAGCCGGAGCACATGTGTAGTTGCATAACTGGTTAGTGGCATAAATAGGTAAGGGTTTGGTACGTGGGTACGTATACGGTTCCGGCAGAATGGGAGTCCTACCACCTAGAGACATTCATCGTGCAAATGTTTTCTCAAAGCGAAATTCAAGGCTGCAAGCCTCGACTTCAAAGACAGAGATTATATTCGGATTTCTACCCATATCCCATATCAAAAAGCGAGGCACCACCGACATGGTAAATTTTTAACGAGAACTTCCAACCGTCCTTTTTTCTTTCGGTTCAAAAAAGAAGTGTTAGCCATGAGTAGTAGACGAATCCTGTTTCACTTCTATTCTATGACCGTGTTTGGTCGTAATCATAATGTGCATTGTTTCAAATAAATTATAAACATAAAATAACTAATGTTCGTATGAGCACAATAAAAAAAATTTGAGTTTGGCTCCGGTAAAATTAGAGTGGAAATTCATCTTTTCCATTCTGCAAAAACGAAACGTTACTCAATTTTCGATAAACATCGATAGATGGCGTAACTTTTTTCATAACTTGGGTGGTGTTGGTCAAAATCTTACCAGGATAAAAGTTGGTTTTTACAAGGTAGGTAATAACATTTCATATCTTTATGTTAGTTCACTAACAATTAAATATTTTTTATTTGTGTCCGACAAATCGTCATTTGAGGTGAGTAAGAGTTAATACTGCTTTGTTCTTGGCAACTATAAGTTCTAATTTCGAAATGTTGGTTCTGCTCTTTTGGCAGATTATTCTTAGTATTATTGATAGCCAGTTATTTAAATTAAAAAATTTGATTTGAAATTGAATTTTAAATATAGAAATATTGGAGCCCAAGAATTTTTTCATGTTATGTAACCTTAATCGATACTCAGATTCTAACCTTACCTTATCATTATATTATCTATGAACACAATTTTTGTTGTGACCTTAATGAGAAACCTAAATAACCTGCGTAGAAACATAACGAAGCACATAACTATAAGATTTGAACAATTGTCTTATTTTTTTCCCCATTACCAATATTTATTTTACAAATCATGAGAAACAACTAGTTTATTTCACCCTTACTGAAACCAAACTAAATTTATCAATCAAAAATAGTTAGTGAATGTTAATTACATACAACAATTATTAAAAAAAAACTGAATTTAATAAGAGCCACAATCCTTTTTGGTATAAAGAGAACAACAAATACAGACAAATAAAAACACATTCTTAACATTTCTCAATAATTCTAAAAAGTATCTGAGCCATATTGTTAAGCTAATGGTTAAGATTAGAAGGGATTAGATATTGTTGGTAAGGATGTAATGCAAAACACAACTAGCAGTTAGTAAAGTAAACTAACAGTTGGTTTTGCCCAATGCTGTGCAATACTTCTCAGATATTTTTGATAGAGATTGGAGCGAAGAAGGGATCATCACGATGCTCCGGTGCAGATTGACGGACTTCACATGTCCTCAAAATGGTTTTTTTCTTTTTCTTCGATATGGAGGTTTCCTCTTGATGTTTTCATTTAGCGCCGACCATGTGGTAAATTCAGCGCATGAAATTGCTATTAACTAATTTGAGTGGTGCAGGCACCATGGATTGTACCCAGGTCACTTATCTACTATGATATTAAAGCAAGTGCCACAACCACTACGTTACCATGGTTCTAGTATGATAGCTGTAACTTAACAACCAACATGTTAGAATTGCATGGCAGTTACAGTTACACTCTTGTGAATTATAAACAGTCTAAGATGTGGTATCATTCACAGTAAACAGCACAAATTAAAAAAACTGATAAAAGATATGTGACATGTATAAATATATTACATTCTTTATTTGTAGAAACATGGCTAACATTCTACTGCGTCGTGCGCTGGTAGATGCTATCCGCGTACCAGTTGGTACCAGAGCCTCCAGTGAGCTTTCGAAGGTGAGAGTAACAGTATTTAGTGAATAAAAGATTGTATGTCTTATGTTGGTTGGTATGGTCTGGTTTAAAAATATATGTGTACTGGCTTTTCATAACTCATAACATTCTAAAGCATAGAAACTGTTATACTCTCTATTAAGCATACTTCAAGTTTACCCATTAAATACACAACATATTCTCTTATAATTTGATAACCAGTCCAAAGTGTACCTGTTTTTTCTTACCAGACCACCAATGAAAATTAGTGTAGTGTACAGATATTATTAGATTATAAGAAACGTATGCGTTGCCCTGTGAATCTGTTTACTTAGTACTAATGATGTCACAAACTTGTGTCTGTTTCTAGTCTTACTATTGTTTGTGAACTAACAGTATTAAGTTATTTGTGTGCATTACTATGCCATTTGTGAAGATCCAATGTCATGTAGTTATCTACACTGTTTTTACACTTATAATTTCATTGTTTACCACAATAAAATGAATAACATCTCAAATATGCTTATGCACCGCACTAACAAAATTAATGGGTATTCAATGTTAGCCAAAGCATTGCCTCCAGATGTGTTGCAACAATAGAAATTTTATTGCCATGTTCATCAACTATTTATTTAATCTGTCATTAATTTATTTAACTGTTTAAGGTTTCCATTTGGAGCCAGACGATATCTCACAAACCTCGTTGGCTGTGCATAGAGGGAATTGGTACCAACACTAACATATGGAAGCAAAAGCTGGGTGGCAGAAGAGGCATGAAAGCAGGATAAATGCAGTAGAAATGAGAGTGTTAAGAAGTATGATTGATGTGAAGATAACTGACAGGGTTCGAAATAATGTGATCAGAGAGTGTTGTGGAGTGAAAGACGATGTAGTGACACGAATTGAAAAAGGGATGCTGAGCTGGTTTGGACATGTGGAGAGGATGAATGAAAGTAGGTTGACAAACAAATATATGTGGAGAGTGTAAATGGTAGAGTCGGGAGAGGAAGACCTAGGCGAAGATTTCACGATCAAATCGGAGACGTTCTGAAAAAAAGCCAGGTCAAGAGTACTCTAAACCAACGAGCATGCATTCGAGCAACGAAGATTGATGAAAGTAGAAAAGCGAAAGACGTATGTCAGGACCGTAGCAAGTGAAAGAAGATTGTCTCTGCCTACCCCGTTGGGAACAAGGCGTGAATATATACATACATACATTTGGAGCCTTTATTGCGGGTATATCCGCAATAAAAGTGAACAAAATTATAAAAAAACAAAAATGTCTTAATATTATTTTGTTTTTGCTCTATCGTAAAAACGGTAATACTAATAAGCATCAAATTGGGT